>OW679194.1:241493103-241715995 GCA_940337035.1 Agriotes lineatus | reverse complement strand
AGTATAAAAAATACACAAAATAAGCACAACATTTCATATACAACAGTATTCTAACACAAGAACAACGTATATGCAAAAATGACGCACGATAAGACCACTCTTTTGACATCTTAAATCATTAAAAGACTTTTAAAGTCTTGAATTAAATTTTAATGTCAGTTAAGTCGGCTGTACTTCGCTTCATGCACTATTTGAATAAAGCTGTTAGTTTGCATCCGCATTTAATTTACACTGGAACGCCAGTGTGCTTACAAATATCTTAGCAGCCCGCTGACTTCAAGTTATATTGCGGAAGCAATTTAGTAAAAACCCGCTTTGGTTTGAAACGGGCCTTGGTATTCATTGCATGTATATTTTATCAAGGCTTTGACACAAATTGCTTTGTTTGGGACCGAATGGCGGGATCCGTTAGCATCCAAGATGGAAGTTCTTCCACCAGAAAGCAATATTCTGGAATATTCAGCATCAATACGCATAATTCCGGCAGTTATGTAAGTGGAGTCCCCCAACTTTTGAATCTAGATGTGGCCATTCGTGATATAAGACCTAGAAAATGGTCTTATATCACGTCTGTCTTGAACCACCGGTTAATAAAAGTCAAATGTAGCTGAGGCGATTGGTTATAATTTTGGTGAGCATATTGTAGAAAGCGGATGAGAGGGGTTTTCAATATTAGAGATGCTCTCTCCAGAATTGGTCATCCAACCTTCAGCATCTCGCTTGTGACTAGATCTTCACCGGGAGCAATTTGGTCGTTCATTTGTGCTGCTCTCAGCTCTGATGCGCCAATTTCCGTAAGGTCCCTGAAACCTACGATCTGGACTATTCGACCGTCATTCGCTCAGTTTATGTACCGACTGGCTATATAGTCTCTGGTACAATTTCTGTATGATAGATGCCTTTTCTGTTAGAACTTCTCCTTGCTTGTTCTTCATTTTGTAGATAAGCAGCTTACCCTTTGCCATTTCTAAGTAAAGGGCTTTCATGTTCATATTTACCTCGATGGTGTTTTACACATTTGTGTGTTGCCGGCTCAGGTCTTTCTGAATCGCCTTCTGAAACAATTTTTTGGCTTAGCCTTATTGTTTCGCCATTTATTCAATTATTTCAGGCTTAACCTGTATATTTTTAGTTAAATTATAATTCCTTTTGCATTTCGAATTCGTAAATTTTTCAAAGCAGCGTATTTTATACCTGGATCAAGTTCCTATCGTTTGCAATTTGCTCTTTTGACCTGTGCTATCTCTTATCGGAGTGCGAGCCTCCTTTCGGGCACGAAATTTTTCGTCCGGGCATTTTGCTGTCTTCGCTTGAGCCCGCCGATACCGGCGAGGCTAAGCCTTGTTTTTAATTATGTCGAATTACGTGCGCTCAACCAATTTCAACGAGCAGTGTATTTTCTAAGGGCTGATTGTAATCAGGTACGATTGCGCTTTTTCTGTTTTATTATCTCCATACTAATTATATCTTTCTTAGCTCTTAATCTTAATTATCCGTTTCAACAACGAGTTTATCTCGGAGGCCAAGTCTTATCGCATTTTCGACACCTGCTGGGTCCGGCGTATTTGCTGCCGTTTGAAGATGCTATTGCAACAATTTTCGGCGCTTCCCCGGCGACTTCAACAATGATTATTGCCGTTCACGTCCAGCTTACGTTTCGAGGTTAGTTAGTGCTACTCCGAGGTTTATATTACTTCGACTTATTTTCAATACCAGAAATTTACATCTGTGTATTTTAAACCCGTCAATATTTAAAATTTAAATTCATACGTTTTGCCATTATTAACCTGTAATGTTCAATTTCATACATGCTCTTGTTTTAATATTTGAATTTTAATGCTTATATTTAATTATGCACAGTTTATAAATTTTGCTATTTTTGATGTGTGTTTCGACCCTATGTAAAAGGTACAGTCACGCTATTTATTTTCAATAGCCTAACAGAAGGTTTTATTAGATGACTGTGATAAGCTTATCCCACGAGTGTTTTTTGGTAAAGTTTTTAAAATAACCCGAAAGGGGTTCTTAATTTTATGCGTGTCGAAACCTTCAGTTAAGATACACAATTTTGTCATTACATTATTTACATTTTAATTGTCCTGATTATTGATTACTGACATTTCAAAACTTTTATTAATTATTAATTAAACGCTAGTCACTTGCAATTTATTTTTCTTCTTGTTATTTGAAATCTTTTGATTTCTGGCGCCCATTTCCATTTTCCTTTCCTTTTTTGAAGACATTCCAGGGTACATAGCTGATGATCTGAACCTACGATCTAAGGCCGCCGATATTTGAGCTAGTCGGCCATCGCGGTGAGTAAGAAACAGTTTTTCAGAGCTGCCGTGGTGTATAAATGGTAGAGGGGTTGATCTGCGAATTTTACTACCATTGCTTATTTTATTAATTAATCGCAGGTCGGCTTTCTTATTGTTTCACTGGCGCCCAACGTGGGGCTCGAGTTTGGTAGTTACATCAGCTGTGTTTACCTGGATGTCTTTATTTATCAATATTTAATTTTGTATTCATTTTTCTATTCACTTTTGTAATTTTCACATCTTGTTGCAGTGCACGTATTTATATTTGACTTTCTTTTCTTTTCCTTTCTTTACGTATCCTTTCGTCGGTTGCTTATTGACTTTTCTTCCCTCATCTTTCTTGACGAATGATTGGTTTAGCGGTATGTTTATAGGTAGTGTGATGGACTTTGTTGAAAGGGTATGCTTTGGTGAGTGAGGTTTCTGAATGGTTTCTTTGATTGGTTGCGTGTGTGCTTTGGTAGTGTGGTATGTTTGGTTTTTCCTTATCTTTCCTTTGGTTGTTTATCGGTGGGTCGAAGGCCTGCGTGAATTACTTGTGCGGTTTGGTGTTGTTTACTCCATCTTTGGGAATTTTTAAGTAATTGCCTTGCCGTACTTGTATTTACTCAGGGTCTCGACGGGTTGTTTCCGGGTCGTTCTTTCTCTGGCTTTTCTTTTTTGAATGCGTTTATGCATTTCCTTTTGGATGCGATTTTGAATGCGGGGTTTTTGTTGGCTGCGTCCGATGTGAGGCAGTCCTTCCTGTGTCCGATGGGGTGCAGGTTTGTCTTCTGTCAGACGTGACAGAGGATTTGAGCCAGTTTTGGATGCGCAATTGCATCTTGTTGTTCGTTTTATTTTTGCAATTTTTTGCGTCTTTTTTACGCACATATTTTGGGTGCGGATTTTTTTTCTTTGCGATTGAAGGCGGTTTGCTTTCTTGTGTTTCCTCGTCTTTAAGCGTGTCCATGTCTCCGTAAACCCGGGTCAAGGCATGGAATAGTAGACCTAGCCAGTCGAAGCTTGGATGAGTGGGTGTGGCAGCGTGAGTTTTTCCAAACTCTGGTTTTTTGGTTCTTTTCCTCTCTTTCCTTTTCTCTTTTCCTTATGTCCTGTTTTTTCTTCTGTTTTTAAAAGTTGCTGTAGGGTATGTTCCCTATGGATCTTGCATTCTAGTGCTTTTCACTTTCCTTTTTACTTACCATTACTTCCGTCTCATTTGAGGATTTTTTCAAAAGCGCTTCGCTTATTTGGATTTGGACTATGGTATTATAGGATATTGTGACCGTGGAAACACCTACAGTGTCCCTCTTAAAAACTTGTTTTCTTAGTGCTTTTTGTTTCTTGCATAGGGTGGTAGGTTGGGCATGCAGGGAAGGTCACTGTTTGGGAACGTCATCATCTAGTTCTTCCCCTTTGTAACGTATAGGGTGGTAGGTTGGGCATGCAGGGAAGGTCACTGTTTGGGAACGTCATCATCTAGTTCTTCCCCTTTGTAACGTATAGGGTGGTTGGTTGGGCATGCAGGGTCGGTCTCTTTTTGGGAAACTTTTCCATCAAATATTTTATTATTTCCTTTCCCCATCTCGCTTCACGAGATATTTCCCAAGCGTCAGGTCGACATTATCAGTTTCTTTAGTGGCCTGTATTGCTTGTGGTACGCACGAGTTCACGTTTATATTTCATTTTTTTGATAATTTTTTCTCCATACTTTTACTATTAGGTTACCTTGGTTTTGGAGTGAGTGATGACGATGCGGTTCGAGTTTTTCGGATGTTTGTAGTTTCGGATGTTTGTAGTAGGGTGGATTGTGTCCTATGTGATGCAGTCGGTTTTTGCTGTTTAGCAGTTTTTTAGGCTTCTGTCCGGTTTAGACAGAACGTCTATTTTTTGGCGGTGTCCTATGTGGTGCTCCTGTTATTTTTAAGCCGATTTATAAGGGTTGTTTCCCTTGGCTTATCTTCTCGAAAGAGGATTTTTTCGATAGCGTTTCGCTTTTGGTGTTGGCATCATCGATCTCATTCTCGAATTCTTTGGTTTCCTACATTTTTTTAATGTTTTCATATTTAAACCTTTTTTATTTCTCTTGGCCGTGGGGAGTGAAACAATTTTTTGGCTTAGCCTTATTGTTTCGCCATTTATTCAATTATTTCAGGCTTAACCTGTATATTTTTAGTTAAATTATAATTCCTTTTGCATTTCGAATTCGTAAATTTTTCAAAGCAGCGTATTTTATACCTGGATCAAGTTCCTATCGTTTGCAATTTGCTCTTTTGACCTGTGCTATCTCTTATCGGAGTGCGAGCCTCCTTTCGGGCACGAAATTTTTCGTCCGGGCATTTTGCTGTCTTCGCTTGAGCCCGCCGATACCGGCGAGGCTAAGCCTTGTTTTTAATTATGTCGAATTACGTGCGCTCAACCAATTTCAACGAGCAGTGTATTTTCTAAGGGCTGATTGTAATCAGGTACGATTGCGCTTTTTCTGTTTTATTATCTCCATACTAATTATATCTTTCTTAGCTCTTAATCTTAATTATCCGTTTCAACAACGAGTTTATCTCGGAGGCCAAGTCTTATCGCATTTTCGACACCTGCTGGGTCCGGCGTATTTGCTGCCGTTTGAAGATGCTATTGCAACAATTTTCGGCGCTTCCCCGGCGACTTCAACAATGATTATTGCCGTTCACGTCCAGCTTACGTTTCGAGGTTAGTTAGTGCTACTCCGAGGTTTATATTACTTCGACTTATTTTCAATACCAGAAATTTACATCTGTGTATTTTAAACCCGTCAATATTTAAAATTTAAATTCATACGTTTTGCCATTATTAACCTGTAATGTTCAATTTCATACATGCTCTTGTTTTAATATTTGAATTTTAATGCTTATATTTAATTATGCAGTTTATAAATTTTGCTATTTTTGATGTGTGTTTCGACCCTATGTAAAAGGTACAGTCACGCTATTTATTTTCAATAGCCTAACAGAAGGTTTTATTAGATGACTGTGATAAGCTTATCCCACGAGTGTTTTTTTGGTAAAGTTTTTAAAATAACCCGAAAGGGGTTCTTAATTTTATGCGTGTCGAAACCTTCAGTTAAGATACACAATTTTGTCATTACATTATTTACATTTTAATTGTCCTGATTATTGATTACTGACATTTCAAAACTTTTATTAATTATTAATTAAACGCTAGTCACTTGCAATTTATTTTTCTTCTTGTTATTTGAAATCTTTTGATTTCTGGCGCCCATTTCCATTTTCCTTTCCTTTTTTGAAGACATTCCAGGGTACATAGCTGATGATCTGAACCTACGATCTAAGGCCGCCGATATTTGAGCTAGTCGGCCATCGCGGTGAGTAAGAAACAGTTTTTCAGAGCTGCCGTGGTGTATAAATGGTAGAGGGGTTGATCTGCGATTTTTACTACCATTGCTTATTTTATTAATTAATCGCAGGTCGGCTTTCTTATTGTTTCACTTCTTCATGTTTCTGTCAAGATCGTGGTATTTCGGCGAATCCCTGGCCATTGCTTTGTGTTCGAGCTTCGTGTTAGGTGTTCTGTCTAGCGAACACACTTTCTTGGCCGCAGTTGATTTTTACGAACAACTCGTTCAGTTGTAGATTAAAGCTTCCTATTGAGTTGGATGTTGTACTCGTCCTACTTTCTTTTAGGCTCGCTCTTTGTTGGTCTGAGCTTTTTCTCGAGCAGCATCCTTCTTTCCACCTTTAACGCTATTAACGATTTTTTCACAAACACGCTTAAAATGTACATATTTTGCATTTGGGTAAAAGGTGGGGTTCCTGTAGGGTGCATTCAAGAGTGCTTAGCTTATTCTATATTTTATAAAAAAGGTATAATGAGCTCAATCTGGCAATTTAAAAATTCAAAGAATGTCTTGAGGGGCACGAATTAAAAGCTCATTAATTCCCATTGTCAAAAAATGTGAAGTGCACAGACAACAGATAAATAACCCCATTTAAATAGATTGCGGGGAATTGTAGGTGCTGCGCCCGATTAATATTGATTATAGTTTTATAGAGTATCGCTATTCACGGCCAATTAAATATGAAATTGACCCCGGTGTGCATGCAGGTCTATTAATAAATCATGCTGGTACGCCCTCCCTCTATTTACACCAAAGGGGTCGCGATACGCGCTCTGCTCAAAAATGGAAACTGAATTATTTCACTTGATTTATTTCACGAGGTTAAAAACTTCGCATCGTGAAAATTTTAATACATTGGCCTCAACAACATAGAATTAATTTTAATTAAAAAAAAACTATTTTCCACTGCGCAGTGTTAATTAATATCTTCATTAAAATACGAGTTAAATCTCTGTAGAATACTAGCAAGTGATCATATCTGCATAAGAAGAGTCATATGAAATTATAGCATATTAGATACTATTACGAGATAAAATATATTCCTGAAAGCTGATGAATGGCTGTTTATAAAGTGGTGTACATCGCACGTCGTATTACGTAACCGAGTTCCAAAACAATGCAAATTTTACTATTGAGTCACTTTTCATCCATCTGACAGATGATGAAGTTAAGATTCACATTTCACCGTTAATTTAAATGGAAAGCTTCGAATATAACTACTGGAAATTATAGAAATATTGGCTATCCTAACTCGTAACCCCTTTACTCAGTTGGATATTTCATAGACCCTTGAGACCTTGAGAACCGCCCAATCTGTTTTCTTCTGCCATGCCTCCTTCATTAATAAAGATTTTATTTTCCACTTCAGACAGCTAGCAAGGAATGCCTTGAAATGTTTGTATACTACTTTTATTGCTTTCGTTATTTATGCCCTGCCTTGCTTAATTTTTGCATTACTAGCATCACTGATAAAAATACAAAGTTGTACATTATAGAATTTAAAGTTACTAAAAATCTCTAGGCTTGCACTACGGATATTAGAGTAAATTGTGAACGGCTGGAAGAAATTCTATTTCTCTCTTCTAGAAAATTACACTGATACGAACCAGTACCTCGATCTTATCAAAACTAGCAAGAAACAAACAATGCGCAATTTGTGAAAACTGCTTTCAATCCTGTGGTGATTAATTTTCTATTGCGATTAGCTATTTGGTTTGGAGGGGGCTCAATATTATCTACACGAAGGTGAACATTTCTTAATTGACATCTCTTTTGCCATAAAAAGAGAATGAGGTGTAGCTATCACACGACTTTCTTTTACTGCGTAAGTTGCAACAGATTTCAGTAGACAATGAGAATTACTTTAAAAATGTATAACACCACAATTAATGTTACTCTATCTATCCAGAGATATAAAACTATATATCTTAACTACATTCATTAATTTTTATAGTTATATCTAAATGCAGCTGAAAAAACAACGGAATTTTTGTATAAATCTAGTTTTGCGATTTTTTCAAAATTATATTTCCCAAAAGATTAGTTGACAAATGTTATAGAATAGGGTTTGGAAACATATTCCCATTATTGAGTTTCAAACGTATCAGGCCATTTTATTGTTATTTAATTTTTATAGCTACGTAACCATTTCGAACAGTTTCAGTACAATGTTTACGATTTCTCCTGTATATAGGTGCCGTTTCAGTCAGATTTCACCGCACATTTCCACTATTTGCATCTAAAATTCTAAAGTTGACACACACGTGGCTTTTGATATGCTTAAACGTTTAGCGTACCGCCCTAATCTCTATGCAGTCGTATTTACAGCTATTTTTGGTCCCGTCGCATTTAAGAGCGCTGGTTACAGCATTTTCAAAACTTAGCCCGTGGGAGCAAGCGAGAGACTTGTCTCGAATAATTTAAGCTTAGTCGCCCTTCCTCGCTCGCGGCCTGCTTCATCGTCGTCATGCGAGGCTTATTGCGTTCTGACTGGACACATCTGCTGGCGTGACAGACCGTCGCGCGCAAAGCTCCGCTGAGCATCTGGTTTCTGTTGTCAGTCTCGAGCCGGTGTTCATAAGCGCTTCTCTGCGAGCGTTTTGGCTCTTGGAACCGCCGGCGCCATGCCTTCGAGCCCGGCGTCCGGTGTCCGTGATGTTACGGCTTCTTTGTGGTTTTTTCGAGTCAGACGGTGTCCGACAAGGAGTGTGAGTGAAGCTGTGTAGTTTGGGTGTTATGTGTTGAGGTCCTAATCCGCCGTGGCCGCTCGTTCAGTATTTACGAAAGCTTGTTTAGCTTATATCTCCGGCAGCTGAACGGGTTTCTTATTTCGAGCAGGCTAAATCAACGGTTCCTCAGGTTGGTGGTCGCCGAGTGGCGTAACGCAACCATTCCCGAATAAATACAGGGATTTTCTGGACGTCTTCGAGTTTCACCCGCCCCAAGTCAAATGACAGCCGTAGCGATATGTCGTCACCCACCTGCTGCATCCAAGATTCCAGCACCGAAGCTGAGCTGATCAAAACAAGGTATTTTGCATTCCACTTGTGTGTAGCTAATTAAATACGCCCGCTAAATAACATTTAATCGCAACATGGTGCGTTCATTTTCGCATTTCTGTGTAACTAACTAAATAGATTCGCTAACCGCATTTAGCCAAAGTATTGTGCGTTCATTTTTGCATTTCACTTTTACGAACTTAATTAAATAGATTCGCTAACCGCATTTAACCAAAGTATTATGCGTTCATTGTTGCATTTCACCTTTGTGCACTGAATGAGATATACAGGGTGTTATGGAAATGAGTGCAAATATTTTAATCAGTGATAGAGCTCACCAAAATGAACAACTTTTCTATTTATTGTTTTTCATTTAATCGCATATTTTTTAAATCATTTATCTCTTCTAAATTTGACGAGCTGCTTGGTAAGCGAATCTAAGTTAAAGGTGAACGACACATGTATATTATAACTGCAAAGTTCTTGCACAAAAAACATGCGGTCAATAACTTACCTACCTCAACTGATAAAGTGCGTTGGTGACCAGATGTGAACTAGAGGTTTTATCAGTACCTATGCAGTTTTTGTTGGTTTTCATATCAAAGAAATGTTTTTTTGTGTTTTGCGCCGTTAAATTAAAATATTATTCCATAGGCGGGTATGCATTTTTAGAGTAAAACTGTTTGGAATTAACTCAATTTTGAGGGAGTTTTCGGAAAAATGATATATGGAAAAGTGGTTCAGTTTAGCGAGTTCTATTACGGGTTAAAATATTTGCACTCATTTCCATAATACCCTGTATATGCTAACCGCATTTAACCAAAGTATTGTACGTTCATTTTGCATTTCACTTTTACGAGCTTAGTTAAATAGATTTGCTAACAGCATTCAACTAAAGCATCGGGCGCGCATTCTTGAATTCCCCTGTACATAGGTAAGTGCTGATGTTAGATAAGGCGCTCCCAGCTGGGCCTATATTTAGTCTCTCTTTTTAGGGCAAGCCCTTTATACCACTGTGGGTGTAATATTGTGTGCGCCGACCATTTCGGCCCTATTGTAACTGTCGGCCAGGGTTTTGGCCTAATAGATTGGTTTACTACATTTGAATTATGATCATCCCTGGTATGTCTGCATGCTTATTTACAGGGTGGTCCCGTCTCTATGCCAAGATCGATGTAAGGTGAGGCCTGGGGAGCGGTTCATGAATGTTGCAGGTAAGTTGACGCGCTGTCGCTACACTGTTGTTCCCCAGAGTTGGTACTCGAGTATTCCTACCCCATTTGGCTTTCAAGGTTCGGTTAAGCGTGGGTCTCCGCGATTGGACTTTGTGGCGCCCATTTATTTTGTAACATCCTATACATACCGCCACGCTTGCCTTGTGGTGTACCGTTTTTAGGACCACGCCCATCTCCCTGAGCGTATTCGAGACGTGGCCTTTAGCCTGTTTCGTACGATTTCCAGGGTAAGTGTGGACGTTTCCCGGACTCCAAGTATTTGGCACTCACTCACTTGTGAGTGCCGTTAAAACAGTTTGATAGTGTAACAAACTTTCGAGGAAACTTTTATAAAAGCTAACTGAGATTTTATCCAAAAACTACACTATTACAAAAAAAATTAAATAAAAGTTGTACATAATTGCATAGTACATGATTTTATTCTATAAAATTTCATTTTTATTAAATAAATACGAAAAAAAATCGGAAAACCGAAAAAAACATTAAGTACCAGTTCCGGTTGGCCGATTTTAACCAAAAATCACTGTGACCTCCCAATTTATATTAAATACGAAGATATAAATTTTCGCCCCGATCGATGAAACCGTCTTGGCTGTAAAGAAGACACAGGCTCACAGGAGACATCACTTCGAAAACCATTTGTCTGAATCAGAATACACAAAATCAGATATTTCCGCAAAAATCGCAGGTAAACAAAATAAACTTTAATATAACTTGTCTTACGAAGTAAGAGAAGGTAATAGATGGTTCAAATGATTATATAATCGGGTTTAAATCACACGTCTATACCCTTGCTCTGTAAGCTATCTGGTAATCTGCGTCATCTAAACTTTACCAGTAAACAATTAAATAAATACATCAACGCGATCGAAATATCTTTAAGGAGTTGCCTTTCAAAATACAATTTAATGATGCAAGAAAAGTAATCGTAAGCTGATTAACAGCAATAGTGTAATTAATTATGAAAATAAATATTTAAATTGTGTCAAAATCAAAATCTTCGATTTGCACATTTAGTTTCGAATCAACTTCGATCGGTTTTTCTTTCATTCTTTTTGCAGAGAAGAAAACCTACCTCACGAAAGCTTTCGATTTTTTTGTGAAGATCAAGTGGGGCCAAAGAAAACTGTATTCATCTCGGGTCAATTAATATGGAGCTAGTGCTACTGTATATCAGTCCGCCTCTGCACTATTTGCCCGTTTAAAGCATCACTTCATATTTTTCGAAAGACTGTCAAGTCCGATTCAAAATTTACGCCACCACTGCTTTGGCGCGCACAAAGAAAAAGAAGGGGTTGGGAATTCATCGAGTTGAGGAACAAGGAGTAGATCTGTAGTTGGCCACGAAAAGTTGAGCAAAGAGTCTGTGTGCGTGTGAGAGTTAACGTTCCGTGAATGTAGCTGTTTGGAAAACCCCTTATCAATTTCGACAAAGTGCGACGATTTTTCGGATGTTCCCAGCTCCCAAAACGTAGAAAATCAATCTGAAATTCCGATTTCCGTCTCGCTTCCGTGCTGTAGAGTTTAATCTTGACCTCCGCATCGGATACATTTAAAGAAACCCTCGTATCGTTTCGTTATATATCGTTTCGGAACCATTCTGTAAAACAATCGTGGAGAACCATCTATTACAACGTCTGTGGAATCACTCCGATTGCTCATAGCTAATCGTCGAACTACAATCCATTCTTCCCAACGAAGCCCTGGAAAAGTTTATCTTTACATCGCTTGCAGATCGACGCCGACTGTCGTAGCCCATTTAGATTTCATCTAAGCCCGGCGCTAGATACGTTCTCCCCATTGCTGAGTCATCAGCGTGGCAATGATTCCGTTCAGCTCCGGTGATCGCTCGATTGCATCATTTAATTCTGTGGAATCACGTAAGTTAAACCAGTTTCTATTGCTGGTGTGAAGCTTGAAGCTTATCCCCGTTAGAAGTGTTGCCACACCTTCAGCGTATTGCGTCACTTTATCAGTATTGCTTTCTCTGTGAATCTATAACACAGACTAACATCTGCTATAGGTTTTTCTTATCGCGAGATCTGACTCCACGAGCAGGTACAACTGTTTTGTTGCAGCCATGGCTGCAAAGCTGATCCGCATAAATATATATTTAGAACTGTGATCTTAATACAGTTCTAAAATTTACTTTGCGATTACCTACAAGCCTATGTGTCAATTCTTCACACTTGTACAACACATTAGCTTAACCAACTAGAAAACTATTGATTTGTTGTATAAATAATGCGACAGCAGCAATTATTTTCCACCCTATCTTAAATATTTCAGTTCTAGTCGAAAGGCAAATTTCAAAATATATAATTTCAGTTATGCTTCTCCATTTCTCCATTAATCTATGGAGAGAAAGAAGATCAAGGGAGCTGTAGACAGAAAATAGCAAGCGAAAGGGCAGGGAGGGAGGGGGATTAGTAGAATACTTTATCAGAAGAATGAGCTTTGAGCAGAAAGTTTAAACGTTTCGGAAATAAGCAGAGGACACAGCCTTACGAATGAGAAAATTTGAGAAAGAACAACAAGAAAACGTTGATTTGTTTTCTACTAAAATCGTTTTTACGAGTCTTTTGTCAGTTCTTGTTGTTTTCAACAGCCACCTTTTCCATTTGTTTGCTAGTAAGTAATGTATATAATAGAGATATTTTTTATTATTATATGCCGACAATTCAACATCACCTGATTATCTAGAAACTTTTAGTGAAAAACCTTGTTTTACATCTGAAACTCTTTCGGCAGCTCCCCTGAATTCTCCCCTTTTCGATACGTGACTAATACACTGCTTTCTTTGGCAACAACTCGGGGCAGCAAATATTTCAATGATGATTGATGGATGGGTGACGGGCGTTCGTGGAGCGCCGTTAATTGAATCATATTCCATGCACGATACTGCGTCCGCCTCGACCCACAAGTCGGCCTAGGTACCTGTTGGTTGCTGGCAACCTCCACGTCTTTTCTTTCGAAAATAAACGCTAACACAGACAAGCGGCACGCGATTTCACTGGCGCCTGTCCTGGGAAATTCTATGCAGGGCAGAAATCCATTCAATGAAAGCGTCATGCAAATGATAATCCACATTGTGTCTTGGAATGGATTTTTAAGTAGGTAAATTATGGGCGCCGGTCCCATCGTTTTTTAGGAGTGAATAATTAGAAATTATAAGCGGTTCTAGTAGTTGAAATGATGTTGTTTTTAATGTAACCAACCATTACGAATAAAGACGCCAATATCTCGAACACTTTTATGTTGCTTATTATTAAATTTAATTGTATCTAAACAACTACTCTCTGTGGAGTATCGACAGTGAAGGTCATCGGATACGTTTTGATAGCACTTTGTCGAAATACGAGCTGGTATTCCACAAATTTGTAAGCTTAATCTATAATATCATCCAGTTCAGAGAAAGCTAGTACTTCCTTTTATAATAACTACGACGTATATGTCAAGTTTCATATAATTCAGACACCAGCACGTGTAGATTTCCATTACTTTATGCACAAGTTTTTAACTGTTTTGAGCCCAAATGGCTGGTTAACTGGCTATGTTTTGCAAATTTAGTGCTTCCCTGAAGTGAGCATAGTTAAAATACCGTTTCTACGATTTCGGTAAGTAGTGTAGCATCAACTTATGTAAAGCAACTCGCTGTTTCTAAAGGAAATATTTTTCAGCATTCATACTGCCATTTAAACGCTAGTGTTGATCGTTGATCGACCTAGCTTAAAATCATAGAAAACGGAAGTTACTATGATTATAAAACTTCGATTTCTTATTTTGAATGTTCTTTTGAAATGGAGGGTTGAACTTAATTACAATAGTTACATCCTACCTGTGATGACTACGCGTTTAGGAAATTAGGACAGTAAAACTGCTTTTTACCTAAAATAAAAGAAACTGTTAGTACCAGTAATTATTAAAATAAGAACATTTAGAATTTAAAACGTCTAAAACTAATGTTAATAAATATTAATTTAATTCATCAGTAGTATCTTTAAATTATTACTCTCTATAAAACTGACTCTTTACGAGTTAGCAACTGGACGTTTAACTTTTGTAATTTTAATAAACGACGGATTTCAGCATACACCTGAATGATAGATGCAGCAAGCAATACGACGAGTGTAAACCCCAAGAAAAATATAAATAAAAAGCCGCCACTTTGAGGTTCTCTTTGATCAGCAAATTCAACAAATTTAAAAGTGTGCTTTACCGCAACTACCCAATTTGCTTTTATCTGGTTAGTATGTAGAGCCTGCTGGAGAAAACGACTGTAGTGAACACTAGCTAAAACAGTCTTCGTGCTTTTGTTTTTCTTTAATTTTAGGTTCTAGGGTTTTATAATTGCCGCTGCCGGCTTTACGGCTAGAATTTAGTGTGTCGGCATTGAAGGATAATTCGTTTTTCTTGTAGCGGCAGTTTACGGCCGCCTTTCAATTGATAACCGCCACTAGTTATTTTGACGTCACCCACCGCCGAAGGCGCGCGAGGGCCCACTAGCTCCTAAATCTAAAATTACAGCTGTTAAACTTTAATCAGCCTAAAAGCTGGCATTTCTCTTAGTTTCGGCTAATTTTAAAACCCATAAATAACGCCGCCCTATGATTCAACGCGCAGGCTTTTAGTGGCGGAGTTGCCCCAAAATAGAAAACTTTAATAGATAATAAAGGGCGGCGCGTCATAATTCTTCTTCTTCTTCCAGCAAGTAGCGGAAATCTATTCCGTTAGATTAGTGGCATTTCTGCATGTACATATATTGAATGTATTCAAACCCCACCTAGATTTCTCGAGACGTCTGCTTTTATTGTATTTTCAGGTCATCTACCATGCGTTCCTTTTAAAAGTATACATAGGGGATACTCATATATATATACTCAAAAGAAAAATTCCCTTATTTTTTATTGTTTTACCCTATATGTAGGCAAGCAATTCTACAGCAAACTTCACTTTTAAGAGTTTTAATTTAAAACAAATAGCATGCTGTGGCAAAAATAAGGGAATTTTTCTGTTTAGTATACATATGAGTATCCCCTATAAGTTATATACTTTTAAGAAGAACGCATGGTATGTTCATCCATTCTATTTGTAGGTGTGTTAACTCTTTCTTTTCGATTCTGAAAAATCATGTTTTCTACTTCTCTATTATTTTAGTTTTTTCCACATTTTCTAGTGTGAGTTTTACCGTTGCCTTGTAGTAACTAGATCTTTTTGTCAACTTAGCTTTCTTTATCCACTGATATTGTCCAACCCAGAATGTCGAGATACTGACTTTCACTAAATACTTTGATTTAAAAGCGAAACTGCGCTGGTTGAACTATTTTGTAAGTTGCTAAAGTTTATATGCAGCCTTCTAAAGAAAAACCTCAGAGTCGGCAATAAAATTTCACATCATTTAAATAATTAGTATATATTCCACTCTTCCACTGCTACATAATTTCCTCAATATGGACATTAAATAAGTTTGCTGTTAATTTCGTCAACTCCGACGACCTTTATGTTTTCATTTTTTCTACAGTTATGTGTAATTGGTTAACACCTAATGATTCTGTGCTATTGAAATCAATAAGGGAGGTCTTTGTACTTTGGGACAGCTTGTACTTCTAGACAGTCATTATTTACATTTAAGTTGAATAAATCGCTAAGTTGTAGTACATACTTAAAAGAGATTATAATAGGTGGCAGCACATGTACACAATGCTGTGGTAGCTGCTGTAGTCTATCAAAGACAGTGCAGTGTTTTGTTATATTGTTGCGAGTATTTTTAAATTTCCGGACATCAAAGTCAGAAAAGGTGAGTTAAAACCATCATTCCTTTTTATATGTTTTATATACAATTGCGCACACTTTGTAGTATATATTCTAATTATGCCATTAACTAATATAAGGCTTTAGTAGAAATATAAATAATAAATAGGGCATCACCACAATTTATAAATATTAAATAATTTCAATCAAGAATTTTGTGTCAATCTCAGGGCTAAAGAAATTGATGTAATAATTATTGGCTCAATAAACGGTTAATTGCTCTTTGTCTTTTATCTATTTGCAATAATTGATGGCCAAACTCCGGTGTAGCATAAGAAAAACTGAAATAATGCGAGTTATGTGAAGTAGCTTCCGGCTAACCTTGTATTGTTTCAGATGACGTAAACCGACGCTCTGATCTTCTTTTGTTTTATTTCAGTAATGTCGCAAAATCAGCTCCAATTCACAAATTTAAGGGACGCTACCTCGATAATTCAAATATAGATGGATCTGGGCAGGTGGAATCACGTTCAACCCATTGGCCAATGTCCAATATAGAAGCCCCCACGGTTTATAGAGCTTCGGCAACGCTTTCCTGTGGAATCCTACTTTAAACACTGAGCTTCATACGCTGCATACATTTTCTAGTGATGGCACGGCAATTACACACTTGGGAATGGCTTGTTGGTTCCAATTTCTATACCCAGGCACTCCTGAAGGTCTTCTCTAAACGTAGAACACACGAATTTTGCTGGCCGATGTCTCCAATCAGTCGAAAAGGGGCTCCAAAGTTGATCGCACTTGGGCAATTCTTGCAGCTGGCTATCCCTCTTCGCTGGGCACTGTTAACACTTTAAAAAAATTCCACAAAGATGGCCTGTACACTGGTGAACAAGAACGACACTATTTGGCTCCCACAAATAACGTATTATTCAAAATTTTTACATTAAACTGTGGGGCTCAACTGGCACAGAACATAAAAATTTCAAGCTGGTTTGGATATTCTTAACAATTGACATTCTCGTTACCTAGTGATTACCATTTACATTTGTTTTTTAGAAATGAGGTTTGATATCAGGTTTTAACTTATGAACTATAGTTTTGATATACTGTTTTTGTTTAAATACTAAACTGTCTATTCTTGGGAATTGTCACTTTAAACTTTGCTCTGCTTGTAATCACTTAGTTTAAATGCACTGATTCACATGAGTTTATTTGGCACTCCACTAATTGTCTGTGTCCTCTCGATAGGTTGCCTCATTTCATTGCTCATTGCAATAATTACTTTGCTCGCACTACTCATTTAACCGTCAGTTACCTTGCCGTTTGTTAGCTTATAAACTTTTAATACTCATAACGCTTATCCACTTTTCGTGCTTCACAAATCATCTTTGTATTATTTCAAATTCACATTATTGTATTGATTTTCACCAAACTCAAATCTTTTAGCTACATTAAGCTATGCTTGCCCTTCCAAACACCAATTATTACTGATACTCTGAACGTAACCCTTTCGAATTCTGCCTTCTCTAATGCCAACCTTTCTCTCTCAAATTATAGTTACTACTGCTCATATCGAGTGCATTTATTAGTGTAAAATACTGATTATCTTGCAATAAATAAAATATTTAATTCTGTGCTCATTTGAGATTATTCATTTTCCTGTTAATTAAGCAATCAGAATTGCCGTGGGCAGTAAACCATTATTATATTTGTGTCGCCAGATTATAAGTAATCAATAAATTAAAACTAAAAAATAGCATGATAACTGCCATGTTCTAAGCTTCTACTTTGAGACGCTACTGGAAATGTACATTGGGACGTGTCCCAAAGTACAATCAGACGTAAAAACACTGTTTTCACGTAGAAAATCTCTTGCAAATGCCCAGAAGCAAAGAAAATGTTAAAAAAATCAAACCTGTAGCTGCAGATATTATATCTGCAGCAGAAGCTGTTTTGCAAAATCCACTTTCTTTAAGAAAAGCATGTGTCGAATACAATGTGACCAGATCAACTCTATGTAGACATTTGCAAAAGCATCGTTTTTCTGAAAATGAATCTTTCCAATATAATGCTTCACAGGCTGTCAAGTTTATCTTTACGATCGAACAAGAAAACGAACTTGTGAAATATTTGACTGAAAGTGCAAAAATGCACTATGGGCTCTCAACTGTACATGTAAGAAAATTCGCATTTAATTACGCAAATGCAAATAATATAAGAAAACCTCTGTTGCGGGAAATCAATAAGAGTGCTGGTAAAGAGTAGTTTAGGTATTTCCTGAAACAACATCCTCATATTTCTGTACTGAAACCACAAGCTACCAGTTTAGCAAGGTCAACTGCTTTCAATACAAGTAATGTAAACACATTCTTCGATCAGCTTGAGGAGGTGATCGAAAGGTACGTTATTAATTATCGACAACCACGAAAGTCACCTTTGTGTAGAAGCTCTAGATTTGGCTACACGATCAGAAATCGTAATGCTCATTTTTCCACCCCCACAAGTTAGGTACAAGTTACAGCCGGCCTGACGAACAGTTTTCGGGCCGTTAAAGAAGTTATTGTCTAATCCTGGAACACCAATGACGATATACGACGTGGCTGAGTGTGCGGGTAAGGCATACCCTCAAGCTTTTACCCCAAAAAAACATCCAATCTAGATTTGTGGAAATAAAATTTCTCCCTCCCCAGTGTATTGTAGATGTGTTCATCATTATATTGTAGGCATATAGGCATTCCGAGTATAGAAAGCAAAAAAGAAACCTTTACAAACAAAAGTTGAGATGTATACAGTTAGAAAAGATGCAATAATAACTGATGAAGAGGTAGCGTTAAAGATCGGAAAACATTTTGAAAAGGTTTTGAATGGACTCGCACGTGATAACATGCAACGTGAAGAGATGGACGAACAATGTAAAAGCACGCAATATTAAGGTCCGTCAAAAATTATAACAACATCAAATGCAGAAGAAATAATAACATACATTAACAACCTTAAGAAATAGACGAATTAACAAAAGAGATACAAAAATATGGAGAAAATTCCAGAAGGCTAGACAATTTCGATAATATGAACAATGCGCAAAAGTAAAGGAGACGAGATCAAATACAGCAGATGAATATCGCTTCTAATATAAGTATGGAATAATGTGTTACAATAATGTTAAGTCAAATGTAACGATGTACTCAGTGTCCACGTCGCAATGTCATAAAGAAATGACCAGCTCACGTAAAGAAGGTAGAGAGCGACCGCGACCACAATAATACAAGTAAACGAAAATTTAGATCAGGTATAAGACTTACGGTGACACACTCCGCAGAACCATCCGAGGCAAACACGACGAATGATAAGCTCTAAAGGGAGATACGACGAAATAAGCACTGAGAAAACAAGAATAGTTGTACTCGGTGTAGCGAGCAAATAGAGTAAAGTATGCAACCCAAATTGCATCTTACAAAACTGGCTGGATCAGTATTTGAATAATAATCACTAAAGAATCAGAGATGGTAGTAATTCTAAGAAAAAAAAATTATATCAAGTTTGACATTTTCCGGCGTATGCATACTTGATACTTGTGATTGTTACTTTCTTTGTTTGGTTTAGTTCATCTCTTGGAGAAAGTTGTTAAGCAGGCTTTTTGAGTTGGTCAAAGTTTCTGTTTGTATGATAATCACAACAAATTATTTAACATCAATTGAAATTTGTTCGTTGCGGGGAGTATAGTGCCGGACATAAATAATGCATTTATTTAAACTATGAGCTTTAATAAACCGAAAATAAATTGTAGAGCCCCTATATGAGGGTTCTATTAAACACTAACACGAGAAAGTGAGGCAAGTGAAATTTCTAAACAGCAGGTGATTGTTTCATAATCACACATTACAATTCATTACACTATAAAGGTAAGTAGACTTGGTGCTGTACGGGTTCTATTGAAGAGAGAAACGCAGGAGCGGCTGTTCTAGGTATGCACAAAGTATAGTAAAATATTTCTGAATTGCACACACTCGCTGACCATGAGTGTCAAAAATGTAGAGAAACTTCTCACATATGCAAAGGGTTGCGGAAGGGCCAGAATAGGTCCGGTGCTACCAAGTGGTAGAGTTTTTTTCCAGCGTGCAATATGTGGCACAACCGATAAAAGGTACTAAGAATGGCTTAATCAGCATTGGACATTTCTTAAAGAGAATTGAAGAATTGTAGAACATTGAAGATGACTTGAAGCCTTGAAATAACTTCAGTAGAACGCAAAACGTGAAAGTAAGTGGGATAAACTGATATTTCATGCGAACAAAAGATAAGTTGCTTCTGAAATACCGTCAAATCTGGATCAACCAGATGGGTTGCAGCAATTCACAAAACCATTACACTAAATTTCCATCTAATTTTTGAGGATAAATCCGCTTTATAAGAGAGCACCAATAGCCCAAAATATATGTTCTAAAGCATCACATGTAAACTGGCGCACTACACAATTTCAAAATGGAAATAGGAAACGGCCTTTCCTGAAGTTATATACTGTACATTTACAAAACGAACACCAATATATGTAATATTATTTCAATTCTTTGTTGTTAGTTTTTAAAGCAGTCAATAACCTGTTACCTGAATATATGACCCAACACTTAGTTTATGGTTGTAATATTCATAATTATAGTACTAGAAATAAGCAGAATGTTAGATTACCCAACTTACAAAAAGCAGTTCCCAAAATTGTTTCTTTTATAAAGGCTTCAAAATTTATAATAACCTTCCAATTGAAGTTAAAGGAACTAAAAATATCTATGAGTTTAAAAAAAACTAAGCGATTATGTTAAGAAAAATTATTAGTTAAGTAAATATGTAAACAACTGTAAATCTTAAAATAGTTTATAACTAAATAAAGATTATTATTATATTATATTATTATATTATAATACCAATCGTAAATCAAAATTACCAAAACCACATATACAACCCAATAGTTCTTAAAATTCCGAGAAATAATGTGACAGCGAATTAAAATAGGAAAAAGTATTTTAGCAACGTTACAACGAGGCAAATACAATCAGAGTGTATAGATTTGTACTCAAGAAGTAAGAGAGCATTGCTACTATGAGTTTAGAGCGAGATTATCGATAACAGAGCAAATTCCACAATGAAAACAGTATATACTGGAAAATTATTATTATAACAAATACAGATGTTAGCTTTAAATGAATTAACAAAGATTACTAAAGCCATTGCGCGTTCAATGTCAGTAGTAGATTAATGATGAACCAGAAAATATAAGTACAGGGCGTAATGCACTATGAAGTTGTTTATTGCCGTGGTTCATATTTACAAAGCATACCGTTGATTGGAACAAGGTGCGACTACAAAAATTCCGCCAAGTTACCAGAGCAATTGTCACCGCTGAATGTTTTAGTACGCAATAGCAATGGAATAAACTAACAATAATCTTACAACACTTCAATATGAATCGGATAGCGAGCTGTGAATACCCAAAACAGTGTCGTCACCAATAGTGCTCATCGTGCTGGCTAAGATACTTCGGAAGAGGGGTGGGACGGTGGGTTAACACTTGTAAGGGAAGATAGAGGGTCGGCTTACCTTTTGGCGAAAGTTATATTTGATATTTTGCCGGCTGTAACTATCGGCCTAATTGGGCCAGCTCGCCGCGAGGGTCGCAGGGTTCCACTATACGAAATACGAAGAGAATGGGCGCCAGGTCCTCGACTCAGATCCAATTCCTTGTGCCGGACCTTACACAAGGTCGAAGATAAAAACCAGCAAGTCAAAAATAAACAAACCAACAACCAATGAATAGATCACAGCTTTATTTTAAATAAATTGGTGCGTACTATAGTGCCAGAAATACCCACACACAAAAGCAAGTACAACAATAAATATATATCAAGGCAAGCTACGACAAAACAAACACTTTAAAATAATTAGTTGGGTGCGGCATAAGTAATTAAAATTGTATCACCCTGTAACGGCGTTTCGCGAATAGGAAAAAAAAACATTAACAATAATCTAGCTAAATAAATAGATAAATAGTCTGCACGCACCCCGTGAGGCAGGGCGTGGCAGAAGAGAGCTATCCAAGCAATCAGCTGACGTCTAACCCCGAGTGCCAGCTCAAAATGACTATATTAGTACTCAAAATTTCTACGAAGCGAAAACACTGACGAGTATATATGGCCATATAAAATTCTAGGTAGTTTTCTATTGCAAAGACATCAAGTAAGTCAATGAACGCTCCAAAATCTACTTGAATATGCCCCTTTACATTGTTAAACATATTAAAATCGCGCAAACAAATCACGGAAGCTTGAAATTGAACAAAAGGGTACCGCGTTCGGTTCCCTAGACACAGCCGTTAATTTAATACTAATAAGATTAAGTTTACGTACAAGCAAATGGCAGATACTAAACTACGTAATTTAAGGGTGAGTTTACCGCAGCCCCGGCCGGCTAACACGTCAAGAACGTACTACCGGGTAAGTAAATCAATCTAAACAAATAGCTAATTACGCAAATAAAGCACACAGAGCATAATACACAAAATACCATAATCGAAATTCTAAAAAGGCATATCTACAAACCAAATCGACAAACAATACATAAGTAACTAAATTGCTCTAAAAACCTCTCAGGTACCCACGGCACGTGGTGCAGAGCTGGTGGACGAAGCAACCAGGAGGTGGCCTTGCAACGGGCAGCAGACGAGCTTCGATAGTTGCAATGAGGCGACCGCAGGGGATGAGCGGCACGCCGGTTCGGCGCGGCTCCAGCAGTCCCAGGTAGAATAAACCACAACAAAACTCCAAGCGATAACACCCAGTTCGCAGGACGCAGAGGTAAAATTCAATTTCCATGGCGTACAAATAAAGCCCATTTTCATGGCATAGAATAGTTAACGCATTTCCAAGGCGTAGAATAGTTAACGCATTTCCTTGGCATAGAATAGTTGGCTATAAATTACAAATTTCCAGATAAGCAACCACGCTGACGAAAAGAAATCGTAACAAACCTGCGAATGGTGACGAACAGCCTAACGCTCCATTCGATCAAGAAGAGCCCATCCCAAAACCGCAACAAAAGCGAACGAACGCTGGCAGCAACTCCCAACGGCTTCCAGAACGTTCCAAAGGGCGCCTTGCCTCCAAAAATTCCTCAAAACGACGAGAACGGCTATAACCAAAGCCAGAGAAGCAAAAGGTTCCCAGGGCACAAACTTCAACGATCGAAGCAATGGAAAAGAATGGAATGCAAATTGGCCAGAGCAATTCACGATCCCAGGTTATCAATGTCAAAGTTAAATTCGAAAAAAGGAAGAAAAACTATAGGTGCAGGTTGTATGTGCAGAACTGATAACAAAGTGTTCCTTTTAATTCAAAATTGAGGCTGAAGGTATTTGGGTTGCCTAACTATAGATGAAGTACTGTATATTTAGAGAATAAAAGTAAATTGCCAAATCTGACTAATTATTTCAATTAATAAGTAGGAAAATGTCAAAATGAGCGTAACACACTAAAACGTTCAAAACCAAATACGGGAGTCATCAACTTGATTGTTTGATAATTCAAGAATCTAAGTTCGAAGATTCTGCGGTGATATGAAAATCGCAGCTTAGATTGAAGGAGTTGTAGCGAAAATACACTTATTATACGCAGGTTCTTTGATAAGTTATAACCTGTTATAGAAATGAAAAAGACATAATTGCGGGGCAACTACATTTATTTATTTTCAATACATTCAGACAAATGGTACAAAAGACACTGCCTATTGCACTCGAAAACCAGCTGTCAATCTTCAACATGTTCAAATAAACATTTAATTTACCCGATAAATATCGAGCTCCTCCCAGGGGGCCCTTATTTTGAAGGGTACGGGTGTGGTAACCCCGGGTGCCCCAGCCCCATCGTTGGATTAGGTGTCCAACGATGGTTTTAGTTCTCCCATCACAGGCGATCATGAATTTCGTGTTGTGTGTAGTGTAGTGTGTAGTGACCCGGCGGGGCTCCACTGATGATGTATTATAGTTTTCTCTCCCCGTAGGCTGGCGGATAGCCTTAAAACGCAACCCATGGAATTCGGAGCCGTCCAGATGATTGGCCTGAGGATGATGTGGATGGTGAAGCCCATTGTTCTATTGATGTCACCCAACATTGCGAGGGCACGGCAAATACCAGAGAGGTGGTGGAAACATACCTCAGCCACTCTATAAACAATGTAATACCCCGTTGGGTATTAATAATAGTCGAAACATTGGGCCCGTCGGACCAAACTCCGATATTTCAAAGATACCAGCTCCTAAATTTATTTTAATTACGTATAGAAGGTGATTTTTCAAAAGTAAATCCATTTATAATTGCTAGAGGTATTCAGGAAGTTGTTGGTAAAGTTCGATCTACAAGTAAAACAAATGAAGAATTTATTAATTGAAACGTTCACGGATCGTCAAACAAATACGCTTTTAAATCTAAAGCACTTCATCAGCTTTTTCAATGTTGAAGCTTACCCCCATGGAAAATTAAATTACTCGAAAGGTGTCATTACATGTTCGGATCTTCTAAATTGTGGAATAGATTAAATTAAAGAAGAACTATCTCCATTTGGAGTAGTAGATGTGAAGCAACTGACTACAAGAAAAGACGGAAATATAGTTGGAACATCATCAATTCTTCTAACGTTTGCTATGACATATCTGCATCAAAAGGTAAAGGTCTATACGTTCCTCAGCCACTTAGGTGCTTCAGGTGTCAGAGGTTTGGACACTCATCGATTAACTGTAGACAAGCGCAAGCGTGTCAAGGAAGGCACTCGGCACGCTCAACCAACTGTCCCGTGCATAAAAGAGAAGGTGAAATACAGAGAATAAGAACAGAGAAGAGAATTAGTTATGTCGAGGCAAAGTCTGAGTTGTTGAGAAATAGGCCCCAGATGTTTTCTGAGTCATTTGCTTCAGTAGCAGTTCAGAAATCAGCCAATATTAATAAAGTTGAAGCAATTGTTCAAGCAATGCTGCCTGAGTTAAGAAAATTTATAAAAGAAGTGAGTGATTTAAAGCAAACTTTATATCAAATAGAACCTAAAATGACAGAAATGCCCAAGAATAGGTCAACTACTTCTGCACAGAATTGGAACAATGACTCTTTAGGTTTGGTATTAAGTTCTTCTTAACCAATATTATCCCCTAACATTAATCCTGAGCAAGCAAATATAATGGATGTTGAAACAACACATGAAAAGCGGAAACGAATTGAACTTCCTGGATCTGCTACTACTTCCCCTAAAAAGCAGGGGGTGCTTACCAGTCTAGAGTCAATTGATGAAGCCATCTTGAAAGAAGTGGCCGCAAAAAAAAACAGAAAGGGTGGCCTAAAGGTAAATCGAAAGGCCCTAGAAAGGACAAAAGGTGACACTTTTTTATCTTTTTAGACGACCACATATGAAAGTAACATTATCGCGACAGCAGCCTACTACATAAAGTTGACGATCTCATACACTAGCACGATATTATATCATACTAGTCATATCGTAACGGCACAAAGTTATTCAAATCACGGCCTGCTTAATTGTGTGACAAACGTCACTTTGACGTTTGTCACACAATTCAGCAGACCGCGATTCAAATAATCCAGACGCTTTTGCTTTATTCGCCGCTATGGTTACTTTGAATTACATTTTTACAAACAAATTAAATCGTTTTAAATGTGAATTTATTTCCTTGTGTATCAATTTAAACAATTCATTGAAGTGTAAATAGTGAATATGATGGAAAATAATGATGAAGATTATTCAAACTTGCACTGCACGCCGCTGCAGAAGAAAACACCTCAGAACTTTTACCACCGAAATCAAAGGAACGTTATGAATTTGCATACAGTAAGTTTATGAACTGGCGCAAGCAAAAGGGAATTAATTCGTCACTTTCTGAAAATGTCTTCATGGCATATTTTGGCGAGTTATCTGCAAAAATTGCACCGAACACATTATGGACCCAGTATTCAATGCTGAAAATCACTATTAATATTCACCAGAATGTAGACATAACACAATACTTTAAGTTAAGAGCTTATTTAAAACGTAAATCAGATGGATACAAACCCAAAAAATGCAAAACGTTAACAAGTGAATAAATAAATAGATACCTTCATCAACCACCAAATGACACACATCTCTTACAAAAAGTAAGTTGATAATTATTTCCACTTCTATATCTTGTTCAGCAACGACTGTGTGTTTAAATTCCTTTTTAATATTGTCATTTTTATATTACATTTTATCATTCTTGTTCCAGGTGCTGTTAGTAGTTGGCATTTGTGGCGCATGTCGAAAACATGAATTGGTACAACTCGATACAACTACTGGTCGATAATATAGAAGATCTAGGCTGTGCTGTGCTCATCAAAATACCTGACACCAAAACGAAAAGGGAGCGATCTTTCACTATTACTGGGGAATTTTACAAATTGTACAAGAAATATGCGGTTCTTAGACCATTAAGACTCGTGTTTTAGATCCACTCGGGCTTCGCTACGCTACGCCCTCGTTTGTCTAATCAACACTCGCACGATATTTGCTACTTTCGACGCTTGTAATGAAAATAACTATTTCCTATCTGTGATATTTTTTACACTTTATATTCTGTGATATTTGTGATATTGTGATGTTTTTAACTAGTCAAATAGTCTAATATTTTAAAATAACTTAACCAATATTGTATTTTTATGGATCGTTTTGCAACAATAAATACAAACGACCAGCTTACTCCAGATCGTATTTCGAGGAATGGAGATATGACTAGCAGTGAGACACAACCGCATACCATAGTGCAATGGGACTGCAACGGATTTTTCAGAAAGCTACCGGAAATCGAGCTTTTAATAAATAAATATATGCCCTTTTGTTTTTGCTTCCAAGACACAAAGTTTCCAGTTTAAAAAAAATATAATTTATAGGAATTATCACATCTTTCCAAAGGATGCACCTGATGGAGTTAGAACCCACGGAGGAGTAGCAGTACGTATAAGATGGCCATTTGTTCTATTTATCTACCCTACCCGAACTGGAACAGTCGAGATCTGCTTCATTTGATCTCTCAGTTGCCACGTCCATTTCTCCTATTGGGCTACTTTAACGCCAGTAATCAATTATGGGGTTCTACGGAAACAAATCCGGCAGGACGAGAAGTAGAGGAACTCTTAGATAATGATGAAATCTGCATACTTAATACTGGTATTCCCACTCTTTTTTCGGTAGGTTATGGCACTTATTCTGCTATAGATTTATCTCTTTGTTCATCACCTCTTTTACCCGAAATAAAGTGGTCTGTCGATCCCGACCTTTATAATAGTGACCATTTTCCAATAGCCATACAATTCAGACATTGTCAGAACAAATTTCCATATTTGACAGAGAAATGGTTGCTACAAAAGGCTAACTGGTTACTTTTCCAAGAATTGGTAGCAATATCTAGTGCCAGTGTAACTAATAATCATATTGATATTATTACCAGCTTGATTCACCAAGCGGCAAGTCAAAGTATACCAAGAAGAACGACAGGATTTCTGCAAAAACGACCGGTCCCATGGTGGTGTGAGGAAGTTAAGAATGATGTAAGAGAAAAGAAGAAAGCCCTCCAAATATTCAAATGACATCCCACTCACCAAATCTCATTAACTTTAAGAGGAAAAGAGCTATCAGTCGAACAACTATAGTAAATGTAAATAAAAAAGCATGGCCTAGTTATACATCTACCATAAACAAAGATACCCCAATAAAAGAAGTCTGGCATAAAGTAAGATCCATTAGTGGTATTTATACTACCAAATGTCCATCAGCGTTAACTGTCAATGGTGGCTTGTTAACGGCTTCTCGAGATATTGTTAATTTTATGGCTCAGTATTTCGCCCAATCCTGTAATGAGGACATCACAGAAATAGGAACTGAGCACGATGTAATCTTCCAAACATCAGAGAACTTACCATATAATGCAAGTTTCACTATGGACGAGCTAGAGCACGCTATC
The DNA here is from genome assembly GCA_940337035.1 of Agriotes lineatus. NCBI lineage: Eukaryota > Metazoa > Arthropoda > Insecta > Coleoptera > Elateridae > Agriotes > Agriotes lineatus. The sequence goes on along the minus strand of OW679194.1, from coordinate 241,688,294 downwards.
AAGAATAGCAAGAGTACTTCTCCTGGGCATGATGGAATTCATATTGACTTCATAAAGAATTTACCACAGGAAGCCAAAAATATACTCTTAAATGCGTTAAATAAAATTTGGCAAGGGAGTACATTTCCAGATTCATGGAAATATGCAACTGTTATTCCGCTTCCTACGAACAGCAATCCCACCGACCCATCCCATTTTAGACCAGTGCCCTCACTAGTTGCATAAGCAAATTGCTTGAACGAATGGTTAATGTTCGGCTCATGTGGACTACGGAGCAGAAGCAGATGTTGGTACCCTATCAGTTTGGTTTTAGAAAAAATCATTCTACCACTGATGCTATTGTCTATATTGAAAATGCAATCAATAACTGCTTTTTACATACAATGCATGCCTCTGCAATCTTCGTCGATATTAAAAACGCATTTAATACAGTAAGACAAACCGATATTCTTCACCAGCTACACGATTGGGGTTTGAAAGAAAATTTGCCAAACTACTTAAACCAATTCCTGTCTAATCGAATGACGGTACACCACAGGGTTCACCACTTAGCGCAACTTTGTTCTTAATAGCGATTAATTCAGTCTTGGCGGCAATCGATCCATCTATATGTTACTGTGTATATGCCGATGATATTATTTTATTTAAGACTAGTAGTTCGGCAAATGTCATTTGAGAGTCTCTTCAACTTAGTTTCGAAAAATTAGCTTCAGATTTGAAAGAAAAAAACTTGTCGGTGTCACTCTCCAAGACCAAATCTGTCTACTTCTGCAGAAAGCGATCAACATGTACAAACCCACCTTTGTTTGAAATAGAAGGGCAGGCCATAGAAAATGTTGAGACTTTCAAATATATAGGAATTATTCTTGACAACAAACTTACCTGGAAACTTAAAAATTTAATTATTTGAATTGGGTAAAAATTGGGTGAAAAAATTTTTAGGAGAAAAATATAGTCAAAACAAACGACATATTGTCGTGAAATATAGTTTAATAAAAATATTGATATGAAATTTTTAAACAAGACGTTTCGCCATTTTTGATGGCTTCATCAGTAATATTATGAAGTGTAACTAATTAATATTTAATACATTCTGAAAGAAAAACAATAGGATAAGCGAACAATACATTTTTTTCTCAAGTATGTGTACTTACATGATTAATATGGTATATTTTTTACGACATTTTTCAAAGTATGTTGGTTAATTAATAAAACACAGTCATTAAGTGCAATCCATATTAATTTTTAATTAATAGCAAGACACGTAATACGAGCTCTTAAGCAGGCAAAGTTCAAATTTTACAGATAAAGGAAGCTTGCAAGGTTGTTCACATATTTATATTATCAATGCATGGGCAAAGGTAGAAAATTCGGATAATACAGGTGACTTGGCAGAGACGTATTAGGTTAAAATTTGATTTACTTGAAAATTAGTTTTAAATTTAATAACAATGAATATGAATGCAAAATATTAAATTTGATTAAGACAAAATGTTATTTAAACAAATTATGATATATAGAACTGAGGTTATCAATATCAGTTCTATAATTTATAGCATTGGGGCTTTTTTGTATTTCGATCATTTCCAAGCATAGACGTTTTTTTTAAATTACTCTCTTTATGTAAGATCTTAGGAGTATTAAATTTGAATTTATGTAGCGAATTATTGGCGTGGTCTGTCAGTGCTGTTTTTTGAGTAGAAGGAGATAAATTATTAATTTTAACTGAGTATTTATGTTGATTAATTCTATGTTTTAATAGCTGTTTTGTTTGTCCTATGTACAATGAGTTGCAGTTATACAGTCAGTTTGATACACCAGATTTGATTGCATAATATTTTCAGTCCTATCCTTTAAGTTTGTGAAAAATTTTTTACCTAATGTATTGTGGTTGTTAAATGCTGTTATGATATTGTGTTTATATAGTTCTTTCTCGAGTTTTTCAGAAAGTGTAGGGATATAGTTAATGGAAATATATTTTTTTTTTTTTGGTTTGAAAGGTTAGAATTATTAAATTCATTACCCAAACAATTTGGTTGTAGGTCTATTGATTGATTAAATTTATTGTAGCTGTTAATTGTATTGATTCGATATTTAATTTGTTTTTTAATAAAATAAATTGGATATTAATTTAATATTAAAATGTTAGTAATGATTTCTAGGTTTTTTTTTATGAAATTGTTGTGAAGATAGTTTGATAGCTCGGTCGACCAAGCTGTTAACTACGCTTTTTTTGTATTTAATTGAGGTATCGGAATTAAAATTTATGTATCTATCTGTCTGATTCAAATTTAATACTCCTAAGATCTTACATAAAGAGAGTAATTTAAAAAAACGTCTATGCTTGGAAATGATCGAAATACAAAAAAGCCCCAATGCTATAAATTATAGAACTGATATTGATAACCTCAGTTCTATATATCATAATTTGTTTAAATAACATTTTGTCTTAATCAAATTTAATATTTTGCATTCATATTCATTGTTATTAAATTTAAAACTAATTTTCAAGTAAATCAAATTTTAACCTAATACGTCTCTGCCCAAGTCACCTGTATTATCCGAATTTTCTACCTTTGCGCATGCATTGATAACATAAATATGTGAACAACCTTGCAAGCTTCCTTTATCTGTAAAATTTGAACTTTGCCTGCTTAAGAGCTCGTATTACGTGTCTTGCTATTAATTAAAAATTAATATGGATTGCACTTAATGACTGTGTTTTATTAATTAACCAACATACTTTGAAAAATGTCGTGAAAAATATACCATATTAATCATGTAAGTACACATACTTGAGGAAAAAATGTATTGTTCGCTTATCCTATTGTTTTTCTTTCAGAATGTATTAAATATTAATTAGTTACACTTCATAATATTACTGATGAAGCCATCAAAAATGGCGAAACGTCTTGTTTAAAAATTGCATATCAATATTTTTATTAAACTATATTTCACGACAATATGTCGTTTGTTTTGACTATATTTTTCTCCTAAAAATATTTTTACCTGGAAACCTCACATCAGGTATCTTGTAGGAATATGCAATAAAACGATTAATATCATTAAAACCCTGTGTCACACCAACCGGGGTTCCGATAGGGATATTCTCCTGCTTCTACATAGAAGTTTGGTTCTATCGAGGATTGATTATGGATGTGTGGCATATTCTTCTGCGAAACCCAGTCGGCTAATTTCATTGGATACGATAAATAAGCGAGGAATACGATACGCAGTGGGAGCATTTCCTACATGTCGATCTGAAAGTCGGTATGTTGACTCAGGGCAGGGGCCGTTAGAATTAAGACGAAAACGTATAATTGCTTCATATCGAATAAAACTGCATCAAAAACCTGATAATAGGATATTATCTCTATTTAAAAGCAATACCCTCTCGGCTCGGTACGAACAAGAAATTACTAGACACAAATCCTCGGCCTTTAAGTCTACTATTATCATATCTGATCTGAACATCTCAGAAAGAATGATAACAATAACTAAAGAAAATTCAATACAACCATGGTTAGAAGAAACACCTAAAATTCGATATGATCTATTACAAATGAGTAAAAAAGAAATTAATGCTTCTACAATCAGAAAATTTTATAAGCAAGTATTTAATAGAAGAGTATCAGGATTCCCATTTAATATTTACTGACGGTTCCAAATCTGACATCGGAGCAGGTTATGCAGTGGTATACGAGAATGAGTTGCGGAAAGTTCGTTCCCCACATTTCGTTCCCCACATTTCGTACCCCACACTTCGTTCCCGACCGAGCTCAATTTGTCTCCTAGATTACATGGTGTTGAAAAACGAGTGCAGCAATCGGAATACAGTTAAAAATATTTTTTAATTAATTTATTTATTATAATAAACTTATAAGAACAAAATAAATTGTATTTATTAAAAATGACGGTTTAATTTAAGTATGTTCCTAATATTTTGTATAGGGCCATAATTTCTCATTCTGGACAACTTTTCTTGGTAATATTTTGTCATATCATGAACAAAAAGAGTAATTTACCTGAAAAGAAAATAGTTTTTGCTTAACTGGCAAGGCCGACTTGTTTTTGTAAAACTGAAAATGTTCTTAAAATTCTCTACAAACCAATCAGGAATTATAATTCGTATAACATTTTTATGTAAAACTAAAAATAAAATTTAATTCCATCTTGTAAACTCAAGCCGGGGACATACTGTATATAGTTCTTATAAGTTTATTATAATAAATTAATTAAAATATCTTTAATTTTTCTAACTGCATTCCGATGCTGCACTCGTTTTTCAACACCCTGTAATCTAGAAGACAAATTGAGCTCGCTCGGGAACGAAGTTTCCGGGTACAAGATGTGGGGAGACGAAATATCCCGGGAACGAAATGTGGAGTACGAAATGTGGGGAACGAAATGAGGGGAACGAAATGTGGGGAACGACCTTTCCGCAAAACCTACAAGAATACAATAGCAAAACGTTCGCTGCCTTCGTACGTGAGTATTTTTTCGTGTGAGGCTTATGCAATATACTCAGCACTGGTACTATACACTGGAGTGGAACATTCCGCCTTTGTAATATGTACTCATTCGGTGTCTGTGCTACTAGCAATGCATTTAATCAGAAATATGAGAGGCATTACACTCACGAAAAAGAGTATCCTTCCTGTGGGTGCCAAGTCACGTGGGTATTGATGGAAACGAAAGAGCAGATGCAGCAGCAAGGGATGCTTGCTATATGTTAAACACCAAATACACCTGCAATTTTAAACAATGTGGGACAGTTCTAACACTTACATGAAGAACTTCGTAGTTGCTATCGATGGTATTTCATATCCAAAGAATATATCAAGAGCAGAGAAAGTATTAACAAGAGTCAGAACAGGACATGCATGTTTAACTAATAAGTATATTTTGTCAAGGAAAAACCGACCAAAGAAGAAGAAAAAATATCGAGCTCCCCGAGCTAATTAACTCGCTTAACTCTTTCATAACGGGGAAATATCACATAACATGAGGAGTGAAAATGCAAGAATCAATCTGAAACGTACACCTGCAAATCTCAACATAACCTCGTGGCAGAAAAAACCATCTTTGAATTCGCAAAACCAATAAGTAGCTTTCAAGTGAAATTCAGGTGAGTTACATCGCTAGGGCTAATATTAGGAAGTAAAATAAAAAATAAATGCCAACGTCAAAGTGACCGTAACATAATTTCTTAACTGACAGTCTTTCGCGACGTGTTAGGTAGTCTGATTTTATTTAATACATACAACTGTGTTTTTTAATTATACTCCAAAGCAATACTAAGATCCATTGAAAATAAGATTTAAAAAGAGAGTGAAAATACAAGAGCAGGTTTTAAAGAGTTTGTGTTAGCAACAGCACAAGAACGCTGCTGAGTAGCAAGGATTAGAGGTTCTGATGTAAATAGGACAGCATTCTAGACCCCCGAAATGGAACAAAAATAAAGAAGAAAAACGAGTATGGGATTACTATTTAGCCCGTAAAACGCCAAAAGAAAACAAAGAGCACAAAAATAAAAGGATGCAGGCCATTAAAAACCTTGGAAAAACGATCTTTGCTAGGACACGATTAAAGGTAAACAATAAAACGTACTAACTAAAGTTAAAGACATAATAGAAAGGTGGAAGTAACATTTCCAGGGTCTTCTAGTAAACTCGTCCCAACAGGAAACAGAAGTCATAACGCAGGAAAATAAAGACAGAACAGATACATAGAAACACGGACCACGCAGAGCAAGCAGGATGGAATAAGATTACTCAGAGATGGTCAAAGTTTGAGAGAAAAAATCCTAAAAATAATTAACAAAACATCGAAGTGAAAAGAAGTGCCTAGGAGCTAGTGTGCAACTCTCATTGTACAGATAAGCAAGAGTACAGAAATCACCGAATAATAGTGCTGCTGTGCGTGCCTGGAAAGTTGAACGCTATGCAGGATCAATACAAGGTTGCATCCTAAGCCCGCTACTTTTCATACTAGAAATGGACAAAATGTCTAAAACTTGCAACGACAATATTATTAGTTATTCGCAACTGGATAATGGTCCATATCAAATGCAAGTCTTGTGGTATGCAGCTGCATAAAGAAAGACCTACAGTACCACTTAGATATACAGCACGGAAATTCAAAGCAGAAATATAAAAATAAACAGTGAGAAATATTTGGGAGCAACAGTGAGTGTGAATGGCACAATGGGGCGGAGATAAACGAAAGAGCAGAAGCAGCTTGCAGATTGCTCTATGCACTTAGGTAAAAAAGGGGTGCCAAGCGAAATAAAAGTGACTATCTTGAAATTGATGGTGACAGCCATGTGAGAATCATAAACTTTAACAACAAATCTGACGAGCAGGATGCAAAGTATAAAAATGCGTTACGTATGAATTATAGCTGAGAAAACACGAGTGGATAAATGCAGGAAAAAGGAATAAATATCAGACCAGTCGAAGTAATCGTAAAAGAAGCAAAACTAAGACGGCTTGGACATCTGAATAGAATGGCAGAGAAAAGAGCAGCAAGGAGAGCATAAGAAGCTGGAACAACCGGGAAGAGACGAAGATGCAGACGGATGAGGACCTGGAAGGAGAATTTCAAGGGAGCGTTAGAGACAAGAGGAGGACAATTAATAGGGACAGCAAGTATAGCAGCGCATAACAGGAAATAATGTGCAAGAAGATGGAGAACAGCACCCTAATTTCGACACTTAAAGATACACGAGGATGTGACTAAGTAAACAAATATAATCCAGAAGAATATAAAAGTTATTTGATTTGAATAGCACTATATAACCACTACATGACCCCAGTAGCAATTTAAATTTTTGATCTCTTTCCATGGGTTTCTTGCCCGCATCTACAAATTAAGTCGACCTACTTTTCTGATACTATCTCTCCAATCTAATGTTAATTTACCAGAGATTATTTACACTTCTGGCGATACGGTTTGCCCAACTCCGCTTAAATTGCATGACTTTACAATATTAGTAATTTTGGTAATTTTAAAATTTTTAATTCAGTTATTTTCTTTCCGTCTTTTAGTCTGGTGCCCAGCAACATTCTCTCTCTCTCGCTCTCTCTTTCTGAATATTACGGTAATCTATCGATTGGTTTCACTCAATACCATGGGTTTCTGTCTTATTATATCATCGACAAATCTTTTCAATCCACTATAGTTACTGCATTGTAAATCCATCATAATTTGGTTATATCTGGTTTTTTCGTTCGGGCATTTCCTCTATAATCACTTTAAGGAGTCCTTCATAGTATAGAATATACCCAATTAGTATGTTTCTTCTTTATTGTGCATCCTTCTAGGTGAATTTATATTCGTATCGCCACTGGTGGAAATTAGTTGGTTCTCATTCATTTAGAGTTAAGTTTGCCCTCCCCACATAGTTGTGTAGATTTAGATTTATAATGCAAGGTTTTAAAAGCATCAGGCCAGCCTGTCGCGGATGGTAACGTCCCTCGTTGTGGACCGCTGACAATGCATCGGGGAAGTTGTCTGAAAACATGTGAGCGACTTCTGTTAATAATAGGAAAAGCTGTTAGTTGGAATTTTTTACTGTCATTAACAACGTCTGCATAGTTCCAAAGGGAATTACCTTTTCTGCAGTGACACCTTTAGTGAGGGGTAAGGCATCCTGTGGATTGCAAATTTTGCTTTCCGATTGGCATTCGAGTTGAGATTTTAGTACTCGCACGTCTCAGAACATGTTTTTATAGTAAAATTATAGCTGAAAGGTACGTCACGGAAGTCCAGCTTAGCATTTGTCCTGCGATTCCGTTTCTGTTTCTTCAAAGTTAGAGACGTCGTGAAGACATGGAGTTTGATTTTAAGCTTGTGGCGCCCTCACGCTAATTAATTCTCGACTTACCCCTATTAAAAGTAGTAAACAAACCCAGGTACCTCAAACGGCTCTTGTCTCAACTGAAAGCTAGCTGAAGCAAATTATTATTACGCGTTGTTTTTTTTAGTAACGACTTGGGTCGTAACATTACTTCGTTAGATTTCATCTTTCTCTGCCGCTTTCCAGCACTTATAAATTTGTTGTTCTGTCTACCTAACGTATTCTCAGCATCCGTATGTAGCACTACATCTCAAAAGCCTCCAGCCATATTTTCGAGTTAGTCTTAAGATTCGCATCCGTAGAGTGCTATGTTCCAGGCGAATTTCTAGAAGTTGGTATTTAATTGATGTACGGATTCTTTATTTAGTAGTATTTATATTCATTTGTGTTTCTGAATTGTACATTTCTATTTGCTATATTTATCGACAAACCTACAATTTGCGATTAATACAGCATTAACCACATTTGTAGTTCTTGCAGGCAATTTCATGAGTAAACCTGAGGTGACTGATATTTTCTCCACCTATATTAATTCCTTTATCATTAATACTGTTAAATATAATGAATTTATTTAGCGAGATGGTATCACCCTGGCCAATATCTAAACGAACACGAATTGTTGCCGTTGAATGGCTATTTATAATTAAATTAGTTCGAGTACGAATGCTATATCTTTACAATGAGTTTTATTACTCAATGGTATCGCATTTTCTTATAGTAAATAAAAACCATGTAGAGTGTGTAAACTGTACTCGTTGCACTTCTTCGTAAGCGTTTTTATTGGTTGTAGATTATCCATATTCGGATCTAAAGCCAGTTTGCCCTCTTTGTTGTTGGAGTCTATTTTTAATGTTAGTCGATTAGCTAATGTGCGTGTTATCGACTTTAAGAATAATTCGTTTTTTTCAACTTAAAATGGTTTTAGCTTTATGCTAACATGTTGAAACTTGACCTCTGTGTACACATTGAATCTCTTAACGCGGTCACTAGTTCAATACCATCCTCTTCCTATATCTCAGGCAGGATTCAACCAGGTCCAGGTGATATATTCCTCTCCTTCAGCGCCTTTTCAATTTTTTCATTTATTCTGTCAGGTATTTCATCAGAGAAAACATTTAGTATTGCCCTTTTATATGGTTGGATAGGTTGTTGACTGCTGGTATATAGTGCTTTTTCATTGCTGAGTCCTCTGAGGATTCATATATTAATTTTTACAGTGTATCAATATGCTAGTCCATTACTTTCTTCTGTGACCTTTGATCTTCTTTTCATTTAACAGCTAAGTTTTTGTCGATATTCGCTGCTGTGTTGTCCCCGTTGTTCTATGTCTACTACTTCCTCTATTGCAAAGGTAGTTTCTCTCTTTCGTTTTCTAGGTTGACAGATTTCCACCATCCTGTGGTTACTTCCAATGCTCTGGAAGTATTCACTGCTGCTACTTGATACATCCTGGATTATATTTCGGTCGTTGAATATGACGTAATCGATCTCATTCTTTTTGTCTGATGTCGGGACTGCTCTATGTCTATCTTTATTCACCGGAAACATTTTATTCGATTTCTAGAAGTTTAGTAGCATGGCACGTCATTTGTTTCTTTGCTAAAGCTCGTAATTCAGATATCTGTTTCCCTGGTTCCTAAACGAATTTCCAGTTTCGCGTTGAAATCTCCTCCAATTGTCGTATAACTACTGGCATCTGGTATTAAGCTATTAAGTGATTTTACATAAAACATTTTAATGTTTTCGAAGATAGGTATAATTGCAGCAATATAGTGTAAACTTGACTTTTCTATTTACTCCTAGTTAAAAACGGACTACAGTCGAGCAACAACCCGAATTTTTCTCTGCGCTGAGCTTCTCGGTCCGGGGCTTTCCCTTCGGGACAATTCTACAAAAAACAAGAATGAAGTGCCCAGTTTACACACGTGTCAAGGCGTGATTTACGAGGACGCCGCGGCAGAAATGAGAAATCCAGCCCCCTGCGATCCGGCAATTCCGCGCACCTCGCGTTTGATAAATCTGCGTCTGTCTCGCTGTTTGACGAAAACTCTGTTTACTTTTCTGGCTTTGAGACAGCAGACGTGGGATAACTAATGAAGAGAAGGGAGTCTTTCCGCTGCACGAAGTCTAATCAAGATCAGCGGCTCTGTGGCGCACTTTACATCAACGTTGCTCGATCTTTTAACTGACGCTGTAGAGGTTGTGACATCTTGTTTTCATTCTTTTGGGGTAAAATTGCAAGAGACCATCATACTGCTCAACCAGTGCGAATGAGATTAACAATTGAATAAGTGAAGTTATACATATAATACCAAATGATTAAAAGTGTAAAACAAAATACAAATTTGAAGTCTAGTAATGTTTCTGCTCAATACAATAATACTTTAGATAAATTGTGAATGAATATAACGGTAACAAGGGAGTTTTATAACTTAACACTTGCCTTAGCACTCTTAACCTTACAACTGCTACTTTGAGCATTTAAGCAGGATACATTTAAAAGTGTAGGCAAGAGAGGTAAGAATGCGATCCTAGAATCCTGATATTGGTACTCGTATATAAATCTACTCCATTACGCCAATATGGCACATGTAAACTTAGTCAAGACTTACTACGTCAAGATGGCGGATGATGATGTTGCGGATGCAAACGCTCCTAGTATTTGTGCTGTGAAATGTGTCATATATGCTAACTATTACCACGATAGTTGTGCCAGGTCGAAACTAATTTAAAATCAATGACAATGATAGCGATAATATTGTATGCTGCAGTGTAACCGCGACGAATGACTCTATTTTTCGCCCAAATAGTAAAGTTAGCGAAATTGACTACTTAAAGGTGATTATCAGCGACAAAAACCAAATTATTGGAATTTTAAACGACAAGATAACACTCATTGAAGAAAAGCTCGCTCTTGTCACGATCTTGAGCGTGCAAAACAATTATGCCAATGCCGCGCCACCCAAAGGCCCTCTGCTATCGGCGAAACCAGGCACAGAAGACCGCACAACAAAGGTCGTTTTAAAGAAAACTATTAATGAAAAGCCTACCAAAATAGGAGTAACAAAAACTGAACGGAAGCAGCATGGCGAGGTGACAAAAAACCAACGAATCACCAAATCGGATGTTGCTGTAGCTGTCCATCAAGCTGAAGCCTTAGTTCAATACAGTAAGATCATACATTTAGGAAAATCAGAATCGAAACCTCCAGTAATAAACAACCATGAAAACCGACCGACATCCACCCCTCAAACAAGGACGATTTTAATTTCATTTCGTATAAAAAACATACCAAGAAGTTCCCAGTTGTTATTGGAAGCGGTGCCCCTACTAAAAACATCGCAGGGATTCTCAAATTCACAGCTCTACATGTATCCATATTATCGCTGGATGCAACAGCCAATAACCTACAGGGCTTTATCAGAAAAAAGTTCTCGGAAGCTGTGTGTGAAAAACATGACTCAAAGAAGCATGACTTGTATGCTTCGTTTATGGTAAAAATTAACCAAGATAATCTGCATAAAGCCCTGGATCCTGCCATGTGGCCGCCCATAGTCTTGAACGTTTTTTTCAGAAACGGCAGCGGAGAGATCTACAGACCTAGTAAAGAGGCACGATGTCGTCAAAGTCATGAACCTAAATATATGTGGTATTCGTAGTAACTGTCAGTCTTATTAGAAGAGGTGCAACCGAATATTGTGTGTTTGGCGGAACATCACCTACAAGATAGTGAAATGTCGTTCTACGGTTTAGATAACTATAATGCTATAAATGCGGAGGTACTGCTATCTTTGTAAATAAATCGACAAAGCTAGAAGTACCTGTTAAGTCTATTGATAAGCACTGCGAGTTCTGCTATGCCCAATTTAAGATAAATGATAAAATATTTAATGTTGTTTGCATATATACCGGGTGACAATGAGACTAGGGCCATGCTTATATCTTCTTTATTTATGAATCGATTTGGATAAAATTTTATACCAAGATACTAGACATAATTTCTGATTGGCTGATAGATATAGTCAAAATGGCTGGCTTCCGGTTTTACCGGAAATAATACTAACTTTGATTTTTTAAATGGAACACCCTGTATATTTTATATTTTTCTGAATCTACAAGTCAAATTACATATAATAGTCTTGCCAAATTTCAATTTTATCAAACAAAAAAATTATTTTTTCAATTTTTATTTTTTACCATAGAAGGCCTTGACTTGGAAAAATTTATTCTAATTGACTCTAGCCACTCTTAATAATAGCTATTTTATCAATAAGGTCAATAACAAACCTTTAATAAACGAATATAATTAGCTAAACTCGTTTTTTAAGAAAAAGTCACTTTTTACTTCCTTTTACAATAAAGGAAGTATTGGATTCACCCCAAAAATTCGAAATTAAGTTTTCAACAGATCTTCACGTTTTCGAGTCCCCTGATCCCAAAAAACATATTGTTTTTCATTGGTCTGTCTGTGTGTCTGTCTGTCTGTGAACAGAATATCTCAAAAACGGAAAAACGTATGGCGTTGTAACTTCATATATAAGTTTTGTGTACTATGTAGATGCGACAGCAAGCTTTTGAAGAAAATCGCATAACCGGAAGTAGGTGTTTCCGCTTGTGATTTTTCAGTTTTTTTCGATTTTTTCAAAAACGGCTCTAACGATATTTTAAACTTTAGATTATTATTACATTTTTAATGTGTATTGATGTGAGATAGGTGATTTTCCAGTTGAATACTTCTAAAATGGGTTTCTTTTCTATTTTTTTTATTAACTCCTATTTTAAATAGAACACCCGGTATATTATTACATTTTTGAATTCAGCTTAAAATTCTAGAGAAAATGTGTCTCTTGAACTAACACTCTATTTTGTACCGTTTTTGTAAAATTTGTAATTTTTGAAAATTTTTGACATGCTTACAAATTTAAAGTCAATTTTTTGGCTAATTATAAGATCACTGTAAAAGGAAGTTGTGTGCCTGTATCACACCAGATTTGTTAAATGGCACCTACCAAGGGCCATCTTGCCATTATATAGAAAATGTAATTACCAATCTAACGATATGTATCATGCACTACTTTCTCTTTATCTGAAACCGAAAATTAATTAATTAATTATTTCTTTAAATCTATTTAAAAAACCAAAGTTAGTGTCACTTCCGGTGAAACTGGAGGTGACACTAACTTTGGTTCTTTAAGTAGATCACTCTATATCTTTTATGTTTTTGGAATCTACGATTCAAATTACATACTACAGTGTTGCCAAATTTGCTTTGGTATTATTAGTTATTACATAAAAATATTTAAAAAAATATTTTATTATTTAATTTTCAGTTTCAGATAAAGGTAAAGTAGTGCATGATGCATATCGTTAGATTGGTAATGAAATTTGCTGTTTAATGGCAAGATGGCCCTTGGTAGGTGCCATTTAAAAAAATCTGGTGTGATACACTCACACAACTTCCTTTTACAGTGTTCTTATAATTAGTCAAAAATTTCATTTTTAATTTTTAAACATTTGTCAAAAATTTTCAAAAATTACAAATACTACAAAAACGGTACAAAATAGAGCGTTAGTTGAAGAGACAAATTTTCTCTAGAATTTTAAGATGAATTCAAAAATGTAATAATATACCGGGTGTTTTATTTAAAATAGGAGTTAATAAAAAAAATAGAAAAAAAACAAAAGAAACCCACTTTAGAAGTATTCAACTGGAAAATCACCTATTTCACATCAATACACATTAAAAATGTAGTAAAAATGTAAAGTTTAAAAAAAATCGTTAGAGCCGTTTTTGAAAAAATCGAAAAAAACTGAAAAATCACAAGAGTAAACACCTACTTCCGGTTATGCGATTTTCATCAAAAGCTTGCTGTCTCATCTACATAGTACACAAAACTTATATATGAAGTTTCAATGCCATACCTCTTTTCGTTTTTGAGATATTCTGTTCACAGACAGACAGACAGACAGACACACAGACCAATGAAAAAAAATATGTTTTTTGGGATCAGGGGACTCTAAAACGTGAAGATCTGTTGAAAACTCAATTTCGAATTTTTGGGGTGAATCCAATACTTCCTTTATAGTAAAAGGAAGTAAAAAGTTACTTTTTATTAAAAAACGAGTTTAGCAAATTAGATTCTTTTTTTGTTTAAAAAATCGAAATTTGGCAAGACTATTATATGTAGTTTGACTCGTACATTCAGAAAAACATAAAATATACAGGGTGTTCCATTTAAAAAATCAAAGTTAGTATCATTACCGGTAAAACCGGAAGTCAGTCGTTTTGACTATATCTATCAGCCAATCAGAAATTATGTCTAATATCTTGGTATCCAAATCGATTCATAAATAAAGAAGATATAAGCATGGCCCTAGTCTCATTGGCACCCGGTATACCATCTGGTGATGTTGGTATATTTTTAGAGACAATTAATACCTTATTAGATTACATTTTTGGCAATAATAAAATACTTATTGTCTGTGACGATTACAATCTGAATTTTGGGAGTCCGAGCAATTACGCAGGTGAATTGACACAGTTGTTCCCTTCACACAATTTATTACCGCACGTGGAGGGGACGACTCGAGTGGTAAAAAATACAGTTACTAGAATTGATAATATATTTTCAAATTTTACTGTAAGTACACCACAGTGTGAGATAATCGCAACTCACATTTCTGATCATTATACCCAATATCCCTTTAGATAATGGTAATCTAATTAAAGAATCGGTTCAGAAAAAGCCAATATTTACCTAAAAACGTCATTTTAGCCAGAACAATTTAATCAATTTTGCCAATCAGCTAGATTCGGAAACTTGGCAGAAGCACGTTTTTGCTGCAAGTGGGTCGAATGAAAAATATGATAAGTTCCTTGAGATCTTTTTTATTATTTCGATATAAATTTTCCTCTAAAAAGAACTCGAATCAATCTAATTGACGATCAAAAATCAAATTAAGTACACCTCAAATTAAAAATTGATCGCTAAGAATCAAAGATTTATACTTGCTCTATAAAAAAACCAATGATCTTAAAATTCTTGAGCACTATAAAACAGAAAAAATAAATTTCACGGGCTTTTTAAGGGATAGCAGAATCGCGTTAAATGATGAAATAATTCAAAATTCAAAGAACAAAACAAAAGCAATTTGGCAACAAATCAACAAAACTTTCAAGAACAAAAGAACGACGAACGTAACTGAACTACTTCACAATCAACAAATTATCAAGGATTCAAAAGGCATTGGCGACATTTTTAAGGCACAATTTGATTCAAATAAAATAATTACAAACCAGAACCGCAATGTCTTTCTATTTCCCACAGATGAACACGAAATCTTGGGTATTAGAAACTTGTCCCCAAATTCTCCACGGGCGTGGATAATATACCACCTATGGTTGTTAAGTGGGTTGGTAACAGAATCGCGATAGCTTTGGCAAACGCAATCAATGAGTGTTTACAAACAGGAATCTTTCCAGATAAATTAAAATCTGCAAAGGTAATTCCAGTACTAAAAAAGGGCAGGAAGGATCTTCCTGATAACTACAGACCTATTTCGTTGTTGACTAGCTTCTCTAAGATCTACCAAAGAGAGATTTTTAACAGATTGCTGTCCTACTTAAAAAAAACAAATCAATAGCATCAAACCAATACGGGGTTTTGCCACAGAAGTCTACTAATGATGCGTTATGCTATTCCCTCAATGCCATAATACAACAACTCGATAGAAAACAATTTGTTTCTGGAATATTTTTTTTATCTATCCATGGCCTTCGAAATAATAGACCATGCATTACTCTTACAAAAACTAGAACATTACGGCATCCGTGGACTTTGTTTAAATCTATTCACTTCCTTATTTGGAAAACAGAACTCAGCAAATTTGTATTAAAAGTACGGACCCCAATACTTGTAAAGGAGCTTTATCTGAAGTAGTCAGTTTAAAAAAGGTGTCCCTCAATGATCAATTTTAGGTCCTCTTCTTTTCATAAGTTTTGTAAATGACCTATCAACAGATCTGTGGGTCCCTGCTTTGATACAGTTTGTCGATGACACATCGTGCATACTTGCAAAAAATAACCTACACGACCTGTCGTCAAGTGGCTTGTTTGAGATAAACGATAAAATGACCGATTGGTGTAGAAATAATAACTTAATTATGTCGACTCAAATTTAAAATGGTCTGTCCAAATCGACGAAACTGTAAATAAACTACATTCGACTTGCTTTGCAATTAGGTACCTTCGGGACAGCCTTAGTCTCAACGCATTAATAGCTATTTAAGTAACAAGGAATGTAAGGCCCTATTAACATTTGAGGTAGGCAAGTACAAGCCAAGACGCAGTCGCGGCTTGTTGCCTGCCGAAAATGTTAATAGGCGATACATTCCGAGTTATCTTATTATATTTTTCCCGCTGCTTATCGAAATTTTCCTAGATTTTTGAAAAAATCGTTTGGTTTGTCACCTGTCAGCAGGATTAGTTTTCGTGAGTCGTGTTACCTGTGAGTGTCACATGTCACATAAACACTTGCGATTTAGAAACAAAACGTCTAAATCTGCATCTTGCTTTGCTAATTTTATTATCCTAGGAACTTAATAATAATATTAAGTTCCGTTGTCAAGAAAAAGCAGCAAACAAATATAATCACCGACTTACACGTTTTGTTACTAAGGCTGTATCACTGACTTACATGATCAGCAGCGGGAAAAGGTTTATTACTTCTCAGCGGTGCAAAGCATTTTACAATACAGTATTCTCTATTGGTGCAATGCCAATGCGGTGAATGCAAAACGAGTGTTTCTAGCCCAAAAAAGAATTATTAGGGCAATAATGAGAGTCCCGTGCACAAATTCTGGTCAAGATGTGTTAAAAAAATTGGGTATTTTAACATTATCCTCTTTATATCTTTACTGTGCAGCTACCAGAGAAGCAGCAAACTTGGGTATGTCAGTCTATCGTTCGGCTATGTTTAAAACAAGTCCTTCTTATAATTGTAAAAACTTAGAAACGCGGTACTTTCAGAAATCAAAAACAGCAAATCATTGACTTTATTTAAAAAAATATATAAAAGTTTTTACGGGTAATTGCTTCTACTCCATTAAGGAATACTTGGGTGATTCTGCCTAATAAGCCGCGGTTGATTACGTCTGATATATTATGTGATAATGCTATTGTTATTGTTATTGTTATAATCTTAAATATTAACTGTGATATTTTAACGTTTTTTTCTATGTTTTATGTATTAAGTATGGTAGACTTACGGTGCGATTTAAAAAAATGTTTGCCGTGATATTTTCATGTCTCCACTATGACTTGTGCAATAATTGTTCTCATATTCTTATGCACCAATAAATATTATTATTATTATTATTATAGAGTAGAATAGGGACCGTTATCCCCTCCACTTTTTATAGATTAAGCCCTGAAGGCGTACGACACTCATTAATGACCAGCAGAAAAATTAGTTCACGAGCCGTAACCAAGGCACAAAAAAATTTCTTGGAAAATTTTTGTAGGTAAACCAACCTAACTGTGAGGGTTTGTGTCGTTACGATTTTCTTACCGAATCTGCATTCGAGCATTAATTCATATCCCGAAATTATTTTTCGTGCATTCCAACAATGTCCTAATTAATACGACGTTGTTGGCACGCACTCAAAAAAATTTCCGGAAAGAATTAATGCTTTTATGAGATTATATGTGATAATTGCGTAATAATTAAATAGCCTGGGGCCAAGGTGATAATCGCGGCATTTTGTTTTTAATAATTAAATTGCCTGGGGGGGCACATTGATCGCCATTTTGTTTTTAATAATTACATTGCCTGGGGAAAAGGGGCACTTTGGGCGCCATTTAGTTTTAATTGAAGCGACGGCCATTTTGGATTTTGATTTCGTCACGTGATGCTCGCGCCATTTTGTTTTAATTGAAGCGGCGTCCATTTTGGATTTTGAATTAGCCACGCCTATCCTTGTCTCTTTCTCCCTCACAATCGTACTATCTCGCTTGCATTCGTTGAAAGCACCACTTTATCTTTGTCGTACTAACTGGAAGGTTCTGTCTTTTGCACGTTCTAAACTCGTATTTTATTTTAAAAAACTTTTCTACTCCAAGCAGGGTTTGAACCTGTTGCCTTTGTATTGCTAGACCTAAACTCTACCTCTACGCTACAGGGACTTGTCGCTTCACTTCGCACAAACTAACAATGTCTGCGAAAAATTAAAAAAAAAGATGTCGATGTATTTGTGTTAGCGACAAAACTCTATTTATTGTAAATTTGGTTTACACAAAAAAATATGTGAATACATTAAGAAGGATTTATGATAATAACGCGATGTTATGGGAGATTGTATTCAAATTTAAAATTTAAGTTACTGCCGAGATACAAAATTTGGCATCACACAAAAGTTATAAAATAAAAAGAATAAACAAACATGGGGCACCCGTTAGCATGCAGCAACTAAAAGACAAGTTTGGAGAAACTCCAGGAAGGAACAGAACTAGTTGTAACTGGAATTAAACACATTTATTACAGAAACAAAAATCGTTATATTTTACAGTTCGAAAATATAGAAGTTTTGTATGTAACCAACTTCTGGCTCGAAAAAGAAATAGAGGAATCGCCTATAGACTTAAATTACAAAATAAAAATTTAGTTAGATAGTATTAAAACAACTTCGACTAAAAATAAAGAATTCAAGCGCCTATAATGCTCTCAAAAACTGTGGGGATTTTCCGAATAAACGTAAATGTTTAAAAAAATACACAAGAATGTGCTGATGATAATGTGAATTAGATTATTTAATTAAAAAGAGTACTTAATTGGAAATCGAAGTGTTGAGATTACGAATTGACTTTAATTTTACTATAGGCGTGTAAAACAAGTGAATAGGTCTATAAGAAAATATGTCAAGACACATATTTAGAATTGTTTTAAATATGGAAAACGACAACACTTACGACGAAGGCGATAGCAACGAGGTATTTCTACAAATGAAAAAGGACATTGCAAGAAATGTTCATAAATTATCGAGAGTAATACCACAAATGGTGGACGTACATTTAAAAAAAATGCCTTAATATTTTTTACCTTACGTGGCATTTGCAAAGTTTATTCAGCAGTATATGCATTACTTCAAAGGAGACAATGACACAATTCTAATTCTCTATATGCAAAATAATTATTATTCACAGTACACAGTTACGAGTATTATAAATAACATTTGCTTCGCTTTCATAAAATGAAGTTGAAAGTGATACTGCTTTACCATTTATAATAATTTTGTCGTTTCTTACACTTGCAATCATTTTGCTTCTTGATCAAGTTGAAGATATGGATTCATAGAGCTTTCCGAAACATGTCCCGTTACCTTTATCAATTGTTATTATCTTCACCAATTCCTGATTTAGACAAGTTCCGAGGAGGCTTTTGTCCATTTACCAATAGCATTAGCATCAGTATGAGTGTTTTCGAACCATGCATCTCCTTATTCCCAGTTTGGATGTGTGGTCAGAAAACGTCTATCAGAGGTTATGCTTGTTTTTGAAATAAATAGTTTATATAATCTAACAGGACAAACCTCGTTGTTAGCATTAGAAGTCGACCATTTTGTATCGGCACGTTGTAGATCTTCTTTTTTGCCTAGTTTTCGACAACACAGGGTTATAAACAATTCTGTCGGTGGTTATTCCTTCATTTCTCATTTATTCTTGAAAATAAGAAACGAGGAAAGACGAAGCTTCCCATCCACGCCAATAAAATCTAGTGAAGCTATTACAAAAAAAGGGTGTTATTTAAATCTTCAGGATTACGAATATCTTCCTTCCACAAATTTACAATTTTTTGTTCTTCTACTCAAAACGCCTTAACACTAACCTTTCTTATTTTCGGATTTACCTGCAAAATCCGCCGTCTAGCACAACAGGCATCTCGCGATGTTTTGAAAGTAATGTCGACGAATGTATCAAAACGTATTTCACAGCTACTACATAATTTTTCTTGGAGTTGTTGCCAGTGTTGTTCCAGAATGTCTCCTTGTTTTCCAATCCATCCCTTTTCATTTATACGCCCAATCCAATAAAATTGTATTTAGCTGTGACAAAGCGTGCTAAAAACCATACACCTATTTAACTATTGTAAAATGTTAGTTCAAGTTTCGCCTGATTAGTAAAGTTATAATGCAAACTTATCATACTGGCTGCATTTAATCTACAGAATAGTAAATGTGAGTGTTTAACACGGACATAGCAGCTACGCAAGGTGAGTTAAAAGTGTTACCCAGCCACTATGGTCCTCCAAGATCAAAGATGTTTCCAATACTTATTTAATTATACAGGGACACCCGACGCTATATACAAAATCCTATGCTAATTACGACCCATTCTAATAGTGGCTTACCTAATTATTTTACAGCAAAATTCCATGTAGTTGTTTTAAAGGGTACTACTTGGTGATCCCATACTGGCGCAAGTTCAGCATTTTTTGTTCGTTCAGTTCAAAACTACTTAAAAAAATGTGTTATCTCAATTTTGAAATTCTAAATCAAAATATCAATTTGGCCTTGATCAGGAACTGTTATCAGTTTGACAGGTAACTGAGAAACCTAGTTGAAAGCGGTCCACTGAAAGACTTCAAAAAATTTAAAAACTAAGTACCTAACAATGAAGTAGTTTTTTCTTCATTCAAAGGTTATCTAGATACGTATTTTAGTTCTGCTACTTGCTCTATAATTTTCTCATCTAGCTTTAGTTTAGGGAATTTTGGATTTCTTGTATTTGTAAATGTTCTGGTTTTACTTTTGTCTGTTGAAATTTTTATACCATGTTCTGTTGACCATTCTTCGAGAGCATTAATGATTAGCTGTAGTAGATTTTTTGGTATATGGGGTTCTTTGTTAGATGTGAAAATGACTAGATCATCAGCGTAGAACATTCCATAGACATTTTTAGAAATTGTACTTAATATTTCATTAATGGCTGTAAGGAATAGTGATTAAGACAGAACCCTGTGGTAGTCCATTTTCTTGGCCTATTTTCTCCGATAATGTATTGCTAACACGGACGTGGAATTTTCTGTGATTGGTGCAGTTTCTTATGAATGTAGCAATATGTCCTGTAATTTTCCATTTATGAAGTATCGTTGTATCTAAGGCTTTATGTAAATAAAAAAACTGCTGATAATTATTGTTCCTTTTCAAGAAATGCATTTCTTATTGAAGTTTCTAGTTTGGCAATCAATTGTAGATCTCCCTATTCGAAAACCATTGTGGCTGGGCTCAATTAGGTTGTTTATTTTCAAGTGAGACTTTCATCTGTTGGTCACGTTCTAAGATTTTGCAGAGATCTGATGTCATCGATATTGGGTGATAGCTGTTAGGGTTATTTTTGGGTTGTTTTGATTTATCAATTGGTACGACAATAAAAATCTGCCATAAGGAGGAAAGGACACCGCAGGTCCATATGTTGTTATGTAGTTTGAATAGCGTAGTAGAGTTCTTGATCATATGATAGTGGATATTGTCGATGTCAGGACTAGATCCTTTGCAGTGGTTTAACTCAAGTTCGTGGAATTGTATATCTTTATTGTAGCTCTTGTCATTGTTATTGGATATATCTAATTCGGTTTCTTCAGTTTATTTTTTTCCTAAGAACTCTTTACTGTATCGGTCATTATTAGAATTAATGTTAGGTGATCTGATATGTTGTTTACTCTACCTTGTTTGTATATATTGTATTGTTTGATACTAATAGTGTGTTGATACCTTTCATTCTATTTACTTTTCGCCATATCTCTTTAGATGACGTGTTTATATTATATTATATATTGTTTTAGCATGATTCTTCCATGAATCTTCTTTACTACTATTTATTGTTCTCTTAAGCAGCTGCGCTCAGCCTTTTGTAATTAATTAGGCTATCTTGAGAAGGGTTTCTCTTATATCTATTTAATGCAGGTTTTTTTGTGTTTTATAGCTTCCTCACAATATTTATTCCACCATAACGCCGTGAATGTTCGATTGATGTTAGATAATGTAGGGATGGATGCCTTAGTTGTTTGGGCAATAAAGTTTAAAGTTTGAATATTAGTTTCGATATTGGCAGATGTAGATAATAGGAATTGATTCTTTGTTAATGCAGTCTGGCAAGAGTCCCAGTTTGCAAACTCCATTTTACATTTTTTTTGTATATTTTTTTTAATTCTTTCCGTTGGACTTAACAGTTATCTTAATAGGAAACTGGTTACTGTCAAATAGATTTTCCAACACAGCCCAGGTTATGTTTGCGGCAATTCTAGTGCTACAAAATGCTAGATCTATAGCAGAAAAGTTATTCCTTCTAATATCGAAGTGGGTGGTATCTCCATTGTTCAGTAATATGTCATCATCACTAATTATTTGTTCAACCATTCTTCCTCTATGATTTATTTTGTTACATCCCCAAAGTGTGGCATTGGGAATTGGGCATTGAAATCCCCAACTATAAGAAATGGTGTTGTTCACTGCTCCTGAACGTTTTCTAGTTCCGTAGCGTTCAGTATGTAATCTGGAGGTATGTAGATATTAGACACCGTAAGTGTTTGTGGTATGTATATTTTAATAGTTACTACTTCCAGGTTTGAAAAAAATAGTAACACCTCCTCTAACATGTATAGTTTGTCTTTTTATGAACTACCGCGAATTGTTCAAACGTTGGCTGTACATAACCCATACTTGGGTTTCTTGAAGGCATATTATGTCTGGTTGTTGTTCCATTGTTAGGGCCATCAGCAAATTGTTTGCATATTTCTAGAGGAGTATTGAATGTTTTACTATCATAAAGAGAGAGAGTCAAATTGGTAAATCAGTATCTATTTGAGGGGTTCCACTTGCGCTTGTAGTACTTCTTTTTCATTTTGGTAATTTTTGGGACTTGGAGGCTTTGTTGCTTCCTTAGCTTTTATGATTTTTTGATATAAATGTTTTCTTTGCTTGCCATGTGAAGTTGTCTTGTGATAGATTGTATGTTAGTTTCTATTTCTTCGGCAATTGAAATCTGTGTTGGGTGGATTCGCTTTGAGGGTTTTATAGATTGAGAATTAGTAGCAGAGTCGGGATTCCAATGTGGTCGTTTATTGGATGTAATTTTGTATTCTGTTATTTCCATTAAATTATTCGAACTGACGCGGTTAGATTCACCTAATTAGATGTTGTTAGAGGATTCGTGATAGAATCGATTTATGGGCATTTACGGGATGTGTGTCCTACTTGTTTGCACATAAAATATTAAACTTCGTCCTCTTGTAGGAAGATCATAATGGTTGATGGTATATTTATATATTCCTCCGCATTGATGAAGATAAATCCTCGGTAACTTATTATGTGGGAGTATTCTGGCTCAGTAAAACTGGCCTTGATTAACAATATCGAGGATGAAAGTTTTAGTCCTGCTATTTTTAAATGATCTTCGATAATTGAGTTTGGTATGCATGGTGAAATGTTTGAAAGTATTTTGTTTTGTTAGCGATATTAGTCGACCCATTTTAAGATTCTTATTAGTCATATTTACAATTTGATTAGTTTCTATTAATTTGTCGACAGTTGTTTTGCCTGTTAAATAGATTCCAATTCATTGGCTTCCAATTGCTGTGACATAATCTTTTAGTTTAATTTCGGGGTAAGCATCTAATAAAACGCCTTCATCTTCAGTGGGGCAAATACAAGTATGTTTTGTAATATTGGATTAAGTTATTTTAATTGTTGTATTTGGGGTTGTTGTTGGTTGAATTTCATTTATATCTTCCGCATATTCTGTAGCATTTATTATTGATTCCTTGTGGGTAAATTGCGAAATATTCAGGTTTGGAGTCATTGTGGAGGTAATTTTTACAATGTGACGTTGTCTATAATAAGCCGAAGCCACACGGGAGAGATATAATAGCAATAAGACTTACAGTAAGTCTCAGTCTTGCTCAGTTATAGGTATTAAGCGTTGTTTAATTTATAACAGGAAAAAATCAGCAAAAATACACGATTACATGCATCACTACTTATGTAAACTGTCAAAATTTAACTTGATCAAAATTGTTGTTAACACCGATTAATTTAAAGTTTAGGGTAACAAAAATTCCGAAATTAAGCAAGTTGGCTCATTATGTAACTAAAATTGAACTAATCGTAGGCAAAGTTAAATGCGAACTTCTATATGTTTACAAATGTTCACTCATCTCTGTTCCATAAAGAACTCCCCATCTGAACCAAAAGTTCCGAAACGCACCTATTCGTAAAAAATAAAGAAAAGGTGTAATATGGTGGAGGCGCCAAACCAGCTTTTATAATTTTTTAACCATATTTATATTTTGCTGAAATTTTAAATGTATACGTTTAAAATTATAAACGACCTACTTGTAAATCTTAATAATTTTTTTCAAAATTCGTAGATATTTTTAGTAATACTAAATCTATAAACAGTACTGTTAAATTTTCTAAAATTTCTCTTTATAAAAATTTCTAGTATTTTGGTTTTGGTTTCACGATATCGCCCATCCCTAGGTACTTCAGATTATAGTACTTGCTTTTTCTTGAAGCAAAATATCCATTGGCCGCCCACCATCTGAGGTAGGATGAGCTTTTATATCTATTTCCACCTAAACTAATGCTCAGTCAAATTTATCATCAAGCCTTCTTCCCTTAGTTATTTATCGTTCTATTTCTTTTTCACTTCTCCCCCCGTTTTAGGTTTGTAACCGTACGTCACTGCTTTCAGGTGTCTACGTGAGGGCAAGGCCCCGAAATTCGCTACCAAATAGAGAGTCCACAGACGCGTGAGATGGAAACACCCGCACTTTAGACGAAGAATTCGACACCCGGTCAGATTTACTCCAGCACGCAACGTAGCCACCACGGTCAGACCTTTCGATGAATCTAATATTCTAAATGTCTAGCACCGTATCTCGCGCTTCCACGAGAAATTCCTGGTTTGCCAGATTACGCCTCTTGGGAAAATTATTCCACACGGATCTACATTGTTAATATTTTTATAGGCGGAATGCGACCATTAATCATTTCTTGATTGAATCTTGTATTTATATCAAACTTACTGGCTGTGAACGATTACTCGTAAAATGCCGCTTTCCATTTCTTTTGATGTGTAAGCCTTTCAATTCCGTATTACGTAATAATTTGTAACAGGAATAGGAAACGGGTTAATTGATTATAACTGCTTATATCCAGTCACATGCGACGCCTTTTCGACGACCGCATACGCCAATCAATGTATTTCTTTGCTTTATCGTCCTCGCTATAAATAAACGTATTGTCGATGTTTGACACTACCCGTTGTTGTTTTGAAACAATTTTTTGGCTTTGCCTAATTGTTTCGCCATTTATCCAATTATTTCAGGCTTAACCTGTATATTTTTAGTTAAATTATAATTCCTTTTGCATTTCGAATTCGTAAATTTTCCAAACCAACGCATTTTGTACCTGGATCAAGTTCCTATCGTTTGCAATTTGCTCTTTTGACCTGTGCTATCTCTTATCAGAGTGCGAGCCTTCCTCGAGGAAACGAAATTCTTCGTCCGGGCACTTTGCTGTCTTCGCTTGAGCCCGCCGATACCGGCGCGGCTAAGCCTTGTTTTTAATTATGTCGAATTACGTGCGCTCAACCAATTTCAACGAGCAGTGTATTTTCTAAGGGCTGATTGTAATCAGGTACGATTGCGCTTTTTCTGTTTTATTATCTCCATACTAATTATATCTTTCTTAGCTCTTAATCTTAATTATCCGTTTCAACAACGAGTTTATCTCGGAGGCCAAGTCTTATCGCATTTTCGACACCTGCTGGGTCCGGCGTATTTGCTGCCGTTTGAAGATGCTATTGCAGCAATTTTCGGCGCTTCCCCGGCGACTTCAACAATGATTATTGCCGTTCACGTCCAGCTTACGTTTCGAGGTTAGTAGGTGCTACTCCGAGATTTATATTACTTCGACTTATTTTCAATACCAGAAATTTACATCTGTGTATTTTAAACCCGTCAATATTTAAAATTTATATTCATACGTTTTGCCATTATTAACCTGTAATGTTCAATTTCATACATGCTCTTGTTTTAATATTTGAATTTTAATGCTTATATTTAATTATGCACAGTTTATAAATTTTGCTATTTTTGATGTGTGTTTCGACCCTATGTAAAAGGTACAGTCACGCTATTTATTTTCAATAGCCTAACAGAAGGTTTTATTAGATGACTGTGATAAGCTTATCCCACGAGTGGTTTTGGTAAATTATTATAATAACCCGAAAGGGGTTCTTAATTTTATGCGTGTCGAAGCCTTCAGTTAAGATACACAATTTTGTCATTACATTATTTACATTTTAATTGTCCTGATTATTGATTATTGACATTTCAAAACTTCTTATTGTTGATTAATTAAACGCTAGTCACTTGCAATTTATTTTTCTTCTTGTTATTTGAAATCTTTTGATTTCTGGCGCCCATTTCCATTTTCCTTTCCTTTTTTGAAGACATTCCAGGGTACATAGCTGATGATCTGAACCTACGATCTAAGGCCGCCGATATTTGAGCTAGTCGGCCATCGCGGTGAGTAAGAAACAGTTTTTCAGAGCTGCCGTGGTGTATAAATGGTAGGGGGGTTGATCTGCGATTTTTACTACCATTGCTTATTTTATTAATTAATCGCAGGTCGGCTTTCTTATTGTTTCAGTTTATTACCTTTGAGTACGTTTTACCCTCTTATAGCCTGTCTTTCGTTGCAGCTCATCAACTCATTGTAGTTCGGCAGAGCATATTACGGTAGTTGTTGAACCTGACGCCCCTATTTGTTACATTAATATTAGTCACATAATTAGGAATAGTATATTACAGCCCGAGATGGGAAGTGTTTCATTACTGTCGAGAGATTAGTTAGCTGATTGAGACGCGAAGCGTCGAAATCAGCTATTATCTCGAGACTAAGGAAACTTCCTGTCGAGGTTTGTATACTATTTTATTCGCAACCACTTTATTCTAAACAATAATTGAAAAAATTATTATATTATGATACGACAGATTGTGACGCGCATGAATGGATCAACGAGATTCCCAATGTCCCTACCTACTCAGCGGTCGGGAATGTACTTCCCGCACTCACTTCCCGCACTTGAGCGGGAAGTGAGTGCGGGAAGTAGCGGGATGAAATGTACGACTTCCCCCACTCAAATGAGGTCAGGAATGTTAACATTACATATATGGTTGCGAATAAAATTCTTTACACATTCTTTACGCCCATTGCCTCCCTCTGGCATTCCGTTTGCGCTAGTTATTTGGGATACTGAACTTTAGAAAACTTCTGAAGACGCTAATAGCGTGGGCAGCGAAACGTCAAGCTTAAATCGACGACCATGGCATAACCCGGAAGAACCTACCATTATCAATAACGGCCGTGAAAGCCTGCATTCGACTAATGTTACAATATTAACAAAAATAGTGACGGCAGTGTCAGAAATTTTGGTACTTATAGAACTAATCCTAGATAGCTGAAGTATTTGAATATAGATTCAATTAACCGCTAGAAATGTAGAAGCATTGCCAATCAAATATTTACTCAAAATACAGTCTGCGTAGCTGAATGAGTAGTAGGTAACCAAATTAAGTGAAACAGAAGGACGTTTTTATACTCGTACACTTTATTGTGGAGAATTTCGCGAAACATGCATAAACATATTTCTAATGAAACCTAAAACGTGATCAGCTGTTTCAATAAACAATGGCCATAGTTTATTGTAACCAACTAAGAGTATTGTACGCAAAACGTACTAATGTGGCATATTAGAGTGATACATGACTCTTACCTGGCGGGCGGTAGAAAATTTAGCTACAATTATTGTTTCTCTCAGAAAAACTCCTAGGCTGAGTTGCAGTTGTAGGGTTCATAGTGTGATTTATATAAATTTGTTAATGGATTACATCTTTCCTTCATAGTCAGCAGTCCTAGACTCCCAGAATCGATTTCTGACAGCTTTCCATCGTGTCATTTTGGAAATTCCGTTTAATTCTTCGTAATTCCTGCTTTTAGTGTCTATTGGGTTATCTCATTATTGTATTGATTCATCCCTCTCTTCTTGAATTATGCCCTATTGCTTGGTTTCGTTCTATACTTTTTTCTCTCCCCGTTAAATTAGCTTCATTTGTTTTTCTTTCTGTGCAACTGCTTTTTAGAATGCCCCTCTAATACCAGTTTCCTAGTGCTTCTTTTCTCTTTTGGATTTATTTATAAGTTGCACATCTACACAAGGTTACGCTCCACACGTCTAGTCTGTTTAAATAAATTACTTTTTCGCATTTTGTGTAATAATGTGCTATTTTACTAAATTCAAAATCGTTTAATAAAATGACGCTTTGGTGCATAGAATTGTCACTTTAATATACGGTAATGTCACTGTCAAATTCGAGGTTAGTAGATTAGGTTTTGCGTAAGTCTTTGTCAAAACTAACGCAAATTCTAACCTGCTAACCTCGAATTTGACATAGACTTACAGTGCCACCAACGTATTATTCATACGTTTGAATTTCTACATCCGCCTTTTTTAATGAACATGTAGTGTAATACTTTTATATAAATGTTTCTTTATAAATACTAATACATAATGCGAAAAAATAGTATACACACTTCGTAAGAAAAGCAGTTTTACTAAACTTATATAGATTTTTAAGTTACTCGCTCGCTTCGCTCGCTCGTACTCAATCAAGCTATATTCGTTTAGTAAAACTTTTGCTTTTCTAAACTTGTGTAATATACTATTATATCTTCTTTTTGCTTGACATATTCTAGTGTCTGTTTTGGCTTTCTTATTCCTTAATTATAATTCTTTCCAAATATGAGAATTAATTTGCTCCATTACTCATCCTAATATTATTCATGTTCTATTTAGTTTAGCCATTATTTTAGTATTCTATTTGCTTATTTTCATACTATATTTTTTCCTCTATTTTTTTCCTATCATGGATTGTTTACAATAAGCGCCTAAACGAGCTGAAGAAGAAACATGAAGTTAAGCTACTGTTCCGTAGAGTACCTGAAAAATGCTATAATTTCAACCATGCACAGAGAATAAAATATAAACTACCGCACTATGCTGTGCTTTGTTTCCACTGCACATTCGCTGCATCCACTCAGAGGGTTTGATTTTCTTCAATTTTCTTGTTCACTGGGCATTGCTATATGATTGCTCCGATGTTCCCGTGGTAGTGTACAGGTATAATAGACGCCTTTGTTGCTTAAATAACTCTTTCTGGTTACTTACGTCTAAATTACTGATGACTGCCTTTTTGGCTTGTTTGGAAGCCTTTTTTGTTTGCCACGTTTGCAATAACTGCGTTTTTGCTCTTGAATATTTACTGAAATTTTGAACCGAAATCATAGATTTTTTTATTCCACTTCCATTACTTCACTAAGAGATTCTGACTCCGATTCTGACTGTGATTCAGAATCAGATTCCGCTTGTGAAATAATGATGGGAGGAAAGGTTACTCATATGTTTTGTCCAGTCTGCCGAAATAAGTTCCCCACAAAGCTTACAATAATTTTGCCACATGTCTGGTGAACATTTTAAAAGAGCTTCAGACCATACATTTGTAACCCTATCCTTAGATGGTGGCCGCGATTTTATATGTTTGTTATAATAGGTCTTACAAAACCCCCACGCCATTTCGATAGGGTTGTATTGACAATGGTAGGGGGGTAATCTAAGAACCTCATTGCCTTTCTCTTTTAAAAGTTCGTCGACTGCATAGCGCTTGCTGTGATTTTCTCTAAAAGGTTTAATTAACTGCCAAAGCTGTTTTTCGTATAGTTATCAGAAAACTTTACACTGTGTTTAACCAGCCATTCCTGCATTTCGCTTTTTTTGGTGGAAAATGTGGGCGTTTTGTCCAACTGTACAGAATGATAAGGAGCGTTGTCCATAACTACCATACATTTACCATTAATCTTAGCTAAAGCAGGAACAAGCTGATAAATTACCCAATTTTGAAATACAGTTGCGGTCATGGTCTTGTGGTAATCTCTGTCGTTGTTTTTTGAATCCAATAAAAAATCGCATCCTTCCAAAAACCTAAATTTAGTTCCAGCATGCAAAATCGTGAATCGTTTTCCCTCTCCCCTGAATTTAGATGGATTACTTTTACTATCATCTTCGTGAACCCAACGACGAATTGTAGATCCATTTTGGTAGATCCACGTTTCATCAAAGTACACGAAGATGATATTTTCATCGGAATTTTTAAAATATAGATATTTTCCCAAGAAACTAATTTTGGATGCAACAACGTGATTTTGTTCACATAAAATTTTGCGTCCATTAGTAAGTTTATACTTATATCCCAATATTTTAGAATTTCATATAGCAATGTTCTCCCTCCCGTAAACCCACAATGTTCCTTAGCATCAACCAATGAATCACTTACTGTAAAAAACCTATTTTCAGAATTATATTGCCAAATCAGTTGTTGCAAGTCCTTCCTAAAGAAATGATTTTGATATAAACTAGATTTAGAGCGTACGCCAACGACAGAAGATTGCAACTCTTTAGGCTGTTGTTTTATAATAATTTCTATTGTCGACCTCCCAAACTAAAAATTAATGCGTTATTAGGTAAATATACAAAACATGTATGTAATTATCTTTACCCCAAAAATATTGCAAACGCTGTTTACCAGACAATCATGGGTTAAATCAGGCCGCATATTTCGTAGGGTTTCACAACATTTTTTAATGTGCACTTTGGTTTCTTTTGATATCGTTTTGGGCATATTCTTGCTGTGTTAATTCAACTTAAATTCAAATTGACACGAGCTTGACATGAACTACCGAGATCTTTTTAAAATCGCTAAATTTAGATTTGGCAGCACCGTAAAACGTAGTTTTTAATAACAGGAAAACCTAAAGGAAACAAAAAAATATAATAAAGAAAGTAACTTGATAAAACGAGATCATGGCCAACCCTCATCCAGAAAGATCGCGAATGCAATATAGTTACAACCCAGTTAAAAAGTGCCTGCAAGAACCTAGACCTAGACAAACATCCCTAATTCATAGCCGAATTCATGTGTCTCCGTTCGCCCTTCAGCAAGTTTCACTAAATCCAGATAATTCCTCATTTGGCGCCTAAATCAGGATGAATTCGTATAATAACGTTACCCCGACGATTTAGACAATTAGAATTAAAGACTGCGCTCGAGAGGTGCTTAATCAAGTCCAACGCACTTTCAAGAGGCCTTTGAAGTTGCGCGCTTACTTTGCTCTGCTTGTCATGTAATAATACCTCGCAGCTATGGCTTGGAAGTAAATAAATACGTAATCGTCTCAGATGTTGCAATAAGCGTTTCGCCGGAAACGGTTTCAGTCTCTGATTTCATTCGCAGCTTTTTGACGTTGCGTTACCCTGTTAATTATCTTGCGATTTTCATTGATGTTTCTGCGAGTTTTATTGCCCGCTCATATTTTTAGAGTTAACCGGCTTGGTCGCTTAATAAACAAACACGTAATAAATCACCACTCTTTACATTTTTATCATGAGCTAAACCACTTTCATTCCAGAGTTCTAATCTTGCATTTTTACTTCCTTTTACAATAAAGGATTCACCCCAAAAATTCGAAATTGAGTTTTCAACAGCTCTTCACGTGGTAAGAGTCCCCTGAACCTAAAATTCATGTTTTTGTTCATTAATGTTTATTAATATCTCAAAAACGAAAAGAGATATGACGTTAAAAATTCATATATAAGATTTGTGTATTAGCTAGATGCGATAGCAAGCTTTTGAAGAAAATTGTTTTTTAGTTTTTTCGATTTTCTCAAAAACAGCATCGTTTTTTTCAAACTTTACATTTTTAATGTGTATTCATGCGAGATAGGTGATTTTCCAGTTGAATAACTCTAAAATGGGATTCTTTTTTTTTCCTCCTGTTCCTCTAGTTTTTTCGAAGGCGTCTTCTTTTTCATTTGCTTCCACACCTGACACGGACGATCCGTATCTCTCACCGGTAATGTTTGCTTTTACAGTTAAAATCCAAGTCAACTTATATTTTTATTATTATTCTAGAATTATAAATGTTCGCAAATTCGTCCAAGACGGTCTAAGCTAAATAAAACTGGCAAATATCTGGCAGTCAATAAGCGCCGCATATAAATTAAAGTACAGCGAGCAAGCATTTACGAGTTCTGTGAACGCAATCTACGTAGTGTAAACGTAAGTGCACCATTTGTGCCAGAAATAAGATTTAACGCGTATTTGGAAAAGGTAATTTACGCTGCACCCAAAGGACATTTACAAAATTTGAGTACGTCGTGACGTCAGATGACCGTGAGTTAACCGTTAAGCAGCAATCTGATGCTTCACCGAGCATCCCGTGTGGTAATCACGCCATGCAGAATAGGGATAACGCAATCGACAACATGCAGTTTTTAAGGGTAGGCAACAGCAGTTCCAGGTAAACTGCCTTCAGTTTAAAAGCAATAAGAAATAGTTGTCGCGGCTTGCAAATTACGCTTAAGAAATGTGTTCACTTAAGCGTATTGCGTCGATTTGATTAGATGCAAAGACGATCAGGATCGGTTTAATTCATGAGTGTATTAAGAGATTGTGACATTTGCGTTCTTATTAAAAACAATTATTTCAACGTTATACTAACACGTTTTTATTGATTTTATATATGTGTTTGAATGGACACGCAAGTAGACCTAACTATCTTCCATGTAGATTACTTGATTATTTTAACTTCTTTTATTTTATTTTAGTTGTGTTTTATTTTTGGTTTTTATGTTTTTATTTGTGTTTTGAAATCAATAGTTTTATGTAAACAAATTGGTTTTTCTTGTGCATTATTTAAAGTTAAGTTTTAGCACTACAGGGGGACCAGATTCCTGTTTTGGCATATAGTCATCTTTCATAAGCCGCGAACTGAGGTATTAAGACATTTTCATGTCCATTGAGCTAGCTAAGGGATAAAAAGGGCAAATAATTATTCGAACATTAAGGTGTATAAGACGTACCTATTGTTCAAATTTAACGTGTCCATGAAGGGGTAAACAAACATGGCATTTCAACATTCATTTGAGCTGAACTATGTTCGCAGACAAGATTGACAAATAATTAAAACCTTTCTTTGTTATAATTGTAATATAATATTTAGATTGCAATAGAACTGAAATAATTGTTGAAAATAACAGTGTTGATAATAGTTTTCATAGTTACAAAACTGTCGATGGTGCTGCACGACTACTTTTTGCCAATTAATTCGCTACATTACACCTGAATCTCTCCCAACAATAAATAACAGAAATACAGTTCGTGCGACGTTTGGCCTAATAAGCCTTCACGGATGCTTTATATTCGCCCGCGGCATAAAACGCTTGGGAAAAATGAGCGGAAACTCATCAATAAAACAAGGGCTAATCTCATTCCGCTTTATCGGCGACTTTTACGGCGCTTTATTGCGGAAAATTTGCGCCATAAAACTGGGCGAAATCAACAGATTTGGGCGGACGCCGCGGTGTTTTCCCGATAAGCTAAAGCTAAAGCGCGTCGACAAGCAGCTTACCAAACGTGTCGCCGGAATTGCTTCCAGGGCCTTAACAAAATTAGCCGACCCCAGAAGTGCATTAAGGTAATAAAGACAGGGTTGACTAACCTGGACGATTGATTTCGTTTGCTTGGTTATGTCGTCGGTGGATCCCTGCGTGGACCTCGGAGCTCTGATGCATCCGGGAAACATCCCGGCTAAGTGAATTGCTTCTCCGCTTTTCCTCCAATATCTCTGATATGCGGTAATCCCTGTCATCAAACTGCACTGGCACTTGCTGGCTTAATTAAAACTTTGCTAATACTGGTTTACGGTTATTGCGGTGGAAGACTTGTTGAATTATTTTCGCCGAATCGTAAATCCCTGAGGTGTCTATTTTCGTTACTGCCGCCTTCGTTCTCTGGTTTGCTGCTATAGTAACGTTTCAATAGATAGTCAACTCATAAAACGTGCATTTTATACGACTTGTGGCATAAACTGATTAATTTATCGAAATTAATTTGTTCAACAGTTATAGTCGCAAAGCATTTAAAGAATTAATTTAAAAGTGGTTCTCCGCTTCTTTCTTACATATTCTTTAAGGTAAGGCGTTAGTTATACAACGTACTACTTACTATACAATTTAGAAATATATTTTATACATATCAGTTTTACCAAATTTTAAGCCTTCTTAGTAATTATCATGGACAGTTTTGATATCAATCACATTTCTAGTGAAGTAACACAGTTTCTACAAAAAACAGTAAATAATCCTTAAAACACTCAAGTTGACGGTCGATTTTACAATTTTTCTATAAACATAAATCGATCCATTTACGGAGATCTTGCACAATATAAAGTCGAAAATGTTGCATATTATTTTTATAGTATTATCCGACTTTGCCCATGTACAATTACCTCTTATCGATTAATTACTACAATTATTAATTAGAAAGTTTACTTGCCAACGTCAACACGCCACACTGGTGAATAACCATTTCATTTTCAAACCTTCAGTACTTTATCATAGGAATATGCAAAATGGCCGTTATTAGAATCAAAATACTACAATTTTGACTTTTTCGAATTGATTCGTATGATAGACGGGAAGTTGTAAATGTGATTATTCTACAGAAGTTGAGTTATTGTTGAGCAAAAACAGCAGATAATTCTAAACACCCAATCTGAGTGCCTTCATGGTGTCAAAGCACATGAAAGAACCGTCTGGTAATTATATTCATAAACTCTTATTAGGCAAGATTCGACGAAAACAGTTGATATTCACATTGAAATCAATGACCACATTTTACACTTCAATTATAATTAATTACTAAATATTTTGTAATCATTGGATTCACACATGCTTAGCCCAGTTTACCACCACGGAAAAATTCCCCGATATCGAATTAAAGATTTTAATTATTTTTTTCTTCGTTCTAACGTAAGCTACATACTTGTCTATATATTCGCACCTATTTCAATATAGTTCACAAAGCGACATTTGAAATCAGGTGGATGCACATAATATTTCAGATAGCCAAATCCCCGGACCGTGCGTGTTTGAAGTTCCATCCTAAAATTAAATATTCATCACGCTGCCATTAGCGTTTTAAAATATGAAATAAACTTTGTTGGCCATTTTAATGCATCAAAAGACACTTTGTGCGAGTTATTAATGATTCAGCTTCGGAAGGTTTAATATAATGTAGGCGCTGTGTATGCACGTCGGTTAAGAATACCGTTGTTGCTTACCCTTTTTATATACAGAAGCAAAATTATATGAATATATATTTAACCATGGGAGACAGAACTTTTGAAATACCGTACTCAATATTTCGAGTTAGCAAATACATGATCCATGTACGTTATGGGTACGGTGGCCACCTTGAAATTTATACAAACCCTGAGATCCTTCGTGAGTTAAAAATAGATTTTCTTCAATTAGAAATACAGAATGTTTATAGAAAACAAAAAGCATGCAAATAAAACAATGTTCTTATTTCTTACTATTAATGGTTATGAAATATAATACAGGGTGTAACCAAATACTTGCCCATATCGTACGTCACAAATTGGTACAAAACATTTCATAGGTACTAGTATAAGCATACTTTCAATTCTCAACCTTTACGGAGATACTAATAAAGGGGGGGGGGGGGGGGCGTTAAATGTTTTTATAAAAAAATTTGGTTACAAAATGTATTGGAAAACCTTTTTTACTTAAAATGCTTAGGTGGTTTTAATTTTTCCTTAGATTTAGATTTAGGTTCCACGACTGCCTTTTGCTGGCATGCGCACGTCAGCCCTTTGGACTTTTTGTACTGTCGATGTCGGGAGTTTTCAAGTTCGCAGGCCGACATCCGTATTTTTTACTAGACTTGAAATGTCCTCTACTAGTTTGGGGTTGTCAATAAAGTTATAATTTTTCCTTCAAACCTATAATTTTTTATCAAACAAATGCGTTATGGGTTGTCAATTTCAACACCATAAAGCCATATACATTTTTTTTAAAACTTAAGTAAGTCTTCTATTGGTAGAAAATATCTCCTTGACTATTATCCATATATGTATTTTTTAATTTGATTTACCAATAAATATATGTACTATACATACTCTTAATTTCCTGAATTGTTATGATTGAGGTATAGATTTATCGATTTTGTAAATAGTTTTCTATAGTGTTTTTTTTTTGTTTAAATACGAGTATTGTTAGTATTTTTCTGATTTAAATTACTAAAAATTTAAATAGTGCCGCGACACCGTAAGGTAGAAGAGGAAGGATTATGTATGTATGAATAAATAGTATAGGCGTTTTTGTAACATACTCTCTCAATCATTAATGATTTCTTATTTTGCAATGATGAAGCTAAGAGATAGAGGAACAAGGTCAACACATCACCATGACACACTAGCGCCAAGCGCTGTTCTAAAGTTAACGGCTCCGGAGAGAATAACCAGTTTATTCAAAAAAGACTCAACGTTACCTAAAATTTAAAAATTATGATTTTTGTGAATTACTTTACGAGTGCCGGGGTCGGTAGCTCAGTGGTAGGCATCCTGACTACTGATCTAAGGGTCGCGAGTTCGATTCCCGGTCCCGGTGAGGTTTCCAAAAATAAACAAATGCAGATGAAAGCTTCTACATACAGAATGCCATCATTCGGAAGTGATGTAAAGCCGTGGGTCCCATGTTACTACGGTGTGTAGCATGTAAAAGATCCCTTGCTAGGGTTGGAACTCCTTAGTCTCGGCAAAATTCTAAGTAGGACTTTGACCATATGGCCAAAGCAGTCGGTGTCTAAGGTACCTGGTACTCTGCATGCCTAGACCTTATCCATTAACAAACAAACAAACTTTACGAGTGAGAAATGATAATTTAAACACTTGAAAACGAACTCAATAAACAACGAGGTTTGAAAAGAAAATTTTAACCATTATTAACTCAAGGGAGAAGAATCACGAAAGAATAAAAAATACCTAAGTAAATTACCTCTAGTACAAAATGAAATTATATTAAAAACAAAACGAATACTCAAAAATTCTGTACCTAATTACCTATATGAAATGTCTCCTGGTTGCTGAATACGATTCAACCTAGAAATATGTAGCAGTTTCGCTTTTTAACTATTAAAGGGTTGCATTCGAAATAAAATCCTATTATTTAAGAAGAAACGTATTTTATTTTTATTGATATAATTGACGGTTGCGTTATATTTAGACATTATTAAAAAATTAGTGCAACCCGGAGAAATTATTACAAAACCCGGAGCCCGGACACGCGGTGTAGAAAACCTGAGACTCCGGGTGAAACCCTGAGAGGTGGTCACCCTAGTTATGGGTAAGGGTTGCAATAAGTATTAAGATGGGTGTCACTCTCAGCAGCGTAAATGATTTTCTCTTGCTCATTTGTATTACCAACTGTTGAAACAGTGTCTTTTATCAAAGGAATGCACATAATCGATCGATATACATTTTATTTTATAATGTAAATTTCACTTAAATCAATTATTTACCGGAATGGATTTTTTTCCAACGCCAACTGTAGATCAAACACTTCCGTCACTCAATTTAGAAACGAAAGTAGTGAGGTAAGTAATAAAAATTACTGTAGACATACTGTTCGAACAAATAAAAAAATTACTTATGGTGTTTCTTATTTAAAAAGCATTGGGACAATAGTAAAGTAGAAGTAAGTAGAACTTACTTTCAATTCCTGTTTGACGTTGGAAAAACTATGTAAAATACGTGTGAAAAGGGTCATTGCAAAACAGGCATGATTAGACCAGCTTTCCTACGGGTTTTGCAATGAAGTTCTTTCCTCACTTGTATTACAATATACTATTTATTCAGGTAAGAAATCAGAGGCTCTCGGGCTTGTAAACTTGTCGCCCTCGAATAGGCAGAAACATCTTCATAATGTTCTTGGTACATAAATAACTATTTTTTTGCTTTCAAATAAAAGGCATGACATGCAATTGAGAGTAAAAGTATTTATGAAATTTTTGTAATAAATCGAAATTACAATAAATATTTGAAAATTACAAATTTAATTATCAAGGGTGAACATTTTTTGAGAATTGTTTTCGTTCACATGCAAATTATTGTTTCCATGTTTTCGCGAAATCAAAACTGCGTTAAAAATTTGAGCAGTTTTTGTTGAGAGAAATTTGCAATAATTTGCATGTTAACGAAAAAATTTTAAAAGATTATTCAAGAATATGGCTATAGTATAACTTTTACCGTATTCGACAGCACACATTTTTAACGTTTTCCACCATTAATTCAACACTGGAGCTTCCAATACGATTATTATGAGTTTTTAGAACGACGCCGATTTGAAAACTTCACTTTGAGGCTTTGGTGAAATGTCAGTCAAAAGCTAGTCACTAAATTGAAATAATTGAAAGCAATCGGGCTCGCGTGAAAACACTGCCACGTTAGGTGTTTTCAAATACAGTCAATTTTGATTGGACATTTCTGACAAATTCAACAATTTTCAATGGTTCGTTCGTTATAGTGTTGAATAATTACTATAACATTTTCGGGCTAAACCGCAGAGAAAACAAAATACAAATTCAATTATATATTAAAAGAAATCAAACAAATGATTCTCGAACTTGAAGTAAACTGGTCCAACCGTTTGGCCTACGCAACCACCCACCCAACCAATTAGCCTACCCACCCATGGTCAACCCCCTTTTATCAATAATGGGTGTATTCCATAGATATCAAATCTCGTAGTTCCATAAGAACAACAACTTTGTTGTTGTATTATTACCATAATTTCTCCTACTACCAATATGGCACAGTAAAAACACATTTTAAGAAACTGTTAACCCCCAATCAAGCTCAATTAGGTATCTAGCAAGTCTTTGGTAAGTTGATAATATAACTTCTTCGGTTGGCTATAAAAGGTAAAATGCGAGAAAGCAAAAGGGGAAAACGGCGAAGAAAAACGTCCTGGCTTGAAATCATAAAAAAGTATTTAAAAAATATGAGTGTCAACGTAATCGCCAAGCTCTGATGCATAGAAAAAGCAAAACAAGAAAAAGAAGGTAATAAACTTCGCAACTTTTACATTAGATAATACGGCAACATAGTAATTTATTCATCATGTCATTACATCGAATAACAAAATTGTGTCGAATAACGATTAGATGAACGCTCGTATGAAATACCTAGAGCAAAGGAAGAGCTGCTAGTGCGGAGAAATTCAAAATTAAAATAAATGAAAAACAGTTCTGTATAGCCAGAGTGCGACATGCAAAAAGCAGAGACGTTTCAAAAAAGTAAAATGAGATGGAAGTTACCACAATACAGTTGAAGGAAGAATTATTATACACAGCAATTGAATGAAAAAGAAATGACCACTACACTACGAGAAATACGAGAAATGAGGATTTCAAGAAAATAACTGAAATAAGAAAAATGAGTAAAAAGAAATGAAGAAGAGTGGAATAATGAAAAACACTAAGGCTGGTGGAAGATTACTATTATTATTATTATTATTACAAAAAACAATAGAGAAACAGCAACGGGATATTAAAAGAACGATATGATAATAAGACATTAAAAAATATGTGTATTTAGACAGGCTGAGGAAATTTTGAGCACCTACTTTAACAACAAGTTTAACAATCCTTTTCAGGGCCACCAATGGCCTGATAGAAACTATTATATGAGATCACTTTTTTAAGAAAGTGAATTTGTCTAATAACTCTGTTAATAATTCAACAGTGTCAACTTGTCACTTACTTTCCGTACCTCCGAAATTTATGAGATTTAAAATGCCTTCAAGCGAATATACTCGTAAGTGTCAAAATTGTCATAAAATCTAACCTCGCTTTGTTTGCGTACGTTGTAATTAACTAATATATGCTACTAATCGAACTATCACATAAAATAACCTAACTTCATGACACATATTTAAAAAGAAAATTGTTGAATCTAGGTTTCACTGGAAATGGCATTTTGAGTTGTATAACTTTGTCCGCGGCATTAAAAAATAGAGTATATGTAGTAAGAATTAAATCAAAAACCAGAAAATCTGTCGATTAGTCGATTATAAAAGCACGTGCGCCCACAAAAAGATGGCAGGGGAAGAAAAATACCAGTTTTGTAATGGATTGGGAAAACTGTTTCATGAAACTCTAAAACATTAATGATCATAGGAGACTTGAAACGTATAAATTTGAAGGGAAAGTTATGTAAATGAAGTTTCGGGAAAATAAGGAATACAGTAATGGAATCAGCACTAAACTGGAACATCCAAATTTTCATAATATAACATGAATAGAGCCAGGTGGCGTCAGCAGAAAAAGGAATGAAACAGACCTATTACAATTTCAAAAAAGGGTGAAAGCATGTAATATGGCATGAAGGGGCAGCAGATGATATAGATCACTATCTTGTAATTACTAAAATACATAAAAGAAATATCAATAGCAAATAAAAAACCATAATGTAAAAATGATAAATAAAAGTACGGAATAATGAAGAAAGACAAGATCACACGGAAGAAATGGGAAGAGAATTAGACAACATGGATAAAAGAATAATGATGAATATAAAGAAGAGAAGCAAAGGAACAAATGACAGCCGCCAAATAGGATAAAACCAAACAATAAGGAATACGAATAAATAAACAACAAAAGGGAAAGCGAATAAAATATATAAAAAAATCGTTGTTGCACAAATCAGATGGATAAAATGGAAGATAAAAAACGTAAGGATTCTATAAAAGGGTAGGAGACCAACAAAGTAAACAAAGTAAAAACAAGTGGGGTAAAAGACAAGGAAGGAAACCCAGAACTGCAACATAATGAACATATATGGAGGAAAGGCTGACTACTACAACAAAGAGATACGAGTTGCATGTCATTAATTTTGCACCACACAAAGAAGATACATTTCTATGATGTTGTGAAGCTACACATTCAGAGAGTGAAAAATAGTTCTAAAAATGTTAACATCGTCTACATATAAAAAAGATTGGCACGGTATCGTATCAGCTATACTGCTATAACATTTATATAAATAGAAAAATATGGATATTTGAAATAAAAAGTTTGGTACCTATTCTAAACAACTCACTTGTTGAATCGTTTAAGATGTATTATGTGTTAATATAAGAGCCAAGATACGAATCAAGTATATTCAAAAATGAGGCAAGTGTGCAGGTTATAAAATAGATATTCATCGTAGGTAGCTGCTATGCATAAAAAAATGTAATAACCTACGCTCATTTTACAAAGACGGAGACAAATTTGCCCGATAAAAACTTCAAAGCCGCGCATAGCAGCAGCCACCGATCAGACGTTTAGTCTAACAAGTCGAGCAAGAAACACCAAAATAAACATTAAAAGTACCATAAAAACAAACGGCCACACGAAGCGCAGCGCGTCTTCCCGACATCTCGAAAGCGGCGCTGCTCGTGCGGGGGCGCTGGAAAAGGAACGTGACGTCACACCACGACGAGCAGCATTTTTAATTGCATGTGCATCCGTCTAGAAAT
This sequence comes from Agriotes lineatus, assembly GCA_940337035.1. Taxonomy (NCBI): domain Eukaryota; kingdom Metazoa; phylum Arthropoda; class Insecta; order Coleoptera; family Elateridae; genus Agriotes; species Agriotes lineatus. The sequence continues at coordinate 241,646,874 of OW679194.1, read as the reverse complement.
AACTTGGGGCCATGTTTTGCAGTAGCAGTCGGCCTAAATGAAAAGCGACGAGAGGTGGAGCGGTAGCGATTCCGGGAAGCGGTGATGCAAAGGTGTATTGTTCGTCACAGATTGGCGTTATTAGTACCAAGAAGTGCCGTTCAGAAGGCGGCCGTGACGGATTTCCGGTCGCGAATTTCACTGGTAATTACGGTGAACCGTTAAAACTTCGACAGAATTTCAATCGGCCGGTGCGTTAATTTTTCATAGCACGCCGACCGTTTCCAGGTCCACTAACGGCGAATTTTGATCAACATCGCACGTGATACCAGTTTCTACTAAAAATCTTCTAAACCTGGTAGTTTTTGCATCTGTACAAATCACGTGCTTAACTCCCTCCAATAATGTAGTCAGGGAGAGGCTCGAGGGGCTGAAGCCCTCCCCCCACCACCCCGAAATTCAAACAAATATTATAAAATCTTTCCTTGTCCATTCATTCACCGACTTGTGATAGTAAAATATGCAATCCATGTTCCAAATAAGTATCAGCTGAAACTAACATGTGGGCAAAGGTAAATGAAATCAAGCTTGGCTTAGAAAAAGTTAAGTCATGTGCTCTATTACTTTTGATGTTTTTAAATATGACAGTTATTATAAGAGTAGCAGTCGCAAGTTGTTTAAATTTATGTTTATTTGCAACGTTGAACACTCACTAGTTCTTATAACTTAATACATAATTATTGATGTAGCTGATATTTCTTTGTATCACAAAATAACAGATTGTAAATAATTCAAAGAAATAAACTTGTGAAAAAAATGTGATCTAAATTTTTACAAAATCATATTAGTAGTTAACATACTGTTGATATTTGTAACTTCGGTTGCAGGGTTTACTACCATAATTCGGTAAATGAAGTATAGACAGAAAATTGAAAATTCAACTCTGTGTAGACAACAGTTACATCAATGTAAATTCGTACACTTTTAGCTCCAAGAGTGTAAATTTAATCCGATATTTGCTTCAAACGTGACTTGTTCTTTGCGGGTATTTTTAACACGGCCGCTCGCGCTCTGAGAATCATAGCAGGGAATAAATCAATGAGATTGCTTTTGTGAAATTAAAATATACCATTTCTATTGTTTATGATTATACACGGTGTTTCATAAATATGGTAATTAAATTTAAGGATAGGGGATATCAAAGGGAACAACTTTGTATAATAAGCTATACGTAAAAAAAATCTTCAAAAAGTTACACTTTTAATTGCTTAAACTGTTTGATGGTCACTAGAATGAATTTCTATAAACATAATTTCGTACATGTGGTAGCGATAAGACTGAATTTGGATAAAATGCACAAGCGAAAAAGAGTTGTTTGGGTATTTCAATCACATTTGTTGCATTACGTGCCATCCTCAAGCCTGGAAGAAAATACGAGAAGAAAGTTATCTGATTTACCTAATAAAGATTTTGGTGTTAGCCAGTGGTTCTCAAATGTTTGGAGCATGCCCTAGTGTCATTTTTCCCATAAACGATTAATTTTTAGTGCAATGTACTAGAGTGCTTGCCATATCTCAACGACCCTGCGCAGTGATCGAAATTCTGTAAATACGTCATAAGCAAGGCTACAGACCAACCTGAAAATATTAGTGCAATTTTGCTGCGTTTGATATCGTTTGTATTTTCGTGCTTATAAGTTAGTTTTTGCGTTCTTTATCTACTTATATTTCCGTTTATTATAAAAAACAGTTTTATCAAATAAACACGAAATATTGACACAACCTATTTTAAATTTCTCGCCTGCAAGCTAGCCTGATGTTTTTAGGTTGTACTGAAATCACCATTTGGGCGTCTCGCTCTACAGTTTTCTCCCTTGCTCCCAACGAAAATCCTGGCTAAGTCACTGACTACCGCTCTTTGCTGTGGTGACTTGAGCACATTTCTCTGGTTGAATTGTCCACAGCATGTCGCTGTCTGCAGCAATGCAGCGGTGCAGGTGTGCGCTCTTATTCCTCTCACACAAAAAGTAGATAAATTCAAGAGCAGTGGGGTATGTCAGGGCGGAGGTGGCTGGAAGTTTCGTGTAAAACCTATGTCACACTGTCAGTTAGTTTGACAAACTAAACTGATCAGTCTGTTTTAATGACGCAAAATGACTGCACTGTTGTAGTTTGTTCCTAATTTTAGAGGCGTATATTTAATTAACAATAGTAATTAATTTCTTAACATGGCTAGGAATCCTCGGCCAAAGCTATCATTTTATTTTAATAACCAATGTTATGACAATAATTTCTTTCGACTTCGCTTTTCTGCGTTAACACAGTTAACCCTGCGATAACAATTTTTACGTATTCATTTTTTAAATAAAAATATATTTTCGAACAAAAACTACAGATGAATAACTGTCATTGATAAATGTAAACAGCTTGATGTAACCTCAATTGAACACAGGAAGACCCACTTAACCTCAATGTTTGATCTAACGTATAGTGTGACAACCAAGCTTGAAAGTTCTTTCAAACTTTTTGTTAGTGACGTCATTAAAACAGACTGATAAGTTTAGTTTTCCAAACTACTGATGGTGTGACATAGGCTTAGACTAAAATGCGCAGTGGCAAAACCCTGTTATCAGTAGCGAAGTGGATTTCGTTCCTCGTCTTCAAGCAGTGCAATTCAGGCACACTCCGGGAAAAGTACGCTTTAGTAGTTTTACGTGTATTGTATTTGAATATATGTTACGTGAAAACATAACCTCAAATTCAACTTGTCTTTATGAGTAAATATTTTTCTTATTCTTCTTCCTTCTTTAAATAGAAATATCTCCTGTAAATTGGTGTTTTCATTATGCTTCTTGTAATGCTGAAGTTCAGCTTTCACACCAACCCATCGAAGGTTTACCTAATGACCTTTTGGTATCTTGTCTTTGAGTTTGTTCCCAATTCGTCAGGTGCTCTGGTTTCATCCTATCGGCGTGATCTCTGCGGTAGTTCATCGCGTTTATCTTACAAATAGTTCTCTTCTTGCATTGCTTCTTATTCTTTTTATAAGAGTAATATTTTTCATGGTTCTTAAGACTTTCATCTCAGTCCTTCTCACCAGCCTTTTTGATTTTGATCTTTTACCTCTTTTCTCAGCAGCATAAGTAAGTTCAGGCCTAAAGCGTGTTTTATAAATTCAATTTTTTCTTTCTGTGCTCATAGATTTGTTCCTCGATATTATAATACATAATTAAGGTGACCAACTAAACTTGCTAAGCCAATAAACTAACGCAGTTACATATTTTTTTGTGTTCACAAACCTCTGCCAAACGGGTCCAAGTCCGCGTACCCTCCTTATGTGAGACTGCATAAAGCCGTTTGGCATATCATCCTCTACTAACGGGAGCAAGTCTTTACTACCCTCCTTATGTAACACTGTATAAGGCGGTTGGCACTTTATCCTTCTACATTCCTGCACCCCAAAGTATTATCCCGTAACTGTCTAAGCCACCCAAAATTAAAGCATAAGTCCACTACAAGTTCTAGTCTGAACACTGCAATTTTTTTTATTCTGACCCCGTCACAGGTCAAGAATGATAAAAACTGTCAAAATACTTTCTAAAATAGTTTTAAAGTAGTCGCAACTAATCTTCTCCTATGCTGAATGGTGGAGCACTTTGAAATCTGATAAACAAATTAGATTAAAACTTTGTAGAATTTGTTGTACAACTATTTAGTTGCACAGCTAACTCGACGGAATTTGAGCGATTTTTTTCAAATTTTGGTTACATACCACATACCATACCATACACATCAGCAAAAATCTTTAAAATAAGCTTAAAAAGTAATTTAGGTATGTAAATTAATTAAGTTTGTCCATAACATATTTAAGGTGGGTTGAAAAACGGGCTACTAAACTTTACCTTAAGATTCCATTCACTTATTAATTCCTTAACTATATTAATTGTAAATACATTGTAATGAACACTTTTAAAGCCTCTAAAATTATGATTGCAATTCATTATATTTCAAGCATTTACAATATTATTTTACAGAATATTCTATAAATCTGCTAGTTTAAATTTTGCAGATTGTATGAACAGCATAGATTTTGAGTTAATAATTTGTAGAAACGGCATTAGAAATAGTATTAGCCTTGATTGAAACATCGAATCTAATCAGAGCTTAGAAATAATAAATAACAATGTAAGATGAATGCAAACAAGAAGAAGAGGGAAGCGAAGCCAAGCTGTGAGGTGTGTTACTTTGGCTTCTCTACAAATAATCCATTTAAAAGAGAATAAATAGGTACCCATTTTTTTTAATTCAATATTTTATAATTAGTACAGTGTCTTTTGGGTAGGCTGTAGAAGGGTTGCTTTGATTCGTTGTTCTTCTGCCGAAGTTTTAAAAAGTATTGAATAGTACGTCGTGTGGTAGCTGCTGTCCCTGTACCAGGTTTTGGAATTGTTATGCGGTTAGCATAGCCCTGGAAGCGGGAATGAGGCCGCAACATTCGTGCTGAGCAGTGCGGAGCCTTAGGATTGGGGAAAAGGCGGAGTTGTGAGCAGTTTTGGAGTGGTGCAAGCTGCAGGCGGCGTTCAAGGAAGTATCTGGATTGTTACAGCAGGCCAACGGAAAAAAAGAGGAGCCCCTGTGTGATAAGCGGCGCACGTTGGTCTTATGTAAGTGCGTGCCGCAGATATTGTCCCGATATTAGATATCCCGTTGCATTAATGTCGAAAGCTGTGTGTTTCACATTTAGTGACTTTTCTGCACGTGGTTGTTGGTGGCGATCGAACTTGGTGTTGTTGTGTATCGATTTAAGCTTTTGAGTTTTCGTTTATCGTGTAGTGGCTGCCCTTACCACTTCGTTTGACGGATTCTCTGTGAAAACTCATCATGTTTCGCGAAGCTCGCGCTTTCCGTTCTGCCAATTGCCGTTGCGGGCTTCGAACTGCTAACCCATTTCATATTTTTATGTACTCAACCTTTATCCATTTAAATATTTTGTAAGTTCGATGATGTTGCATGTGATTTGCTGACCAGGACACTGCCAAGGTTATAGTTGAACGGTGCCCCTTTTTCTTCCATTTTCCTCGGTGGGTTCACCTATGCATTTTTCCCTTGTAGGAATCGTGGTGGCACCTTAGCGATTAAGATCTGCTTTTCTTTGATTAGGCCGTTGCCCTGTGTGATCTCGTATTAGACTCCCCTCGCTCCACTGAAGCTAGTCGGCATCCCTTTTGTAACGGGCTGGGGCAGCGGTCCTATGTAATTCATTGCCGAATTTGGGTTAGTTTACGCGCTAGTCTTTAGCATTGTTTGACTTATCGTAAAGCCAGTTTCGTACCGTTACACCCTTTGAGATGATAGAGTCGTTTATTTAAATAAGAATCAAATAATAATAATATCAAATCATACACACATCATAACAATAAGTACAAATGTAGATTGTAGAATAAATATTACTATTATTATAATAGTCGCAAATTACATCTAAACCGACTTTCCTTTCTTAAAATTTAAGCCGATAAAAATGTTACATTTTACATTTTTAATCACAGTAATCTACAGTTTTTGTCTTGTTTTTGTTTCAAACTGTTAAAATTTCCTCTTTATCTTAATTTAACATTTACTAACTACTTTTGATCACTGACCAAACTAGTTTTGACCAGGAAGGCTATAACCGGTCAAAACCAGGGTGGTTTGCAAATCTCGTTCATGGCAACTGTGGTATGGCAATCATTGAGAATATGTAATTCTATTTTAGAAACAAAAATTTTAACGATTTATCATTTTTTCGCTTCGGCCAAGTCGCACTATCAGCATTCTAAGCATGGTGTTGACACTCCGTTTCGCCCCTCTTTAGATCCTGTACTCATTGTGTTGCATTGATTATTATTGTTGTACCAATAGCAATTTATAAGCTAACGGGTGTTCATAAACAGTCGTCATCCCAGTAGGTTTTGACTTCAGAAACGTATGTCTATTAAAATTGAGAAAAAATGCGCTATGACAGTACTCAATGACGTTTCATTGTGTTGCCCGAATTAATCAAAGACATAACATTTTGTTTTTCAAAGCAACTGGGATGACGACTGTTTATGAACACCCGTTATAAGGGCCGAGAACGTTTTGAAAGTGTTCGCATTTTAAAAGTTCCGGATTCCTGCTAGTGCTAAAACTAACGGTTTCAATATACGTTTGCAAACTAGGGACGTTCATATTAAGTAAATTATAAAGTGTGTTGCCGCCCTGTATTTACTAAACATAGATTAATAAAGGATGTGCTAATTCCGCGCCATTATCTTGCTATTCAAACTCGTTTACACTGCTAGGCTGACAAGGGCTTATGATATCGGAACATCATTAAATGCCATTTAGTAATTGTTTAATTACGCCCGGCACACCTTTGGTAAGTGATATCCACCCGGGCTGCTTGTATTTTCAACGGTTTCCCTGTCCGTTGTATTAAATTAGCTCCAAGAAACATTTCGAACGTTTACAAAACAAACACGATGTTATTAAAACATAACCGTCTAACCCAATTTCACGCTGTTATAATTAAGCTTCAGCAGCGTGATAAATCTATAGGAAAGCTATGTTTGGTTTGCTTAAATTTCCAATTGTCAAGCTTCTCTCTTTGAAAATGCTAACAACTAATATATTAGTTAAAAAAAATTGTTATTGTTGCTCTTCGGGGAAGCTGCACTTCGTTGTCAGATTTCGAAGCACGCGAAAACAGTGCTTTATATAACAGCCTGTGGAAACGTCTCGGCATAAAGCTGTCCAGAAGGCCGTTCAAGGCAAAATCGTCTATTTTTGAAATTCTGTTGGAGGCTTTGAACTTTGTGGCTGCAGCGTTAATTAATTTAATTGAATCCAAAGAGACTGGGCCACAGAACGCGGCTGAAAGTGCTAAAAATAGAGCCGAGTGAATCAACCTAGCGCGCCCTTTTTGTTCCAGAAGCTCTATTTGAAGCAAATCCGAAAATACTGCGGCTCTAGCCTTTGTTGGGTTAATACGTGTATTTACTAAAATTAGACACTAAGGCTTCAGGAATGCCATAGATAAAACAACCATGGCTCTTACTACAACAATAAAGTGACATATATATTTTATCTTAATGGCCTCTTAGCTGCACAAATAGTGTTAGCTTTAGCTTCTATATGACCAGGAGTTCAGTTTCTAAAATCTAAAAATTTGCAACAAATAGGTACCTACTGAGATTGTGGATACCACAACCACCAATTTACTTATAATTTCTTTGAACCCGTGTTTTGCTAATGCTGAATCCACGAACTGCTTGCCAGGAAAATGATAAAATAAATAAAATTTCCATTGAATTTCATCTTGTTATTCAGTAGTAATACCCAAATCTAAGAAATACAAATAAACAACATGATTTTTTACAACTTCCTTCAAAGGTAAATAACAAGCCAAGTTCAAATAACAAAAACTTGCTGTCTGTACTCGTAACTTAATCAGACCCCATGCCAGTCGAATGTGACTGAAAATCTTTGCACGTATCTCAGCGCAAAATTTTCATCAAAAGTTGTAAAAAATGAGCCCCATAAAACTTCCGCCCGACACGTGTTACATGGTAGAAATCAGATCCCGCCTTTAATATTTAACACTGCTAGGCCTTCCTTATCTCGAACAAATTTGCTCGTGGATTTGCACTTGAAAATAAACTCGTCACTTCGCACATTATGCAGAGAACGCTCTATCAGATTTGTACTTTCTATTGCGATATAAATTGAGCTAACCAACTGGATTCATATCTGCAATCTTAACTGCAAAATAATAAGCACACGCTCCCCTTATTTTAGCAAATAGGAAATATGGTAGTGGTTATTAAGGTAGCACCAAATTTTAAAAATTGCAGAACTACGATTGCACATTATCATTTATTTAACAATTTTAAGTTGTGATTTTACTCCAGCAAGATTACCAAACATCGAAGGAGCAATTGGTAATTGGAATTTGTTAGCCGTTGAACGCCCTAACCTCTAACAATTAATAGTACCAAACTAAACCAATGTCCAGCATAAATCTCTTCAAAACAAGCCAGATAGCGAATTGTAAATACATACCCAAAAATGGTCCTTGTTGAGCGCATTGTCCACGGGACCATTTTTGGTCCCGTAGCCAATGCGTTCAACATGGACCGCGAACTAAACTCCAGCAGATAGGAGTGGGTTAACTCTAAACTGAATATAGGTAACTAAATCCACACACCACCAATTTAAATAATCAACAATTCACAAATCTAAATTGGAGAATTCTCTTCATAATATGAGTATTGTTAAATTGTAATGAAGATGGAATTTCCACAGTTGTTTGCCCCTATGAAATTCAAACGAACTGATAAGCTATACCTGATTAAAGTAAAAACAAGACATAAATGCAGCACAATTAAATTGAGATATTATATATCTTTATTGTATGTGCAGGTTTTGAATGTAAAGAAACAGTACCTCGAACTGATATATCTATATACACATATATGCAATTCAAAATGTATGCCATTTATCTGTATATAGTAAATTCGCGACGTGATCACGATCCCCTCACAGTAAATGGTAATTATAAGTATAGATTTAACACATACATAAAAGTACGTAAGAAATACATATCAAACATTAATGTCTCAATAAGAATCTCAATCACGTAATTTTCACATCAACTTAATATAATTTAAATTCTGGCCAAATACTTAAGTAACATGTAAATAAAGCGTTAGCTTATCGGTTGCCTCAAATGGCGATCCAATTCAACAAAATCAACAAAAATACATACTCTAACAAACATCACCAAAAAGAAATCAATTCATAAAAATTCCCACAACTGTCCACCATCCATAGAAACTATCGACCATCCACAAAAAGACTCAACCAGAAAGACACCAATTCATATACTACCTACCATCCACAAAAAGCCCTATAATGAAGGTGTCGTTAGCTCAAGCAGTATCAGCTTACTCGAGATACGTTGAACTAACGTTGAAACATAACTTTGGACCAAGCGTTACATTAACGTGGAAGTGTCTCGAAAATCAACCAGTTTTTCAACGTTACGTGGTTGATTCTACGTGAGCCTATGACAGTCATTTAACGTTTAAGTCGTGACCAAACAAGACTGTTATGTGTGGACTTTATAATCGCTATCCAAAACTCGTAATTTTTCAACACTGTTGCCGACTATTTAAGGTGCTTTTTACGTTTGGTTACCAAACCGACGTCTTTTGAACGCTATTGCATTTTCAATAGAAAATCTACGCGATTAATTTGTTAAAACGACGTGTTATTAACGTTATTTGTATAGTTAAGTGTTAACGTTATAAGCACGTTACATTTCAATCATAACTTCAACTTGTTTTTACGTTGCAACGACGCTTGATAGGCGCACTGAGCACACCCGCTGAAGTTCGGTACAACTTACATATTTTTGCGACCGTCATTTCAACGTTTAACATTAACTACTGGTTTAAAATACATTTAAAATCAACCACATAACAACGTAATGTAAAAACGTTATTATCCCGTTGTTGTAACGTTATATCCACGTTAAAAATCGATTAATAATCTAAAAGCGGTTCTATATTAACGTCACTTTAACGTATTATGGAAAATGTAAAATTTTCGTGTAAAATCTACATTTTATATAAACTGCTGGTAGTACCGGTGCAACGAGCTCTTAATATCAACGACATAGCCGCGTCATATAGATGCGCGATAAAATTTATAGCCAACACGTTTAATAAACGGAATAATTACGTAAACAGTAAAAAGAACTATTAAAAATCAACGTCTGATTTACGTCGATAAAATTATATTAACTATAAACGGGGCTGCGCGCGCTATTGCGCGGTCTATCCTGATGTATTTTCGTATGCGCTGCTTAGCACATTTTAAGTGTCACCACTGAGAAGTAGTTTTAAGCTTTGCTCATCATTTTCAAAAAGAAACGGGAATTGGTTAGGGTTTCTGTTCTAAGGTTAGGGTACTTTTCTAAAATCGCATCGATTTAATCACAATTCCGCTCCAATAACGCTCCGCCCCTCTCCAATGGGGGCCTTCGGGGTTTCGCCCCTCACCAAGGGGGCTCTCGGGGCTTCGCCCCTCTCCAAGGGGGCTCACGGGGCTCCGCCCCTCTCCAACAGGCCTTCGCGGCTTCGCCCCTCTCCTAGGGGACCTTCGGGGCTCCGCCCCTCTCCAAGGGGGCTCTCAGGGCTCCGGACCCCTCCAAGGGGGCTCACGGGGCTTCGCCCCTTTCCAAGGGGGCCTTCGGGGCTCCGCCTCTCTCCCAGGGGCCTTCGGGGCTCCGCCCCTCTTCAAGGGGGCTCTCGGGGCTCCGCCCCTCTCCAAGGGGGCTCACGGGGCTCCGCCCCTGTCCAAGGGAGCTCCGCGGCTTCGCCCCTCTACAACGGGGCTACGGGGCTCCACCTTTCTCCAATGGGGCTCCCGGGGCTCCGCCCCTCTCCAAAGGGGCTCACGGGGCTCCTCCCCTCTCCAAGGGGGCTCACGGGGATCCGCTCCTCTCCAATGGGGCCCTCAGGGATCCGCCCCTCTCCAGGGGGGCTGCCGGGGCTCCAACCCTCTCTAATGGGGCCCTCGGGAATCCGCCCCTCTCCAAGGGGCCATCAGGGCTCCGCCCCTCTCCAAGGGCGCCCTCGGGGCTCTGCCCCGGTTACGAAATCGGAGCGACGGCGAAATGCAAACAAACGCAAATGGGGGTCATCGCGTCTGCAATTGTCGTGATGGACACACACGTTTGGATCGTTCTCCTTTATTTATATGATTGGACTAAAATTAAACGTTTGATTTTGAACGAATAACGTCTTTTTAACTATGCAAACGGTTTTTCAACGTATTTTAAAGGTACCTACGTATGCCTGCTGAGTATTCCAGTTCTACGAATAGGAGCTGATAACCTAAACCTAAAGATTAGAATGAGCTGCAAATAGGGAGAATCATATGGCTTACCAAAGAAACGTCGATGAAGTTATTCAACTTCACCGTCTAGGTGATATTCCGACACTAACTATACACAAATAAGAGTAGGGAACAACAACAACCACTTATCATTATAGCCAAATATCCTCCATTCAGGATTAGAAACAAAATTTCACAAAACCTCGACACATTGTGTGCTACCTTTTTGCGACAAAATGTTATATTATATTTTTCCTATCCTTCAGCAAACAAAACCAAAATAGACAAAAACCACCACATTGTGAAGCAATGACGCTAGAACACCTGATCGAAACTGAGAGTTACTATGAATCAGCTGTCAAATACATAACCTTCTAACGACAAAGTCAGCAGATAAGCAAACATCTTAACGCAGTTGGTAGTCCCGACCATAAGCAAAACTGCTATTCCATGATGACTTACAATTCATATCCTTTTTACCTTTGTATTATGTAGTGATTAAGTGCGTAATTAAGGGCAACTCAGGCAAGGCAGAATATGCCTTAATTGTAGACTAACGTCAAGATATGCACAATAAAACTCCAAATAGCTAGATAACCCTAACAAATTATATATCATTTTAATTAGATTTTATAACATTTAAAAATGAAAACGTTGGTGCAAATTCCATAAAAAGGAATTAAGTAATTTATATTCATATAATTTCATTTTTTTTTGTTCAAAACATAGAAAAGAATTCACGTTATTACTAATAAATTTTTTAACAATCTTATTATCTGCCGCTGACAACTTTATCTGCCGCTCATCAGCGGCAGATAATATAATCTGCCGCTGACGAGATCAAGTAATTCTCTTCGAATTTTGTTCACAAAGTTGTAAATAATTTGTTATAAAAACGTTTGAAGAAAAAATACTATATGTTATTCGGAGCAAAAGTATCTTTTGCTCCTAATAACATAATATACTATTATATACCAAGTTTACCGATAAACACAAGCAGCAAAGTGATAATGAAAACAACCTGTAGCTATTATTAAAATTTTTAAAATTTTGTAATGAAAATTGCAGGGTAATTTGAAGTTTTTAAATAACTTTGGCAGACAAATACAGTAAAAATTTTTGAGAAAGTAAAATATTGGAGACAAAATTGTTTAATAATAAATATATGTTTGAGCTCTGATTAACTATTATTTTAATAATTAAATTAGTAGTAAAGTAGCTGGTGTAAATAAAACTTACAGAAATTAAGCACAGCATTTTCAATTTCCAAATAAAATTAAACATGAATTTCCGAGTTGTTTTTGATATTTGTATTTTTAAATGGTGAGCAACTTAATTTTGCTCAAAATAATTTTCTTCGTAAAGAACTTCAGTCTAATAAACAAAGTCTTCTCGGAAGTTTAACTTAATGTAACCAATATTTCACGTTAATAAACTCAAAAGAGCAACTAAATGCTTCAATCTAGTTTCAATTAAATTAAAAGTTTACCAATTATCAGGCGAACAGGATTACATGCTCAAGTTTGCTTCGACACACAATTTTTTTACATAAAACATGCTTACTGTAACTTTCTAGAGTAAACGGTAGTTGCTTCTAACTTAGAATTTATCCAAAAATTGAAACTGAATCCCGTATTTTATAATCTATCCCCCTAAAATCATTTCATTTATGAACATTTTCAATCTAGTGGATAATAAAGCCTCACTTGCGTAACTGATATAATCAATGTTCGACAACGATGGAACCATACGAATAAAAATATCGGCGAGCCTTAGGATTAAATGTTTCAATTTGAACAAAAAAAATCAATTGCAAAGTTCTATTGCAATAAAATCAGATGTGGAAATGTATAGAGCTTCTTACTACGAATCAAAATTTCAACTGATACTGTAGTACGAGTAATATAGAATGTGTAAACACCTTCGGTCTAATAAACTTAATAAAGCCTTTATTGGATGGTTCAACTTCGTTCCGTCAAAAATAGAAGTTTCAAACTTCTTAGCTAAACGGATTACTTGTCCAAAATGTACATTGACACAACAATCGCTTTGAATTATTATATCTACATGGTTATGGAGTTATTGTAAACTTCACCATTTTTCTTGCGATTTTTTACACCAACAAGATTAGATGAGTAAGTCTAGAGCTCTTCTTTAATATTTATCTAAAGTTTCAACCGAACTTAATATAATAACCTGTTTTACTGTGTGTTTTCAACTTAATTTCGATCAAAATCATTTTCTTCGTAAACATATTCGGTCTAATAAATTTAATAAAACCTAAATTGATGTATTATCTAACCAAAGTTACACGACAATAAAACTAGATACCGATGTGTCTCTTTTGAATGCTCAATCTTCTTTCCAATTAAATTAGAAGTTTCCAAATTCGCAGATGATCTAGATTACGTGTCGAAGTTTATGTTAGAATATTTAATTAAACTGTTAAACACTGCATCACTTTGAACATAAACACTCAAGCCTTATACTTAGAATTTATACAAAGTGTCAACTATATAATTTTAGTACCTGATCAATGTATTCGTAATTTTTGAATTGAATTTTCCTCAAAATAATGTTTTATAAATATCTTCAGTCTAATAAATACTAACATGAAGTATCTAACCAAAGCTCACCAACAATAAACTAAAGTACTACATTTCCAGATACCGTTGAGTCCTTACTCAATGCTGCAACTTCCTTCTAATTAAATTAGAAGTTTCAAATCTCAGCTGAACTAGATTACTTGCTCGAGTTCACTTTGACATAGCAATCTCTTTAAATTGCATCTAGGAGTATCTGGTTGCCCAAACATTTTCGACATAAAAAACTTCTATTGCAACGTTCTATAGCAACAAAATCAGATGGGCAAACGGGCGTCTTCAAAACCTAAGTTTAAATTCGACGTTTGCAGCAAAATCCGAGCTAAGAATTACCTGACTTAGACTAAAACTGCAGCAGCAGCTTTAATTAGCAACCGGCCGAAACAAAACGAGCTGAATTTACGGGCGACGAAGCGCACATTTTACCAAACCGCACTTTTGCGCCCGGGACACTAATTACCAGAAGTCCATAGCCGCAAACTGGAGTATTTCCGGTTCCCGATCGGTCCGCGAACGGACGGAAGCGACGGCGGCGTCGCAACGGTGACTGCCGCCTGCGGCCGCTGGCCCAGTGGCGTTCGTCGCACGCACGCGTCGTACGCATCACACCGACACGCGTTCGCGGCGATTATTCCACCTACTGAACGAAAACACTGCCGATACTCATTTACGTCTCGTATTATCCCCCATAAAAATTACGCAAGACGCTCCGGGCGTCAGGGGCGGACTGCGACCGTGGGGCGCAGATGGCCAAGGAAACTGCAAGATAACATTTCCTGCTACTATTTAATGATTTTTTTATAAATGTTATCTCTGTCAATTTATTATTGTCATTTAACATCATTATCGGGATTGTCGGAAAGTGTGTTTGAATATTGACCTAAATCCTAGCTTTAAGCTACTCGTAAGTCGCAATGGTATCCGATAATGTCATGTCATTCACGAAATTTTGATGAAAAATAAAATTTTCAAAAACAATTACAATATTGATACAGAAAACATTTCAAAAATAACTCCGAACCAATATGAACCAAATCAAAACCGCAACATATGAAAGTGGAAGAGAAAATGCACCTACCGCAAACTACTGCTTGATGTAATTAAAATCAGGCAACTTCGTGGATTCTCTGCAAGTTCCATTCGATTTCGATAAGCCTCTACCTACCTCATCGAGGTAATTTTGTTAGTTCCCTTTCAACTGTCTGCCAAGAATATCCTTGAGGAGTTCAATGAGGCTCAGGACAGGACTCCATGGTGTGAATACCCACCTTTGAAGGTAATTTTGAAAGATTTAAGCAGTGTGAGATTTGTATTATTAAATACATAACTTCGTTTATGATTTATGACTCAAATGACACGTGGCACTTCTACCACTGTTACCAAAATCTGAAATTATTTGTAACAACGTTCATTTCAAATCAGCTTTTAACCTTGGCAAAATTTACTTTAGTTCTGCGATGATTCACGATTATGGCTGGATCGCGATTTTAAAATGTTGGCGAACAGTTTCCGTGCTAATTTGTACACCAACCGGTTTCTTAAAGGCGAAAGTGTCAAAATATAGACCTTAAACTGAAATTGTTCGACTTCTTCCTTCTTCAGATTTTTGGACATGATCATCAGTCTCTTTGTAGTGTTTCATCTTTCGCGAAACTACTGTATGAGACACATCGAACATATCTTATGGTATCTACGTTCCATAACTATCAAAAACAAAGTCTCTCAATATGTTTAAAACTGCTGCCGGTTTAACATTTAAACCTACTTTCTTATACTTGTCGATTTGGTTTAACGTTTCGGGGCATTTCTAGCTGTTTTGATTAGTTCATGATTTCTTACCCAGCTGTTTTGTTTTGACCCGCCATGTCTCGTAACAAGATATTTGAGCCGCTTGATTCCGTTTGTCCTCATACACGTGCTCTCATGGTTCAGTTGACTGCTACCGTAACCTGCCGCTTGTCCCATTCGATAGGCGGCTTTCACCTATTCTAGCGTGGTCTATGCGGAGTGCCAAGAGCTAGTAATATTGCCTAAGGGTTAAGGTGCTGCTGCTGTCGCCAGAAGGTTCTGTATTGCACGTAGCTGTGTTCCTGATTTTATGAATTTAATTACTGTGTCGAAGGTCAGCGGTTTCGACTGAATCCCTACAGGATTTTTCAAATTTTACCTTTGCGTATTATATATTAATTTGGCTTTGTTCTCGTACATTGCATCTTTCGTTGTGCCGATGCCTCCGATGAGTTGCTTCAAAGGCTTCATCGACTTGAACTTGATAAAGTAATGTTATTCACTTTTATGTAGTTTACCCATTTGACGTATTATCATTGTCTTTCAACCTTTCATTGTTATATTATAGATATTATGTTTATTGGGTGTACCAGACGCACTAAAAGTTTGTATCCATATAAGTATCATATTATTGACTATTCAACACTATAACATATAAGCCAATCACATTGCAGACATTTGCTTTTTTCAACCAATAACAGCAGTATATCACTGAATATTGGGCACCATGCAAAATATTCACAAAACAATGTACGTACTCAAAAAATAAATAGCCTTGTTGCCAAGTAACGCTTAGCAACGATGTTCTGTCCTTAGTGATATCGCTAGGTTACGTAACACTAAACCCCAACAAACTGTGTGGCTTGTTTTAAAAATTTTAAAATTATGTGTTTTGGAAGTATTCCGCTGAATTTAATTGAGAATGAATAATTATATTAATTGTTGGATTATTTTTCAATAAAGTTAATCTTTATGCATTAATATTGTTAAATAGTCGTCCCAAATACCACTCGAAGTGGATATATTTTTTTAAAATATTTTGCCATTTCTATAGAATTTATTACAAATTTCACTCAACAAAATCACATTTAAATGTCACTCGCCTTCGGCTCGTGAAATTTTTGATCTGATTTTGTATCGTGAAATTTAAACGCAATAATTTACATGAAAACGACAAAATATTTGTCAAAAATATATCCACTGCTTGTGGTATTACCCTTGAATATTATACTTCATTCACTATAGCCCCGGATTGTCAAAAATGACGTTTTATGGTAGCACTGTTGAATTTCTATCGGTTTTTTTGTTACTACTAGGTTGGACAACCCGAAAGCGTAATTTTTAAAATTTGCGTTTTCGTTACCTGGCAACTTTTATTTATTTTTGCTTAAGTCATAACCTATAATTTATAGTTTTGACAGTAGTAACTTAACTAATTGTTTCTAGTTACCCATAGCTTGACCTAAAAGTATTAACCATGATATAAAGGATTGTTTTTAATTGGATTTTGACATTGACAATCCGGGCCTATAGTGAATCGAGTTTATACATATGACAGTGATTATGTGTGTTTTCGTTACTGCAAACTAAATTATGACCTTGCCATATTATAGTAATTTTGGTTAAGCTTCGAGTTTATGAGTTATCGTTTCTATGTGAGCACATTTGTCGTATAATGTTAATGATTCATTGGCGTCTCTTTTGTATTGAAAAATGAAATTAATCTTTTATAAAAAAACCCGAAATAACAAAACTTATTCTTTTTCATCATCTAACGGCTTTAACTTATCGTTTGTTAACATTTTAAAAGCTACCTATAACTCACAATCGATAATCAGCTCTTGTTACATTTAGCCGATATGAGAAAACAGGTAGTGCGAGAATTACAGAGGAGGGGAAACCGCTCTCTGACACATGACACCCTCTATGCCGACATGAGATCTGGCATGCAAGGGTCAAACAGACTAAGCTAATTCAAACAAATAGTGAAAAGCGTCGAATTTTGCGATGCACTCGAAAAAAAATTCTTTTATTGGATTTAAAGACACTATTTGAAAATCGCTTAACAGGCTAAGAACAAGTAAGACTAATTTGCGAAAATGCAATTATTGCTAGGTACTTGCTGCAAAGAACTGCGAGTGTGAATAAATGCAAGGCCAACATATGGTACAATTTTCTAAACTAAAAATATCTTGTAGTATGAGCGGTTTGCTTTTAGGTAAGGACATTTGATTCAATGCTTCATAAAAATTCACTTGCTAAACGACTGTCTATTTGCCCATTCGTTCATTCTTTGGCAATATCAATAGAAGAACCGACAATATGGAGAAACTAATTATACGCGGCAAACCCGATGGCAAGAGACAAAGAGGAAATTACTCAAAGCGCTGGATCGATACCACGAAACACTGGTTTCAACTAATTTTTGTGAAGCTGTACATCTCGCAAACATCCAACATCTATATGTTATACCACAGTCAAACGAGCAATTCGTAACATGGAAACACACTGATACCGACAACTCAAGAACCTAAAATGTATGGGTTACAAGGCGTCGTGATGAAGAAGAAGGACATACAGTGGTGTATTGCTCAATAGTAAAGCCTATGTGTCTAAGGCCGAAATTCTGGTTCCAATTCCCAAAAACCTCACTAGCCACTAAAATCTAGTGCCGACTCCATTGCAATGCCCCAATCCAGCTTTCTCGACCATCAGGTATTGATGTCTGAAAGCTTCTCACCGAAACGAATCGATGTTTTAACAGTTCTGGTGTTTTCAACAAGGCTGACCACGACGGTTACAACGACCAGTGACAAAGTCATAACAGTGGAAAATGTCTGGAAATTAATAATACAAGATGGTAATTCGAGACACGGAAATGAATGAATAATTCAAAGAGAAACATTCGTCTTATTGATTGAAATCGATTACTTGAATAAAATATTGTTCTTATAAAGTATTTTGCTATGGGTGTTCCAGCCATGTATTGGAACTGTACAACATGTTCAGGATAAGCAGCTCATTCACAGAATGCCTACTAAGTGCTACTACGATTCCAGTTTGTTAACTATTCTTTGTTTATGGTTGTTTCTCCAACTACTGAAATTCGTGTGAAGACTAACATATTTTCAAACTGCTCACTGTGGTTTGCCATGCTGAACAGAATGCTGACTCTCAAGATTGTTTATTTCCTTATGTTTCTTAACCATGGTGCCCTTTTCTTCAATAAAGGTTGAAAATGTAAACTTTTTATTTGGTCGGAATTGTTTGAAAATGTTAATGCAAGCGCGTCAAAAGTGGTCCACATGCAGTTAAGAACAGACACGCACAGTGCGTGCGAAGTGTCCAGCTCCCTCAAAACAATGTATGTACATACATTGACACTCCGAATACCTTCTGATACATTCAAGGAACAATTTGTATCCTGTCTCGCTGCGCTTTGTATAGTAGTCGTGGCATTGATTCCCTGTACACTAATCCATCATGTCGGTACCGTCCGGCATTCTAAAAAGCCCTGGAAAAACTTTCCGTTCATCTCGTGTGGATTCATGCTGAGCGCTCGTAAATATTCTCGAACTACCGCTGTCCGTTCTTCAAACTAAGCGCTGGCGAAGATCTTCCTCTATATCAAATGTATTATTGACGTTAATTTTGCTGTGGATACCCAGAGATGTGTTACTTTCTTGCTTCTATCTTCAAGCACGCCTTCGTGGTTTTCCTCTGGCGCAGAGCGATTCAGTACGTTCGGCCAAGATTTTGGAGGGACGCTCGAGGTCTGTAACTTCCCTTGGTTTTTGGATTTCGTCACTGATTGGACTGCAGCCAGTTATGTAAGTCTCGTTTATGGTTTATTATTTAATATTACATGTGCGATTTATGGTCAATTTGAAATGTTTTATGTACCTAGAATAAAACTCTGCATGTATGTTATTGCCCATTTTTGTGTGTTTCTAAATTGAGCGTTTTTTTGGGAGGATTCCAGTTAGCAGTTCACTAACGCCTTAGGCGCTCTGCGCCAAGCGGATCAATATTAATTTCTCTTGTGGGGGTTAGTTGCAAATATCTGCTAAGTTTGTTATCGTGTGACGTAACGTCAAGCAGGTAAAAATTCTATATGCAATATTTTGAAATTCATTGTTCGTAGCAGTTGTAACCTTTCTTACTAGAGTCGTTTTAAATTTTCACTATAGTTTTTATGAGTAAATTGTAAAGTGCAGTAAAGTTCCACGCATTGTGAAAGGTTTTAACCTGTAACAATTTTATATTTATTCTATACAATCTAGATGATTTCAATAATAAAGTATATTAATTATGACATTATAAAAGCACATCGCCTGAACATTTTTAAAGAAGTAAGTATTTTCTAGAATAAAATCACACTGAATTAAATATATTTTCTAGATACCGATCCACATTATAAGCATTCCTGCGCACATTTCTTTTAAAAATAGTCGTTTGAATATCTACATTTAATTGCATACAATTCAATATTTATTTAGAAATATTGATTCAAAAACTTTTTTGCATTAGAAGAAAAATTAACGTCGTCTTTATTAATTAACTCTAGCCTGTCGCTCCATGTGAACACACTATTTGTGATTCTGAGCAGACCTTGAATATGAGTATTTTTACCAGTGTACCAAATATTTAGTTACAAAAAATTGCATTCAATCCGTAGTCAAGTCTCATAGAATCCGGCGGCTGGGACATATTCATACAATCAGAAGAATGTGCTACGAAGAAGGTATTAGAAGGTGGAATAACAGGGAAGAAAAGAAAATGGAGACCAAAGAACAGGTGGATTAATACTGTGGAAAAGTACCTACATCAGCTGAACATCACAAATTGGAAAGAAAAGGCAATAAAAGATGCATCCACGTATATTCAAAACTTGCATTGTGGATACGTGACGTCAGCCATCACTGCTGCACCAGAATGACAGCCAGACATTCTTCCCCATCGAGTTTTCATGCATGCAATCGCGTGCAGTGCCGGCTGTCAGGGCCCCCGCTACCATATGTGCAAAGTGTGCAATGCACACGGGCGCCATCCTTTAGGGGCGCCAAAACCCAGGGTCCAAAATAAATTGCAAAAAAATTTGCAAAAAAAACAAAAAACCAATAATTAATTTTAAAATAAAAGTTGTGAAATTAAATAGGATTAGGTATAAATACACACGAAATTTTATTAGTATATCATCCAGTTACTGCCGATTCCTATGTTGCGAGAACATGTCAGGCGGTAGTTTCTTGATTTTTCCTGTTCAGACATGAATAATGCCCGGAGCGCTATAAAAGCGATGCATCGCCAGAGGCGTTTTTAAACCGGTTAGTTCACTGGACCGTGCAACAAGTGCATAAAAACAAGTAATCTTGCACTTCTTGCAAAACAATCAAGATTCCACGGAGACTATCGATGCGACCGAATCTCAAGATTCTAAATCCGTAATATCAGTAACCGTGAGTGGACCATCTGAAATTTCAACAGAGGCGACCACGGTAACATCAGGTCCTGCAACAAGTGGCGGCGGTTGTAGCAGCAAGACAGCTTCTACTGATGCAGAGCCCGATGAAGCGATGACACCATCCTCGTCTACAGCACTTGAACAATCCACTTCAGGTAATTCAGCTTGTGTAAGAAGTTCGGTAATGTCAGCTACCGAAATACCTGCTGCAAGTGACACTTTCGATGAAGGCTTTAATGAGGCTAGTGTCGATATAATTCCGTCCGACCCCGGTTTGTGGCCCGAAAGAATCACCAATGAGATAGCTAGAATATTGGTTAAACGTGGTCCGCCCTTGATAGACATCAGTTTTAGCTTTCCTAGTAATAAAGATAAGAGAAAGTTTTCGTGCAAATACCTTGTAAGAAGTCTAGCAAATGGAGAAAAAGTCGAAAGGACTTGGTTTATTTACTCTATTTCTAAAGATTCTGTATTTTGTTTTTGTTGTAAGTTGTTTTGTAAAACTCCTAACACTTTTTGTGATACAAATGGAGTATCTGATTGGCAACACTTGTCTTTGCTAATGAAGAGACACGAAAAGTCAATTTTACACAACAGTTATATGAACACTTGGGTAAATTTTAAAAAAAATGTTGGAGACATCTACGACTGTTAATGCTCATCACCTGCGGATTTTAGAAACGGAAAAAAATATTGGCGCGACGTGTTGGAAAGAATTATTGCGATTGTTAAGTATTTATCTACACAATGCTTGGAATTTCAAGGTTCTTCTAAATTACTTTTCGAACATGATAATGGAAATTTTATAAAATCTGTTGAGATGATTGCCTCTTTTGATTCAGTGATGAGACAGCACGTTAGCCGAGTGTAAGTAAGAAATAATGTTTTAGAAATGGTTCGCAGTTCGAAATATTTTTCAATAATATTAGATTGTACACCAGACACTAGTCATACTGAGCAAATTAGTCTTGTTCTGAGGTATGTTGTTCTTAACACCACTTCAAAAAAGGTTGAAGTTAAGGAAAGTTTTATTGTGTTTAATCCAATACTGGACTCTACAGGGGAAGGGATATATACATTTGTGACAGAAATTTTGAAAAAATTAAATTTAGATATAAAAATATTAGGGGACAAGGTTATGATAATGGGGCAAACATGAAGGGAAAGCATGTTGGGCTTCAAAAACGCATTCTTGATGCGAATCCGAGAGCCCTTTTTGTACCTTGTGCGGCTCATACTTTGAACTTAATAGTAAATGACGCTTCTAAGGTGTCAGATGCTACAATAAACTTTTTTAATCTTGTGCAAGAGTTATATAATTTTTTTTCGTCATCCACAAAAAGGTGGGATGTTATGAGAAAAATGTCCCCGGGTTAAGTTTAAAGCCTCTAAGTGAGACAAGATGGTCCAGCAGAATTGATGCAATAAAGCCCCTTAAACTTTATTTAATTAAGGTTTGCGAAAGTCTTCTAGAAGTAGCTGAAGATAATTCCTTTCACATTGATGCAAGACATAAAGCGAGTTCCCTCTTAACGTCTGTACAAAATTTTCAATTTATTTGTGGAATTATTATTTGGCATGACGTTTTATTTCATATAAATATTGTCAGCAAACAAATCCAAAGTGCTACAATTAATATTAAAGTATGCCAAACCTACATAAAAAATTTAGTTGATCACTTCCAGCAATATAGATCTGACCAATCATTTCAAGAAATTCTTGTACAAGCGAAAGAAGTAGCACTCTCTCTCGAAATTGAAGAAGACTTTCCACCGTTACCAACGGCCAGCAGGAAATTTAAACCAAAACTGTTTGACTATGAACACCGAGATGAGCCCCTCATGATCCAAAAACCGCCTTTAAAATTAGTTTTTTCTTAAAAATTATAGATCAAACTTTAAGCTCTCTAAAAAACCGATTTGACTTATTAAATGAGTATGATAATATTTTCGGATTATTTAGCGACATATTCAAATTAAGTGACAGCGATCTTTTAAAACGTTGTTCTGTTCTTGAAGAACGACTGACAGATCAGGATAATAAGGATATAGACTCCAATGATTTGTTTAATGAAATTAAAGCGTTAAAGTTGTTTTCATTACTTGATCATACTGACCCCTTAAGTAATTTACAATATATATTTGAAAACAATTTAATCTCCACCCTTCCAAACGTAAGTATTTCACTAAGAATTCTTCTGACATTGCCTGTATCTGTAGCTTCTGGCGAGCGATCTTTTTCAAAGTTAAAAATCATTAAAAATTATTTAAGATCGACAATGCTTCAAGAAAGATTGTCTGGGCTAGCAATATTAGCAATTGAACAAGAAATTTTTGATGGTATAAATTTTAGCGATGTAATTAATGAATTTGCAACAGCAAAGTCTCGGAAAATATCGCTACTACAATAGCTATTTTTTATTTTTCTATTGTACCTAGCTATCATTTTTGATTTTATAACGAAGTTACCTAGGTATTTCTTATCAGAAGTATCTGCATATTTTTTTAAATATCTAAGTATAAGTAGAAAGTAGTACTTATATATATGTAGACATTAGGCAATATTTCTGTTATTTGTTCCTAAAAAAATGTGATTTTTAGTTTTGGGTTATTTTCTAGTATTTATAAACAACGTGTCTGTACCCCATTAGTAAAGTAAATGCTTTAAAATGGGTGTGAACAAGAATTTATTTTAATTTATTTTGTTATGATTTTATTCTGTTTGTTTCATTTTGATATTTTAGTCTACAAATAAATATGACTTCTAAAGTTCAGTTTTTTGCTTTATTTCAAGCACCTACCTACCTTCAAAAAAATAAATAAGAAAACATGATCCAAAATGCCTTAAGGGGCGCCAAAATCCTTTTTTGCACACAGGCGCCAGTAGCCCTTACGGGGGCCCTGTCGGCTGTAGGCATATAAGACAGATAACACGATGTTTTTTTATATGGTTTAGTGCTAATCATAGTTGTTCTAGTTTTGGTTGACTGGTAAATGCGTATATAGTCTGTTTTTTGCTTTATGATTCAGAGCAGGCTTTGCATTTGCATTTTTGTAACAGTGTAGGTAGTTAGTGACAAAGGATAAAACACTAGTTATGTCAAAAACCATTAGAACTGTCAATGTGTTAACTTATAAGCACTATTATACTTAACAAGCAAACGGCGCGCTACGCGCACGTGTGAAATAGGATACGCCGAAGGCCAAGCTGCGAGCCGACCACTAAGATAAGAAAAACAAATATAAACATCTGGGAAGCCGAAACGTGAGTTTGATTTTGTGCCACAGACAGACAGACACACATTAAGGAAAATTATATTATAGATAAGAGCTAAAAATACTGAACCATTGATATTAAATAAGGTATTGCTTTATTTTAAGTATCGAGAGATCCAAAAAAAACTGTTCCTCAGCGGGCTGTGGAAATTCAACGTATGAATAATATGTTGGTGACACTGTACGTCAATGTCGAATTCGAGGTTATCAGGTTAGGTTTTCCGTCAGTTATGACACAAAATGACGCAAATTCTAACCTGCTAACCTCGAATTTGACATTGACATATAGTGTCACCAACATATTATTAATACGTTGAATTTCCACAGCCCGCTGAGGAACAGTTTTTTTTTATCTCTCGATACGTTTAGTTAAACGTGATTGATATCTAACTGTACCGAAACGTCATAAAATTTCTAGACATCTATCTTTTATGGTACTAATGTAAAAATAAATACATTATTAATAATTTGCGGATGATTTTTGTTTGTAGAACTGTGTTGTACAAGTTATTATTTATGTTACACATATAACAGGCATTTCAAAATAAAGAGATAATACAAAATACTCTGATAGAACCATTTTCAGACATATAATTTACAAGAATTTAGATGGATACTCTTCAGGATAATCATCCAGAATCTGATTCAGAAGAGGAATACAACTCGTCTTCCGATTCTGTATCAGATTCTTCCAACCTAATAATAACAGGAGGTATATCATCCACACCAATTTAACAATGTGCTTTGCCCAGTCACTTTATATTAGTAGTTCACAGTGTTCAACGTTGTTTTCCATATGTTTGCTGTACACAGTGATAGAGATTTAAGCCATAAATTAGCAATTATGTCTTTGAGGGAGGCCTGAGAATTTATGTCCTTATTATAATAGTTCTTACATAAACTCCATGCCAATTCAATTGGATTGTATTGACAGTGGTATGGAGGAAATCTAAGAACTTCATGCCCATGTCATTTTTTGTCAATTAAGTATTGCTTTTGGTCAATATGTAAAGTAAAATTAAACTCCCATAATTGTTGCTTTATTGTTTGTCATCAAATGGTACGTCACTTTTAATTAACCATTCCTGTATTTGTAGTTTATTGGACGAGAAATTGGGTGGTTTGTCGATAAGAACCGAATTATATGGTGCATTATCCATAATTAACACGCATTTTCATTTTTCAACATTGCCTAAAAATATCACCATTGATACACTTATGATAGCCCCTGTCATTATTGTCCAAGTCCAACAGTAAGTCACATCCTGGTAAAGTTTCATCCAAAAACATGAATATACATTTTTCACTATAATTTCGAAATTGTAAATATTTCCTTTAAAAAGCAATCCGCCGAAATGATATGGCTCTTCTCACACAATTTTCTTCCGTTCAAAATTTTGTATTTATATCTCATATTTGTTAATGTGTAGTATAATTTTAAACGACTCCCAGTATAATTCAGTTCCTCCCTTGCACACAGCAATAAATTATCGAAAGTAAAAAATTCCAAATTTTCTTCTTAATATCTTCCCTGAAACTCTGTCCTCCCAAGTTAGAAATTACTTTTCTTTATTTATATTATCATTCGGTTATTGCTGGAGTTGCGATTTTGCTTTGTTTCGATTTCTGTGTTGCAATTGAAATCTAGCATTATAAAAAATTGTTAGAAATGTTATATCTGTTTAATTCTTAATACTTACATCGAAGATTTGACCAATTCTTCCAATGATGGCTGTTTTACTTAAGTTACCATTGATATCTTTTATATTAGTAGAACGGCGTTTTATAGCCTCTTTGGTTTTACTATTACCTAATATTGCTTTTTCGTGGCATTTTATTAAGATTTGCGGAAGTTTCAACTTGACAATCCCGGTGACCTGGATTTTGACATTAGTTATATTTTGTAACTAAACTGTTGTACACTGCTAAAATAATATAAATGCAAAGCCTGCTCTGAATCATAAAGCAAAAAAATAGACTATAGAACTTAGCGTAACGTTCGCAGTTCTATGTTATTAATTAACACCGTTTGGTTTAGCATTGGCCATTTATTTTAGATGTAATCCAACTTGCTTTCTCGTACGTATTTAATATCATTTCTATGTGTACATTGTTTAAAGACAGTTACAGCTCGAGAACACTGCAGGTGCAAACCAGCTTCTTGTTTTGGCAAATAGTGATCAGTCGTAACTGTGACTGTGCATTTAAAAGTTTTATGTATACTGAGCTAGCCAGGTGAAAAAGGGGCAAATACGTTATAAAAATACGAAGGCGTACAAGACGAGTTATTTAAGTTTAACGTCCTGAACGAAAGGCGAAATAAACGTCTGGTTTCAATATTGCTTGCAACGGCGAGGCTTGACTAAAATCACTCTTATAGAGATTATCATTACCTTTCAAGCATTGAAGTACGCTGATATAGATTTTTATTTAAACAGCACGACACACCACTAAAATAGGTTTTCAAAATTTTCGACTTTCAAATATATTTTCAGCAGGTGGTATATAACGGTTTCTGATCAAACTGAAAAGCTAATAATGCAACACCTAATTGAGCTACGCTTCCTGTTAAACAAGAAACTGATAACATGCGGGTTTGTTTGCTTTGTGCAAGCCCGCTGCAAGAAGCGCTCAGCCAGGAAAATTATTTGTTCATTCTGCGACGACAAAAACTGATAGATTAATGTTTCTACTTACCGAGAATTCTTGGAATAAAGGGTGAGCCAGGACAAGCGATTTCAGGACAGTTTTTGCCATGGGAACTAATGGAAACCTGTGGCTAATGAAATAAGACTCGGGGTTCTTACCCATCTTTATGGCCAGCTTTTTCTTTCAACAGATTTTTTCCTCGTGGCATAAATAAGACATGAAAGAAGAGCGTTAGATCAGCACAAATGGTCTTATTAAATTAGTAGAGGCATTATAAGTCTTATATGAAGAAATTTCACTATTTAAAATTGTTGTGGCTTATTAAAAATTAGTTCAAAAGTGCAATTACTAGAACTTATGGGCGAGAGTAGCATTCCATCATTAATTTTTTATGTTTAAAATAAATTTGCTTAGTATTTGTCTTTATTGTTCCAGCTATTTATATATTGCAACCAAGCAAACATTATTTAAAATGTAATATAAAAATAATAATAATATACAACATTTAATTAGTCGATGCTCTTTATTTCGAGAGTCGCTTATCCATCGTATACTTAAAAAGAAAGTTCAACAAAGGTGACTTTGGAATTTTAAAGTCATGTGTATTATAACACCAGAAAGAGGTTATGATCTTCTTCTGCAGGCTTTGGGAATATTTCCGTTGCGTTTATTACGGGAAGTCTTGATCACGGTGATAATCACGTTGTGACATTAGCCACTGTCACCCACTGTCTATAAAATGTCAGTGACAAAGATTAGGTATAATTTTCTGGTGTTATAATACACATGACTTCAAAATTCCAAATGCATCCTTGATGAACTTTCTTGTTGCTCATACAACGCATATAATCACGACCTATCCCTCCGAGCACGCGTGCTGGATATTTAGTTCTTGCAACAACCTCAACCATATCTACGTATTGGAGCAATTCAGAGTTGTTGTCTAGTTAACACTAAAACACTGCTGGAGCCAAACAAAATTCGTTAAAAACCCCTAACCATACAAATATTTCACACCTGATAAATACATATTTATTTCGGCACCTAAGCTGTCGCTTTAGTAGTCTTGAAGAGAGACTAGCCCGACAAAGTTGGCACCAAATCACCAGTGAAAGTAATCACCCCAGGACATTCTCATCCTATTTATGTTATCTTACCCGGATGGCGTGTCCTATGCGACCAATTAGGTGTCAACTTCAACAGAACTTAAAAATCAAGTGGGGATGTGAGCTCCATTTTTGCTCAACAATTTATTGTTATTATTAGAAGAAGAACAGTCTAAACAATTCATTAGAATAGCTTGCAACGGTTAAATTTCGGAAAACCTGAGTAACGGAATAGGTATCTTAATCCCTCTGTAACTCAACTTTCTTCTTTAAAATTTGCTGAGTTTGCTTTGTCGTATTGTAGCACATATAGGGCCGGTTGCAGAAAGCAATGTTAAGTCTCGTGTTAGCTAACATCGCGTCAAAGTGAACAAAATCGCATCAAATCTCAAATCTTTATGGTAACTAATACATTAGTAAACAAAATTTGATGCGATTTTGTTCACTTTGACACGATGTTAGCTAACACGAGACTTAACATTGCTTTCTGCAACCGGCCCATAGTGGGTTAACATCGCTCAAATTAATTTAAAAACGCAATTGGTGCGTTTAAATTTCCAGGCAGCCAACATCAGTCATATTTGGGGCCAGGGCACTAGGTCGCACCAAATTCCGATAGACGCGAAACATTCCGTGGGTTCCGTACTCACATCAGTATCGCTTAGATGTAGTCTCCCCCCCCCCCCCCCTCAAACACTATCCTAGAAGATAAGCTGCGCCGAGAGCGCCTAATAGAGTATAAAAACACCATAGTGAAAGACACAAGTTCGGAGCCTTTCTCATAAGAACTTCCCCTATTCCAAGCCTAGTCAATTCTTCGAAGGCAACAATAACCTTCTAACACCTTAGAACCTATACCTAAACCACCGACGACGGCTCGGATTTCTTCTACATCGAAAGAGAAGCTCCTGGGACGCGATGACGGAGCGCCACGTCAATATTGTCCGCGGTGGCGGTCCTACTGCTCTACGACAAACAAACATGCCCGGTGCACACACAAGCGATCGGGACACCCGGACAGCAGTCCAATATCTAAATAAGACGGCCTACTTAAGCCGTCCCTGCAATAAGGAACGGGTATTTATGGTTTGTCACCGTCGCCGTAAAATATACAAAATTCGATCTACCCGAAGAAACAGCGCTCTTTCAGCTCCAGGAGAAGGTCCTGGGCTTTACCCTCTTACCCTTACAGCCTGAAACGTCTTTCAGAACTCTGAGACATCGAAAGACGACGAACGTCCGCGCCAATAGCAGAATAAAACCTGAAAGTAACAAGTCGTCGTGCGGCAGGCCCTTCCGGCCTCGTAAAATAGCCATAGCACGGCTGTCAGTCAAAAGGAAACCCCTTTAAAACACACCTTGACTTGCACCACGTTAGATTCTGCCATCATGCACGCTGCGCTGTCCAGGACGCGTGTGAATAGATTGCCTGCGTTCCCGAAGAACTCTGTTTTGGCTGCCTACCTCTACAGGAGCTTCCAGTCTTTCCCAAATCCTAAGAAATTTTGTTGTTTGTTATTTTTTGTATATCGTTTGTATAAAAAAAATTATTTTAAAAAGTTGTATTGTATACATATAAAGATTAATAGATGTATGTTATTTATGTTGTTTTTGTAAATCTATTTTCACCGAACGCTTCTACCCATAAGGGGGGAGTAGTTGAGAAAAGTAATTTGACCAGAGCAAAAGTTTATAATGTCAAAAAATTCGACGGTTTACACACATCCTTATTTCTTTCTACAATTGCGAGACTGGAGCACTGTCATAAGTTCTTTCTAGACCTATCAATGCTAAGTACCTATCTATTTCTCTGTGCTAGTTTATTCAGTATTATTTTTAGAATGAACAGATTGCCCACCATGGAGCATCCAGCTCGAAAACCTGCCTGAGCTTATTCCTCTTTATCATTGATATTGTCTTCTATTAGATTTTTTAAAATTCTAGAATACATTCGACCGATAGCTGAAATTTTTGAATTCTTTTTGGTGTCTTTTTTAATATTTAAAGATGACTATAATTTAATGACCAAGAATCCCCGAATCAGCGCTTAGCAAGCTTAGAAACAACCTTGTGCTCGGTTTGTAAGGTGTTATTACAGTTATAATATACATTTTTAATAGGGCGGGAGCAACCGTACCGCATACCTCTGGCAGTTAACAAGCTTTATATAACCAAAATTTCCACTTTAATCATTGCTGAGATTTCCTTTTAGTATATAAATTGGGTTACTTTCCATCTTTCTATTTCTGTTTGTAATTGAGAGGCTAGAAACCCTTTTAGACCTATCAATGCTAACTGCTTCTCTATTTCTCTGTGCTCGTTTGTCGAGTATAATTTTCAGCATCCATCTCGGAAACCTCTCCACTCTTAGTCCTGGTTATTCTTGATACCATCTTCTATAAGGCTTTTTAAAACTCTAGAATAAATTTGACCGATAGCTGCTATTTTTGAGATATCTTTAGCGCCCTTTTTTAAATATAGTAAATGTATTAACTTTATTGTACTATAATATTGAAGTGGATGTACATAAATTTTATAGTTAATAATGCAAGGCTGTCTGGTAGGTTTAGAAATTATTAGTACTGAAATTATATAAAATATATTTTTGCTATAAAATATCTTACGACTTAACGCTTAAATGTGTTAAAGTAAAAAAATATGAACTATTATTTGCAAACTATCCTTATATGTGGACAATAATATTACCTTTTTGAGATCCCACAACCCTTGTATTTGTAGTCAATGTTTACAATTTAACTTTAAATGAACCTCCTAGTTTGCTGGAAAACCTATAGGAACATTTCGAAATAAATTTCGGCATAGAACATAGTGATTTTTTAAAAACTGAATTACAATAGGCCCTGGATAGCCTGAATCAGTTGGCAGTATTGAAGTTTTTTGTCAATCTATGTCAAATTCGAGATTTGCATGTTAAGTTTTGCGTCAGTGTGTGTCAAATGACAAACAAAACACATATATTTATAGTACTATATGGCTAGTAGGGCCTGGGAACGGGCGAAAATATTATGGCGCCGACATAGTCTCACTCTGAGTACTGCGCGTCTCGTGCCTTCACGTGTAGAATTGTGTGGTCATTTGTACACATCTGGCATGTATGCTATCACTACCTCCTGCAGGAGGCAGTGATGTTATTTAATTATGCTAACACTAGTGAATCACCCAAGCTATGCTTCGGTTCGCTAACTTAAGGGAAATTCATTAATATACATTTTAAAAAAAGGTTGCATCGGACTGGAATCGAACCCGAGCTGCCCGCGTGGCAGGCGAGCACTCTACCACTAAGCCATACCTGTTCCGTTTAATAAGGTGCTACTATAATAATATATAGTAATTCACTCGAGCTAAGAGGCCACGGCTTCACCGCTACTTAAGGATTTAATTAAATTAAAACGTTTTCGTACTTTTTTTTAAAATAAAAATTGGCCTACGATCTAAGTCTCAAAATTAGCAAACTTTTCAGCCATCATACAACTTAATCCAAGATGTCTTCAATCCAACATCTAATAGCTAATGTTACTCCATTTAATACTTTAAGGAAACTTAGTTTTTCATATGTAAAGGTGAGTGAACGTATTAACTTTCTCAACAAATGTAATAATCAATATTTAATTCCAAAATTTTTGCAAAAAAATTTTAATAATATCCTTTTCCTAAATTTTAAAAATAATATAAAATTTAATAACTTATATTTCGAATTTGTTAAAAAAACCATTCTCTTACTTATTAAAGAAGCTTATACAAAATTAAATTTTTTAAAA
Source organism: Agriotes lineatus (assembly GCA_940337035.1). NCBI lineage: Eukaryota > Metazoa > Arthropoda > Insecta > Coleoptera > Elateridae > Agriotes > Agriotes lineatus. The sequence continues at coordinate 241,615,312 of OW679194.1, read as the reverse complement.
CAAAAAATCCAACTGCATAGGAAATTGATTGAAAAATAATTCCCACAAGATATAATAATATTTCATTTAAGCAAGATAACAAATCAAGTAATTAATCTGAAAGCTAAAACTAAACAAAAACACACAAAAAAAATTAATCTTCTAAAAACCAAAGAAACCTTAAATAACAAAAACTATTTATGCCACCTGAATCCTTTATTTCTCAATAAAACTCATTCTAATATAAATACTGCTAATTTAAATAATGATAAATGCCTCAAAAATTTAAGTAACATTCAAATTCCCAAAGAAGTACAACAAATTTTAGAACTTGGACCAAATTTCAACTTTTTTAATCCAAATAATAAGATTCCAAATGAAAACATTATTGCTAATATTGAACACGGAATTTCAAAACTACAGGATACTGATAAAAATAAAATAAGGTCTTCCATCTGCAATATTTTAACTAATCATAATAATATAAATAATAAAATTAATTTATTAACTCTAATTGAAGCTAAAATTAATAAAAATTTGTTAGATAATATTAAAAAAACAAAAACATTTCTGAAAACAAATAAAAACATTTTAATTACAAAAGCTGACAAAACACAAACCACCGTAATAATGAATTCAAACGATTATAATGACAAAATGTTAAACCATTTGAATGATTTGGACACTTATATAAAGGAAAATAAAGATCCTACAGAAGCAATACAAAAATCAAATAATAATATGTTAAAAAAATGGCTAGATTCAGATTTTATTGATAATCAAACTTATAAAAGTCTTATATCTCACAATGGACTTGCTCCTAAAATTTATGGCCTTCCTAAATTACACAAACAAAATTATCCTTTAAGACCAATAGTTGCTTCTTATATGAGCCCTTTATATAAACTGTCTAAATTTTTATCAAAAATTTTAATTCAAATAACAGAAACTAATAAATACAGTGTTAAAGATTCATGGACCTTTAAAACCAAAATAGATAATACTACACTCCCAACAAATCATGTTCTTTTTTCTCTGGACGTCGTATCCTTATACACTAACATTCCAATCGATTTAGCAATAGAAACTGTTGAAGCATATTGGAACAAAATTAAAAATTTAACGCAAATTCCCAAAAATGAATTTATAACTGCAGTCAAATATATCTTAGAATCTAATTATTTTCAATATAATAAACAAATATATTGCAATGACCCTTAATCGTATAATATTTGTATGGTTATAATTAATGTAGTAAATAAAAAGAGTCACCACACAATATTTAATTTAGTTCTACCACTTGCAAAATCAAACTAACTGATTAATTAATTTCGTTGGGTACGCCAAAATTGAGAATTACTCTTATGGTAGTTTGCCCTTTTTCTAATCCATTCATCTGATTTCCTAACTTCGCTAGCTCAATTTTAAATAGAGACATGAAATTAAAACTCAAAATCTCGGGTGTTGGGTTCCTGACTTTCCAAGTTAAAAATTCTACGGTACGCCTCTGAAAAGTAGGCAGATTGACCTGAAATGTAGGCGTAATGTGCCGTTGTTAAACTGAAATGTCAATTCTATCGCACCAAGTTCTCGTTATCTCAGCTCGCGTGTGAAATTGACTTATTAACAATTAAATGAACAAATTTTACGGTAAGATTTTGAATACTTGTGCTTTCAAGGAGCGTTTAGGCAATCTTTTGTTTTCCAGATCGTTATTGGTGCATTTTAAAACAGGACGCCGTACCTTGCGTTTGTTTTATGGGGCTCCACTTGACGATTTTGATTGAAAATCCTGGGAAAACACCTCGCCATCCACAGGAACTGTTATGATTTTCTTATTCTCCAGGTCGTAATTAAGGTATGCCCAAATTTTCACGCCGATCGCACAGATCAAAATTGAACAATACACTAACCTCACATTTGTATCATCTCGGGCCCCCTTGTGAAGATCTGACTGAAATCTGTACTCCTGGCGGGCTTCTCGGACTGTTGTGGGCTTGGGGGTTGCTGTGTGGTGCTGCTGGAATAATCTTGCCACTCTATGCCTTCCCACGATGCTGCAAACTGATGTTGCCGGAATTCGCCAACTGCCGAAGTCGCCTCGGAACGCAAAAACTCAAGTGCGTGGAATCTCTTGCCTCCAATTGTGCTGATACACTCGAATTCGCTGATTACGATGGTGCTATTTAATTTTTTATACGTTTATGCCTTCTATTAAATTTTTATCATTAAAGATAGAGTAAAATTTAACCAACTTTCATCATTTATTCAGAAACAATTGCTATCCGGGCTGTTATTGACAAAACACTGTCTACAGATTTGAATTGTAGGAAATCAACCAGGTACAAAAACATAACTTATAATCTAATTTTAACAAATTTTATCAGTTAATTACAAACTCTTATGTACTAAAATTATTGTCTTTTGAAATTGTTCATTTCTCAATGTTTTTTAATGTGCCACTCACTTAATTTTTATAACACTTAAATGCCCATTGTTTATCACTACACTGACTAAGTTTTTAATCCACCAACATTGTCTAATTTCTTGCTTATTTGAATTCCATCTAATTTCTTGCTATTTCAATCTCTTCAAATCCCCAAGTTTTGTATTTTCATGTAATAAATGACTTGCCTGGCTTTTCTATGTTCTTTGCTTTATTCTTCTAGTCATTCTTTTTCTCACCTTTTATTAAAAATGTTCATTTGGTATCCATTCTCTAATGACTTTACTCTCTACGCTTCCATTTTTAAGCTGTGTCTAACTTGAACTTTTTGTGCCAGTTCTTAATTAATTTAGATTCGACTTTTAGTTTGTGCAAATCTATTATATTACGATCAAAATTACATTGCTAAACCCAATACACGGAATTTGAGCTTCCATATTTCTATGCCTATTCAAATATAATCAATGTCATTGGCGAATTATACCAGTGTAATTATGATTTGGCAATTTATGTGAATTTTCTCAGATGCTTGCATTATTACAACTCTGTGCTTTAATGATTTAATTTGCTATTTGCTTGTACTGCAATCAGAGCCGATTTGAGGGCTAAATACCATCTATAGACAAAAATTTGGTGTTGCAATGGGTCAACCTTTATCTAGTACAATTGCAAATCTAGTATTACAAGGAATTGAAGAAAAACTATTGAATAATCTTAAAAGTATTTCCTTTTATCAAAGATACGTCGATGATATCATTCTTGCTTCTGATTCAAATGAAATTGAACCTATTTTTAACACTTTCAATAACATCCATCCAAGATTACAATTTACAATAGAGAAAGAAAATGATAAAAATTCTATAAACTTTTTAGATCTTACATTACATAGAGAAAAAAAATGGAAATATTATTACCAATTGGTATAGAAAACAAATCAAATCCGATCGATATTTAAATTTTCACTCCAATACTACTATTAAATACAAAAAGGTTTAATTAATAATTTGGTGGACAAAGCAATAATTTTATCTTCTAGTAAATTTCATTCTCAGAATATTAAAAAAATTAAATCAATGTTGTTAAAAAATAATTATCCATTACCACTTATAAATAATACAATAAAAAACAGAATACATACAATTAAAACAAGGAATTCTGATAACACAATAGATCTTCAACCTAATTGTTTAGGAAAAGAATTTAACAATATAAACGATAACAACTCAAAATATATAACTTTACCTTACATTCCAAAATTATCTACACTTTTGCAAAAAGAACTTAAAAAATATAATTTACAAACTGCCTTTAAAAATAATAATACTTTTGGTCAAATGTTTTTCAATAATCTTAAAGATAAAACTCATATTAAAGATGAATCTAACATAGTCTATCAAATAGATTGTTTTAATTGTGATGGAAAATATATAGGTCAAACAAAACAAAAATTAAGTAAACGCATTAATCAACATAAAAACTCAATTAAATTAAGTTCTCCAAGAACTCCTAATACTGCCTTAGCTGAACATGCTGTTCAAAATTTTCATGATTTCAATTTTTCAAACCCTAAAATACTTCAAAGGGAAAGCAATCTACAAAAAAGACTGATTTTTGAAATGGTAGAAATAAAAAAACAAAGTCCATGTACTATTAATTATAAAACTGACATTGAAAAGCTTAACATAATTTATCATAATCTATTATAGCTGATATTTAAAATTATATAATAAAAATATCTTTCCGTATTTGTTAAACTTAATAAGTAATTTAAAATAAAACTTTGAATTTTTGGTATTTTGATATTTGAGAATTTGATCAAATGAAATTAATTTTTACGCATGCGCTTTACAGCGTCTTCTTAACATTGCTCCCGTCATGGCTGGTAAAGGTTGATACAAAGTTCCATAAAAATAAAAATTTAAGAAATACAACGGTTCATCTGACCATCACAACAATATTAGATGAAACACTAACTACCAAAGGTATATTTAACTTATTTCATATTACCTATAACAGTTTAGAATTGTCTAATTTTACAGGAACAATAAAACAGCCAAAAAATATAAAAATGTCAAGTAACAGATTTCCAACTTGGCTTAAACAATGGCGGACCTTCATTTAAAACTTTAAATTTTTGCAAATACTTAGAGGAACATAAATAACAACTACAATAAGGATTTTAATTGTACTAGCCCATTAATGTAAGTTGATTCTTTCATATTCGACCTCATAAAATACGTAGTTATAAATTTAACTTTTTTATTGCAGATTTTTTAATGACAAACCTAATAATAAATCGTTCAAATTTTATCACATACTTCAAAGAGTAAGTTTTTCATTATGTTTTAGCTATTATACAATACTCTATAAATACGATAATTTAAATTGCAGACAATTACGTGATAAAAATAATTCCAAGAAGTCAAAAATGAAAATGATCTTTAACTAATAGATAAAATTTAAAGTAAGTTTTTGTTTCTGTTTTAGCTATTTTTCATAATTTTGAAACCTTCATTTTAAATTACAGAAATTAATTATTACCTAAGAGGCCCTAGATTTAATATAGATGTCTAGTCAATCAATTTTTATATCCTGGATGAATACCAAAAGAAATACTTCAATATCTTACATCAATTTATGATTATTGCTACATTTTAAACAGGTAAATTATTAATATTTGAGAACAGTTAATTTGTTCATTTAACCTTACTATTTTATAATTTTAACATGTTGACTTGTACTGTTTATTTTATTACAGATGTTTTTATTCAAATTGTATACAACTGAAGAAGACAATTTTAATTGTTGAAATATATATTGTGCATTTTACACGCCAATTATGTGTTTGACATCAAGGAGATCTCAATGTTGAATTTAGCTGCTTTACCTTGAAAATTTTTCGACAATACTCTGGCCAGCTACTGTAATCCCTATACTGTATACAACTTAATCGGTCGAGTATCTTCGGAGGAGATAGCGAACAAACATACAAAGAAAGAAAGAAAGAAAAACACGTTTAACTAAACTACGAAATTTTAGCTACTTCGTTTAGTAACTTGATTTAGCTACTATACAAATGTAAATCTGCATTTAGAAGCAAATTTTAAACTTGACCGTGAGGTTCACTTCCCCACCTCGCTGGACGACGCTTGCGCACAGCTCGCCAAGTCCGTAGAAGAGTTGGTCGTCTGTCTCACTTACGCTGTGACCTCCCTACTCATAGCCGCTAGCAATATAGTAAGTATTAAATATATGACAAAACCTAACCTACTAACCTCGAATTTGATATAGACTGACAATGCACTTCAGTACTGCCAACTGATTCAGGCTATCCAGGGCCAGCTGCTATTCAGTTTTTAAAAAATCACTCTGTACGTATGAAATTGACTTCTAAATTTTGTTCAAATTATGTATTTTCTTAGATTAGAAATTCACAAACAAGAAATTCGCAAATTGCAGAATTCCGGCTCTTTAACTACTAATTCGAAATGTGAATTTTAGATTACAAAAAAATGTACTACTCACCATTTCCCGACGAGTATCAAGATAATTTAAAAGTTTAATTAAGAACGACGTGTATTTCTTCCATATTCATAACTGATAATCTAACAGCCCTAAAACGCCATTTGAAATACAAAACGGTGTAAGAGCCACATAGCATTAAATAATATTAGTGTGGACGCATACATGCAATACAACAATTAGCAGGGAATGGACATGAATAGAAACCACTTTACATATTTAATCTCTTGTCAGTAAACCTGGCGCCTCATAAAAATTGGTTAATGTTTACTACAATAGCTAAATGTAAACTAAACATTTTTTTAATAATAATTTTCTTGAAATAAGATATTTTCAATATTTTATAATTAATATTAGTTCTATATTTATCTGATAGCTAGTTTTAGAAGAGTCAAATTGGTGATACTTTAAATGCAAAAAGCTAAAATGGGGTTGATGCTACCAGTATTGTATAATTAAGTAAAATTCGAGCACTTCATTCCATGGAGGAACATGGCCTGAGACAAGGCGAGTTAGGGTTGCCGAAATATCTCTTTCCGAAACCCATGTTGGGTAACACTAGATTTTTTGAATCGGTTGAATCTAAATTGAGCTAAATGCTCTTTAAACCTAGTACCAAAATTACGACGTGTTTGCCCAATGTATTTAGAATCACAATGAGAATTTGGGTCCCGGGTGGTGTAGCTTGAACAAGCGTCTACGTTCGATCAGTAGAGTTAAGCAACGCTCTTTCTGGTCAGAACTTGGATGGAAGTTCCACGGCTGTCTCTCTCGGCGTCTCGTGGTACGGCTGCCACGGAAATAGTTGGTCCCGGATGCCCTAATAATACCATGACAGTCGTTAGTGGGGTTGAAAGTCCCCATAAAATGTACAGCGACGTCTATAATTAGCCTAACGGCTGTTGGCTGAGTACGAAATAAATAAATAAATAAATAAATAAATTTAATTTCTGAAATTCCAGTTGTAAGCTTATCTTTTGGATTTCCAGTAAATTTCGAGTATTGTTGTTTGAATCATAAACAACTCTATAGCCTGAATCTTTACACATTTTCTGTAGGCCGGGTGAAATGGAATTTTGATGTACTTTTCTTTAGGTCCCCGATCTCGAGGACTGACTAGAGTTGTGGAATTTTGTTGGTTTAGAATTATGGCTTAAAACTTATTAACAATAATTACACCTGTATGCTACCTTATCTTCGCTTATAATACAATAACCTTTGAGGTCGCAACCTTAGTTTTCGACATGCGCCGATTAAAATGCTACAGTGGTACCACGGCAATAAAGTTAATTAGTTTTCAATGGCTTCATTGCTAAGTGCCGTTAAATGATATCATAAATATTTATGCCTCCAAGCTGACGTTAATGAATCAACAAAGTTTACGACTTTGATACTGGCTGAATATTGAACTGTAAATAAATAAACACAGGAAACGCGAACTCCAGTTTGATCAGTGCAATATGCTGCTATGAAAACAGACCTTTTACGTTGTTCCAGATTTTTAATCTTGTGGCTGTTTATATTTAAATGCCACAAAGTTTGTCTCAGCTGTCAGCAAATCAAAATCTGGCGAGTCAATCAACATTAAAAGATAGTCTCAGTTTTTAAAGTGTGTGCCGCAATAAACTTCAGAAACGCGTGTTATAAAATAGCAGAATGGAGCTTACAAACCCCTTATTCAAATTTCTTTCGTTTAAAATGCATCGCACCTCCACAGCGTTACCATAAATGAAACAGTGATGTCAGGATGAAACTATTTAGTTACAATTTGACGTAAACAAAATACTTTCTTTGCCGAAACCATCAATGAAAGCGACCTCAGAAATAAAGTGTGGCATGCTCCTGGTTAAAATATTGAATAAGTAGGTCGGAGGTGTTTAGTACACGGGGATGCAATATGTTTATTTGCGAAGTAGGTGGATGTGGGCTTAAGTGTAAATATTTGAAAATCTAATATGACTACATCTAAAAGTCTAAATTTAAGCATCGGAAAATCAAAAGACTGCACATATACAAGGTACGGCACAACTATGAGGTAATTTATTGAAAAAAATCTGTAAGACAAAATTCCCTCCTTGTCCTTATAGCAGTCAGCATTTTGACCACCTCATTTGCACGATGACACATTGTCCTGCTGTAGAAGCACTCTCTATTGCAGTCCTCCACAGCATTTGATCTTGATTTGGTCCCACAATTTGGTCAAAAGGTCGCGCCGTTAACGGAGCGAGAGTTATAACACTAAATTCCATGTTGACTTGAGTGGTGATACGGTCATAGCGATAGACCCAATTTTCGTCGATAGTGACGATTATGTAAAAAAAGTGAAAATCTGCCCATAGACGGACTGTCTATTCCGATCTGATCATCTTGGGGAACCGCTTCCAACCTTTTAGATTTTTCAATCAAATGAACACCCTCCCTAATCAAGAATTTAGTCACTGCCTGGTATTAAATTTTTTGCATTTCCATAAACTATCACAAACCACTACTAAACCGTCTATAAAATCTAAAATTTTATACGAATCTGGATGAAATTTTCCAAACTGACTTACGAAGCACACAAGATAGAGAACGGCAAAAAATTATTTAAAATATTTCGAAAAGAACTGTCGTTACACATTACTCTTTAGTGATGCCGCTGAGACGAGATAATTCTCGATCTCGTCTCGTTTCATCTCGAAATTCGAGATTGGGATTGACATTTCTCGATCTCGGATATTCGACACGAGATTTATCAAATTCTCGATCTTGACAATTTGTCAACAGTATTTTTAAAACCGACATAAAAACGAAGCAAAACCGGCCTTCCCTCATCTTCTTTTAGAGTATGTTGTTAGTCATTAAGACTTTATGGTTGCCAAAGCCGAATTGGGCTCGGCGCTCGACCTTTTGTGGCCGTTAGAGTCTGTAGGAATCCAACCCACATATTCTGATATAGGAGTTTCTAACTTCTTTAACAGCTGAACGATCCGATACTCAATAGTAAAATACAAAATAAACCAACAAAAACGAAAGCACTTCATATGGCAATTCAATACAGATCAAATGGCGAGCTGAGAATACCGTTTTACGTTCATCGGAGCCCACTAGCTAATCTGCGGAGGCAAGTATGAGTTCCCAATAATCTATACTCTAATTTCAAAATGCGCCATCAATTTAATCATTACATCAACTCGCAAATATAAATTGGAAGGTTCGATTGTGATCTTGATTATTGTGACTTACAATGAATGTTCAAAATCACCCTTAAGAGTTGAAGTCTTTCGGATCAACTATAGTAATAACAAAACATGAGTGCGACTTAATCCAAGCAATATTTACTTAAATCTATAATGGTGTATTTACACTGGCAGCGTTTGCCAACATTATTGATTAATGTAAAGGTTTAATCTGGTTGTGGTATTGCGTTAATTTGCTAATTGATCATATTTTCATATTTCATCATAAAAACGATTTTATGCCCTCACGAAAGACAATTCATGAAAAATATAGTTTTGTGATAACGCATCTTTCATTTAATATTATTGTTCCTTACAGTGTTCGCTTGAAATTCAACATTTTTTGCATAAAATGGTTAATATCTTCAAAATAATTAACTTTAAACCCATAGTACGCGACATTAAAATTATTAGTACCTAAATATAAGGCATTCCATTAAAAAGGCAAGTGTAGTTCGCCACAATTTTTTTAACCACCCTATATAATCGTATTTTACTAAGTACACTAACTTCGTACCTAAAAACGTTACGTAACTTTTATACTTTTAGAAATATCTTCCACCCTCGCATCGTTGCCGGACCCTGAATATATTTACGTGCACATGCTTAACACAGTTTCAAATTCCAATAGCCGGACCACAATATGAAATTTTTATTTAGTAAATAAATATTTTCATAATTCTGTTATAGATATATAACGATATTTTCACAATACGTAACGCCACTGAGAAGAATAATCTGCACGTGTATGCGGCATTATAATGGGAGTGTTTATGCCTATGCATAAATTTAAATTTGGCGCCACGCCTTTGGTGGAAGAAGCTGCACTTGCCTTAAGTAGTTTGTACCAGAGGGTTAGGCGCACGTTAAGCGAAGGAGCGCAAGGCAGAACACACAGAACCTGTATTTTTTATGTTGTACATTTGTTTGATACATTAAATATATTCAAAACCATGCATTGCTTCTTATTTTCGGGTGCAACGATTAAGGGTAAGTGTTCTAGTGTTCAAGAGCAGTGAAAATCCAGCGTAAAAACATCTGGTCCTTCGAGCCGGATGGCCCTTTGAATTTCGATTTTTCGTCATCGCGTTACCACCAGAAAGCCAAGCGTCTACAGTGAACCTTCGCAGTCGCATAGAATCGACCCTGCACCGGCCCTTGTAAGAAGCGTATCTGGACAAAGATCCTTTTCGGCTACGCTACGCCGCCAAAAACCGTAAGTGAGCCATATTTTTTCCTTTATTCTGTATCCCTTTCCGTTTGTAAAAGCACAAATTCATTATGTCGAACGAAAATGCTGCTGAAATTCAAGCCCTTAGGCGAAAACGTGGTTCAGTAAAATCGCGGCTTACAATTTTCAAAAATCACATTGATGATTATTGCTTTCGACGCCACTTTGGATAATGTTTCTGTGATTGAAATACAAGATAGGGTTCTTAATGATTTAATTGATGAATTCTAAAGTGTTCAAATGGAACTCGAATGTTTAGAAGAGGGCGAGGATGAATCACATATAGTAGAACGCGAACATTTTGACAAGCTATTTTATTCGTCCATCGCTAAGGCGAAACCGTTAATTGATAAATTTAAAACTACGAACAATGGCGTAGGTCAGTCTCTTTCAACATCTTCAAATAATGATTATGCTTTAAATGCGATAAAATTACCAACTAACCAGCTCCCCTGTTTTGACGAGACATGAGTGTTGGTTGGAATTTCGTGATACGTTCCAATCGCTAATTCATGAAAATACTAATATAAATAATATACAAAAGCTACATTTCCTAACTGCCACGGCGGCGCAAGTGATCCAATCCCTTGAATTTTTGGCATCAAATTATTCAACTGCATGGGACATTTTATGTAAAAGGTTTAATAACACACGTTTATTGGTCCATAATCATGTGAAATCTCTATTTAATTTAGAGATTTTGGTTAAGGAATCCACTGACAAGATTCGAAAATTAATAGCTATCACGCTAACACCTGTGGTAGTCGTTAACCCCTAAACAAGGGAACTCTTCCCCACTTTCAACGGGCAAAGCTAGCCACCTACCCGGCCTAAGGGCAAAGAGGGCTCATAGAACCACTTTGTGGTTAAAACAGGCCAATGGCCTATAGTTAGAGGAAGAAATATCGTATGCTCAAAATTAGATAGAGCCACAATAAGGCAGTGGGAGGAACATAAATGGGAAAATTTACTTCCCTCGCTTGAAGATCTTTTAAATTTTCTTAGATCGCGTGCCGATATCCTGGAAACTTTGGAATTACGCCATTCGGACAAAATTTCGGACAACAAGCCAAAGTTCAATTCGCGGCCGTTTGTCGGTACAAAGGAATATTGCCTGTTTTGCAACGAAGAGCATTCCCCATGGGATTGCAAAGCCGTTTTAAAATTATCCGTTCAGGAAAGAATTGACCAGGCAAAGAATGCCAAAGCCTGTTTAAATTGTTTAAAGCGGGGTCATTTGAATAGGTCCTGTAAGTCCAGTAAATTCAGAAAATGCGGGGCTAAACACCACACTTTGCTTCACCTTGAAAGGAATTTTGTTAGGGCTGCGATTACGGCTACAGAGCCATCCCCAGCCCCCTCAGGCGAAAGTTCAAATATTGCCTTGCCAGCTTTAAACATTGCTAGCGGTCAGGTATTGTTATCTACGGTAATGCGTATTGCTTGCTGATACTACTGGAAAAACCCATCGTATTCGAGTCTTTTTGGATAGTGGATCACAATCCAGTTTTATAACCTCGCAGCTTTGTTCCACTCTAAAATTAAAATTGAAAAATACCAAACTTGCTGTTTCGGGATTAAACCATTTGACGTCTCATAGCCAGAAAAAATGTACGGTTAAAATATTCTCGCAGCGTGGTTTATTTTACTTGTTTTGTTTTTTTCTTTCTAATTTTTTCGTGGACGTTTCCAAATTGCAAATACCTGCAAACATTACGCTTGCAGATTCCGCATTTAATGAGCCAGGTCCCATTGACCTTTTGATAGGTGCAGATTTGTTTTGGAGTTTGATTTTAGTGGGCCAAATTAGACTAGGCGCAAATCAACCCATTTGGCAGAAAACAGCATTAGGTTGGGTTATTTCAGGGCCCGTTGGCGAAAATCGACCTACCAGGCTTGCTTGTCATTTTAATAAAGGTTTAGAAACTCAAGTAGCCAAGTTCTGGGAGATTGAGGATTTTCCAATTATTAAATCATGGCCCCAAGAGGAAATTGCAGCGAAAAAACATTTTGTTAAAACCACAAGGCAAGATCAAGACGGTAAATTTATAGTATCGATTCCCTTTATAAAATCAACCAAAAAATTAGGCTCGTCGATGCAGCAGGCCAAGCGTCCGTTCTTTACTTTAGAAAGGCGTCTGCATTCTGATCCTTTATTAAAGGAAAGGTACGTTAACTTTATGTCGAAATACCAGGGATTAGGGCACATGTCAAAAGTATTTAACATCAACGACATTAATTGCGCATGCCTCACCACGGAGTTTTGCGAGAAGACAGCATAAGTACAAAACTGCTTGTGGTGTTTAACGGTTCCGCGTTAACGAATACCGGCTATTCAATTAATAATCTTCAGATGCTAGGGCCGGTGATACAGAACGATCTTGTTTCGATAATTCTGCGATTTAGGAAATATTCATTTGTTGTTTCGGCCGATATTGAGAAAATGTATAGGCAAATTTTGATTGAAACTTCTCAAAGGCCACTAAAGCGCATTCTATGGAGATCAAATGTCGAATCACATTTAGACGCGTACGAATTAAACACTATTACCTATGGTACAGCATCGGCATCGTTTTTGGCCATACGTTGTTTATTTGAATTGGCGAACGAATGCGAAGCCGATGCAGAAAAAGCTATAAAAAATGATTTCTATATCGATGATTATATATCAGGTGGCGATTCTATAGATTCTCGTATTCACACGTGCGTTCAGGTCTCCAACGTATTGAAGCCCGGTCGCTTCCAACTGCGCAAGTGGGTGTCAAGCTACGCAGAAATACTGAAGTCTCTCGGTGATGCCAATCCATCTAACCAAATTTTAGATATGTGTTTAAGCGACATTAGGTTTGATTTGGTCCGCTAGGACAGACACATTGACATATAAAATAAATGACACTTCGAAAAATCAAGCAGTTACGAAACGTAATATTTTATCAGCAGTGGCGCAGATATTTGATTCTCTAAGTTTGGTTAGTCCATGTGTAGTTATTGCTAAATTTATTATTCAGCAACTTTGGCAGGAAAATATATGTTGGGACGAACCTGTACCGCCACATCTTCAAGTAAAATGGATAAAGTTAAAAGACGAGTTTTCACATTTAAATGAAGTTACTATACCTCGTCACGTTACTTGTAGCAAACCAATAAAAATTGAAATGCACGCTTTTTCTGATGCCTCTGGGGTCGCGTACGGTGGTAGCATCTATGTGCGGTCCACGGATGAACAAGGCAACGTATTTGCACGCCTTTTGTGTGCCAAAACAAGGGTTGCTCCTCTTAGGGCCGATTCTACATTGCAAGTATATACTCAGAATAAGCTATCCGAGGTATAATTGTCATAGTTTTCTTTGTTACAACAATCGTTTCTAGGGTATTTATTTCCGGGATAACTTTATCCTTGAATTGTAGAACCAGCCCTTAAAAGGATAACGTTACGGCGCCTCGAATGATGCGGTGCATTAATTTTGGCAAAATTGGCTAATAAGGTAAAGGGATCTTTAGATTTGAATTTCAATTCTTGCACATTCGGGTGTGATTCAACTATAGTATTAGGCTGGCTAAACACACCTGCTAGTGCATTAAAGACCTTTATTGCCAATAGAGTATGTGAAATTTTAGAATTAACCAAATTTGAAAAATGGCCTCAACTTTTCCCACTCACGATAATCCTTCAGATTTGTTATCACGCGGAGTTAATCCCAAAATTTTGCAGTTATCTAATATTTGGTGGAACGGACCTCAATGGCTGTTAGATTCGGAAAGTGAGTTGCCTGCGCTCGCTTTAAAGGCAGAAATTTTACCGGACATGCGAACATCCGTCCAATCATTAATATTGATCAACTCGCCGGCGATTGATATTTCTAAATATTCCAATTTAGATAGGCTAATCCGCGTTTAAGAATAATTGTTTAAAAACTCAGGAAGCCCGCGCCCTAGGTCCCATTAACGTAGATGAAAGACATGAAGCACTTGTGCATTTGATTAAAATTGCACAAAATCAGACATTTCATTAAAAAACGGAAAAGCGTTACAATCCAAAGGTACAGTTTTAAAATTAAACCCATTCGTCGATGATAGGGGCATTCTACGTGTAGGAGGTCGCCTGTGGAATTCGGAATTTCCATATGATAAAAAGCACCCAAAAATTTTACACGTCATGATCGATTAACAAAATTAATATTGAAAGCAGAGCACATTAAATTAGGTCACGCGGGACCTCATAGTCTGAGCGGCGGTGACACTAAATCTAGTGTGATAAAACTTTTCCAGGTCATATATTTAAATCGTTACGTCATTGATGGGGCAACACAAAATGACACTGTTCCCACGTGTGGACCGAACGGCACTATAAAAAAAATATTAAAATTTTTTTTTTTAAATATCTAGTTTTATAAAACTTCAGGATTGTGATTGTTCCTCTAGGCAGGGAAGGGGTAGGGCTCTAAGAAAAAACAGTGCTGCCAGCCCCCGTGAGAACTCTTATCAGCGGCAGCAGGGAGATAAGTGATCCCGCGGATCTTATTTTCTAGTATCATCGAAATTCATAAAAATTCAAACGTTAACTGAATTATCATCAATTTATGTTTAAGAAAAATCGCTGCTGCCTTTTCCAAAAAGTGAAGAAAATGGCGGCGGCAGCATTTGAAAGTCGCGATTATCGCAACCGACTTTCGCGTGTCCATTCAGTTTTACAGCATTAATCCGGTTTTTTCGATTTGTACTAATGAAATACGCTGACATTGTAATTTCCAATAAATTTTCAATGGCGTTGATTATTTAAATAAATGAAATTGTATTTTTTATGTGATAGCTTTCGATTTTCCTTATTTTTCTTGTTTTTTCATATTTTCTATGCTTTTAATTCCAATTGAGAAAAAAATTTGTTCTAAACGTTGAAATAATACTTGGGATCATTGTTTAAACAAATTAGACCAACAGTGTTTTCGGGACCTATACGAGCTAAATTTCCGGGACTAGTCCCGAAGATCCCGAAAATGGTCCCAAAAGAGATATAGAGTTTAAGTGAAATCTCCGAATGCGAATTCAATAAAAATGCGAAACGGATTCGTACGTGCTGTGAAAAACGCGAAGCCCTAAAAAAGGGGCCCAAAAATCAATAGCATCTAATTTGTTTAAACAATGATCCCAAGTATTGTTTCAACGAATAGAACTAATTTTTTCTCAATTGGAATTAAAAACATGGAAAATATGAAAAAACAAGAAAAATAAGAAAAAATCGAAAAATATCAGAAAAATTACAATTTCATTTATTTAAACAATCAACGCCATTGAAAATGTTTTGGAAATTACAATGTCAGCGTATTTCATTAGTACAAATCGAAAAAACCGGATAAATGCCAATAAAACTCAATGGAAACGCGAAATTCACACTTTTTGGAAAAGGCAGCAGCGGTTTTTCTTACACAGAAATTGATGATATTTCAGATAACGTTTGAATTTTTATGAAGTTCGATGATACTAGAAAATAGGATCCGCGGGATCACTTATCTCCCTGCTGCCGCTCATAAGAGTTCTCACGGGGGCTGGCAGCACTGTTTTTTCTTAGAGCCCTACCCCTTCCCTGTCTCGAGGAACAATCAGTTTTATGATACTAGATATTTAAAAAAAACGTTTTTAATATTTTTTTATAGTGCTGTTCGGTCCACATGTGGTAGCAGTGTCATTTTGTGTTCCCCCATCAATGACGTAAGGAATTAGATATATGACATTGAAAAGTTTTATCACACTAGACTTAGTGTCACCGCCGCTTGTACTATCAACTTCTATTAGCCACTATTTACGAGATATTTTAGCTTATTTTAGGTCACAATGCGATCAGAGGTTTTGTTCGAGGGTGCTTCCGTTGTTTTCGTGCAAACCCAAAATCAGTTAATCCCCTTATGGGAGAATTCATATTTATTCAGATTTATTCAGATAACGGCACTCATTTTGTCGGTGCCAATAACGAGTTGAAAGCTTTAGGGGCATTTCTTAAATATAATGAAAGAAACTTGTCTGCGTCAATTCAGAACGAAGGACTGCGCTGGCACTTCATTCCAGCTGGTTCCTATCACTTCGGCGGGTTATGGGAAGCGGGTATCAAGGCAACTAAGTATAATTTGAAGAGAGTGGTTGGTAATGCTTTATTAACTTATGAACAGATGAATACTGTGCTTGTTCAAATACAAGCCATATTGAATTCCCGACCAATATCCCTTTAAGTTCCGACCCTGACGATCTTCTTCCCCTTACTCCGGCTCACTTTTTGGTTGGAAGGTCGCTTGTAGCCATACCGGACAACGATATAAGGCAGCTGCCTAAGAATCTCATTTCGCTCTTCCAAAGGCTTCAACAAATCATGCAAAACTTTTGGGCACGATGATGTAAAGAATACATATCGGAGCTGCAGCAACGGTCTAAGTGGAGGCTTTGAGCACCCGATCTTCAGCCAGGAGCATTGGTGGTCGTCAAAGACGACAACACATCCCCTCTAAACTGGGTCTTGGGACGTTTAGTGGCAGTGCACGCAGGTGCAGATGGTGTCGTGCGCGTAACAACAATAAAAACTGCCAAGGGCAGCATAAAACGTGCCGTTTCAAAAACTTCGCACTTCTGATCAGTGACGTTTAGCGTTAGTTTAGCATAAGGTAGACTAGTATTAATTAAATTGTAGTAAATAGCTAGATTAAGATGCCCATTTTTATTGTAACATGAATTGATTATTATCTATTCGTATGAGTTTTACGTTGAAAGTCATCCTTTCAACGGGGGGAGTATGTTTATGCCTACGCATAAATTCAAATTTGGTGCCACGTCCTTGGTGGAAGAAGCGGCACTTGACTTAAGTAATTTGTACGTTAAGCGAGGGAGCGCAAGACAGAGCACTTCCGCTCTTGCACCCGACAGCACTGCGGATTAGGTGCGAACCTATATTTTTTATGTTATACATTTATTTGATGCATTAAATATATTCGAAATCATGCATTGCTTCTTATTTTCGGGTGCAACGATTAAGGGTAAGTGTTCCAGTGTTCAAGATCAGTGAAAAGCCAGCGTAAAAACAAGGAATGTCATGCAATTTTGTTATAATCCCACCTTGTTGAGTGCCAGTGTCGCAGTGTCACATTCAGGAGTGTGCTTGAAACGTGGGTGCTGTGCAAACAGAAGGAGCCAGATGCAATTATGGAAAATATATTACTAAAGAATTTTGCGAAAGATGATGCACTGAAAACGCACACAAGAAGCGTGTTGTACAGAAAACATAATCGGGAAAATAAAAGAAGAAGAGTGACTTCTGACTGATATGATGATGATCATCGAGGAATAGAATGGAAATTGGAATTTTTTGTAAATCCAACCAGGCAGTACAAAAATATATAGAACAAACTTAAAACACTAGTAAGAAGAAAAAATGAAATAAAGTTATAAGCAAAATCATAGATAATTCTATACAACAGCAAACAAATTCAATAACAGAACTAATGTAAGAATAAGGAAAACCAATGAAAAAGCATAAAGCATTTGTTGGCTTAATGCTCACCTTGTGAACTCAAGCAAGGGTTTGTGTAACGGCTATGTTCTTTGGTGGCTCGTGAACTCTTACAAGCCACCCATGATTTGGTCCGTATTATTAGAGTATCTTGTGAACAAGGATAGGCATATTTGGCCTTTTTACTGTTTGTGCACCCATATAGACTAATGTTTCGCAAGACATTGCAGCTTTCATCATCAGAGTCAAAGTTGCTCTAAGAGCTGGACGACGGCATATATGTATTTACAGTCCTCTGTGCCAGCCGTGCAGAACGGCGTAACGCACTTTGGGGCAGCAGTGCGTGACCGGATGACGATCGTAATGTTTTAGACCGTGAATGACAGGGGTTCAAGTTTTACTAAGTCTATAACCATCTTCCCTGTTTATATTATTTGGATGTTTTTCTATTTCTATGGCTTTACGTATCATTCTTGGGAAGTAATGACGTACTCTAGCAAGTACTCTGGCCTGTTCGAATTCTAAGGTGTGCCCATTTGTAAAAGTGTGCTCAGCTACGGCTGAAGATATAAAGATATAAAAATGTTGCGAAACTTGAAATGATATGAATACTGGAATGCACGAAAAAACAGCGTGTGAACTGCGTAATAGGTCCAAGGGGAATAAGCAACCAGAAATAAACACATGAACAACATGATAGTGGAAGAGTAGAAAACGAAAGGCGTAACAGAAGCAAATGGAAGGAAATTGTTGTGAAATGGAAAGCCCGTTCAGGCTTTGGAAAAGCTCAGATTCTAGCAAGTTTACATGATATTTGATATCTACAATATTTTGGTTTTTAGCAAATAAATATGTAAAACACATACAAAAACAAATATTTGAAATATTTAAATTCGCCCGCAAAAATCTCTATTTGACTACAATTTTCTAGTACGACTTTAATTAAATTAATTTTTCCATTTTTGTGATAGTAAAAATTATTCAGAGTAAACCCGTGCTGAAACCACAGAAGTATACAATATGTAATATTAACGTGGCAACGTTTTTACTGCATTTACATTACCTTCCGTTTACATTACGTTAGGTTTACAAAATAGAAGCGACCTCTACTATCAAAATATTAGTTTTACCTTTGGGCTGAACACATCTACGGGGTGTTATAGAAAATGAGAGCCTCCATGTAGCAATAAATTTCTCACCTAAAAAACACAAAATCAGTAAATATTGCATAGTACAATTGATCATAAATGTACACACACCTTTTTAAATTTCCTAATACATTACAAGAACGTACGTGCTTGGTTATATTATTGCAATTGACTACATCTTACAGTGAAACCTTAAGTTCAAAAATAATCGTCACACACAAAATAGGATGCAAGACTATACTACTATAGTATTGAATAAAAAACTATCGAATCGAACGAGATTCAGAAAGAAAATAATAACGTTCGTAATGCGAGTTAGCACGATGTTGTTACTCTCAAGCACTGTCAACAATGATTGTAGGCCGTGTTTCTACATTGTCGTGTTACCAGTTACCAGCCAGCTTTGCTTTTTGAATATAAGTAGTACTTATTTCAGTCATGGAAACACAGACAAGTTAGTTGCTATGTTAGCTTACTTGATTATAGAAGCGGAATAAATTTAAGATCAAAAAGTCAAATCGTCTAATAACTACTAAAAAGAAACTCTTTTGCACATGTGTTGTAATGTTTACTTTTGTGCTCTTGGGCCTGTTTGAAAATATTCTATTATTTTATTTGTATTCCTATAATTATGGGCTTTCGATTAAACCAGTCACTAAAATATGATACTTTCTAAATTTAGCACAGAATCGGAACGAGTCCAAAGCCAATTTACAGACGAAGGGTTGTTTTTAAGAATCGGGCGGCGTTTCCTGCAGGTAGTTTTTAAATATCGATGGGCCTTTTGCGGGAAGTTGGCCGAGAATTCCCATATTGGAATGTTGTGAACCCGAAGCGGCCGGGGTTGCATTTTTGTACAATGCGAGGGCTCAGAGGTGCTTTTTTGGCAGTCGGTAGGCTAGGTGGCACATGTGTGGACGCAAAAGCGAATGCACCGAGGGTGCCATTCCGCGGCGATTATGTGTTTGTCTTTACATGAATTAAACTACGGTAGATATATATCGATATATGAAACGATAAGGTCTGTAAAAAGAAAATACTAGTGCTTGAGTAGCTTAGTAAATGTAGTTATTGTACAGCGAAGTCGAACATTCGATATTGTCCGCACTGATGCTGATTGTAGACAGCTTTATTAATTGGGTCGCTGTTTATTGTTATCGTTGGCCGCGGGTCAATTAGCCGCAGAGGGTGCCCTCGTGCCTGGATCAGTATCCATTCGGTGAGATGGACCACGATCTTTGACCTGATAAGCACCTTGCTTATCAGTGATCCCAGTTAGCGCGACTGGGTGGCTTGGGAAGCCCGTCTCCCAAAAATGCCTTGTACTTGTGCCTTTTACGGTCCATGCGGCCACCGTAATTGCGGGTTACATTGACATGGGTTGGACCCATTAATGCAGTTAACGTTCGGTTAATGCGTACTAGATGCGGTAAGCATCCGTGTTTTCAGGATTATTACAGGTACATCATCGAAGGTACAAAAAAGAATATACCTGATTATGTTTTCTTCGAGATGCGACGTGGGGTCGACGCGGGGGGCCATAAAACCCCCTGTAAGTATTATTTAATGAGCACATTACTGCTAAAAGCTTATTGTTTGTTGTTTTGCTTGCATGCCTGATTGTGGAATTGGCTGAGTTTGTGTTCGCGTCGAGCGTGCGTGACCACCTGCTATATGAAAGGACTCGCCGTTCGCCTTGTACCCAGCAGTATCATGTTTCTGATTTACAACCCCAGACCGCAGGGGCGTTATGGAATTTTGGGCAAGTCGCCAGTTCTTGTAAATTTATGCATGTGAACCGATCTGAATCCAGGAAAAAATGAAACTAGCCTGGGGCACCGAAAATATGTGTCTACACATGCTAGCTACTTTTACTACATAAACCAATATTAAATAAATTTCTTAGGCGTTGTGTAGAGAATTGTAAATTACAGGCTTGTCGTAAGAATTGGATGTCAAACAGTCTCAAAACTGCGGTAGTCTGTGTAAAAATTAATTTATCAGGATTAGGCTTATTTCAGCTCGCAAGGCTTGTAGTAATTTTCGCTTGCAGGGGGTTGCGTTAATTTCAATTAATTTGACGCAGGATTATTTACACCCGTTAAACTTATTTTACGTTATGAACGCAGATGAGATCCGAGTCAACAATGAACTGACGCTAACTAGATGTAATGTCTAAGATATTACTCCCAGTTTTCATCACTAACGGATTTCAGGCTGAAGTTGCATTAATTTGAATTAAGATATTTACATTTGCTCATGGCGGAGAAGTCAGTGATGAAGTTAAAATAAAATCAACAGCCTAGATATTTAAAGAGTAGCAAACTCAGAATTAGTTGCTAGTTCTCGATTTTTAGAATTTTAACCAAAACAGTACAACTTAAGCTTAACCCTGGAGATCTCGCTTATTATAAAGTATTTGATGTGAATTAAAATTGGACAAAGTTGTAGAATTTAGTGCGGATTATTATTCAAGATTTTTTTTAAACACTTTACTTTCAATGTTGCTACTCGTTCAGTTAATCGGAAAACATTTTTGAGAACTGTTACTTCCTTTAATTTGAAAATGACTTTATGCTTATTTTTTTATTTACATTTTTCGTTTATTTACATTTGTTTAATATACTCTTTATTATTGTTTGTGGCTTTTCTTCTATTAAAAATCAAGTCTAACTGTATTCGAAATTCAAAATAAAAAAAATTGTCTGGCTCTATCACCTATGTTTGAAAGACATCGATGTCATTTGTGGATGTTACCATGAATTATCAACTTTCAAAGAACACTAGTTATATATTCAAAATGTATTTGTAAATAGCATCGACAGTCCCTCAGGTACATTATATCTTCTTCCACCCTTCCTGTCCATAGCTTTTGTCCACCACTCTGCTTCTGCTTCTCTCTCTGTATCGTACATTTTTAATATCTGAAAAGTTGCGACCCATGCCTAATTTGACTTTGAAGGATTTTTTTAGATCTTCCGCTTGTTTTATATTGTTTTGTAATCTTTCTCCTATTATTTATTTTATTTGGTACAGTAATCTCTTAGGCGATCTTCTACTGCGGTTGCCATCTGCTCTTCCTTGGACCAAAAGCTTTTCCAGGTTGTCATCTGGGCGTTGTACAATGTGTCCCAAATATCGAAGTATTCGGCGTCTAACGATAGTTGACAGACGATTTTCCATCTGTAGTTCTTCAAGACGCCAGCACCACATCTCAAACGAGTCACGTCTTTCAGTGTCATTTGATTTCACGGTCCACGCTTCAGCCCCTCTCTTCTAGATCTTATAGAAGTACTTCTAATCATTGCCTCCTAATTTGAACCACTTTCCTTACGTCCACCATCTCACTCCCTTCTTCAAGTATTTGTAGATGACCTAACTATTATACCCTTTGCGTCTATTTATACAGCGTGTGTTCAAATAAAGTAGCATGAATGATACAGGAGAATCCCTAAGCCAGTCATTACGCCCAACACACCTTAGTACAAAGTTGTACCCCTAATAACTTACAACCCCTTAAAAGTCAAGAAGAAAAAACATATTTAAATTCATTAATCAAGAATGCCTTGAATACTCATATTTGGGCATTTGTGAGTATCTGTTGTTGAATAAGTAATGCACCCTCTGAATTATTTAGAAATTGATGCCGAGGGTGATTTGTTGCAGCTAATCACTACTATATTTGTTGCGGCAATATTGTGCCCCGCCCTGTATCATTAACATTTTTAGAAATTAATTTCATCTACGGATGTTTTGTCTCTTTCATATTTTTAATTTGACTTTTTGTTTTCAATATAAACGAGGAATTAATTTGTCCCCAAAGATAAAAAATTCTCGAAAAATCATGTTATCCATGAGTTCTGAAGTATAAAAAAACTAATGATAATCTCACAACACTTGATTATAAGTAGGATAGCGAGCTATGAATATCCAAAATAGTCTGTTACTAATAGCGTTTAATGGGCCAGCTGAGCAACTCCGGAGGAGGGATGGGTTAACATTAAAATAATCAACACTAAATAAGGACGCCATCAACTTGATTGTTCATCAACTCGCGGATTTAAGTTGGAAGATCCCCTGGTGATCTGATTGTGGCAACGTACATTGAAGGGAGATATCTCAAAAATACGTTTATGAGGCGCAGGCTCTTTGATAAGCTGTAACCTGTTATAGAAAGAAAAAGGCATAAAGGCGGCGCAAGTAACTTATTCACGTTGATACATTTTGAATTGCGGCAAAATATTTATTTCAATTAAAGCAAGGTTGTGGCTTATCTCTTGCATCCGGGGTCATTCGAAAAGTCCACAAAAGTGGGCAAAATCGTAACTAGAGACTCCAATCTACAAATCCATACTCAAATCCCGTATAGCCATAAAACCCAAATAAAAGATCCCTAAATACAAAGAAAAGCCGTAAGTCTGCCCTGAAACAATTAGACGCAATTCGCGTACAAACATGGAGCGCATTCGAAAACACTTACTTAAAGCAGCGTTTTCTTCCATATTCGCCAGTCGCTAACGACTGCGACCCAGTAGCCGCGACAGGCATGGGACGCTTCGGCGCAGCCGATTCGGCCCGGCCGATTCGGCGCAGCCCTTACGGCGCGAAGCCGCTTCGCCGCGGAGACGGTTCGGCGCAAAGACGTTTCGACGTAAAGACATTTCGGCGCGAAAACGTATCCACTCCCACCAATTTATGTGTGCGGAGCATTTCACATGCAAATTAATAAAAGCACGCCAGGTAGCAAATTAGCAAGAGAAGTTTCAAGTGAACCACGCACTTGTTTGTACTACGAGCTTTAGAAGTTCGACCAATAGAAAAATGTTGCTAGGTAGTGGCTTAACTATTTCTGTTCGGTGAACAAGGTATAGTTATTGGCCAGTTAGGTTAATCCTAATTTTAAACAAAGTTACCTACTTACATTTAATAACCTTTTACATTTTTTATATTATCCGATGGCTGTTTGAATTTCTGATTGAACTGTTGATAAACATTCATCTCCTGGCATGTCATTGTAATTAGCATAAGTGAATCACAGCTACATATTCATTAAATGACTGAAGCAACGAATTTTATTTTTGTTTTCAATGTCGACAGAGTCTACATTTACAAGATTCAATGGCATGATTAGTCTTACAGCAATTAATGCCGAGCTTCAATATCTCTGGTTAAAATCCGGCAACCGGAAGTGGTACTTTTATAATCTTCGATAAAAATTAAGTTTTATAGAACAAGAGTGTCGTTTGTGGAAAAATCACAAAATTTGGTGATTACAAAATGTCCCCAAGGTCCAAAAATTAATAAAGCGAATCGTTTTTAAAAGCCCTATTACATATTGGAGTAAATGGGGTATGTGTAAATTCATTTCAATGAAAACGCGTTCATTGCTCGGCATGTATTTTTCATGACATACCAACTAAGTAACGTAGAAGACATTAAAAAATACAATTGTAAATTTAATTTACTAATTATATTATGTTTTCGTAAAGTTATTTAAAATTCTATTGGTGGTTTCCTAATTTAGTTCAAAAGGAACTAGCATATTACACATTTAAACGATCAGCAAACTATTTGATTTTTGGTAGATTTAAAAAATATATTATTTTCAAGACCACGAAACCAAAAAACTTAAGAGTTTGTATACACATTTGGGAAGAAGTCAATGTTAGGTCCACATTAATTGCTTACTTTTATTTGAATATGTTAACTAGGGCAGGTACCTACATATTGAACCAACGGTTTTTAAGTATTATTACCTTCTGATATTTTTAGAAGTATGCTTTCAAAACTTTTCTTTACATACAACATAAAAATATACCAAATTGTAGCATTGTATTCTGAAGCAAAAGCTAATATTTTCTAGTAATTTTTATTTATATAGAATTTTAATTATACTCTACTATCCTCTAACTAAAATATATTCGAAAGAGCCTCATACGGAAATTTACAAAATATAACATTTTATTAGCTTGTGATTTAAATGTAAAACTGAACTCACAAAATAGGTATACTCGCGCCGAAACGGCCTTGCGCCGAAACGCCGTAGTCCGCGACAGGTTCGTCAAGATGCCTGCCTGTTTTCCTTCCGTTGTAGACTATTCTCCGCTCGCGAGTAGCTGCAGTTCATAAAATGAATATTGATAAAAGAACAATAATTTTAATGTTCCCATGTAACCATTCCCAAGAAGAATATCTGCTTGCCCTCGTAACACAAGAAAATGATAGACACAACAGAAAAGTATTATCAATGTTTAAAAATAGACAGGTAGGAGGATTTCAGTCAATATTAATCAATACTCATTTCATATATAATGAAACAAAATTTAAAGCTTTTTTTCAAATTTTAGGTTATCACTTTAACTACGTATTGAATCTCCTAGAAAGTGATCTTATAATAATTAATTATTTTATTCACAAAGAGTATGTGTTGTTATAGCTATAACCGAAAAGTACCAACTATTAGATAGCTGCCAAACTGTATTTTCAAGTTTTAATTTCCTGATTTCACCAATTTAAATATATTATTTAAGAAGAAGATTTACATACACAATGTAAGAACATCCAAATTCGTCACCGAATAAGTCGCTTCTCTGCTGACAGAGATGTCAAGTGACTGGCGACCGAACGTACGCGAACAGATTTTGGTAGTAACGACTCAGTAGTAGGCACTATTACATCCATGGGAGTGACGGGGGAGGGGGGGGGGGATTCGTCCCCGAGCAGTACAAAATTCCTCCCCGGAAACATTACCACTTCATATTCATGTTTCACCCCCCCCCCCCCCCGTAAACAGACCGGTTTAAATGCGTTGTAGATGTCGTGACGAACCAGTCGCCACTAGAGATCCTATATATAGTTTACTAAGAGTTGGGCAAACAGCCTGATTTGACATACATTTTTGATCCATATTAGATATTTGACATATGTCGAACAAAGAGGTTATGGGAACCAATCTTGCTAACTTGCTTTTGACGGAAGAGTTTTCAGAGTATTGATCATTCTCTAGGATCTCTAGAACTAACTATTAGGAATATACGTCCAATTTAGTTAAAATTTAGATTTGCATGTGTGAAACTATCGGTTCTAACATGTTAAAAAATATGTAAAAAAGGCACTTTTATCACACATGCCGTGCAAAAAGTGATCCAAACCAATCAAATGTATCCCGTTGTTTGCCCAACTCTTACACCTGTATGCATAGTCGTTCACCAGCGGCTCGCCGGCGACTCGCCGGAGTTTCGTTATGATTAATATGTTGGTTGCACTGTAAGTCTATGTCAAATTCGAGGTTATCAGGTTAGGTTTTCCGTCAGTTTTGACAGAAACAGTAGTTGCAGTTATTAAATGCATTGGAAATGAGATGCAAGAGGCATAATTAGAGGGATGAAGGCAAGCATAAGCAAAGCAGATCTCAGAGGGATTGAATTTGACGTTTGAGTAAAATAAATATTTAAGACGGCTAATATAATATAAGTAATATGATAGGTTTGAGTATATTTGAAGCCAGATCAAATGAAATTAAATGATACAAAGGGTTGGTTATGTGCATAATATGAACGTAGAGTTATTAATAAAAGTACAGGCCAGTGAAAAGCAAGCAAGCTGAAAGATGGATGGAAATCGAAGCAAGGTAAGATAAGATTTGCAAAGAGCAATAGAGAACGAGGGCAACTGAATTGAAGAAAATCCAATCAAATGGAATTTAAGTGCTAGTGCATTGTAAAAACTAAGTGATTATATCAGAGCAGTGTTTATAAAAACGTTTATGTGACGAGAACAATTTTTAGGTATAAGAAATAAAGACAATTTTTAGATTTAAGAAACATGTTATCAAATTTGATTCCTTGATGTAAAATTGTAACTAAAACTAATTTCCTATAAACAATTACAGATCGCGGTTACTAAGCA
Source organism: Agriotes lineatus (assembly GCA_940337035.1). Classification (NCBI taxonomy): domain Eukaryota; kingdom Metazoa; phylum Arthropoda; class Insecta; order Coleoptera; family Elateridae; genus Agriotes; species Agriotes lineatus. The sequence continues at coordinate 241,588,371 of OW679194.1, read as the reverse complement.
ACGCGATGCTGTTTTGTCAAAAAAGAGAAACAATTGCTGTAAATTGACTAGTTTGGGGCAAAAATTCTGTTCCAGTAAATTAATGTTTAACATAATAAAAAAATATTTACCAAGTTAAAAAGTCTACAATTTTATTATACCAGTTACCAGGCATCTGTGGAAGCGTTATTGAAAGTTTTCCAGTGATAAAATTATAAATTAGTGCAAACCGACTTCGGCTGAACAACGGCAGCGGACACCTAAGAATTTCAAACGTCGACACCAATCCAGTTGAGCTGCAGAAACCAGGGGTTGCCAGTCAAACAGATCAGAGAGGTGTGTACGAGCATCCTGAACTAGATTTGTTGCCAGGGAAGCGACTTCATACGAGTTAGGACCTCGGCGTTACCTGCAACCATCTCCGTGGCGAAAGAAGGCAGATTTGAAAGGTAGGAGTTGCCATGTTTTGATTGTTTGGTTGCCGGGAAAGCTAGTGAACTGCTAGATTACACCTTGTGGAAGAGGTCCATCGTATTTCCAAGAGTCCAGATTCGTCTCAGTTTGAGTAATTTGAATGGCGTCAGTAGAAATTGCGGTTTTTGCAAGAATTTGAGACCATCATAGGAAGCTAAGAACAAAAGACAACAAGCGTCGTTTGACGTCATACCTGAAACAAAATCGAATTAGTTGTTGCTAGGCGGGCGTTTCCTTGCAGAATTTCACTTTTGCATCTTTAAATACACGCTATATGCACTAACGACTTTCTGTAGTAAATGCCAAGTTTGTGAGGTTATGAGTAACCGAATCTAGTAGAGCTGTTGTACTAAAATTGCGTATATGAGCTTCGCTGAGTCAAATATTCTAAAATTCAAAATTTCAAATAAAATTCAGATCTGAACCCAACCTGAGAGAGTAGTTTTGTGTTCTTGTCGGAGCTGGCCCAGATTATTATTGCAGTTCAATGAAATATAGAAAGGGGTAATTAACCATTTTATTAGAGTATAATCAATACATTTAATTTTGATTAGCCTAAAATACTGACAGGCAAAGTTTTACTCAATAAAAGAACTCTGAGCATTGTGGTGATTTGCCCTATTTAATTATTCACATTCTAATTAAACCCTTTATTAATACAAGGCATCATTCCACCTCAATGTATTGTAGCCAGCCGGGCTAGTTTAATTTAATTTAATTGTTTAATCTGTTTGCTACAATTATCAGACTGATACTGGCTTCTTAGGTAGCTCAGAAAAGAAGCCCAGGAAAAAATACAAAATAATTTTTATCATTTTATAATATATTTATCTAAATACATTAAATTAAATTGTATTTGATCACACAAAGAAATAAAAATGTAGCAATGCTTGTAAAATTAATAAAGCTCTTTTACCGGGCGCCTCGCTTGCTGGGAATCGAGCCGTGTCAGTCTCTTTTGGAACAGCCTATACATGGAGTAGCTCCGATGTCCCGTAGGCAGTTCGTCGGGCCTGCATAGATAAACTGACAGTTAGCGAAAACCGCTTAATGGCGGTACATAAACATTGAATTCTGTCTTCAAACTGTTAAAAGTGCGGGTAATACCAAGTTAAATTACATGCATACCTGGTGCAACTCGTCACCGACGAGTCTCCTCGGAACGTTTAAAAATGTTTGGCAACGATGTGCAATGTGCTATCAATATTTAGGCAAAATTCAAAATTTTCAGATGATAATATTTTATTAATGGACGTAGTTTCATTTAAACCAAATTATGAAAAAAAAATGCTTTTTATAGTGACACAATCCTGAAAGGTTACCAAAAATGACATGACTGTCCTTTTGGAAAATATTTTTTTTAAATTGCACCAATATAGTATGCAAATGGTCCAGTTCATTTGCTAGCAGTATAGTTCAGACATCTTATTCTAATTATTTAAGCATATTATGATTATGACACCAAGAAAAAAAGTTGCTTTGAAAAGGTGTTCATAGAATTTGAAACGTTGTTCAAATAGAAAACGAAAATTGAAATTTCCAATATTTTTCAGATATCTGAAAGACTAAGTAGGGCACACTTAATTTCTTTTTAGAACATTGAACAGTCCTAAATTATGCAACTTTAATTCATTTTAATCAATACTGTATTTTTTAAGGAAAGCGAGATGCGTACAGTGATGAAACAATAATTGTCATCCAGTTTTATAAACACGTTTCTTCTGTTGATAATCTCCAAGTCCCCTAACGCTTTTCCCTAATTAATTAACATGTCCTCTACTCTCCTTTCCTACGAAAGGCAATGAAATAATATCGAAAAGTATTTTCTTTTCGCAATTTCTTCGTTTGCCCGTCGTTTCCGGAACAGATTTACGCTTTACGTTTCCCTTAATTGACAGATATCAGAAGCCCCAAAACCAAAATAATTTCTGGTCTTGGACGAATCTCGACGAGTACTGCGAAGAGGGAGGCAAGGGTGACTCAGCGTAACCGTTCCCGTGCAATTTCATTACAGAATTAGATTCCAATATCAGGCCTTAGATCACTGTCAAGTTCAATTCATACCTTCGAGTGCACGCCAGTTTCGTAGCAATTGCCAGGGAAGTGTTCCTAAGAACGTCTATAATTCAAGCTCGCATGCATGATTTATTGTTTTTTAATGACGACTTAACTGACGTGAGAGCAGCTCCAGCCACTCTACTTACAGGAAGGGAGTGATAATTCAGAGTTTATTTTTTATACGCCTGTAAGATAGTTCCGATGATAGCATTTTTCTTGCTATACACCATCTGGATACAAACGTAGCTCTAGCAGAATTTATATAGATTTTTGAAACGCGGTTTCAAAGAATAAACAACTGTAGTTGAGCTACAGGAATGTACTTTATTTTCTTTGGAAAAATTCTAATTTTTAGAGCAGCCTTAGTATACTCTAGAAAATGGTGGATAATAATATTAAGAAAGGCACTAGAATCACGAAGGGTGTAGGGGTTGGTAACAAGGACAACTGAGAATTAATATATTTTATAAACGCACGTAATAAATATTTTGAAGTAGACAGCTTCCAAGAGGTTCACAGGTCAATTTTTGTTTCCTTTTACGACAAAGGAAGTATTGGATTCACCCCAAAAATTGGAAATTGAGTTTTCAAGAGATCTTCACGTTTTAGAGTCCCCTGAACCCAAAAAAATGTTTTTTTGTTCATTGGTCTGTCTGTCTGTCTGCCTGTGAACAGAATATTTCAAAAACGAAAAGAGGTATGGCGTTGAAACTCCATATATAAGTTTTGTGTACTATGTAGATGAGACAGCAAGCTTTTGAAAAAAATCGCATAACTGGAAGTAGGTGTTTACTCTTGTAATTTTTCAGTTTTTTTCGATTTTTTCAAAAACGGCCCTCAACAATTTTTTTCAAAAGTTACATTTTTATTACATTTTTAATGTGCATTGGTGTGAGATAGGTGATTTTCCAGTTGAATAATTCTAAAATGGGGTTTTCGTGTTTTTTTTTTCTATTTTTTTATTAACTCCTATTGTAAATAGAACACCCGGTATATTATTACATTTTTGAATTCAGATTAAAATTTTAGAGAAAATTTGTCTCTCCAACTAACGCTCTATTTTGTTCCGGTTTTGTAGAACTTGTAATTTTTGAAAATTTTTGACAAATGCTTAAAAATCAAATTTTTGGCTAATTATAAGATCACTGTAAAAGAAAGTTGTGTGAGTGTATCACACTAGATATATTTTTCAGTCCCTGATAAGCAATAAACAAAACACACTGATTGCATGGCCAAGTGTTACGCGCGCTGGTCAAAGGGTTGCGATAATTAAGCAACGTTAGCCGCAGTCGACACTCAAATGGAGCCACATAATATTACTAAAATATACAACAGACGGTTCAGGAGTTTTGTCATATAACAAAACCTATATATAATACCACGTCGCTGTTTGTTTACATGCCGTTTTCCCGCGGCATTTTAATTGGCGGCCACGGAGCGAGTCAAAAATATCAGCGCCTCCTTAATGAACCCCTTACGAAACGTCCTGATTAGCGCCGTAAATCACTGGAAGAGCGTCGGAGGCAACACGGCGGCCCAAAACTGCCTTCCATGGGGATCTAAAGTTAGCCGAAGGTGCTACGCCCCGTGTGGAACAAATCAAACAAGCGTCGAAAACAAACCTGCCGTTTCGAATGGGAACCACAGAAATTTATGCTGGGCTGCTCCGCCGAGCACGTGCGAAACCGCAGTTATATTTAAATATCCTGATGCGATCGCCGCCGAACAAATTACGTTATGAAAATGTCAGGAGACATGGGAAATCGGCCAGGCGAAAAACGGACGCTAAAAGCGAAAAGAAAACAAGTTCAGCCGCGACGGGTTGCACTCCTTGGCCCGCTAATAAATTTAGATGTCACAATTTATTTTGGCATCTTGTTCCCTCACTCCATTGTCCCCGTAACTCGAAGCTAAAATAGAACTTTTAAAAATACTAAGTTTAAGGAAATTTGTAGCCTCTGTTAATCATTCAGAACATAATTATATTTGATTTCGGATTACAAACGAACTGCAAAGTAATTAATCTGAAAAAGAAAAATATATAACAGTATGCAGCGTGTCCAAGATATGAATGCACAGCATGGAGAAAAGATAGAAATGCAATTACTTGAGAGACAATGTAAAGCATACTAATAGCTATTCAAACTCCTGAAATTTTGCTTTATATAGACTCAACAATAAAATTGAAAAACGTACATTTTTATCTGAATCTTTTGTTGTATCTTATTAAGCGAGATAGAACGACGCGTTTTGGTATGATGAACAAAAGAATTAAAAAAATAAGACGTTGACATTGACAAAATTATTTCAATTAAACAATGACTTGAATAATTCAAAATATTAGCCCTACATAAGTAACTTCTAAGTTATACTAAATGTATCTAAGTATGAAGAAAATCTGGTATTTGACGAATACATTAACATTGACACGAAACACTACAAGTTACATAGAATTCCATAATTGTAGATTATGTCGAATTCCAATATTCCACACGCAGGCAAAGGACTATATTAAATTAAGACAAACCTTCTTTTTCTGGCCATCAGGTAGCGCGCAGGCGTTCTAGAAGACGGTCACAACCATAACTCAAAGCTTTCGAAAAGATAACATGAGATTCTGACAAGGGAGGTTGACCAGTGCCTGAACAACTGCTTCACATGACAACCTTCGGCTGCAGGCAAAATGTAGCTAGGCGATGGTGCCTCAAGAGTGAACCGATATCGGATCTCCTGCAGAAACGGAATTCCCATACACAAATTTAAAGCGAACAGGCTGCGATAGCTCATACGACAAATTGATTTTGGCCGTAACTATAAGGAACTGGAAATTTGTATGCTTACAAAGGAAACAAATAATACAAAAGAAAACTAGGGCCTACCGTTGAGGTGTTCTGCTCCGTTTGAGAATAAAATGACACCATGTGCTGACCTAGGTAAAATTCCTAAATATGTGTGTTTTTGAGAAAACACGAAAATACTTCTCAATATAGATCTCTCAAACAAGCATGCAAACGAAAATTTCAAATAAATAGAACATTTGACTTCAGAAATGTATTTCGCAAAGCATTCCTTCCTCTGGCAGCACAGACTGGCAAATGGTCGAAAAGATAATCAGCTTGAGAATTCAGTATAGGCAACCAAAATACTTCAGAGTTTGAAATGTTGTAGGAAATAGCTTTAAAACTTTTTGGGAATAATACATTGACGTATGAAACTTGACTTATTGGCTAAATGATATTGTAGGTAATAACTTGATTTGTCAATGAGTTAATTACATATATATTTATAAATAACTTTTGTTCCGTAACAATACCACACACCTAAATTTTCTGTGCAACTGACATCACAATTTTAACATACAATCCGAAACGAGTTTAAATGTCACTGATTTAAACGTAGTACTTCTTAAAACAGTTTTCAAATTTACATGTTTATTAAAATAAGAAAAAACATGAGTATTGTTTGTCATGTTTTTTCATTAGAAGATTTTTCAGCTATTTTGTTTTTGAATTCAGAAAATGCTAATGGTTTTTGGGTAAAATCATTAGTTGTGTCAAAACATTCTAGTTATGGTTATTAAAAGTCACAACAAATGTTACGTTTCGCTATTTAATATAGCTTCTTCAAGACATAATACAAATTTGTTGATAGCACAATATTATTTATCTTTAGTATTGTTTTTCCTTTTTTTGTGCTTATATTAATTCTCTTTAATTTTGATTGTAGTTTTATATTGTTTACAATGAGGGTAAACTTGGTTAAAAGTGTAAAAATTGGATTTCACCATTTGTTTGACATTAGTAGTTGTAATTATTAGGTTGGTTGTTGGATTAATTTTCAACTTTTTCCTTTTTTTCCAAGGATTTGTTTTAGAATTCTAGCGGGTAGGCATGTTTTGTATTCCATATATCCTCCTTCGTGTTGGTGTTCTTCCACCCTGGTTTTGAGGTTTATTTCTATTAAAGTATTTTGGATTCAAAAGCATTCCTATTATGAATATTTTTAATTGTTTGTCAATAGTGACTTTTGTTTCAGGATCACTCTATAAATTGGTAGTTAATTTTTTGTTCTTAAATTACTCCTGTTTACATTTGTATTTGTGCTCAGTTAGAATTTTTTGGTTGATAACAAAATTCTTAAATCCATTGCATGATTATTCACTTCCAAAATTTATTGAGTACAAATACTTGCAATAGGTATACAAGGCAGGTTTGGAGATTTGTTTTACACTTTTCCTTTCTTTCTTTATTTAATTATTGCACCTTTTTTGGGTTTAAATTGTGTTTACTTGGAGTTATTCGTTAGCAAGGATTGGCCATTTTTGTTTGCCAGCAGCTTGGTTTTTTTTTGTTTTTATTTTCTAATGTTAGGATCCCAGGGTTTCTTTGAGTTTTTTTCTATATAGTTGTAAAATTTAGTGGGTGTTGTCCAAGTAACCTAGATTAGTTTTTTATTAAGTAATTTAAAATTTCAATAGATACTAAAAACTATTATAAACTATTATAAACATGACTAATTTATGTTGTACTACATGTAAATTGAAGGTGCCGATACTGCTGTCAGTTAAATTTATACGTCACTTTGACGTTTGTCAAACAATTCAGCAGGCCGTGGTTCAAACATAAATTAATTGTTTATGAAATATAAAATTGTCAATTAACGTTGACAGTTACCTTATTTAATTTTCTTTTATTCGTATACTAGTTTTATTGCAGTTTTCGAAAAATCATTGTTTGCATCTCGAATGCGAAATACTTTTGCGTTCTCGAATGGGTATTTTGCCTCGCTAAAGCTCGGCAAAATAACTTCCATCATTGAACGCAAAAGTAGCATTTCGCATTCTAAATACAAAAATAGCCATTTTAGTTGTTTTTTATAGGTAGTAGAATAAATTACGCAATTGATGGCGTGTACTGTCTATTATATAACTATTATAACTTTATCTATTAATAATTTTATAGTTAAATTTTAGGTTAAATTTTACACTCGTATTATTATATAACAGAGATAGCCGATTCCTTTCCGATCGGTTTGAAGTTGAGAGTTAAAATTAAGCAGTTGAAGAGGTTCAAGTTCATTATAGATCATTTTATTAATAGAAGCTCCTTGCTGTTTAAACGTGATTACTATAACTCAATCGCCTAAAACAAGAGCCACTCGCGCTTCAGCGTTCGTGTGTTTAAGCCATTACAATAAATCCTAAGTTAGGTGATATATACAAACACAGCTTTACATAACTATAAATTGAGTTTATAACTGATATTTTACTTAATGCTTCGAAACATGGAATGGTTTAGCATTTACTCGATAGTCCATAAATAACGGTATATACAGGACAAAATGTGCCTCCTTACAAAGCTAACACCGCTTACACAGATATGTGCAAAAACAATTTAAATTCAATGTCTTTATGGTACGACCTGCATTTACTATCGCACATGGCCAAATAACGTTACGCTGAACAATTTGAAGTAACTACTTTGTTTAATCATTTTATGAAGTCAGAAGATTCTACAAATTATCTCACATAATGGTAGGTTCTTCCGGGTTATGCCGTGGTCGTCGATTTAAACTTGAAGTTTCGCTGCTTATGCTGTCAGCTTCTTCAGAAGTTTTATAAAAACTGATATTGTGTCTCATGCTCCTGGTTATATACCTAGGAGTTGTTACAGTTGGCTGTTCATGCTATCGGGATTTGTCATTCCGCTCGGTTGCTCACGTGAAACTTGTGTATGGTTCGATGGGTTTTGCAAAGTTACCTTGCACGTGTTACGGAGGCGATAACCGCCTTCTTGATTGAAGTTGTTCGGATTTTTAATAACCTCTAGGAATTACTGAATAACACGAGGATAGTAGTTTTTAATCCTGGCTAATATGTTCACGGATTTGTTATTTACTCTGTGGTTTTCTGGTCCTAATAGGTGTTCTGCAATGGCTGATTTTTGTACTTTTCCAAGTCGTGTGTGGCTCTGGTGTTATTTTACTTTACGTTGGATGCTTCTTCTCGTTTGTCCGATTTAGGATTTGCCACAGGTACGCTGGAGCTGGTAAACTCCTTCTGTCTGTAACCTGGCCAAATAATCTTTGTTGGAAGGGATTAAGCGTTCGACCTTTCTCATTGTACCATAGCGGACCCCGATGTTTTTCTTATCCAAGACCTTTCTTATTCGAAGTGTTGCTCCGGCGATGAAGAGAAAGCGGGCGTAATTAATATATTTATCTGAGGATTTTTTCGGTTTTATGGTGTTTTGGCATGCTTTCTTGATGTCTCGTCGACTGTAGCCATTCCTCCGTAAAGCATCTTCCATATGTCTTAGTTCCTGCCTTCGTCACAAATAGGGTTGGCCCGATGAATAAAAGTCTTGATCAACGATTTCTTTTGTTGAGGATGACGATGAGACGAGGCATGTGCTAGCTATCGGTCTCCTTACATTATACCGTATGGCTTAATCCAGAGGTTCTCAAACTATTTTAGACACTGTACCCCTTTTTACCAACAAAAAGTTTTGGGTACCCCTTATCAGTAAGTAAGCTGAAATATAAAAAAAATCTTAAACCTTTGTATTTAGTAGGTATAGTTTTAACCTGTGTAACTCAATTACGCGTCATTTTTAAATAAAACGAAGAGATATTGCTTACATACATTTTTATTATATTAAAAACAAAAACTTAAAAAACAAAAAGCGCTTATACTTACCAAAAAATTAGTGAGGGGTGAGCTTGTTTCTGTTTGCACAGTTTATCAATATTGGGTTCTAACTTAGATAAATACAATCTTAAATCATCTTCAACACTTAATTTGGTCCTATATTTATTTTTAAGATAGGTTAAACTTGAGAAACCTCTTTCACATAAATAAGTGGTGGAAAACCCAACAAGAAATTGAACAGCAGTGCTAGACAGTTCTTTGTATTCCTTTCCAACACCGATCCAGAAATCTAACAATGTAGTACCAAAACTCAAGTATTTTTTTTTAAGTGGGATCACACGAGACTTCAGTGAGCTGCTCCTTTTCAAGAGTAGTCAGGTTAGTGTCCGTAGCATCAGCATCAAAGGGGTCACGTATCCAGTTATACTGTTTCTCCAAAGGTGGAAAGTACTCTCTTATGCGGATCTTCAGTGCATTCAAATGCTGGCCCATTTGAGTCTTGAGTTCAGTAAAATCAGACATGTTTTTCTCATTATGTTGCAAAAATGTGTGCAATCTTTCAAAAAGCTCACACTTGTTTTTTTTGTATTTTTTTTCCCAGAGAGTGATCTTTTTTACCATTGCATCAGTTCTCTTTTCTACATAAAAAATATCAGAAACACTGCCTTGCATGGACAAATTCCAGATGTTGAGCTTTTCAAAAATATCACTTAAATAAGCCAACTTCAAAAGACAATCAAATTCAGTAATTACTGAAGACAATCATGCGATTTGTGTTCGGTAAAAAAATATACAATTCTTTGTTGGCCTGCCGCGTACCCCCTAAAAATTTTCGCGTACCCCTAAGGGGTACGCGTACCACACTTTGAGAACCACTGGCTTAATCTATTGTTAGCTTTTCGTTTCACTAACACGTCCAGGAAAGGGAGGCGTCTATCTTCTTCAGTTTTTATAGTGAATCTTATTTTGGCATAGTGGTTGTTTAGGTGTGCCAATAAAACTTTAAGAGCTGTTTTTCCGTGGGGTCATAAATATGTTAGAAATTACTATAGATAACGGGGATCCCATAGCGGCTCCTTTCTTTTGCTCGTAGTATTTTCCTACTTTCTTCGGGATTCTTTGTTTGCAATAAAATACAACTCCCAAATCACGCTTATGATCAACTTTACCAATCTTGACCATTAATTTTATACTGATGTACTATTGGCGTTTTCCGTCGAGTAAAGGTAAGACTGATGGATTTTTGAATATTTAAACGTAAATTATTTTTCTGACACAAATTGTGTACCTCATTTAAAACATTTTTTCGTATTCGCTCCCCAAACTGGTTACTTTGGAAACTGTCTAGGATCCTCAAAATGGCCATTTAGAGGCCTTGTACTTAAAGTCGTCATGGCAACATTTTAGCGGACTCAAACATTAGTTGCCATGACGACTTTAAGTACAAGGCCTCTAAATGACCATTTTGAGGATTCTAGACAGTTTCCAAAGTAACCAGTTTGGGGAGCGAAAAATACATTTTCGCGCGGCCTCCTAATATAATGCCGAGTTAATGGTAATTGAAACTTCATATTATAATGTTTGGAGAGCTAATACAAAAAAACGTTGTATGCAACACGTCCTCAAATGGCTTTAGAGGACTCATCTTCATATTACGGACTCGGCTGCGCTTTGCTCCGCCTCGTCCGGAAACATTACGATTCGTCCCCTAAAGCCTTGCTTTGAGAACTAGTTACATAAAGTACTATTATAATTGAAAGTAATCATTTAATGACATTGCCTCTTTATAGATCTTAAGATCATCTGCAAACATTAACGTATGACAATTATCCTTTGGAATACATAAAATAGCATTTACAAAGATTAGAAAAAATGGGTGCCACAGGTTAGTACCTTCAGGTGTCCCACATTTAATCTTAAATTCAATAGAGCTTTCCAATTAATAAATTACAAATTGAGTTCGACCAAATAGTTGCAATTTCTTTAGTAATATATTATCATCGAAGTGATTGCGTCCTGAATTTTTTCAGTGTTGGTGAATTTTATCTTTAAAGTATTTCTACACGCTTGTATAAAACGCGTTATCAGTATTATTTAACCACACCTATTGAACTGCCGAAAAAGAACGCAAACGCATTGACAATCTCTGAGTAATTAACAAGCGATTTGCTCTCGTATTTAAGTAATAGATGCCCCGGATTGCTGCGTTTTTTATTATGAATATACTGTTAAGATATTGGTACAGGGGTTTTAATCATATTAATAAGATTAAAAGAATACCGTATTAAAAATTACAAAAATGAATTTAAATGTGAAATGGATATCAAAATTATTAAGATGTATTTAGAAAAGAAAGGAAATAGAATTTATAATTTTATTAATTGAGAAACAGTAGGATTTTAAGATAATTTAATATCTGAAATGAAATTGGCTAGATCGCTAAGGAGATAGTTTATTAATAAGAATAAAATTTTTGAAACGAAAATGATGTAATACAATTTTGTAAAGTTTGAAATTAAGAAATAAACCGTTTTATAAGAGTTTTTAAATAAATATTTGGTAAAATTAAAGGGTTAAAGTTGCATGCAAATTGGCATGATGAAGAAGACTAAAAACTAAAATATTAAAAGAAGAATATTAGCAGACTAGATGGATGAAGACTAGAATGTGGTGAGAAAAGCAATTTAATACAATTATAATCTACAAATGCAAATAAAAGTAAGGGAATGTCAATTGAGTTTATTGTGGAATTACATTTGCATCGACTGAATTGGATAACAAGGAATGGTTTACAAAGGCAGTAGATTACATCGATATCATTAGTAGAGTGGGGGGCTTATCAAGTGACATCTGGTAGCTTGTCTCTGGCCAAGGTTCGTGGTGCCGGGTTGTAGCAGGCTTCATACGTGTGATTTGGTTGAGCATTCAAGTAAACACATCTACAACTGAGGTCTGATTCCTGTGGCGAACTGGGTTTCTGTGTTGATTTGGATCCGGATTCTGGACATTTTGGCAGTCGGTTGTCAGTAAAGGCCTTCGCTGTGGTTTTGAGTGGAGCAGTTTTGTAGCGTGGTGAGTTGCAGAACTGGACGTATTGGGTTTGGTAGAGGAGAGTGTTAAGTCCAATAAAACGTAACAGAATGCAGGTAATTTAAAATAAGAACTGAAAGAAAATAAAGAGTGAAATAAGTTAATTTTAATTAAGAAAGTACTTACTATTTGAGATTGTCGTATGACAAATGTAACGATGAAGTAGTTGTAATTGATTTTTCAAAACTAGTTTGGAGTGTTAGTTGACATGTGTATTGAGTTGTCATATAAAATAGGAACAACAAATTTCAGAATATAAGCAACCTAGATTAAAAAGAATCCGACCTGATTTTCAGTCAAGTGCTTCTACTGAAGCTAGCAAGAAATAATTTTGACTATTCAATTCACCTGTCATCTGTCAAAAAATGACCAATGAAAATCAAGAATTTGACGTTTCTTGACCAATCAAAAAAATATCAGCGGATATATCGTCTTAGAAGGTATTCACGTGAATATTTTACACAAATGTGATTTTTATCAGAAAAAGTCAATATTAGTGTTCTGTTACTATAGAAATTGAATAGTTTTTTGTTAAATTTACTGAACACTAATTTGAAAAAGTAGTTTGGTTCATTGAATAGTCCCTCGAAAGCCATTCTTAGTCAAAGTTAAATAGAATATTTTTGCGGTGGTATCACTACTCATGTCCATTGCGCTTAGGAATCGAACCTAAGCGCAATGAACATTCGTGATACGACAGCAAAAATATTCGAAATAACTTTGACTAGTCATTGTATTATCAGTGATTATCCATAATAAATAACAGGGCGATTAAATTAATTAAAATTTAATTTAATATAAAAATTTGATTGAGAATAAACTAAAGAAAAAGTTGTAATTCAATTATAACATAACATAAGTTGGGCACACAAAGTGAAGCTAATCACATTAACAATACATATGCAACGATTTTGGGTTTGTAATTAGAAAATCTTGAATTTGAGTGAGATATTCCTGATAAGCTTGTTTTATGTCTATTTAAATCTTTCGTCTTAAGTAATTATAATTGTCAAGCGGCTCTTCATCTTTTGTTTTGTTGAACTTTACTTTAAATTTTTATTTCTTGTCACATATGGTTTCCTGAGTGAACATACAGGATATTTTAAAAAGTAGAACCAAGCCTCTAACAAAAAGAAGAAAATAAGCAGATGATAGAAATAGGTAGAACGGAAAGCGGTAGCCATAGAACCCTCAAGTCTAAACCTAATTGATGTGAAGGACGTCATTAAATCTTTTTAAAAACAAAGGCTCAGGTGAGGATGTCCAAGTTGAATTGATAAGTATTGAGGAATACAATTACAGAAAGAAATAATGAAATTGATAGAAGAGATATGGAAAAAAGGGCAAATGCCACATGCCTCAATTGTGTATGCCCAATTTGTAAGAAAAAGGATAAGGCACAATGTGGAAACTATAGGGTAGTAGCATTAGTTAGCGTAATATATAATATCGTAGCTAAGAATATAGCAAACAGACTAAGACGAACAACTGAAAATATAGTAGGAAAATAGCAGGGAAGATTTATAAATGGAGAACCAGATATTCATGATAAAGCAAATACAGTCTACATTCTAGAAACATAACACCAAGCTATCATATATCGGTTATTTATTGCGTTCAGGAAGGCATACGATAGGGTAGTAAGGAGCCAACTATATAAAAATATGAACGAACTAGGACTACCAAGAAAAATGGTGAACCTAATAAAATGATATCGAGAGTGTAGCTATACGTTTGTTAGCCCCTCCATCGGGATATTAAAATCAAATAAGACATCTCGTACGCTTTACTATCTTACAAGTTAATTTGCCCTGGTTGTATACCTAGCTAGCACAGTATACATAAAACTCTTTTAAATAGCTCAATTGTGGTTACGAACGATTACTATTTGCCAAAAATAGGAAGCTGGCCTGCACCTGGGGGGTTATCGTGGTGAAACTGACTTCACACATATGCACAAGAAAACCAATTTGCTTACACAAATATATGGACCTTTACAAACACACAAAAGCAATAAATAAAATAGGATTAAAACCTAGAATCATGAGCCATTCCTAAACACCAGTGTAAAATAATAATGAACACTCGATGGGCGATATAACTTCGGGCTATTCACATTTACATTTACACAATGACAGGATAATTATATCTGACATACAGGTACATTTAAACAATAATGCGCCCAAATATCATTAAAATGCGGCCAAAGCCGGCATCAGATTTTGTGCATCAAAGCTCGTATTTTCAATTCGCGTACATATTATTGTCTATGTTGAGCATTCCTTTGAGCTCGTCAAAGCATCACAGCAAAGCTGAACGCTAATACTTATCGTGTAACTGCAACCATTTCCGATATTAAGTTACTCGGAAATCGGGCCCTAAGGACTGCTATGTTGTGTATTGAGCTCGCCCTGTATTTCATGCGTAGACTGACTTTTATGTTAATTCCACACACAGGCAACTAAAAGTTGCTGATGCCACGAAATTGTTAATTCGGTGATAACGAGGACAGTTCATTCCTCGAAACGTTCAATTTTCAATATTTTTAAATTTGAGAAGTAGCGAAATACCCATAATATAACATGAAATCCTCGAAACGTTTCACAAACACTTATAGGCAGCGATTATTTACTGAAAAGCTTCCATCTACGTCTATTGAACTTGAAGTTGTGTTTATCGCTGCACCTGAAAAATCAAGCTTCACTGAACAGGTCTAGATTCGCGCACATTCAACTATGATAAGTTACAATTTTTAAGCCTAATTAAGAATAAAAAAGCATACTCTAATGTAAGAACTCATGGATCACATTCTTTTCTAAGTCCAAGTTATTTATGTACATTTTTTTGCACAACTGACGTTTATTCGAACATATTCTGATACCATTTTAATTGCGATTGAGGACCAACACTATCATGGACTGATGGAATGGTTGTTAGGAAACAAAGATGGATTTAGATTTAAAGGTAAATTTTGGTTCATATCTGAAATATCCTCCTACCGATCTATCTAAGAACTAACTAAAATTTCCAATTTATTTTCCCTGCACTTAACCCATCCTCAACGGCCAAATCTCCATCAAAAGCAGGACGCGCGAGCCAGTCATCTGCGCACACAACGATCCCATTCCGCAACCCTTCGATTTGTATTTTAAATAAACAGAGACGATGTGGGGTTCGCATATGGGTTAATAAGTACTACAGAGCAATGCACTTATGTTTGTGCTCGTACAGCTTTAGTATTCCCGGATTCGTGTTTAGGGGAGCCACCCCACGATTGCGATTCAAGTGTCATTGGTTATGAAGTCAATTTACAAGTAATTATAGTAGGTAGGCGAGAAAATTGTTCTTTCATGCAGGAAAAAGGTTCTGATTTGTTCGAACTCTTATAAACGGCTGGAAATCTTGCTTCATGGGAAGTCAAATATTTTATTGAAAGGTGAAGGGGCGACATTTGTGGTTTTTAATCCAGCAACGTTCAATAAGCCAGTGACATTAAATGGCCGGCATTTTATTATTATGGTAACTCTGGGATTTTGAATATTATGTTATCTTAGAGTTCGAATAATAACATATTAAAATGCTCCTGCTGTTACTTTTATTTTATATTAATGATAAACGACATTGTACAGATGCTTATTAAACTTCACATGCCATGATTAAAATGGATCTCTAAATTTTGTTGTTTGCAACCGCGATTATTTAATTACCGGCAACAACATACGTTGGAGTTATTCGGTATTTATTAGAACTTTACATTTTTAACAGTGATTATTTCCTTCATATCCATAATAATGCGTAATCACTATGGTTTCTGTCAGTTTAACAATGACAAAAATATAAACGTCAAAATTTAACCACGGTTAAATTTGTGTCAAAATTTAATCGCTTGTGCATAATTGTAACATGATTCTTAAAGGTGCTTCATCAACTGAATTTTATCTATGTATTCAGGAAATAATCACTCCGAACATCCCGCGTGCATGTAAACTAGCCTGAATAAATTTTGACGATTTTCTGTCATAATGTTTTGCTCTGAAGAAATATATCTCGTAAATTTTCCGCCCCAAAATCGCTCGTGCTACGCACTCGGGATTCTTGTTGAGCGGCAAATTTACTTGACAAATTTCTTAGCAAACCATTCTGACAGAAAACGTCAAAATTTAATCGGCTATTTTAATGCACTTGTGATATTACTGTTGAGTATTTCCTTCATATCCATAATAATGCGTAATCATTATGGTTTCAGTCAGTTTAATAATGACAAAAATTCAAACGTCAAACTTTAACCGCTTGTGAATAATTTTAACATGACTATTAAAGGTGCTTCATGACCAATTGAAATTTGTTTATTTATTCAGAAAATAATCACGCCGAACGTGCGTGCATGTAAACTAGCCTAAATACATTTTGACAATTTTCTGTCAGAATGTAAATTTTCCGCCCCAAAATTCTTATTGAGAGGCAAATTTACTTGACAAATTTCTTTGCAAAACATTCTGGCAGTAAACGTCAACATTTAATCGGCCATTTTAATGCACTTGGGATATTACTGTTGAAAATTACTGAATCCAGAAAAATAGTTTTAGAGGAATCTGAAGGCGGCAGATGTTGAAATATCAATTTTTGGTCTTCTCTTAATCTTATCGGGGGGTAAGAGAGTGCAGACCTTCTTTCAGAAGATTCCTTTGTTGGGGAAAAATTTCGGCAGGACTGCCAGCACAAAAACAATAAAAGATACAATAAAACAAATCAATGGTAAAAGTGAAAATACTTGAGCCTTAGTAGTGAGGATCGTTCCTTGGATATTCTCACTGAAAGTTTGCTGGCCATTGTGCCGAAGCGAAGCTTTAAGCAAACGCCATTGAAACGTTGCAAGCGATTGGTACTCCTGACCCCTGACGTATACCGGGTCGTGTTACTAATAGCCTACGAGCGTACAGTGCTACAATTTTAATCAACACGGTAAGCAACAAAACAATCAATACTACATAGTAACAAAATTATTAAAAATAATTTCTAGGTGTTTTCATAACGTCTTTTCCCGAGAACTGTTTTGTCTATAAACTACACAAATATTATTTTGTATAACCTTAAAGAAAATTTGATGCCCATACAACATCTAAATTAAGGTAACACTTTGATGATTTAAATAAAAAGTTTACTACAATAATTACGCAATTGAGCGCACATCCTTAAGATTAAAAACAAAATATGATCTGTTGTGCATTCCCTAAGCTCTATTTTGCTATATAACTATATAATTAACTACATAAATATTTGTGCCCAAGAATATGAGCAAGCCTCAAAGAAGAACTTGTGTGAATAACTTCTCCCATAAAATAAGTACGAAACTTGCACACTATAAGGATAACATTCTTAGTCGATGTTTTATCTTGCGATACATCGAAATAAAAATATCGAGGTGGAAACATCGAACATCAAAAGCAAAACATCGATGTTTCAGGAAACATAGATACATTAAATGCATCTCCAATGTATGTCCAAAAACTATGAAACCCGCATTTGAGGGGATAATACCGAACCGGATATCGAAAGATTCGACATGCATCTAATAAAGCGACGAAGATGTTGCTGAAGGATGACAAAAGAGCGACCAAGAAGATAGAACTGTCCAAATTGTTTTTTACCGTTACGGTGTAGCTTCTTTAACGTCTTTGCAACTCCCCTCTGGCCCTTATGGGGTATTTACCTAATCTAGTAGTGGATTCTCCTTCTTTTTGAGAGCGTACAAATTTCCAATAGTTCTCATTTTTCTACGGCCGCCTTCCACCTGCAGGTATGAATTGCAATCTTTTGTTTTACGTGGCTTGACAAAACAAAAATGCGTTTGCAGGCCTTTCTCAGCGCTCTCGGCTTTGTGCCTTCTTCAGCAAGCAAACTCTTATTTGGTGTAACCGCCTAAGTGTTTCACATCTGTCTTACGGACCTGAAGAGGTCGCTTGCTTTGAGACCCGCTGTCCGACTTATGCTTTTGGCTAACAGAAGGTCGGGTTTTTTGTTTTACCACCTTATCTACGCATGATGTTGCTGTATTCCAGCGATAAGACTTATTATCCATGCGTGCTTTATTCAAACCACCAGGCGAATATAATGCAGAAAAGACCCCCGCGAGTGCTTTCGGAATAAATTTTAATATACATTGTTCCAGTGATTGCCTGTTGAACTTTGTTAATATTTTCAAGCGTTAAATTTCTAATTAATTGATTTGCAGTCCGTAGTCTTTACCATCTGCTATTGGTTTAACATATTAATTAATTTTGGCTTGTTGAACGTTGTTAATATTTTCAAACGTTAAATTTCTAATTAATTGATTTACAGTTCACTGTCTTTACACCTGCTATTGGTTTAACATATTAGTTAATTTGGAATT
This sequence comes from Agriotes lineatus, assembly GCA_940337035.1. NCBI lineage: Eukaryota > Metazoa > Arthropoda > Insecta > Coleoptera > Elateridae > Agriotes > Agriotes lineatus. The sequence continues at coordinate 241,569,730 of OW679194.1, read as the reverse complement.
CACTCTCGCTTTTAACCTGCCATTTTAATTAATTTTGGAATTAATTCGACTTGTACAATTATTATTGTTTGTTACGTTAGTATACGGGACTAATTTGATTTTCACTCCCATGGCATTTGGCAAAGACATTGTTTTTTGTAATGCGCTTTGTTGTGTATAGGTCTTTGGGATAAGTATCGCATCCGCGAATTATGTTTAAGGACATAGCTTTTCGGCCTGAAAAGATACCTTAAGTAGGATTTATCTTCGCTTTTAGAATTCAGTGAACAATTAATTCAATTCTCTTGTTTGCCAACATAGCTGGCATACTATTTCACGTCAAGCTCTTGAAATGGCCAACTCCATTTTTTATTAATAAATTTTAACTTTTGAGTTGTTTTACAACTATGCATTTATTTTAATATTCAATGCCGCAGAAGATGAGTACGGTATCAAACTGTAGAAATAAAGTATATTATTGACTGCACGGAGAACGAAAATTCTCTGCACATATAACCTCAACCTACACCTAAAAGTCAGCATTCTCACATTTACCGGATTTTAGTACAGTTGAAGGTTTTGCGAGGCGGACCTATCGTGGGTAGTGGGTTGCTTAAGATAACTGGGCCAATAGAGTAACGAAGAACATAAAAATTAAAAAGCCTGATATCTGGGCCATATTATCAGAAATTTTAACAAGTACCCTTCAATTTATCATACAAGTCAAAATAGCATCCAAGAGACCTGGGAGGAAGAGCAAACGTGATTAAAGAACTTGAGACAGTGGTATAGAAAACCATATCTGAATATTTTTAATGGTTGAATATGTTAAGTATTTTACGTGTTATCTTCCATCGATACATCCATGTATTCCTCTATTCCGTACCTACCATGTGCAGAATATGTCTACAGCTTATTAGAATGGTACTTGGGTTATTCAGCGTCTAAAAGTTCTTATAAACATGATGTAAAATTGTAAATGATATACAAACCAAATTTTGAAAATAATTACTGCTAAAAGTTACTTTCGGGGGATGCTATTTCCCTAACAAAAGTGGACCCATGACCATCAAAACTTTTTGGCTTAAAATAATTCGAAGAATCGGCTATGGGACCCTTTACGGAACAGCCGGTATATATTCTTTATTATTAAATAAACTAGACTTAAGTGGATTCGTAAGTACACTCTAGCGTTAATGTTGCCATAAGAACGCCCTACACATCCAGTAGCGATGATTCTTAGTATAAAGCTTGTTGCACTGAATAAAAGGCATTGAATTCTCGTCGCCAGGAACGTTGCTCCGCTTGTATCGCAACATTATTGTATTTATTAGTTGATCCTCGAAAACTAAGAAATTGCCTTGACAATGTGACTCACTGCTTCGGATCACGAACTTCGTGCGAACGTGACTTTTATTCTTGTTCTTGTTGTCAGTTCTCCGCCGCGTGGTTTTTGCTGCCTTCATTGTTGATATGTCCACTGCCGTTAAATATTTGTGGCAAATATCCCCTTCATCCTATCGATCAGGTACGTAGCTTCTACAGCAGTGGCTGCAAAATAGGAATTCCTACCGACCCCGAACGATATAAATGAGTAATTTTTAGTAAATGCAGGTTTTAGAATTTATATGGGCCTTTGGGTTGATAGGTTGAATTATGTGGTGTGTATGAAAGAAGGTTGTTAATAGCGTTCTGCGATTACATACTGCTATATTAGTGGAAAAGCTTTCTTAACCCAGGCAGTCGACTCTTCCTAATATTTTTTTGTAATGATTCGGAAATATGTTTCATTCCATGCTTTTGTTTTATACCTTGAAATCCCAGTTCCAGTCGTCAACGCGTTCCAAAACCTTCAGCGGGTGTAATAATGTTTGGGTTAATTTAAGGGCTGCAACCCTCTCCCAGCACGCAACATTAACAAGATATAGGACTCCCAAATCAAGCCCGGGATGGAGCGGCATCATCAGCAGACAAATCGGATCGGCCATCGAACCGTGCCATAATTGAACGCCCCCGTCTATGGTTATGGGCGAAGGGTTCGAGATCTGCCCGCGTAGTTGGACATCGAGATATATTTTCATTTCGATGCAAATTCTTGGGTCGAATTGATGCTCCTTTGAGCGATTGCAGCAGATAGGGTTGCGGGTTTTATGTCGGGCGTAGGGCAGGAAGGCTCGGCCCTACAGATTTTCCACATAAATCAGCCTCGTGCGAATTATTTCCCCGATTCTAAATTTTTCAATTTGACGGAGTGTGACACCCGGAGCGGCTTGTGGGCCCTTTTATTCAAATTTCGGTGCCAATAAAACCGAGATCGAAGGCTGATGCATTGTTTGCAGAGCGGGGCGCAGCCTGGAATACTTTGTATTTCTTTCGCTGATCGGTGCATTTCCGCTGCACCCTCCGCCCTGCAGACGCGAAAACGAGACAAAAGGAAACTAATGTAACAGGAGGGTTTCTGCTCGGGCTACTTTGGCAGTTGCATACGTTGCGCGTCTTGCTCGCTCTTTTTTGCTGAGGCGAGGAAGACGCCGAGTTCTCCAGTGCACACAAACAGAGTTTAGTCATTTAAATTTCGCGTTAAGTAGTTTAGTGTGCGAATTCTTTGTTGCCGCGCATTGGAAATAACAACTGTTTCGGTCTTTAAGGGCTTTGAATAATGGGATACGGCGGCGTTTTGTTCTGGCGGAAAAGTGGATATGCATTACACGTCTGCGATGTCGTGATCGAGGAAACGAGAGGGCTGAACTTTGGCCTCTGAGGGCCGCGTGCTGCGGAGGGCGAGAACAATGACCGACCAAGTAACTGATTAAATTAATATACTCGGGGGCGACATAGGACCTGTCGCGTTATACGCCCGAAAATAAAATCCGTGCAGGAGCACAGAGCAGTTAACTCTCGCAGGGAAATCAATTTACATGTTGAAGCGGCCGCTGCAGAGATGTTGTAGTAGCGCAATAATTGTTAGACACCATTGCTCTTTCAATATGCCACATTTTAATGTGCAAGCAGGTCTCAGGTCTAGCTGTACCTTATGCAACCAAACATACACTTTACTCAATAAAGCGAAAGCAACGATAATATATTATCTTTGGTGAAAGTTTCTCTTTCAGTTTAAATAATTTAATTTTGATTTAGGTAATGGAATAAGGGGGTGGAAAATAAATTTCAAAATTAACTGATTCTAAAGTATTTAAAAAGAACAGAAAAGTGCGTGTTGGTTGGTTTTACAATTCCAAGATGTCGCTGATTTTCTTAAAACATTTTTACTTTATCGATTGTTCAACTTACGGAAAATAGAAAATTTAAAACGTTAATATACAGGGTGCCTAGCGAAGTTCTCCCGCCACTGAAGGAGCATGTTCTTGAGACCATTTCAAGCAAAAAAGTTCATATGAACATGTGTCCTATTTTCAGTATTGGATTGGTCGAGATGGGCCACACAATTGGCCGGCCAGATCTCCAGATCTAAATCCCCTAGATTACAACATATGGAGTTGGATGAAGGAGTTGGTGTACGAAGAGAAGTAGAAACATGAGAGGCTTTAATCAAGCGAATTTTGAACGCTGCAGCACAAATAAGGTAATGAATGGAACGCGTGGTAAACGCAGGCGTACGGCTAAATGCATTGATGTAGGAGGTGGAATTTTTGAACATCTATGACTACGTTCTTTTAAATTATTAGTCTGCAGTCATTTATTTTGTTATTTTTGATGTCATAGAAACAAAAATGATTTAAGATTAATTTAGTTTGAAATGTGTAGAGCTCAATAAATACTGAGAATAGGACACATCTTCATATGAAGTTTTTTGCTTGAAATGATCTCAAGAACATGCTCCTTAAGTGCCGGGAGAACTTCGCGAGACACCCTGTATATAAATACAGTTTTATTTTCCAAACACTTATCTACTCTAGTTATGCTTTAATAAGATTTAACACTGGAACACATACGGCATGACTTGCAAATCTCCACCTGATATATTTTTACAGAAGCATGATAAAGTTGAATTAATAAAATACTAAAGTCAGTTTAATAAGTAGTGTATAAAATCAGCATTCACTTGTTGAGAAAATTAGAGCAATTTTAAGAAAAAACAATCCACTTATACAAGTGAATTCAACATTATAACTTACTTTTTCTATATTCAAAAATAGTTTCCAGTCTGACCACGTGGCCTAATTTCATTCTTTTAGAATATACAACCATACATTGTATACGTAAAAATAAGCTTTCTCATGGCATCCATGATTTTATTATTTTAAATAGTGGTAAATATCTCGGAAACAGGCAAACTTAAACTTGTATTCTGATATTCCCTTTCAAAATCTTAAAATTTCTAAACTACCAGGCGATTACAATTTTTACAAAAACCAATCAAATTCCAATGCAAGTCAAAGAGAGATTGAGAAATATGGACACCTTGTAAATTACTTTTGAACTTCTGCTTCTAAACAACATTTTGAAATAATATCCCCATGTTCAACTCGAAAATTGAACACATCTCTGAAACAGTACCGGTTCGTGGAGAATTTTGATGGTAGAGCCAATCACCGAACATACAATGCACTCAGAATGGCTGCTGATTTAATCTAATTTAATTAAGCTAATGAGCTGCTGATCTTGAATACGCTATATAAATTGACGCATAGGAGACAGAACATTCAGAAGGGTGAATATACCCTGTATATAATAATCTCTACATATATAAAGGAAAGTCATAACCCTGACTAATCAACGCAGAGCCGAAACCACTGGTACTAGAAACTTGAAATTTGGTTGCAAGGTTCAATTTGTTACGTAAGGTAGTGCTAAGGAGGGATTTTTTGAAATTCGACCCCTAAGGGAGTGAAAAGGGGTAAAATGTGTTTTCACAAATTCCTCAATATCTCTTACACCCGATAAGATATCAATTTGGTGTTTACTTGCGAAGATTACTAATGCAAATACCTAGAAAAGTATTTCAGGATGTTGCCTTAATCAACCCCTAAAGGTGCAAATCTGGATAGGGGGTGAATTAAAGAACCCTTCGTATCTCCTATGTTTATTGAGTTAGAACATTCTTTTTTGGCATATAGATGTATTTTTAAAATATTTAGGAAGGGGTTTAAGGGAATTTAAAAATTTTAACCCTAAAGGGGTACAACGAGGAAAACTGAAAAGGGGTAGGGGAGTTAAAATTATTAATTTTTTTTGCTGTGAATTCCATTTCACAATAAAATGGGTTAAATGCGATTTTTTTTAATTTGGCCCCTACGAGGGTGAAAAGGGGTAAAATGCGTTTTCACGAGTTCCTCAAAATCTCTTAAACCCGATGAGATAGCGACTTGGTGTTTACTTGCAAATATTATCAATGCAAATACCTAGAAACGGATTTTAGAATTTTTCCCTAATAAACCCCTAAAGGTGCAAATCTGGGTTGGGGGTGAATTAAAGAACCCTTCGTATCTCCTATGTTTATTGAATTAGAACATTATTTTTTGGCATATAGATGTATTTTACAATATTTAAAAAGCAGTTTAAGGGAATTTGAAAATTTTAACCCTAATGGGGTAAAAGGACAAAAAACTGAAAAGGGGTAGGAGGATAAAATTATTGCTGTAAGTTCCATTTCACAATTAAATGGGTTGAAAGGATTTTTTTTAATTCCACCCCCACGGGGTGGAAATAGGAAAATGTGTTTTCACGAGTTCCTCAATATCTCTTAGACCCGATGAGATAGCGACTTGGTGTTTACTTGCAAAGATTAACAATGTAAATACCTAGAACGTATTTTAGAATTTTCCCCTAATCAACCCCCATATGTGTGTTTTTAAATCTTTAAAAAGTGGTTTAAAGTTTTTATTCTAAATTTAATTGTGAAAGGAGTAAAAATGGGGTAAAAGTAAAAAGAAGTTAAAAAAGAGGTTAGAGTTATTGATTTTTTTCTGTGTAACCAGTTTAGAATAAAATAGAAGGATTTCCGAAATTCCACCTCTAAGTGGTGGAAAGTGGTATGTTGCTACAATTTATGAATACAACATTTAATAAGAACATTTATAATTTTTATTCTAATTGTTATACTAAGCCTATAGTTTTATCAATCTATATAAGGAGAACGACGATTACATACACATTTCCAGGAGATACATGAAGCATAGAAGGGTTATGGAGACCTTTTTTTGGAAGAATATTGTTTCCTTTTTACCTACAATATTGTTTTGCAGCGTTTGTTAGTTTAGCCTATTGAGTGAGAGAGGAGGGGAGCATTCTAGAATTCGTTTAGGATTTAGAAGAAAAAACATTTGTAGTCCGTACGAAGAACGGGTATCTTGCTAGTAAATTATATTGAAGTGTTATCAATATAGTAAGTTTGACTTACCTTCGGTATCAAATAAACTTATACCCTTTAGTTTACACTTTATAAAGCATATGAATCGTATAATATCATAACATTGACATTTTTACAATTTATAATTTGACATTTGACTCATGTCAATATTAATAGCTATTTGTGCAACAAGTGCTAAAAGTGGATGTTGTTGCACGAGTTTGCACGCAATATTTTTTTCTACGGCCTTCAATTTACTATTATTAATCCATAAATGTCGATTTAACCAAGGTTTGCATTTATGACAGTTATAATTTATGTCATAGTAAAGAGATTACCGTGACGGCGCAGGTGACTGTTTCTGCAGTCGGCAGCTGTCAAAGTTAGTTAACAAAGGTAATTATAATAGTACACATTTTACTTTATTCAGTATACAGTGTGTCCCCGGATGGACCTAGCTATACTTGTAAACTTCCTTATTTTGCATTTTAAGAAGAACAGTCATTCTTCATAAAAAGTTTTGCTTCATCTAGCAAGTCCGCAGCCACTACCAAAATTCCGAAATACCTTACAGGGAGGTTAGAAAACAAGATAACGTAAAATTTGGTTCAGAGTAAAGTACCTTTTATTTGAAAGGAAAGCATAAGTATTGCTAGAAAAAGATGTTTGAAATTTCAATAGAAGCTCACATATCTAATTTGAACATTGTATCTCAAAGTTAATTTTTTATCTTTATTGAAATAATAGCAAAATTTATACTAGTATAAATTTTGATAAAAAAATCAACTTTGAGATACAACGTTCAGATTAGAAATGTAAGCTTCTATTGCAATTTGCAAACTGAAGTGGCAGTGGGCCGGCCACATGATGAGAATGTCAGACAATAGATGGACGAAAAAGGTGACTGAGTGAAGGCCGCGAACGGGAAAACGAGATCGAGGTAGACCACGGACACGATGGCGAGATGATATTCAGAAAGTGGCGGGGACGCAGTGGATGAGTGGGACTATAAACAGGGAAGAATGGAGACAACTTGGAGAGGCGTATGTCCAGAGATGGAATATATAAAACGCTGGAATTGATGATGATGATGATGATTGCAATTTTAAATATCTTTTTCAGTAATACTTATGCTTTCCTTTCAAATAAAAGGTACTTTATTCTTAACCAAATTTCACGTTGTCTCATTTTCTAACCACCCTGTTAATTCGGAATTTTGGTAGTGGCTGCGGACTTGCTAGATGAAGCAAAACTTTTTATGAAGAATGACTGTTCTTCCTAAAATGCAAAATAAGGAAGTTTGCAAGTATAGTTAGGTCCATCCGGGGACACACTGTATAATAGAGATGGGAAATACTGCTACTGACTAGTAACGTTACATTCGTTCCCGTTACCAAAATATAACGTTCCGAAATAACGTTACCACGTTACTGATAAAACGCACATACACATGGCGTTCCGTAATAATTTTAGTCAGCCCTGACCGCTGACCAGTAATGCTGTTATCGTTGATGCTAACGAACGCCCTGAAAGACCCAAATATCGAAGACCACGGCGTCTGCATTTTTATTCTGTTTGTTGTATATTTCAGCACTTGCACATTATTTATTGTATTATTGTACCTCTACACAACTCCGACCAGCCAAATAATTTTACAGTACCTATTCACTCTTCACTCGCCAAAACCTAGATTTTTAATATAAATTTTTATAGTATGTGGGTGCTTGCGGGCACAAATTTAGCACTAGAAATGAGTTCAAGAAAGACCTGTGATTTGGAACTTTTTTTATTCCGAAATCAAAAAGTAGGTAATCGCATAGCTGTTTGTAAGCTCAACTTTATGTTTATAAGTAATTATAAGATTTGCTTATTTTTATAAGCTAAAAACCCTCTACCGAAACCTCCCTCTAATTAATAATTATTAATGATTTATTTATTCAATCCATTTGTAATATTTGGAACGACGACTTCGCATGTTTTAACGTAACGTTGTGCAAAAACTCGTGATCTATTAATTCCATAACGCTAGTGCCACTGTCCGTATCTCACTGTGTACCATTGTACTCGTTAACAAAATAACAAGTTATTTAATGAACGAGTAACGAAACGTAACGTCGCCGTAAAATAACGTTCCAAAATAACGTTACTGAAATAACGACTCATCTCTACTGTATAATGCTTTAATTATTTAAAAACACTTTACCTCGAACGAAAGAAGTAACTAGAATAACGATATAACCTCACTTCCTGTTTAAAATTCTAAACCCAAAACCCGCTGTTAATTTTAACGCGCTGATTTATAAAACGTAATTTTTAGTTAAACAAGCTAGTGCTAAAAGGCATACTTTTAGTAGTGGTCGTAGAAATATTAACTATTGTCCACGACTAGCTCTAGCTCGAAGCAACGAAACACCTTCGTTTCAGTCAAATGAGTATGTTCACAATAATAATTCTTTCTAATCTGACCTTTTATATTTATAGCCAGTAATTATAACTAGTATACTCTTATTACTGTAAAAAGATATGTATTCGATTTCAAGTACCTTGAAAATATTTCTATAGTTTCAAATTATATCACGATAAATTTAGTTTAGCTTGATACTTACATTAATAAAAATCAACGAAGCTTCAAAATTATTTTAATACCTTCGATGAAAATATATAGGTTTAATACATTTACGGCCGGTCTTATAAAGACCACTAATCTGAGATTAAACTTTAATTCATTGTTAAAATAAACAAAAGCGCATCAAAACGGTAGTTCTTATGACATTGTATTCATTAGTAGTCAGATTAGTGGTCTTTATAGGACTGGCTGTTTAGTTGTTTAAAATAAAAAATGATCTACCTATTTTCCACAAAAACCAATTTCCAAATATAAATGCCTAAGCTGTCGACACCTTGATTTACTTCCAATTTGGAATATTTTATTAAATGAATCTCTTACTTTATAAAACACTTATATTAATTTTAGCCACTATTTAACACTGGAAAGGTAATTCACGAAAAAGATTAGTTTTTGGCAACGCTTTCCTCCATTCAATTGTTTTCTGTTACGTACACTAGCCGCCTAAAGTTTAGCATTTTTTTTTGCATAAAATCTCCAAAACTGTTGACCTTAGACCCATATAACTTTATAGCAAAATAATTAATATTTCACTTCAAAACTTTTATGTTACCTAAATATAGGGTATTCTATTTAAAAAAATGAAGTTTGATTTGCTACACTTGTTTGAGACACCCTGTATAATCAAAACTATTTTAGTAATGTGCACCAGCTTCGTCCCTACAACTTTTATATACACAATATTTATGTAACTCTCATAATTTTACAAATATCTTCTACCGCTGCATTGTTGCCGGACCCTGTATATTGATGATGGTGATGATTAAAATTATGCGTAACGAAGAAATTCATATTAACAATTCCTAGCGCTTTCCCAACTGCGCTACGCCGCTTCTTACAACATACGTACAAGCCACTAATACAAGCATTATTATTGTAGACAATCTAGGGGAAACAATAATATCTGCAATATGCTGTCCTCCACGACATAACAACAAATATGATGATTATATAGATACTTCAAAACGCTAAGAAACCGGTTTCTGGTTGGAGGAGATTATAATGCGAAAACACGTACTGGGATCCTTAGTCACAATAACCATAAGAGGGGAGTGTTCTAAAGGTCATGAAAAATAATAAACAAAATTATTTATCAAGAAATCACCCTACCTATTGGCCTTCCAACCCCAACAAATTATATTATCTCGGACAAAATCTACTTAGGGCCTACATCTACAATACCTAGAATAAGCTATTCGAGGTATAATTGCCATATCTTCCTTTGTTACAGCAATCGTTTCTGGAGTATTTATTCCCCGGATAACGTTATTCTTGGTTTATAGAACCGGCCCTTAAACGATTAACTGCCATCATAGATACAAACAAGCTAATACCTACACACCTATTCGGATTTAGCAAGGTACACGAAACCATAGAGCAAATACATCGAATTATTACCACAGTCAATAATGATATGGAAGTAAAACGATACTGCTCAGCTGTTCTCGTTAAAATATGGCGCTTAAAACTACTATACAAATGTAGACATTCAATTCTGCACCCTTTTTACACCCTTCTAAAATCCGACTATCGGATAGGACATTCCAAAAAAACACCAAAAAGCATAACACTGACCTATGTTTGACAAATATGGAGTACCACAGGGTAGTGTTCTGGGACCTACATTATACACACTGTACACAGCACACCTCACAGCACGATCCTACCTGCAACCAGAAACCTACAAAATCACCTAAATCAGTTCAAACAATGGATAACAAGATAGCGAATGAAGGCTAATGAAAACAAATCGACACATGTCACTGTTACCCCGAAGAAAGAAACTTGTCCAGTTGTTACGCTGACTGAAAATCACATAAATCACTTAAGAAAATTGAAGCTTCGTTAATTAATCATCGACGAAGTCCAATCTAAATAGAACAAAAGCAAAAAATAATAGAAATGACCCCCTGCAAGTAAAGACAAGGAGACCTCGGCATCGAAACAGCTAACCTCGACCGTAGAAAGTTCAAGCTACCTTCTAGCACAGGATAAATCTTACTATATACCAATAATATAATACGTAACTTAAATATGTAAAACTATATTGGTATACGAATTCAAACTGAATCATAATTATGGCAGCACAAGTAGCTCCAGGAAATTCAACGACAATCAAGTCAATAACTGCTTGAGCGAGCTCTCCATAATTTATGCACGTCACCGGGGAAAAAAATCACATCTCGGTGAAGCAATTTAAAATCTAGTACAGGTACTTCAAGCCGACAAATTTCAAGAGGATTGATTTCTCCCAAATCAGCCTTGCTGTCAGACACAAATAGCAGCTCGGTGGGACTTGAAGACGGATAAATGCTTACAAGAACAGTGAAGCATTCCACCCGCAGGAAATTTTCGAAATAACTCGAACAACCAAATCCAAGACCAGCACCGGGTTTTTGCAAACTTAAGCAAGCCGCCTATTAAATTTGTCTAAGCAAAAAATGAACTGGTGGTTATGATAATTAAAAGAAACTGGAGCGAAGTGTAATTTAAGTCCGGACCTCAATCCGAATGAATGAATAGCCATCTACTTTTACTTCCTTTTACAATAAAGAATTCACCTCAAAAATTCGAAATTGAGTTTTCAACAGATCTTCACGTTTTAGAGTCCATGAACCCAAAAAACATGTTTTTGCTCATTGGTCTGTTTGCCAGTCTGTGTGTGAACAACATATCTCAAAAACGAAAAGAAATATGACGTTGAAACTTTATATATATATATATATGTTGTGTGTACTATCTAGATACGGCAGAAAGCTTTTGAAGAAAATCGTATGGTGTTTACTCTTGTAATTTTTCAGTTTTTTCGATTTTTTCAAAAAGGAAACTTTATATTTTTATTACATTTTTAATGTGTATTGATGGGAGATCGGTGATTTTCCAGTTGAATACCTCTAAAATGGGTTTCCTCTGTTTTTTTATTAATTCCTAATTTAAATAGAACACACGGTATATTATTAAATTTTTGTATCCGGCTTAAAATTTTAGAGAAAATTTGTCTCTTCAACTAACACTATTTTGTACGATTTCTGTAGAATTTGTAATTTTTGAAATTTTTTGACAAATGCTTAAAAATTAAAAATCAAATGTTTGGCCAATTATAAGATCAGTGTAAAAGGAAGTTGTGTGCGTGTATCACACTAGATTTTTCGATAATGTTTTGTCGTATTCAAAACAGAAAATGTAGATGTTTTTTAACTACTACCAGGGGCTCCTTGATATCACGCCGGCGCTCTATTCTCACGACATTCCGTCGCCCTTATACTTGCCTCAGTGTGTGGAAATACACACGCAAACTACATGCATTTTCTTGGTTCTGCAAGCGCTTTAAGGGGGGGGGGACTCTCTGGATTGAAGTTTTTAAATACCGCAGAAATCAACGCGACAAAAAGGTGGGAAATTCTTAACAATCCCCTGGGATATTACTCAACATGTTATATAATTTATAGCTTACGTTTTTAGATAAAGCACACAGGAGTTGTACTCATACTCGGTAAAAGTAGCAATTATACATAATAGAAAAGATATTAAAAAATATCCAAAATAGGATGATGTAGGTAAATATATACTTGTAGCTAGATAGGTCTAGAATGTACATTAAAAACATGAAATTAGTCAATTGATAATTAACCATCGCAGTACAGGAAATAAAGACGTCCTAACACTTATAGAAAGAAGACCACGAATTATATCACGCCACAAAGAAGTTCCAGAAATTAACATATCAAATTATTTAACTCTACCCTGTACACTACAATGTTACACCATCAAACTCTACCTGCACTTGCTGGTTGACGCAGGGACAGCTCCTCAGCCGCTCCAGCTCCACCCAGACCTCCAAGTCGCGCTTGCAGCCCTCATTCTTATCTGCGCACACCAGGAACCGTAGACCGAAGACGGCGATAGCGGGGACGCGATCCCGGAATCCGAGTCGGAAACTATTCCGGCTTTTCCGAGGTTGAATCCGGAGGCTTTGCGTTCAATCAGATACGCATTAGCGTCGGCCAAAGAGAGGCACTTGGGACTCTCAAAGCAGTCTCTAAACTTGGACTGCGGCTCGGGCTTCTGCATGCAGCTAAACTCCTTTGCTTTGCGCCCTCCGCGGTCCCTGGGGGACTGAAATGCACTTTTCTCCGAAACACGAGCGTTGCTGACCAAGGCAGGGATGTTCGTCAAGCTTGGTTTCGCGTGACGTTTCGAACCATCTTCAACACTGAAGGGGGGCATCGCGGTCCCGTTGCTCCTGATTTGCGTCCAGGGCAGGAACTTCGCCGAGAGGGACGAGGGATTGTAGAGATAGGCCTTGGAGGCGACCGCTAGTTCTCTTCTAGCCAAGGAAGGGTTAGTTTTAAGTGCCGACTCGCCCTGCAAGCTGCCGTAAGGGCTTCTTAACGGTGTCGTGAGAGTTGCTTTATGCGCCCGTTGCTGCTCCTTCATGCTGCAAGGCGTTGGCGAGTCTCCAGAAGAGTTCGCGAGGTGATTTAATTGGTTTTCGGTTGAACAGTCACTAGACACGGGTCTGCGCTTCACGGTGCCTGTTTTAGTGGATGGCGAGTCCCAGTCCAGGGAATTGGAGCTCGAGTTTACAGTCCCTGACGAAACTACCCCTTTGCGACGCACCAGTCTCTTTGATGACATCGCCAATGCACATGATTTGGAAAATGAGTGGACTTGATTTTTGCTGCGAATAGGCCTGCTTGGTGCTTGTGGCGAAAATGACTGCTCAAAGCGCACTGTTTGTGGTATCCCTTCTGTCGCAGCTCGTTCAGGCGGCAAATTGCGGCCAACTACAATGACAATGTATTTCTAAATGAGATTTTAATATTTCATATGCTGTGGGCGCATTTATCAGGTCTCTTTCGGCAATGGACGTGTGAGAGGGCTTTAAAGGCATAATATTCGTTAATTACATTTGCATATAAACTTCAATTGGAAGGCCACCCCAAAAATAAACAAGTGTATATTATAAAAATTGAAGTAATATGCTAAGCTCAATCACGCCCGCATTTTTCCAGTTTAGCCATTTAAATATTTTTTTACAAATACATGCTTCAGGTGCTTACAAATTTGTGGACGAGTTCTACAAACGTGGGCAGAATTCAAGTATAAAACACTGACGTAAGTGGTGTTCATTTTATCGCAAAATCATTTTAATAAATAGATCATTTGAATAGATGCTACATTTTGGCGCATTTAATTTTTGTCAAGAATTTAGTTGTAAATATTAATTTTAAAAATATTGTTTTCGCGCTTTTACTACAAAAAATAAAATGGAGATGCATTCTGAATTGATAATTATCATCTTCTACAAATAGCTGTTGTAACATATGCAAGATATAGCGAGTTTCCAGTAAATGTTTAGAACACTGCAGGTAATATTGTATTAAGTGTGTAACACATCTTCAGCAAGCTTGTAGTGAACTTCCAGTAACGTTGTGACAATATGTAACCAAATTTGTGGCACACCCCAAGAATGTGAAACCATTTTTAAAGCAACCTTCCGATAAATTTTCAGCAACAATTTTTAGTAAGTTTATACTAAGCTTGATAACAATTTTAGAAGTTTTGTACAACACTTTTTTAGTATGTTTCACAACTCGGAGTCGAACTTATTCTGCGGGTACGAAGTTCATAGTTAGGTAAAATTAACCAGCTGAATTAAGGCAAGCGCCCACGCGCTCGCTCTAATAGCCTATACGAACTAAGAAACTAGACAGAGAGCAGTATAACTACACAAATGTTGCAGTGGTTCCGTACTGGGAAGGGCTACCCGCATATAAAATCGAATTCGAATTTAATACATCTAATTTTTCAGTAAATTTTAGTAACTCGACAGTAAAAATATTCACTTATAATACCATGAATAGTCAAAGTTATGTCGACTATTTTTGCGATGGTATAACAAATGTCTATTGGGCTCGGGTTTGCCAAGCTCAATTGACATGAGTAGTGATACAACTGTAAAAATAATCTACTTACCTTTGATCAAGAATGGTATTCGAGGGACTATTCAAGGAACCCAACTATTTTTTCAAATTAGTTTTCAGTAAATCTACCAATAAACTACGCAATTTCTATAGCAACAGAAAACTAAAATTGATTTTTACTAATAAATACTGCATTTGTTTAAAATAGTCACGTGAATATCTTTAGGAAGATATAACCGCTGATATATTTTTGATTGGTCAAATACTTCAAATTCTGGATTTTCATTGGTCACTTCTTGACAGATGAGAAGTGAATTGAATATTCACCGAAGTTATAGTAACTATGCAACGTTAAATTGCTTGGCTGTGGTATTGTGAGCCCTGCGCCAAAAAAATACATCCAGCTTTACCGAAATTAATATGCTCTTGATGTCTTTCCATAAAAGCAGTAGGATAATTTTTTAATTAACATTTAATTTATATTTGAAACCATATATAATTTCATAAAAGAAAACCAATCAACGTCATTGAGTATTTAGGTTGTATTGAGACGAGTTAATACTTACTGGAAAACATGTATCAAGATAGACAAATACATATATATAGCGCGCAATTAACACAACTTTAAGCTCTAACAGTTACGCGGCCTGGTCTTTCGGTAGGCTATACATATATTTAAAGTACTATATTGCTAGTAGGGCCTGGGAACGGGCCGACATAGTCTCACTTTGCCTTTAGAAGCGAATTTTAAACTTGGCCGTGAGGTTCACTTCCCCACCTTGCTGGAAGACGCTTGCGCACAGCTCACCAAGTCCGTAGATGAGTTGATTGTCTGCCTCACTTACGCTGTGACCTCCTCACTCATAGCCGTTAGCAATATAGTAGTATTTCATATATGAGGCTATATTAGCGGAAGAGTTGAAAGTGACACGACTTCGACACAAGCCAGATGATGGCAACCACCGAGGTTGTAAACCGAATGCTGATGATTGAACCGAATACTGAACGAAAATCGAATAAAATGCAATGACCGAATGCAATAGAATGTCTGCTGGCACCTCAGTGTCTGGTTAATATAGCTTCCCCAGTTGCGTAAGTGCCGGGTTGTTTGTGGCTTGTCATTTCGATGGACCCTTAATTTCTCGAAAATACAGTTACCCATTGTGCACCGTTCCTGGTGCAGGAGTTTTTGAATTGCTATATTACTGCTGTTGCAGCCGAATGTATCACGGCCAAAGTGTGACTTTTGTCCGCCGCGTTGCGTCACTCGAAGATAGTAGGGCTTTTCTCATTATCTGCGAGCAGCCAATGGCGATTCCTCGATCCTTGAGCTGCCGATATGTTTCGCCAAAAGGGTTGGGCGGCATACCTGCTCTTTGGTCCATCCACTGCAGTTTGCAGATGGGGTAATGTTGCTCTGGTCCGCGACGTTAATTGGTTCGATTACAACACTAGCAACTTAGTTGCGCGTAACGTAACGTCTTAAATTAGTTCCCTGCTGTGATGGACTGCACTACTTTTTTGAACTGAAGTTTTTACTTTTATTATCGCCTGCGCTGCATTTGCAGGCCTTAAGCGGGGTGATTTATGGATGCTACATGTGGTAATGTTTCCGTTACACGTGATGATGCTTACGCTACACGCGATGTAATTTAGATACATTTTAAAATTTTGGAAAAGAACCAAAATCCAAGGGATCATTTACTACATTTTTAATACATAGGCAAATCTGTTTTTTAAACTTAAAAAATGTAATCCATGCTTTTACTAGTAATTTTTGAATTAAGCGCGCGAAGTGAATGTTTTTGTGCATGATGCCACTTTTTTTACGAGGCGCCAGCCGAGTCAAAATGTAATTCGAACGCACAAAAACACTTCGCGCACGTAATACAAACAATATTTTTTCTACAACCGTTAAACAAGAATATCAATATTATTTCGGGACATAGTGCCCGAAAATTTTTGGCGCTCTAGTGCGCGGAATGCATTTTTTCATATCGTCAATGATAACATAAATAACTATCTCATTTTTTAACACGTTAAAAAAAAGCAAACTTTGCGCATTGATAGCTATGCGCAAATGTCCTTTTCTTACGGTTGTCGAAAAAATAATAAATAGGCGACTAATGTTGTTGACATGTTGAAACTATTATTTGCAGTTTTCCATTAAAATGACGCGTATAATAGCTATTTATGCAACAAGTGCTAAAATTCGACGTTTATGCACGAGACACAAACGTGCATAAACGACTTTTAGCACGCGTTGCATACAATATTTTATCTACGACCTTAATTTTACCGTTATTAATCTATAAATATCGACACCTTTAATTTATGTCATAATAAACAGTAGGCCACGCTGCGCGGGCGATTGTTTCCCACGCCAGTACTGTCAAGGTGATTTACGAAATGTAATTATTGATACTCCACATCTGACTGTATTCATTACATAATGCTTTAATTATTTCAAAAACACTTTACCTGTAACGCAAGAAGCAACTAGAATAACTAATGACTAACAACTATAAAAACGGCAGCCGCAAAACTAAAATTTCTGATCGGGATCGTCGAATACTGAAACGAATCATTAAAAAAACAGATGATCTACACTTAATGAGATAAATTAAATATGGGGGAATTAAATCGGATGTCACAACATGGAAAACAGTTACACAATCTATGGGATACAAAGTTTACGAAGTGACAGTACGTCTGTGTCTTATTTTACTTTGTATTTTATAAATTTAAATTATTAAAGGCCAAAGAGAAATCGCTATTAAGAAAATATCAAAAGCAAAATCGCTTAAAATTCGTAAACGAACACCAAAATTGAACTATCAATCAGTGGAATTTAGTTATCTGCAGCAATGAGTCTAGATTACAATTAACCACTGGTGATGTGTTATCCTATAAAAATAGTGAAATACAAAGTTTGATAGTTAGCTATGAAATTTTAGGAGGCATGTGTATTATTAAATCAAAACTAAAGAGTATTTAACGGTATTAGGCCCATATTGAGCATTGAGGCTAATAAATTATCCCAGACCATGCAAAGTTCATAGTGAAAAATGTGTATGATTCTCTTTTAGAAAAGAAAATGTAAAAATCCTTTAACGTTAAACGAAACACTGACAAACGTTCCTATACCTGCTGTTGCTAATATAGTTACCAAACGTAGCTTTAAATGAAATGTTCTTTGTCAATTAACTAAAAATGTTAGTCATCAACTCTAAACAAAATCCAAACAAAATTAATGGATTGCCGTATGACTTTTTATATAAAAGTGATACTTTACGATCGATTATTAAGGATATGGGTTTTACTTATAACAATATCAATAAAAGACTCAAGATAATTGAATCTCTTAGACTTACTACCCAGAGAATCAAGTTTATTGCTTCTATAAGCAAATTTAGAGCAGAAGGCAAGGACATTTTTTATTTAAACGAAACGTGGTACAGTACCCATGATATTACACAGAGAGGATGGGTGGATTCATAAAAAAAATGTTGTTAGGGTACCTCGGTTTCTCGTGGCAAACCTATTATGATCTTGAATGCTGGAAGTAAAAATGGATTGCTACTATCGGCTAAAAATATTAAAAATAGTTCTGCAGATTACCACTACGATATGAATGCAGAATTGTTTGAAAGCTGGTTTAAAAACACACTGATACCAAAATTACCAAAAATGCAGTAATAATTATAGATAATACTTCGTACCACAGCCATCAAGAGGAAAAGATTCCAAATTCATATAGTAAAAAATGTGAAATTATAGAATTTATGTTACGACATGGTTTAGAAGTGTCAGCAAAATCTATAAAATTATTGTATTTAAAAACAATTTCAGAAGAGCAGTATTCGAAATCTTATGTTATAATAATTTTGTTACAAAATTTCAGCAATATGGTTTTAGATCATATTAAGCTAGCAGTAAATCAAATCGATACTTGCAACGTAGAAGTTTCCCCATTAATAATAAATGTTAATGATGAACGCGATACCTCATACTTTGCCGAATACAGTAATAATGACGACTAACCTATTTTTAATATAATTTCGTTTTCCTTAAATGTTTGTTACTATTTTACTATGCATTAGTTTTATTAGACTATCTTTTACATAAATATTATATACTACTACGTGTGATTGTAGTATTTTCTCGTATGTTTTGTTTTTTATCAGTTTTTAATAATAAAAAATGTTTATAATTACATAGAGAAGATAACAAAACAAAATATTTAAGGTTAGGTTTTTTGTCATGTCTTGTCGCGTTGTATATTTTGGTTTTCTGATTTAATAATACACATGCATTTCGTAGCTGAATATCAAAATATTGATTTCACTATTTGCATAGGAGAACTATATACCAGAACAGCAATTTATAATACAAGTACTAAAAGTTACCGTTTTTTGCATGCGACATGAAAATTATGAACTGATCTGTATCACCAGTTTGATTACATATTAAGTCGAATAACACTTTTAGCACGAATTTGCATACAATATTTTTTCTATGATCGTAACAGCAGTATAAAAATTTAGTTCGATTAATTTTTTTCTGTCACATTGTATTAGACATTCTAGGTTATGTTGACATACAAATGTGGAACAAAGAGTCCGATTTGTGTTTTTGTAGCACGCCACCTTGGTCACTAAATTTTTCTAACACTAGTGCTATAAAATGGCATCTTTAACTCTGAAGGCAAACGTTAAGAAGCCAATTTTATACAAATTTAGAAAAAGAGCGTCATTAAAAATGCAAAAATCTTTTCGATGATTTCGGGCTGCATGTCGACAAAATCTTGGTTAAACGAAAAGCACATTCCAACCATGATGTGATATTGTACCAGTCTGGACCTGTCGCCGATTTAGTCTTCGTGAAAAAAAAATTAAACAGCTTTTACGAAAAGTTTTACCTAAACCATTGAATGAATTAAACGCCAGTGAAAAAACGCAAAGGATATATGGGCATCTTCTATTCCTGAATATTTCCAAGAACTTATAAACACTATGCTTAAGAGAAGTGAGGCATTAGTAAAACGAAAAAGACATAAGGACTTGATTACATAGGTTTATTGTTCATTGAGTCAATCACGTATTTATCATTTGAACTTTTTTTTAATTAAAATAAGTTCTATATAATTTTTTGTCTAAAAGTATGCATAATATTAATATTGAAACAATGTGTTATGTCCTACAATTTATATGATAACATCGATCTACATGGTAAAAAAGCAACTTTTCAGTCGATGCATGTACTTTTTTAGTAGGACAAGATAGATTAACATCTGTCTATATATTATCTACAGGGTGTTTGTACATCGACAAACAGCTTGTAACTTAAAAAACAACTTTTTTTTTGTTTTGAATGCCATTATTGAGCCTACAATCTATCACAAACCAATTTAAGTCATGACCTCCTATTTTTGCTCAGTGAGACATGACTCTGGGTTTTTAAATAGAACACCCCGTATATTTTTAGGTATTTCAAATCAGACTAAAAATACTTTATGATAGCGTGTTTAAACTAAAATTTTGAAACCCATTCCTTTTTTAAATTAAAAAAATATTTAGCCAAGGTAGGCCATGACTCACTCAAAATCATTAAAAGTAGAACAAGAAATTCAAAACAAACTCCACTTGGCTCCAAATATTCCTCATGCCCGAATTATCGCATCAAACGTACTAATACAATTTACTGAAAACTACAATAAAAAAGCTTTTCAACGGTGTCCCATATTCGCCATTTTATTTAAAACCAGCTTTTAAAAATCAAAATCTGTAAAAATATGCAAAAATAATCATTCCATTTAACAACAATTTCCAATTGTTTTAGTACGTGTAGTGCGATAATTCGTTCATGAGGAACTTTCACAGCTAGGTAGACTTTCTTTTGCATTTTTTGTTCGATTGTTAGTGATCTAGTGTGATCAATGCTGTTCTAGTTCCTTTTTATATACGTAATTTTGATAACGTGTTACTTAAAAAATTATATACGTTGAAAAGTTTTTGAACCACACTGTATATAGGGTGTTCGCGTTTTAGTATGCATAAGGTTTTCGCTTATCTTACAAGATTTGTCGGTTAAATAGAACCAAAAGTGTGTAGATTAGTATTCGCCAATATGTGGATTTAGTTTATTGCCTGTATTTTTGAGGCATTTTAAATTCTGATCAAACGTTCTTAATATTTAGATTTAGAGTTATTGATTTAGATTTAACAATTTTGTCACATTAAGTCAATAGGGCGTCTTTTTGATTATTTCCTTCAAAGAACCCCTGCAATAGCGCAATGCCATTTTTAATAAAGAAAAACTTCATATCTTGAAACTGTATGCTTATATGCTGCTGTTGTTTGAAGTTAATGAAAACTATAGGTTTCTGACTGAGGTTTGATATGCACAAGTTAATACAAATTTATCAACTAGATCCTGTCTATTATTGATTCTTCTTAAGCAGGTGAGTTTAGATTTTTTTCGCAAAATAGTAATAATAAACATTAAATGAAATTAATAGTATATTATTATACGAGCATATAATGGATGCTATTATTACACGAAGATGGCTTTTAAATAACGAGCGAGCGAAGCGAGCGAGTTCTTTAAGCCATCTGAGTGTACTAATAATAGCTATTATATGCGAGTGAAATACGCTATTTTATTTACAACTACTTTATTTACATTCATTCCAGAAAATTTTTGTATGCGATATTATAAGTTTTCTTCGACTTTTCTGGGAGTAAATTTTGTGTAGCTTGTTTGCCGGCTTGGCGTACTTCAGGGGGAATACAGCACTATTGTCGCTACCGTTTTCCATTTTAGGTTTGGGACGAAAGAAGTGTAAATTATTATTTTCAAACTGACAGACTGATAACTGTCAACTCAAAAAATCAGTTTATGGCCTGTTTGATTATATGCACATAAATCCGTATTAGCGATGTAATTATGGAGGTATCCATGCATTTATGGCGGTATCGATGTAATTATGAAATGTAAACAACAGGCATTGTGATTTTAGTTAATAATATATATCATAATTGACAAATAATCGCAAAATAACAACGGTATTGTTTAACAGTTGTAAATAAACATTTTTTATACTTTGAAGATAATGAATTTGCAAAAAAATTGCTTACGATTTACATGCATATCTAGCGATGCCGTGTTTGTGATACATCTGATAACTAAATTGTTTTAGTTTAATTTTGGTCAGGGTCATCGCCAGGGGTGAAGCAAAGTTAGCACTTACCAACCGTGAAAGGGTTGGTGCCCCCAGGTGCACACCCATATTTGAATTATAAGTTTAAATTAAAAGTAAAATTATATTCTTATATGATATATACAGGGTGTTTCATAACGTATGGAGAAGACTGAAAGGGTAGCTAGAGGGAGCCAAAATAAAGTTATTTTCTTAATAAACTTCTGACCAAAATCCAACACCATCCGCAAAGATGTATTGGTCGGGTTGGATCCATTTCCCACGGAAATGGGGTTTGATGAAATTATTGGTATATGCCACCGAAGTTGATAAATCGATGAATTGCGCCGTCGCATCAACGCTGCAATAAAGCAGTTACGCCAACAATTTCCAAGAGTATCGGAAAATTGGATTCGTCGAGCGCAAAAATGTGCGTTGAAATGCAGGGTCAGCATTTCGAACACCTAATGTTAATGTTTTTGTTGTGGTGAATTGTTTGTAGCTTATATAATAATAAAATTGTAAACTATGAAATAACATTTTCTTTATTTAAAAATTTATCTAATTTTTACTGTGTGTTTTCAGCTATAATTTACCAAGGGCAGTGATAATCACCCGCAATAATTTTGATAAATAACAACCCGAAAGTGCTTGCCTAGAAATAACCCTCGGCTTCGCCTCGGGTTATTTCTTAAAGGCAACGCACTTGAGGGATATTATTTGTCAAAATTATAAGGATTTATCACTGGCCGCGGTGAATTCGGAAAGATAAGTTCTTAAATAAATTAGCCATTTTCTGACAAATTAATTTGACACTTCATTATAATAATATTATGTTGGTGGCACTGTAAGTCTATGTCAAATTTGAGGTTATCAGGTTAGCTTTCGCGTCAATTTTGACACAGACTGACGGAAAAGCTAACCTGCTAACCTCGAATTTGACTTAGATTTACAGTGCCACCAACTTGTGATAGGATACTACTGAAATTTAATTAGGTAGTTTCCATAGTGATTGAAAATCACCCTAGGGTCGTTTTCACTTCAAGTGTGGTCTGATTTGTCAAACTGAGTCACGTGATTAAAAATAATCAAATTGGATTGGTCTGCAATATATGTAAGAACTTATCAGCTATAATTTACCAAGGGCAGTGATAATCACCCGCAATAATTTTGACAAATAACAACCCGAAAGTGCTTGCCTAGAAATAACCCGAGGCGAAGCCGAGGGTTATTTCTTAAAGGCAACGCACTTGAGGGATATTATTTGTCAAAATTATAAGGATTTATCACTGGCCGCGGTGAATTCGGAAAGATAAGTTCTTAAATAAATTTGCCATTTTCTGACAAATTAATTTGACACTTCATTATAATAATATTATGTTGGTGGCACTGTAAGTCTATGTCAAATTTGAGGTTATCAGGTTAGCTTTTGCGTCAGTTTTGACACAGACTGCCGGAAAAGCTAACCTGCTAACCTCGAATTTGACTTAGATTTACAGTGCCACCAACTTGTGATAGGATACTACTGAAATTTAGTTAGGTAGTTTCCATAGTGATTGAAAATCACCCTAGGGTCGTTTTCACTTCAAGTGTGGTCTGATTTGTCAAACTGAGTCAC
The DNA here is from genome assembly GCA_940337035.1 of Agriotes lineatus. Classification (NCBI taxonomy): domain Eukaryota; kingdom Metazoa; phylum Arthropoda; class Insecta; order Coleoptera; family Elateridae; genus Agriotes; species Agriotes lineatus. Next base: position 241,546,069 of record OW679194.1, on the reverse strand, counting down.
GTGATTAAAAATAATCAAATTGGATTGGTCTGCAATATATGTAAGAACTTATCTGTATAATTTCAAATTAAGGTACCTTAACAGCAAATTATCAGGTGTAAGAAATATGTTTCTACGGAAACGAAAACGCAATGATATTCTTTATAATTTTTCCTCATTAATACCAACGGTATTCAATAAGTGGGCATTATTAATTTACAAGGACTTTAAACTGCTGTTATTTTTATGTTATTGGGTTTTGACCGAGTTAAGAAAATAACTTTATTTTGGTCTCCTCCGTACGTTATGAAACACCCTATATAAATGATTTGTACAGTTGGCACTATCTTCCTTCTCTCAACATTCCTTTCCAAACTTCTTTGTTGTTCCGGTCACCCTCTTGAAGCCTTCGGTTCTCTATTGCTTCATCTACTTCGTTACGCCATGATCTCCTTGGTTTTCTTCGTTTGCGTCTTCGCATAGGACTCCATTCTGTCATCTCTTTATCCATCTGTGCTCTTCCGCCCTTCTAACGTGTCCGTACCACAAGAACCGCTTTTCTTCTATGTATGTGTTGGCATCTTTTTTCCTTCCCATGTTTCTCCGTATCTCTTCATTCGACACTCTATCCAGTCTGGTTAGCCTGAAGTATCTCCTCCAAAACTCCATTTCCGTTGCTGCTATCTTTCCCTTGTTTTTCTTGTTGCTAACCCATACTTCTGCCCCGTAAGTATTTATACTCTGTACCATTGCATTGTATATCCGGATTTTGGTGTTCGCTATCACATAAGATTGAGTTAAGTTGCCTTATGCAAGTTCTAGTTAGCGCCAGTCTGCTTTTAATTTCTCCCTCTGTTGTTGCCTCTTTTGTCACTGTAAACCCCAAGTACTTAAATTTGTCTGTTCCTTTTATTTCTAGATCTTTTATATTTTCTGCTACTGTCGCTAGATATTCTGTTTTCCCAAAGTTAATTGCCTGTTCCTCGCTAATTGTTCCTTGAATCTGGTTGTCTATCTTATTCCGTATTACTTTTATACATATTCATCCCATCGTTGCTATCACACTTATACTTCTATAAATTTCGCATTTTTTAAGGTCTCCTTTGTTATAAATTGATGTTATATATGACTGCTTCCATTCCATGAGTATTTCTTGTCCATTAATAACTTCTTGGAACATTCTCTGTATGATTGGAAATAATTTGTTTGTACCGTATTTTATCAGCTCCGGTACGATTCCGCCCGGTCCAGCAGCTTTACCATTTTTGATTGTTCTGATTGCTTTTTCATATTAGTAGCAGTAAATTAACCAGTAACGACTAGAGTTCCTGTATATAGTACATACGAGTTGAGAAAACGAGGGAATTAGTTGTGATTGGTGCATCACGCGCGTCGTACATTTGAATACGTCTTGCCTTAGAAACAGTTTCACATTAATTAAATTTGACAAATTGTTCATTTAAGTCAAAATTTGTCGCTGAAAATGTAATCGTAATCGTTTGTGTTTTTTATGCAAATATTTGTCTGAAAATACGGGTTGCTGTTATTGGCTGCAATAACAGATCCGAACAAGGTTTTCTATTTAAAAAATTCTAAAAACGAAGTGCTAAGAGCAGCATATCAAAAATAATCCATTTTAATGAAATTTTGTGAGAAGAAATACGCGTGGATTACAGAAAGAAATTAAAAGGTACTGCCGTTCGTACTTTATTTTCATATCATATAACCAGACCTGCAAATGAAATTTTCTTCGATCCTGAATATGACTTCCGCTGAACCTTTGTCTGAACTTTGCTTTGAAGACAGAAAGAGCAATAAATAGGAAGCTGCTACCCAAACCACGTATGAATTCATAAACCAAAGCAATGATTGCGTTTTCCATTCAAAATTAATAACCCGCATGCAAACACAAATTAAGAATTTAAAAAAGAATAACGTTATCCTGAGCAAAAAATACACAATGAGAAGAGTAAAAACGAGAAACTTAAAAAAGCTTTCAAAAACATTTTTGCTGGAGACCATTTCCAAGCATTAACACGTAAAAACCATCGTTTTATGAATGCTCAGATATCTGCCATACGAAAGGTCTATTCATATTTCAGTTTATTAACACTTGTTACTTGTTTCTGATACCAACAGTACTCTACGCTATGTTTTGAGTGCTTTGAAGCAGCAGCAGAAATTTAATGAAAAAGGTGTTTTAGGTAAAACGATCTAGTTACTTTCAAACAGTATTTCTGCGAATGCATGCATGATGTATGTTTTTGATCAAATATTGTCACTGATGTTTGAGTTTTCTCAACTCTTATCTAACTATATACAGGGTCTCTAGTAACTACTAATGCGAAAACCATTAATAATACTAATATTTCTACAAAACTAATTTTCTGAAAGTCCTGTTTGTTTTATAGCTTTGTATTTCTAATTCGATATTTAGGACTAAGGAGTTCAAACTATGTTTAGAAAGGAAGTTCCACATGCAATATATATATACATATATACTCATTGTTTTAATCACAGATTAAACTTACATACTCGTAGAATTAGAAAAGGATTTGCTATACACGATGGACAAGTCAAATGTACGCATATTTTGCCTTTAGAAAGACTCTGAATGTAATACTCATTTTGCTAAATAAAATTATCAGTGAAAAGAGAGAAAGAAAAATTTACGCCTTGGATCCTTTAAATCAAATCAACTTTATATTTATTTTCAATTTATGCTTTTTAATAGAAAGCAGAAATTATAAAACTGGTAGCTGAAAAGAGAAAAGTTAGAAAATGATGGCAACAAAGAAGATTACCTGAAAAGAAATATATGCTGAACCGGTCAATCAAATAAATAAGAAGAGAAATTCAAAAAATTAAAAGTAAAAGTCTCGACACCTATTTAAGTAAGCTTACATCTGAAAAGGATATAAACTAGACTTTATAAAAAGGAAAAAAAACATAAAAAGGCCAAAGGTGCAAATACTGCCTAAGCAACCAACAAATAGCTCACATCTTTGCTGACCATTTAGAAAACACCTTCCAGCAATATGACATAAGCACTGAAGATGAAACTCCATTACATATAGATAACGAAACAATGAATATAGAACTAGTAACTCCAAACGAAGTTTGGTTAGAAATCAAAAATAATCTAAATCTGCGCAAAACCAGAGGCAGTTGCATAGAAAAGGATTTGTCAAACTGACTTACTTGATTAATGCATCCTTTCTACTCAACTACATTTCTATGTGTTGGAAAGCTACAGAAATGATATTAGTTCCTAAACCTGGTAAGCCAATAAACGATCTGTTATCATATCGACCAATTTCACTCTTGCCCGCGATTTCAAAATTGTTGAAAAATTACTATTAAAAGACTGTGACCGATAGTATGAGAAAAGAATATAATACCAAAACATAAATTTGATTTTAGAAACAAGCAGATACAAGTCCACAGAATTACTAGCCTCATCGAAAAAGCTCTAAAAGAGAGAAAAATCTGCTCTGCCTTTGGTAAGGTATGGCATTCTGAACTAGAATATAAACTAAACAAACTCCTTCCTTAAGTAACAAACGACTTCCGGGAATGAACCGTGTCATGATCTTCGACCTCAATCATGACACGGTCCAATCCCGGAAGTCGTTTGTTACTTAATGACAATGGCCGTGAAAGCCTCAGAAATCATCTAAACTCTTTCCTATACAGCAGTACAGTTTGCTATTAAAATCATATATTAATGGAATATTATTCAGAGTCAAACAAAAAGGCACTTACTCGAAATTGAAAGAAATTAAGGCTGGTGTACGACAATGCAGTGTTCTTGGTCTAGTGCAAAACCAAAAACACAGCTCACGACAACTGCAACATTTGCCAAAGACACATGCATCTTTAGAGTCGTGAAGGATGAGCACGAAACCAATCTGCAAGATGCTCTAAACAAGATTAATTCGTGGACAAGCCGCTGGTGCATTAAGCTTAATGAAAGTAGAGTCCCTGTATATAATAAGAAATATACAGGGACTCTAAATGAAAGTAAATTAGTTCATATAAATTTCAAGAACAGAAAAACTGAACAAATGCCAGTAACCATCAACGGTCATGCTATCGCAGACGAAAATACAGCAAAGTATCTGGGGATGAATACTGACCGGTATGGAGAAAATATATTAAAAAGTAACGTGAAGAATTGAGAAATAGTATATTGTGTATCGAGTAGGAAAAGCGTAACATTCCCGGGCGATGTGAATATTGCTGGGCGAGGCGCTAGCCGAGCCCAGCAACACAGAGTCGGGGAATGTTGCTTTTCCTACGAGGTACACATACTATTTTTCCGCCGATCGTTAAAAAACAGACTGAAAACATTGAAATTCTAAAAATTATTTTACGAAGAAAAGAATAAGCGATGCCTTGAAACTAATGAACGTCGGTATCCATGGAGAAGTATCAACATTGTAGTTGTCAGACGACGCCATTTGCCGCTTTTTAATAAACATGTCAAGTGAAGACGAATCTATCCCGAGAACTCCACCAGAAATTGCGGAAGCAGTAAGTACTGCTACTTTAAATCTGCTTCCGAAGAAATCGAGGGAGAAATACGAGCAAGCGTACCGGCGTTTTATGGATTTTCGAATGGAAAAAAAGCGAGTTCCTTTTCGGAAAATGTTGTGATGGCATATTTCTTGGAGCTGTGTTCGAGAATGAAATTGTCAACTTTGTGGTCAAATTACTCAATGTTAAGGTCAACCCTCGGAATTAAGCACGATGTTGATATATCAAAATTCGCAAAACTTCGTTCTTTATTGAAAAGACAAAGTGAAGGATACAGGCCTAAGAAGTCCAAGATTTTAAGTAAAGCTGAAATCGATAAGTTTATTTTAGACGCTTCAGATACGGAATATCTAATGATTAAAGTAAGTTACAAAATTAAATGTTCATTCTGATATCACACATCGATCTACTTTTTAGGTTGCTTTAATATTTGGCATTTCCGGTGCCTGTAGAATGGACGAATTAGTTAAGATGACTTTACCAGATATAGAAGACCTACATTCCAAGCTTTTAGTACATATACCTGACTCGAAAACCAAGAAACCACGGTCATTTGTTGTTAATGACAGGTACTTAAATCTTTACCGCAAGTATGTTGCATTACAACCGGAGAACATGAACACTGATCGATATTTCTTCAAATATCAGAAGGGAAAGGGTTTCCGACAGGTAGTGGGAATTCATCAATTCAGAAAAATGCCCCAAGTGGTTGCTGCTTATTTAAATTTAGCAAATCCGGCAGAATACACAGGCCATTGCTTCCGTCGCTCTTCTGCGACTATTTTAGTTGATTCTGGTGCAGACATTACCAGTTTGAAAAGACATGGAGGATGGAGTTCTAGCAATGTCGCTGAGGGATACATTGAGGAATCTCTGAATAACAAGGTGGAAATGTCGAACAAAATCTTTACTGTGCAACAACAGAGTAACTCTATTAGTTCGAATGTTGATGTTAATAATGCCAATGCCAATGTTAATACCAATATCCCCTCAATAATCAACACATGTAATAATTGTACTATAACTATTAATATAACAATAGTAATTTATTATACAAGACGATAAAGTTAAATTTTATCCACGAGTGAATCGTTTAACGTTGAGACGAAGTCGAGACGTTAATGATTCAAGAGTGGATAGAAATAACTTTATCGTCGTGTATAATACAATATTTTTTTCTATAGCAAGAACTTTAACAATTTCAAACGAAAATTATGACAGTCAATCACATTTCAAAATGTCAGTAGCTAGATTGGGTTGCTACGATAATACGAAACTGTCATATTTAATTTAAACAAAAGTTAGAAAATTAAATTACTTTATCTATCCTTGATGTTAAAGTGCTACTTTATCTACCCTTGCTGTTAAAGTAAAACTTGACCTTTTGTTTTGAGTTGATAAAAGCACACTTTAACATGTGCTATAGAAAAAAATAATTAAATATGACTTGTTAAATGTGTTTTTATTACCTTGTTCAATGGGATAATTACTGTAAGGAAATACAACATTTCTTTACAGTACAGAAATGAATATTTCCTTACAGTAATCGTTCGTTGCCTAGCAACGACTACATGCACCGGAATCTTGACCTTTTCCGCTCAAAATTCTGTCAGAAATGTCACAATTTTTGAACGATTGGCGGAAAACGTATTGGCTTATCGGCAAAAACTCTGAATTGTCAATACACAAGCTTTTACTGTGCAAACAGATACTACTAGTTTGTACATATTGATCACAACTATGGGGATGACCAAAAGAAATGCTATTCAGATAATACAACGGTTCCAAAACAAAGTACTCAGGAATATCGTCAACGTCAACATCCTAACTTTAAACTCATCACAATAATTCTCCTTGCATCAAAAACGTAAAAGTTATGCAAAACTTTTACTTTTCGGTAAATAATAAAAAATCTAACGGACTAATTAGAATTTTCTGTTGTTTTTCAATTAGAAACCTTTAAAGTTTTCACCCAAAAAATTAGAATTTAGAAATTCCGTTTTGGTATATGAAACTTTGAAAATATTTCAAAAATTTAAAAATTCTAATTTTGCGGTTGTTAAAGAAAATAATTCTTGCTGGCCTTGAGACTGTTCAGTTAGCTAAAACTAACACACGATGAAAAAATATCACTAAAATATTTGCACACCCAGTTACAATACATAGGCAAAAAAGCATAAAAAAATATAAAGTATACTTAAGATTACAGTACAATAAAACTATTGTATCATTTGCATGCAAATTTTGTAACAGTGTATGTACAGAGTGAGCACCTAAGTGATTTAACACTTGTGTTGTGCTGTGAATATTGCCAACAGAACAATATATAGTTACCTTATAATAGTAAATTAATAGTGTACAGTAATAAGCAAGTTAACAAGAGGTAAAAGTTTAAATTTTCTAAAAATTTAATGAAATCTTGGTAATTTTGAAAGATTAATCTTTTGGACATGGTTGAAAATGATTTAAGATTATTAACATGCCTGATTTCCAGTGGCAGAAGGTTACAGGTTTTAGGCATGGTGTACATCACAAATCTCTGACAAATACTTTTATTAAATTGCAGGGTGGCTATGCGCTCGTTAGTAAAACTTCGAATGTGATGTACAGAAGATATACGATTTTGAAATATCTTATTTTTAAATGCATATACCGGGTGACAGTGAGACTCGGGCCATGCTTATATCTTCTTTATTTATGAATGGATTTAGATAAAATTTTATACCAAGATACTATACATATTTTCTGATTGGCCGATAGATATAGTCAAAATGGCTGACTTCCGGTTTTACCGGAAATTATACCAACTTTGATTTTTTAAATGTAATACCCTGTATATTTTGAGTTTTTCTGAATCTACGACTCAAATTACATACAACAGTGTTGCCAAATTTGCTTAGGCATTATTACTTATTACTTAAAAATATTTTAAAGAATAATTGATTAATTAATTTTCAGTTTCAGATAAAGATAAAGTAGTGCATAATGCATATCGTTAGATTGGTAATTGCATTTTCTATCTAATGGCAAGATGGCCCTTAGTAGGTGCCATTTAAAAAAAGTGACTTTTTCTTAAAAAAACGAGTTTAGCAAACTATATTCATTTATTAAAGGTTTGTTATTGACCTTATTGATAAAATAGCTATTATTAAGAGTTGCTAGAGTCAATTAGAATAGATTTTTCCAAGTGAAGGCCTTCTATGGTACAAAATGAAAATTTAAAAATTCTTGTTTAAAAAAATTTTACAAAACTATTATATGTAATTTGACTCGTAGATTCAGAAAAACTTAAAATATACAGGGTGTTCCATTTAAAAAATCAAAGTTATTATCATTTCCGGTAAAACCGGAAGTCAGCCATTTTGACTATATCTATCGGACAATCAGAAATTATGTATAGTATCTTGGTATAAAATTTTATACAAATCTATTCATAAATAAAGAAGATATAAGCATGGCCCTAGTCTCATTGTCACCCGGTATACATAAACTGTGAAAATATAGTGATCTAATATTGCAGACATCTTCTGTACAAATTAGGTTCGTATGATACCGTCTTTGTTTCTTGAATATGATTTTTAGTATACAATTCTGGGTTACATTTAATTTCTGTAATGAGTTCTTATACAGTCCTCCCCATGCTATGATACCATAACGAAATAGGGATTCAGCAAAAGACTTGTAAATTAATAACAATAGTTTGGCGAAAGAAACTCCCGTAGCTGATAAAATTTGTAAATTAGCTTCCTCACCTTTTTCGTCAGATAATCCACATGGTTACTCCATTTCAGATTTTTATCAATGACTATACCCAAGTATTTAACCTCATTTGCCTCTTTCATTTCATCTTCCATGCCTGTGATTTTTATACTGGTGAAATCAGGTCTATTAGTTTCTGTTAGAGTAAAGGCCAGGTAGTGGGTTTTGTTACAGTTTAATCATAAATGATATAAATTTAGCCAATTTTTTATTTTTTTGCATACCAGCCTGAACAGCCCCTTTAGTTTCTTCCCAAGAATTCTTACAAAAAGTGATGACCGTATCATCGGCATAGGATATAATTTTTGCATCTGCCAACAAGGACAACAGAGAGTTAATATAGGTAAGGAAGAGTATTGGACCCAGAACGGTCCCCTGAGGTACACCCACTTTAACAATCGAGGGTTCACTAATAGTATGGTTGACTTTGACATGCACTCTATCCGACAAGTAACTGCGAAAGACATCTAACGCTACACCACGAACGCCATAACGTTCCAGAACATCAAGGAGCTTTTCATGGTTAACAGTGTCAAATGCCTTCGCCAAGTCCAAGAAAACAGCAATGCACTTGTTATTGACATCTAAACACTTCATAATGTTCCCGACAACAGCACACATAGCATCACTTGTTGCCCTTCCGGCACGGAATCCAAATTGGTGCTCATGTAAAATATTGTTTTGGTTAAAAAATTTAATGAGCCGGGTTTTTAGACATTTTTCAAAAGTTTTCCCAAAATTGTTAATAACGCTAATGGGTCTAAAATTGCATATTTTAGTTTTATCGCCAGCTTTATGTATAGGAGTAATTATGGAAGTTTTAAATTGTGAGGGAACTATTAAATTTATTTTATGTTTAAGGGGCTGTACTATAAACAAATGACTTTTGTTAATAATATTAGTTGTTATTTTATCAATACCGGGTGAGCTATTATTTTTTAAACTAATAATGTGCTCTATTAATTCATTTTCTTCTGCAGGAGTAAGAAACATAGAATTAGAGTTTATGTTTACATTTTCTGTAAAATTTGTTGCGTTTATGTTTTTGCTTATATTTAAACCAACATTGATAAAATAACTGTTACAGTGATTTGCCATTTGTTTATTGTCTTCAAATACAACATTTTCATCATTAACAATTTTAAAAGTTCTATTGTTATTATTAGTTTTTTCATTAGTCAGAAACCAATTGATAAACTTTTTTTAAATTATTTTTGTTTACTTTAATCAGTCTAAAATAATAATCATTTTTAGTTTTTTTTACTAGTTTATTCAATTCGTTTCTGTAGGATTTGTATTTTTGTTCTAATTTTGGTGTAAAGTTGACTTTTTTTTTAACTTGTCTCTATTTTTTATAGACACAATCAGACCATCAGTTATCCATGGTTTGATTTTTGTAGTTTTTCGGTTTCTCTTTTTATAAACTCTTGATTTTTCAATAATTGAGTTAAATTTGTTCAAAAGGAGGTCAGTAGCAATCTGTGGGTCATTTGACTTCATAATATCACTCCAGTTTTCATTTGTTAGAAAAGTTTCCAATTTATTAAAGTCAATTTGTGAGATTTTTTTTCGTTAGAATTTAAATTTACACTATTTGCGGATTTAGAAAAAAACATTTAACAATACTGGATATTGATCTGTAATATTACACCTTAGAATGTAACTATGAAAATTTAAATTTCGAAATCTATTAGATGTATTTTTTAAGAAAATATGATCTAAGCATGAGTTAGTTTCAGGAGTAACGTAGGGTTTAAAATGTAGGGTTTTGTTCGTTTATTTATTAAAAAAACTTTGTAACATAAAAATAACTTAGGGTATGTTAAGAATGATACGCGAATTGCTCTAACAGCGCGTGTCCGAAAATTTGTAAAATTTTGAGGCCATCGGCTTCACGGCACTTTTGCCGAAGCCGTCCTAGAAGTCACACGCATTTCTGCGGTACCTAAATTTTCTGAAGGGCTGCTCACAAGCATGTTTTAAGCACCCTAAATTTACCTTTTGAATACTAGAAACCGACCAACCGGTAAGAATAATTTTGTTGTTATTAAGCTTCACTAATTAGTGGCGTGAAGGTTTCTAGTTTGTGTTAAATTTGAAGCCACGTTCGAATAAATTTCAACCGCATCTATCCATCCATGGGCGTCCTAATGGCCGTTTTCCATAAATGAAACCAAGGTGCTGCACGTTCCGAGGAGCGCCTACATAACCGATTATCGTGAAGATTGGATTTGCCAGTGTTTAGAGCAATTCGAACAAAAGGACAGATAAGTTTTAACTTTCACATTTAACGTCGTTTCGCGTTATTAAAACCATGTCTAGCAAACACTAATAACAACCACATTAAACTCAAATTACCCCTCAACCTGACTTTTATTTAACCTACTATCTGCTTCCGCAAGGGTAGCTGCCGTGGCATATAATATAAATAATTTTGGTGTTACAACTTTTTATTTCAGATTGTAATAATTATCAACATCTTAACTTCAAATATTATATTTAAAACAAATTATAAAATGTTTATTTAAAAGTTCTGAGAAGATGTGTTGTAGGGCAACGTAAACCAAGATGAATTTAACCAAAACTTAATCATAAAATAAAAACTTGTTTAATATTTGCTGCATAATTTTGCCTTAACAAAAACAAATTTCAATTTAATCAACATCGTGACACCTAGGCATACTAGAAAAGCATGCACCCTGTATACTTTATTTTTAAGATCACGAAGGAACCAAGACATTTTTTGCAAATTTAAAGCTTGCAGTTTGTAGTAAATAGAGTGAATTAGCTTTCAACAACTTGTGAATTTAATAATGAAATTAAAAACGAATTAAATAAAATTAAATGCAATTAATAGTTATTAACAAACAAGTGGAGCGATTAATAATTGAGATATTTTAACCTGTTCGCTAACGCTCACACGGTAATTGTTGAGATTATTAACTGCCGATTAATACACGAGTTAGTTGCAATATTTTTTCGTTGATCGTATCTTATTAAGTTGAAGAAAAATTTATTTTATTGCATGACAAAAATTTGACATTCACGGTAGCCTTGAATTTCCTATACTAAAATCGTTTATTAATAGAAAATCATCCATTAATAGGCATCATTAATAAACGATTTTAGAAAATACAAAAATCGTGCATTAATAAGGGCTATTAATGAACTATTTTGTATGCATTAACGAAAACCATAAATAAACGATCAACGGAAAATAAAATTTAATGCAATTATAGTAATTTACAATGCAAGTAACGTTATCAAGCTTTTTACATTACGAGAGAATAGTTTGAATGAACGAGAGACGTTAGAAGCAAGTTCTTTAAAATTCTCGGGTAATGTAGAAAGCAGATAACGTTATGTATATCGTAACATGATTTCTTTTATCCTAAAATACTAATCTTTTTAAAAAAATATTAAAAACTGTTATTAATTACACTAACAACAGCGAGATATATATCTGCTATGGCTGTGGTGGTATCACTAGTAAGATAAAAACCATAAGTTACTCAATACTGTATTGCTGGTAGCACTGTCATGTTATGTCAAATTGGAGATTAGCAGGCTAAGTTTTCCGTCAGTCTGTGTCAAACAACAAACAAAACCTAACCTACTAACATCGAATTTGACATAGCCTGACAGTGCCACCAACATTACACGTCAGTACTGCCAACATGTGATTAAATGCTAATAAAATAACGGTATGTTATTTTTCTTAACAACACTAGTGCTGTTAAATGCATCCTAACGCAACTCGTTGCTAAGGAGTTATTATCATAGTAACATAATAAGATAAAATAAAATAATAAATCAAATTTAGAACTGAGAACGAATTGGCAAAGGCGACACATTTGAACAATAAAACCTAAGAGACAGATTTCAGATAACCTATAACCAAAATCCTTTTGCCTCCATCCCTCTCAACAACGCACGTTGCCTAAATCGGAAAAAACGACCTGAACGCACCACAGGTACACTCGCGGCGTCCTCGCCCCCAAAGCGCACTTCAGCCGAATCACGGGGAAGAACCTTCTGCCGTAAACAGCAACAATAGCCGCCGCACCGTATCACGTTTCGCGAGCTTTTCGCGAGATCCGCGGACTAGGGTAGTTCACCCCGCAGCGCGTGCCAAAACACTAAGAGACAGTGGACCACAAATGTAACCAATCTCACGCACTCATTCATTACCTTATCAAGCATGACAAGGGCACGTGCGTCGCGGCGCAGGACTCCGGCCGGAATCCGGGGGGCCCGACGGCGCCCCCGGCAATTCCCTTATGCTATTTGCTGCGTGAGTCATGCTCGCGTATGGGAATCCAATCGGAATCCCCGTAAGGGTGATACACTGTTGCGTTTTGGCATTGCGAAGGGCTGTTCCACCTACGCGCGATGATTAATCCTGAGCGCGGATTGCGCCACTGCTGAGGTGGTAAGAATTGTGAGTCAGGCGATTTTCTGGCAATAACTTGACTTTTTCCATAAAATAAAATCAATAGTTCTTATTTTACTTTGTTTACACAGAATATGCTGTCAACTAAAAAATCAATGATATAACGTACGATTGTTGTAATAATTCATAAAGGTAGCTTAAACCCGACGCTTTCTTTAATTATGACCCAATAAACTCCCCTAAACAATTTTCCTCAATGGAGTGCCTGGAAATTCCGTTTTAAAGCATTCGATAAAATAACGGACAGCCTTCAAGTTCCCTTTTATAGCCTAAAACGAATTCGCTAAGTTTGGCGCTTTTAATATAACTTTCCGAAAAGTTTTTATGGGGATATATGAGTACGTGGAGGATCTTTCCGACAGCTTCCATTTGGGACTGCAACTAAAGGCAACCAGGTTTGCACAATTCACTCACGTTTCCATTTTTACTGTTAAAAGAATTCAATAGTTGGTACTTTAAGCTTCTTTGTATCATAGAGATTTTTGCTTATGAATTTTGAATTGTGTGTGGCGACGATAGCATATCAAAGTAAAACTTCTTACCTTAAGTGTCACGGCTAGAATACATGAAGAAAGCGGTAGATCAATTAGTCGCCAGTTTTCAATTAAGTATGACGAACTTGGGACGAATCCTTAAAATTGGTTCCAACGTTTATTCTTATTCCTTTATTCAAAAGAATAATATTATAAATGCGTGACAAGAATATTTAACATAGTTTTTAACATAACAAAAATAAATACTTCGGTTCTCTAATTAGGGTTTGGCCATTTCCGTATTTTCCTCGTCGCGCTTAATTCATGACTTAATTAAAACTAAGGGCTCATTTAGATATTCGCTTTTTAAATAGATCTAATTTCCCAAGGCTGCAGCGGCGTCCCAGGGTGGAACGAACTCATTTCCATAACTTTTGGTGCAATTGTAGCCACCCCAAACTGCAATATTTGGCCTTTAGTTAATTCGGAGCGAGGCGAGCGGGCATATTCATAAAGGGGCGCCAGCATATTAAAACGGGTGATTTGTGGCCACTTCCGAGTGTTTTGCCACTTATTGTTAATAGAACTTTTACAACAAAGGCAATGGCGCATAAAAAATGGACAAATTAAAAGTAATAAAATCCAGTAGTTTGTAACAACTGAAATGTAGAAATAAAATTGATATTTAGATAAGCTCTAAGAGTTTAGATACTAACGACGGTCTGCGGTTCAACCACCACGCTTAATGCTACTTCAAAATCAATTCTTAACGCTGTTAAACAAAAATAATAAATTTAGAAACAGCGAGTTGCCTTTACAAAGTAGAATGTTACCTCCTTAGCTGTCGATAAACTAGAATGCAATCATGTAATAGTTATTTACTATACAAGTGGGATAAGAGCGAGTGCGTAGCACGAGTTATGTAAGCACACAAGTATATTAATAATGCATTATCACACATGTAGTATACACAATTTTATCTATCACTGACTAAAATTGAGAAAAGTGCATTAAGAAAAATGTCAAATATGTCATTTTCAAAAATATTTTAGTAGGTAAATGTCATTATGTCATTCATTTGACAATATTTCCATTAGGGATTACTTTGTGACGTTTCACGTACCTCCCAAATTGTTTTAGAACGATTAATTGCCGTTATCAATTTCTAGGCGCTATCACAGTCACAAGAATGCGTGACGCGCGAACATTTGGAGCGACGCGGAGGGTAAGAAAAACTCGAAGAATTCCTTGAAGAGATACTACTGATAGTCCGCTATCGGCCAGGTATAAACCGCTCATCCCTACTTTCCGTACTCACCAAATTATAACGTTTAGCCCCTCTTAGATTTTCCTACGAAAACGACGTGAAAGGAGATCCCGAATCATATAAAAGAGCGATGCCCGCTCAGTCCTGGGGCATATCTAACTTGTTCCTTTCATAATCCAGACCAGAACCTGAGCCCCAGCCGGAGACTCTTGGGCTCTCGGGCCCTAAGGGGCTCCACCAGTCAAATAATTTCTCCTAAGAGCTTGCCGCCAAGATCCACCAGCCCGAGGTTCAAAACGGCCTAAATTCAGTTTAATTCGCAAAGTGCGAGCTCGCACAATATTGGAATTGTAAATCAAGCGCACACCGCGGCAGCTCAAACTTTACCGGCGAATTCTTAACGAAACGCCGGGCGCGAAGGTCGCACCTAGGTCTGAAACTTTCTAAATTCGTTTAGCTAGCGCAGCGAGCGTTCTCGTTTGCTCGACCTAGAGTGGCTGTTAACTACCTCATTTTGGCTTTTGTCTAATCAAGCCCAAAAATCTGGAGAAAACCGGGACCGACGAGCCGAATCTAAATTGTTTAATCTTGGTCTTTTTACAGCTATTCGAATCACAGGACAGAGGGGACATTCCATATCCGCCGCTGCAGAACGCCGTCCTTCACCCCGATTATCCGG
The DNA here is from genome assembly GCA_940337035.1 of Agriotes lineatus. NCBI lineage: Eukaryota > Metazoa > Arthropoda > Insecta > Coleoptera > Elateridae > Agriotes > Agriotes lineatus. The sequence continues at coordinate 241,530,920 of OW679194.1, read as the reverse complement.
CCGCACCGCAGATGCCCCAGAACCTTTATTTATATAATTTTCTTGTAAATAGTTCTTTGTTTGTTTGTAAAATAGATAAACAAAATAAAAATCTATATATACTTGACTCGAATCTCTCTTACTTCAGCTGTTGACAACCTTGGACCAGAGCTACCCGATAGAATTAAAAACGTAATCAGAATTTGATCTTTAACTGAGAAGTAACATATGCTAAAATCACGTAGCGTTGCAACCTAACAGAAATAGTGTCAAATGACTGACGTAATAAGACCTTATCCAAGCAGTTGTAGATAAAAGATAATTAAGCTAACCCGCAACATCGTTTGAAAGCCGTTAATAGGTTGTAGAAATAAGCAATGCAAGCTTATAAGAGCAGGTGGCAGTTGATTTATAGTGTAAAATATAACACGTTTACGTGGTTGTAATAATTTGAGTACTGCGCAACGGAAACAATGACACAGATTACAACATTGTAGATCTTAACTGTAACATGGCATGAGATGAAACGGTTTTGGACTGTCGCAGTCTTAGTCAACGACTGTCACTGTTAAAACTCCTAGGGATATTATCAAGATACTAGGGGGGGAATTTCTAGTGTGCACCATAAATAAACAGGAGGAGTAAAAAAGAGACGGCCAGAGCTGGTAGTTAGTCCTTAATTCTTTCACAAGAAAAATATTGTAGATCGCACACACGTTTTTATCATAAATACCCAATCCTCTAAAGATGGCAACAAATGACGACTAATATACATGCTGTTCGTAGGGCACAATAACTGTTGAACAATAACATTTTGGAACTCCTCTTCGCCACATTCGTTTCAAGCTCGCTTGACAATGAGAAATGCCTCTTTCAACAGTAAATCTAAACATTGTCAAAATGCCAGTGTTATTTATTCCTTACATAAATATCTAATAATCACAAATTTAAAACTAGGGAAAATCCATAAAAATTGACATTCCAATTTCAATTGTGATCTAGTAACGGGGATAACGTTATATTTAAAATGTGATAATAGATGGCATCTATTGCAGACACCTTTTTGTGATTAATTTTTGATAGATTGAACGTTAAACAAATTGTCAATAATTTTTTGCAATAGTAGCAGTTATGAGAACCTATGTAAAATATCAAATATGAAACGTTTACGATCTCTCAACTTAACAATATATCTCGTTGACAGTATTAATCTAACACTAAAAGTTAGCAATATTAATATACGGATGGGGCCATAATTATATAGTATAACAGCAATAAGAGAACATGAACAACAAAATAGAATGCTTGAGTAAGAAAGAGATGATCATACAACAAAATTATTCTAGTAGGCACAATTAGTTGACATATGTCATAATTACAGTGAGCGTCAAGCCTACTCGTATATTTGCTCCTATATTTATCTCTTTCTTACTCAAGCAATGTGTGTTATTTTCTTGTTCATGTTATCTCATTGCTGTTATACAGTGAATTTATTTTAATGGTTAACATAGCAGTTTCGTTCACTTCCGTAGTTACCAATGAAATCACTAGATTAGAGCGTTTATTTTACGAGTTAACATACGAATTTGAATTAGGTACTTGCTAATAAGAAACTTACTTTTGTTACCGGAATGTAGGTATGCAACTAAGAGGTAGATACGTAGGAACAACTTGTGTGTTGTATCTTTTCTTCAGTGGTATACATTAAGATAACTTTTAATTGTCTTTTTGACAAGTAATAATTCCTATGTTAACTCGTAAAATACACGCTCTAATCTATTAGTCTCATTTGTAACTATGGAAATGACCTGTATGATTAAATGGTGGTATAGAAACGAAACGCTTATGTTAACCATTAAAATAGGCAACGAAGCCTAATTGATGTGATATGAACAAAGATTTTCGGCTAAACTAAAATAATCCAATAAAAAATTAATAATTAAAAAACTCAAACTCCAACCTTTAATAACTAAATCACGGTCAAGGTATACCCAAAGTAAACGTGAATTGTATATACCTTCAAAGTGAAACCACCTTGAACCACTAAAAAATAAAATTCTAGTCTTACTGATCAATCAAGAAATTGTATAACAGAAGTTGATCAAATATGAAACTGAACCGACTGAATACAGAACACGTGACGTATCTAAAGGAGAAAGTACTCATAACGTACTTGGAAGTTATCTCCCTCGACTTCTACGCATCGACGATATAAGTCCTGGAAAGCCGGTTTAAACTTGTCGCAATAAAGTGCGTTCAGTTTGGCGGTAATATTTCGTTGATTTTTTCCACCTTGTCAAATCGCCTTTAATGTATAGTGTAAAATAGCTTTATAAAATCCTTATAGTACAGACTAGTGACGATGACACCCGGTAGCACAATTACTTTCTAAATGATGCCTTTACTATCGAAGAAACTGATTAGCATAATCTTCACCTTCGATTCTTAAAGAAGGAATTTGTCTGAGCTTTGTCTCTTGCTGTCTGGATCGTAGCCAAAGCACCACGACTTATTACCAGTAACGTTTCCATGTAGGAAGTTTAGGCTACTGTAGGCAGTTGCAATTAAATCGCGAGAGGCGCGTTTTGCTCAGAGTCCAATTTGGCACACACCTGTTAGAACAATTTGTTAAGCCTAGTTATTTCCGCCCTTTTTAGCCTTTTTCCGATTTATTTAAGCCCAAATTTGGCAATGTTATCAAACCTTCACTCTGTCAGATACTTATTTCCGCGCAGGTCGTTTATGAACATGAAATGCCTGGGTTTTTCGAATTCAATTTTCACCAGTCTCTGACCAAAACCAGACGTGTGTGATTTTTCGCCTCCGGTCGCATCGCTTTGCGACCGGAAGGCTCTTTAAAGAAATTACAGTTCCGCTTCCGCTATAAATAATTGTGTGTGTTTCGTTAATCGTGTGTGTCTTCTGAAGGAACAGTACTGTTTAGTTTATGTGGAAATCCTTAGGGCGGGTTGTGAACTTTCCGTTGAGGGGTGCAAGTGAAGTAACTCTGTTTAGTGTGGTCAAGAGTTCTTATATTGGGGTTGCGAGACTCCAAAATTATCGCTTTCGCGGATTATAGTGAACTCTTCATAGAACCAACGCTAACTTAAGCATGTCGTCGTGTTGTCAAATCTCGCACGTTGTTCCGTAGTTCCTGTATTGGAAGTGTCGTTGTGACGTCTTTTCACCCTTTGGAGGATTCTAATTCACCTTCCAACCCTGATTACCATCAGATCTTCGAGGCTTGATGTTCGCTCTCTGCTCCAGGTCTGCTTCGTGTCACACGTGATACCTGCACTAACTTGTTTACCCGCATACACAGCCTACCACACTCTCTGACAGGATCTGTCGACGAGCTCCAGCTGCAATTTGCATATCATTCGGGAACATGCAGTTTCTTATAGCGTCCGCTGTGATGCCAGTCTCGTTTCATATTTGTTCCACCTCGTATAAGTAGTTACACCTTTCAAAAAAATACTGAACATTTACATGGCGTAGTAGCTTCTTTCCACTTCGAGGATTTGATAAATCCAAGGTGGCAGAGAGCATTTGGAGAACTGAAACAGGATAAATCTGAGCCATAATTTACATACGTAAATATTCTTTCATAAAGTTTCGCATAATCACAAGCATAGAATTAAAGTAAGCTAGAGTAATTGAAGTTATTTCCAAGAAGCAAAAATAAAGAACGCCACTCTTCTTTGTGTTGTTTGTAACACCATATTGTATTTCCCGCAAATATAAGACCTCAAGCATTTTTCTTTTATGGTTTATATAAAACAAGTAGAATTATTAATTAACATTTGGTGTTATGTCGCTCCTATGTGCAACCATCCGTTTATTTATCAAGAAGCAAGTAAACAAATATGAACAATATTTCCCTCCTCATCGTTCTGGGCCTCGAGTGAAAACAACGCCGGCAATTGGATGACTGAATACTCTGGCCTTGCTAGGACTCAGCTCTTGCGTATTCAGCAGCCATGATTCAGGTTTGGGATTTAGAATCTCCTTTTCTCGGGAGACGGGATTAAAAGCAATGATCTTACAAATGAATTTTTTGTATATGGCATTGCAGCATCCCATAATTTTCACAAATTTATAAATGTTTACCATGTTTCTTTTATTTTTTCAATTACTATTTTAGTGCGTCCAAGCCATTTACCTTCCATTAGTGTGGCTACTGTTGTACTTCTCATCTACAGTGCTGTTGGCTAAATTAAGATTCATCGCAATCTTCCTTATTTATGGTCGTGAATCGCTTTAGTTATAATTTCACTTCCGTTTTGTAGAAAATAAACATCCAAATAGTATAAACAGGAAAGATGGTTTTAAATTGAATAAAACTTGGACGCCTGTAATTTATCTAAAGCATCAAAAGCACACGTCTTCAGACGTGTAAGACCCGTTTCAATTTTACTTCAAAAGCGCGTTAATGCGTTTAATACCGACTTTCGGCCACCTCGTAGCTATATTTTGTAGCAAAAGAATTCAAGTTTATCGTACCAAGCATTAGCATTCAGAGATAAACACCTGCAACATTTTCTTGTCGCGGCTTGTTTGTCGCATTTCGATCCGAGCAGGCCGTTGAAACAGTGCAATAGCTCGAATAGTATTGATTTTCCGAGAGGCCGTTCTTGTTTTCAAACAAGCGAGCCGCTTACAGCAATGGTTTGCGAGGGCGCATTCAGCTTTAGTAAGAGTGTTCTTCTAATTTTATTCTTTGCTTATTAATTTTCGTTATTTAGGCTGGATTGCTTTGTGCCTTCGATCATCGAAATCGCTGTGATGCGTCTTCTATAACAATTAGGCCGTGAACATTATCGGTAAGAATGGTTCTGCGAGCTTATTTTCACAATCTAATTTTTAATAGTTAGGCCGGCTAGTATGCGCTAGTATGAGCTACAGTGGACTCACAATACAGCTACTGAGGGCTTAAATTAAGCAACCTTCAGCTATGGTTTGGCTTTTATGAGGCCTATCAGTTTCCCGATTTAGCTTCTGTACGTAGCTAGGAAATCCAGTTATGTGCTGTTTCCTTTTGATGCTAGCTTTTTGTGAGTGGCGACCTTGGGATTCTGAGAATCATGCAATCAAGTTTGCCTTGAGTCTTCATGAAAAAATGCAACAAACAGGATCTCCCTTGCCGATCGCTGGACTTCATCCATTAATTAATTATAACTATATGCCCATATCAGCATCTTGTTTAAACGACAAAGGCAAACTATGTCAGTTCCTACTAAGATCTTAGCAACTCAAACTGAGCGTGTCAAATCAATCTTTTGTCCCAATTGTTGATTTCGAAGTTGCTGAAATAGCGTATATACTATATCTCAGATATCGCCCGTGGCGTTGTGCGTTTATGTCAATTGCGATTCCCAGGTGTTAGCCTGAAGTTGTAATTTATGCTATAACTAGCAAGTTCGGAAATGTTATTTTGAATTAAAATTTTTTACATGTTTGTGCTGTCAGTTTTGTCCCGATATACAATTACATGTGTGTGTAAGTTGGGTGACGCCAACTTTTGAATTTTGTTTTTTAATTAAATATTAAATATTCTTTTGACTGTTACTGTTTGTACTTGTTGTTGTTCGCATTACTACATCTAGATTGAGGTATGCAGCGAAGCTTACAAAGCAGGTGTTGATTTATTTTGCTAGCTAAGTTTGTATTTTTATGACGTGAATAACGACATGGCGCTCAATGCTTTTATTAATCTACTGTTCAATTGTAAAACCCGGAAGCCTTTCTTAGCCTTGTCCTTACACCAAGGCATATTCTACCGAGAGTTAAAAGAGCTAACCGAGACTTTGTCAACCGTTCGTTTAAGGGTGCTACGGACTGTCATGTGGCCTCTAATCCGAATACATTGAACTTTAACTACCAATTAGCGTTAAGCTGTTTCGTACGGCTGACACAGAGTGTTTTTACCATCCTCACGCCTACATCTAGCTCTTTGAGCAACTTTAACTCCAATGATGCAATCTGTAATGTCCTGCGAGACGTTACTCTATATGGCTGCACAAACAGCGAAAAGGCCGAGTTTGTCTCAGTATGCTTGTTCTCTTGTTCATAAGATATTCAAACAACACAAACTAAGTAAGAAAAAATAAAATTGATCTCGTATAATAGTTTCAATTAAGTGAAATGGTTAAACTTGTTAAAGCCGGTGCTCAAATTTCCTCCTATATAAATGCAGAATTGAGCTCTAATTGGGAATCTATCATAGTCACTATTATGTCTTGTTAACTTGATTCGTTATACCTATATTTCATTACAATAGCACACAAACATAATAATTTGTATGATTTTTATTTCATACCATTTTGACATAATTTGCGATAGCTACAACTTTTTTTTAATACATTTTATTACCAGTTCAGCACGGGGTGCTATTCATGACATTGTTAATTAGTACAGTTTTTAACATTAGTTCACTATTCACTAAATTCCACTATTTCTAAGTAATGTTGTTACATGTTATAACATATTATATACACATTATTTACATACTAGCAGTCCAGTGAGACAAATGTCTCATTTAATAAAACAAAAAAGACCGTTTTGCAAATAGAACGCGTATTCACCACACGTACGTATATGACGTCATTGTTGGTAGCAAACTACCAGTCCCATTCGCCTTGATAAAATTTGCCTAGAATCTAACCTAAAAAGTTAGGATTATAATTAAGATAATAATTAGTGTTAGAGACTGAAATTCGGTTCCTGACCTGACATGACCATTCCAAACATATAACTTTAATAACTTTTTTCTCTATCTCTTACGGTTTGGCTGCTGAAACAGCGTCCCAGACAGACAAAACAGCGTCCCGGACAGACACCTCTATTAGATAAAGGATTATATTAATACATGAACGTCTTGCTCGTATTGCCGGATGGGTTAATAACGTTAGTCACTATCACCATGTAAGAGGTCTATTGGTAGCTTTCGCTTTAGCCTGGTCTGCAGCGACCTTTTTCCTAGATTATAATGTACTGCACTTTCGCACTGAGCAATATTATGATAAAAGAATTTTGTTATATACTGTTGAATAGTAGGAATACCAGTTTCTCGATACAGTTGGAAGTTTCTTATAAACCATTCAGCATTTGTTACGATGCGTAGCACTTTGTTTTGCAGTACTTGGAGCTTATTTATATTCGATTTTGAGGTTGCGCACCAGAAACTACTGCCATATGTAAGGATATGCCTTATTATTGAGGTATAGGTAAGAGTAGCACATTTAACTTTCAGTGAAGATTTTTTGTTTAGTATTGGATACAACATGCCTAGTCTCGCGTATGCTTCTGATAACATTTTATTTATATGTAAACTCCAACTTAATTTTCTGTCCATGTATATACCTAGATATTTCACCGCACTGTCTTTGGTGTCTTTTTAAATTACGTGAGAAGAAGCTGCATAATTTATATTTTTGGGTTTTAAGTGTATTCGTTATTTGTCTGCTAAAGCGTTACAATTAGAATGAATTCCGTTTCGCAACCTACTTTCATTCTACATTAAAAAGAAACGATTTGAAGTCCATACGGCAACAATTTTATATATTGAAGATAAACAATTGGCGAAATGTAAAGTTTCTTCCTATAAAATTATCATTATTAGAGGCAGCTTGACGAAAGGATTACAGAAGCACTTTGCAGTTCAAACAAAAGCAAAAGATGAAAAGCGACATTTTTAGTACCAGAAGAAAGCAAGGAAGTTATAGACGAGTCCCAACGCAGATTATAATCTTATCACCACAGAAATACTTTATTTAACTTAACACACTCGTGTGTTGAACACCATTTCCCTTTCGGGATCTTCGTGACTAGTCCCGGGACTTGAAATTTAGCTCGTAAGTCCCGAAAACACTTTTGGTCCCGGGACTTGGAAACCCTACAGTCAACTGGGCCGATTATTAATCTTGGAAGTTGGGGGTAGTAATTGGGAGCACAATTTAACGTAAATACGACAGGTAAATGATCCGAGTCTAGCTCAGTAAGTACTGTTTGATTTATCGGTCGGTATCTTTAGACTTTTGTGCAGTATAATGTCTGGCAGTTGATTGTGCCTGTACGGAAAATAGGTGTATTCTGGCGGTGCCGATATTTGCACTCCTAATTGCGAGGTTATATTTTCCAGTTTCACGCCGTTAGGGTTGGTTTTCCTACAGCCCCAATTTATTTGTTTACAGTTCAGGTCTCCTACCATTAATGTGGGATGTTGACTACCAAAGATGTATTGGAGTTCATTCTGGAAAAGTGGGTTGTTGGATGGCTTGTAGGTAGAAACTATTCTTAGTGTGGTATTGTTTACCATACTAAGATTGATGGCCACAGCTTCTAGGTGGTGAACGTTTGTCAAGTCTACTGGAGTTGCAGCGAGATTACGTTTTATTATTATTGCTGATCCTCCTCATCCAATTGCATTTTCTCGATCTTTCCTATATATTTGATAACCAGGTATAGTAAATTTCTCATTTTGTTCAAAATGCGTTTCGGTAACACAAGCTAAATCTATGCCATGTCTAGCCATGCGTGATATAAAAGTAGATCTCTGTTGTTTTAAACCGTTGGCGTTCCAGTTTTAAAAGGTTAATTTATTTAGAGGTAGTTGATTATTTTGTGCCATTTTGAAGTAGCAAAGGAATTAAGGAAACGAAAAACATTTTTTTCTACAGCCGTCAAAGAAACGTGACATTTATGCATCGCTGTGGATACGCGAAATTTAACTTTTTTTAACACGTGAAACATAGATATTTATGCATTAAGGGAGATATGAATATGTTTTTTCCCTGAGGTTGACATGTATTACAGACCGAGGGCCTCTGGCCCGAGGTCTGTAAGTCAACCGAAGGTAAAGAACATGAATATCTCCCGTGGTGCATACAATATTTTATCTACTAGCATATTCGCAAAAATAGTATGAAATTTCAAAATGTCATAATGACATTTATAATTAGAATATGTAAGTAACATCAAGGATTGCCTCATTGTATGGTTGCTAAGACGTTAATTGTAGTTGCATTGTTACCATGAGTTTGAGGGAGAAATAATTTGACAAGTCCCTTGGGAGTTATGAGTAGCTTTTCATATTTTGTTTCTATGACGAAATTGTACAATATCATGTTGCTAGTAGATAAATAATATTTCTTCACGGCTAGCAGGAAAAAAACGGTTAATTACACCATTTCCTTAGTTACAACACATTAGGTGACTACATATTATGTTAGCAAATTAATGTTCTTATTTTATTTCTAGAAATTACTCTTTTATTCTTTTTTTGACGGCTGTAGAAAAAACGTTGTTTGTATTTCGTGGAAAAATTCGTGTTTTTATGGCGCGTTTGAATGACTTTTCTGCCTCGACCTAACGGTCTCGGCGAAAATTAACATTCTCATGCGCCATAAAAAACACTCATTTCGCGCACTTAATACAAAAATAACTATTATTTTATCAAGGTGTGGTGTGATAATTTCTATAATAGCTTGAAGGATATTTGAGATAATAGGATTATGGTCTGTGGTAATTGGGTTTGTTTTGTCAGAGCTGCTAGTATTAGGTCCTGAATCATTTTTTTTGGAGTTGTGCTGCATATGTTGCGTTGGAGGTAATTTTACCTGTGATTAAAGAGTTGGGGTTGGAAGATCGAATTACTGGAAATGTTGGTTTACTGCTGAACTTTTGTATATAGGGGCAACCTCTATATTTTGCCGTATGATCCCCTCCACAGTTGACACCTGCCGGTTTTTCTGTTTCTTTGTTTTTATTACTTTTAGAGAAGTGATGGTGCTCTGTACATTTGACGCATCGTTGTGGTAGATGACAGTAATTTTTGGTGTGTCCAATAAACTGACAGTTAGTGCACTGTGGAGTGTCGCTAGTTCTGCGTCGAAGTTCAACCGTTACTACGCAGTGTAGCAGTCTGTTTAGGTTGAAAATGTTCATAACTTTATCGTTTTTGCTCAATTCAACTGCTATAATTGGCATTGGTACTTTTTTATGATTCAGTAATCGGGTGGTTTTGAGTGCAGGGTAATTTAAGTTGTTTAATTCTATGTTTATTTCTTGTTCTGTTATTGAGATAGGAATATTGCGCACTATTACAGAAATGTTGCTGGTCTCGGGGTTCCGGTAAGTATAATAATTTACTTTATGGTCATCGTAGAACTTAGTTAATTTTCGATAGTCATCTGTACTTTTTAGGTTAATTGTAAGCTCCTTACCTTTATAGGTGGTAGTGAAGTCTTCTGAGATTGTTGATTTTATGTCGTTGATAATATTTTGGTAGTTGGTTCCATTTGGCATAAATATTGGGGGTATTTTTGGATTTTTTGGTATTTCGTTTGGACCCTGTGATGAAGAAGTATTTTGTTCATTTATCTGCAGGACATAACATTTATTTTGAGTAATCAGCGAGCCATTATCAAGTAGGTATCGCTTGTTATAGTCGTCGTCTTCGGGTGAAGATAATGATGGTGGCTTCAAAATCAATTTGCTTGTTTCACTCATATTTAGGTTTCAACATTTATGGATTTATGTGATACGATTTTAGTTTATGCAAGGTGAACGCAGGTTATCAGTACCTACTGGGGCAGCTGGAACTCGCCGCAATCTGCTCGCCGCAGTTTACCAATTGCGGCGTATAGCACACACTTATTTCACTTTTGAATTTATTGTATGATTGAGCAACTAGTAAAATCGAATAATAATAATTGATTGTCTGCATATAGCAATAAATTGTTATAGAAACGAAATCAATCACGTCCGCACTCGAATACTTCTCACACGGCTCTTCCCTACTCTATCTAAATACACTACATTGCATATTCCTCTTTTTAATATTTTACATAATATTATTCTTACACATAATCATTTAGATATTGTAGTTTTCGTATACAACGCTTCAACACTGATGTTATCAGATTAGGATTGGAATTGGGGAAATCTTGGTTTTGGTAGCTGCTTGAACTTGGTGTGTTTTCTAAAACCGTAGTGGGCTCATTTTGGTTTTATTCCCCTTGAACTTTCTACTGACTTTTATATAATACACATGTATACATATAATAATGAAATATTTACTAAATAACAGCAAATTACCTAAAGACTGGCTTACAGCAGTTGTAACACCCACTTTTAAAAAGGGCGACAAGTTGGACGCTATCAGCTTAACGTATGTATGTTCAAAAGTAATAGAGCTTATTTCAGCCAACAAACTTATACAGTTTCTAATCGATCTAACTGTTTGCCTTCTACTCAGCACAGGTTTATACTTGGCCAATCGACTGTTACCAATCGGTGGAGAATAACTGCCCAGTAGAAGTAGATCCCAAAGCGTCGTCTCGTAGCAAAACTATAACATGTTGGTATCCGTGATCACCTTCTACACTGAATCGAAGCTTTCCTGAGTTCACGTTCGTTTCACGTTAGAGTTGGAGATTCCTTTGGAGTACTCCAAGGGTCAGTTGTTGGGCCGTTTGCATTTCTAATTTATGTATCAGACTTGCCTTACCTAATGAAATCTAATACTGTAATGTTCGCTGATGATACAAAAGGTTTTCCTAATCCTCTTATCCAGTATGATCACTTACAGGAAGATTTACACCAGCTAGAAAAATGGTGCAATATCATTGTCCGATTCCCATTTTGCTCATAACTCCCGCAGTTTGATGATTGTGGCTTCAGCTGTGATTTTATTAATTTGAAAATTTTTAAAACATTCAGAATATGAATCTAAAAATATTAGGTAACATTGATTGTATACTGGTCCTAAAAAATCCATGTGTATCCTTTCCCATGGTCTCGTGGTCTTATACCATAGTATTGGTATCAATTTTGTTTGTTCACCAGTAGCCTTTGCACAAGCCACGCATGATTTTCCTAACTTTACAATCTGATCACCCATTTTGGGCCACCAGATATGACTTCTCGCTACAGATTTTATTTTGACTATGCCCATGTGAGCTGCATGCAATTCTTTTAGTAGTTGCTGTCTTAATTTTCTGATATGATGGTTCCCCATAACCCCATAACAGGATTCCTTAGTTTGCTGTTAATACATTTTTCTCGTGAAATAGGGTTTTAATTCATCATTTACTTCGTCTTTCCATCCGCTCATTACATAATAATAAATATTGCTTAATATTGGATTATTTCTAATTTCCTTGGGTATCTTCTTGCAATCAATACTTACTAGTTAACACTTAAGGTACTATCATCCGTTTTTTCGTTATTACATGGTAATGGATGTCTACCTAACATGTCAGCTACATTATTGTCTAATCCTCTTATGTATTAATTGTATCAAAAAATCCTGATGAGAATAATGCCCAATGTTGTAGTCTATTTAAAACAATTTGTGGTATTGGTTTGTTTTCCCCATAGATTGTTGTTAGGGCTGTATGATGACCCGTTTGAATTATAAATGTTTGCACCATTAGATACAAACCTTTTATGGCCCAATAAACCGCTAAATCTTCCCTATCCAAAACCGAGTAATTTTGTTCAGCCTTCGTTAGTGTTCTTGATATGAAAATTACTGGTCGTAGAACTATAGGTTCTGTTTCATGTGATAGTGCTGCCGCCATTCCATTTTGTGATGCGTCTGTAGATACTACTATAGATTTTTTAGGATGAAAATGCACCAAAGCACGGTCGGAATCTATTACCTTTTTTATTTCTTGGCATGCTTGTTCGCATCTCTCGTTCCATATGAATGTTACGTTATTTTTCAGTAATTAGAGGTTGCATTATCCCAGCCATGTTTGGTACAAATTTATCATAATAGTTGGCTAGTCCAGCAAAACTCTTTAATTGCGTTACATCCTTTGGCCTTGGAGCACTTACGATAGCTCTAATTTTGTCTTCATTCTTCATTAAACCTTCTTTTGATACTGCGTATTCAATATATCAAATTTCTTCTTTGAAGAACTTAAATTTCTCGAGGTTTATTTTAAACCCAGCTTCTTTTAGTCCTGCTAACGTTGCTTTTATATTTTCCTTATGGTGCTGCCTGGTTGTTCCCGTAATAGTAATGTCATCTGCGAAATTTGTAAAGCCTTCCATACCCTGTAGAGTTTACTCTAACGTCTTTTGAAATATAGCGCTGGCCAGAGCACATCCTTCTTTTCGGCATCCAGTGATCCTTCTTTGTTTAGTGCAATTTCTAGCATTTTATCTAGTGATGTGGTATTTTCTTCAATCTGTCCCTGATGCGTTTCTTGTTTAACCCACATATAAACTTGTCCTTTAGTACTTGAGTTAATTACTCAGCAAAAGAACAGTTTGTAGCAAGGTTATGAATTCTTGCATACCATTCGTTAATCAAATCTCCATCCAGCTTTGAATCGACGAACTCGATTCTTTCTCTGTAAATTCGCACTGTTGAGGAAAAGTCATTTTTCATCAACTTACATAATTTTGAAAAGCAGAGGAATTTCGCCTCTGGCGTGGTTTACACGTTGAGTTACTGTGCTCTCTTGCTTTTCCTCCTGATGAAGCCCCTTACGAAAGTGGGCGAAACGATTAGTTCTTCGACCTTAATTGTGACACGGTCGAATCCCGGAAGTCGTTTGTTACTTCATGACAATAGCCCTGAAATCATTACATAATTTTACATAAGTATTCTTATTGGGTAGCACTGGCGTACACAAATCCCTGAATATTTTGTATGCATCTGGCCCAATTATATTTAGCAATGCCGATACTGGTTTTGCATTCTGTTCCGTACCCGTTATATCATTGATGGAAAAGAATTCTTCTAATTGCTCTTGATACAATGTCCAGTTATCTGTTTTTGTGTTGACGTTTTGAATTGAACCTATTAATACCATTGCTTGTTAATTAATTCATGTTCAATCACCTCGCTAAAAATGTTTATATTCTTTTTACTTCCTTTTACTATAAAGGAAGTATTGGATTCACCCCAAAAATTCGAAATTGAGTTTTCAACAGATCTTCACGTTTTAGAGTCCCCTGATCCCAAAAAACATATTTTTTTCCATTGGTCTGTGTGTCTGTCTGTCTGTCTGTCTGTCTGTCTATGAACAGAATATCTCAAAAACGAAAAGAGGTATGGAGTTGAAACTTTATATATAAGTTTTGTGTACTATGTAGATAAGACAGCAAGCTTTTGAAGAAAATCGCATAACCGGAAGTAGGTGTTTACTCTTGTGATTTTTCAGTTTTTTTCGATTTTTTCAAAAACGGCTCTAACGATTTTTTTTAAACTTTACATTTTTACTACATTTTTAATGTGTATTGATGTGAAATAGGTGATTTTCCAGTTGAATACTTCTAAAGTGGGTTTCTTTTGTTTTTTTTGATATTTTTTTATTAACTCCCATTTTAAATAAAACACCCGGTATATTATTACATTTTTGAATTCACCTTAAAATTCTAGAGAAAATTTGTCTCTTCAACTAACGCTCTATTTTGTACCGTTTTTATAGTATTTGTAATTTTTGAAAAATTTTGACAAATGGCTAAAAATTAAAAATGAAATTTTTGACTAATTATAAGAACACTGTAAAAGGAAGTTGTGTGAGTGTATCACACCAGATTTTTACTTTTATTTTTGTTGTTGTGCTTGGTTTACCTCGTCGCTACTGTTATCTCTTGTTAACTTGATCCATTTTATTACAATAATACGCAAATGTAATAATCTGTGACTTTTATTTCATATCATTTTGACATAATTTACGATAGTTACATTGGTGTTTCTTAACTGCCCACCTACTCTATCTAAATACACTGCATTACAGTCACCATATCCAACATTTCGTTATTTAATTTGTTTTAAAATGCTCGCATTACATAAAAGCAAATTGGGTTAATAACTCGGTTATTAGACAAGATAGGCAATTGGTTATTAAAGAAAAAAATGTTCAATTTGGGGTAATATATCATCCCACCCGAGACATTAAAAACATCTTAGACCACCCTGTATTGAATTTCAACTTCTAAGTTTTTAGTTACATTTTTCACGCCATTTCTGTTATTTGTACCTATGTTCAAACTTGTCATTATAATAACATTTCTGATCCTATCTGAATTTATTTCAAGTTGCCTTAATTTTATTCTGAACCGTTCCTTTTCCACCATTGTCTTATTTTATCCCCTACAAATCTTTCGTTCCTGCAGTAACTGATCTTTATTTACCTTTATTTACTGTTTTGTTTCTTCCTTCCACCATTCCAACATACCTAGAAGGACCTCTACTTCATTTTCCATGGTTTGCTCTCCACTTTCTTTTAAAAGTGATCACGCGGTGAAACTGCTCCTTTCTGGTTCGGTTAGCTCCACTTCTCTTTTCCTTGGGTGTGTTTCAGTACTTTTTGAAGTTCTACTGCATGTTTCGGTAGTTACCGTCATTTTAAGGGTCTCACGTTAAGAAGTTCTATTATACAAAAATTCCTGTTCATATCTAAACTATCCTTGTAGATACGAGGATCATATATGGCTCAATACAGTTGATACAGTGATGACCATATATAGGAAAAGAAGTAAAGGCAGATGCCCAATGTGAAAGATGTGGGCGGAACAAGTCGGTTGGACTTGCATCGAGATATATGAAAAAATAAAAGGGGCTAACAAGAAAAACAATCTAATTTTCAACAACCCCAAACCATCGACTAGTTGGCTAGTAAACTTTGTCGTACGACCCTGCTTTATAAGCCAGGTTAGAATTTGAGTCCTTTTCATTTGTAACATTATGAAATGTTCTATGTACTGTACTTTGGCACTTCAACTAATTCGTTTTATAATATGACATCAACATTTTCCACATTGCTACGAAAATTTCTGGAACCCCCTTCATAAAATAACCATTTGTTACGGTTTTTATGATAATAACTGCGATAATTGTACACGCTGCATCCCGAAACACACTCACCATCGCTCCAGCCCATCTGATAAATACACGGGCCTTTTCCCCGTCACGAAAGCATTCGTTCTCATAATAAACATAAAGTTTGACTGGCAATACAAATACGGCATTAAAGAGATACAGGCAGCCGTCACGCAGTCTGGCATTCCTGCAACGCACGTGCAGCAGGATCCTGCGCACTCCGGCGTCTCTTTAATGGCAAATCCATATCACCGAGGAAAGACGTGCTCGCCTGCAGCAGCAGGAAACCTGCAGCCCTAAGGAGCGCTGCAGCTATGGGGCCCCGAATGCTAATTTGCCTTAGGCCGTGTAGCTACGGTGCATGTAATTAAAATGGGGCAGCGAGGTGCGCTCGCGGGCTTATCTTGTAAATTATGGCCGCCTGCTCCTTTACTGCTTCTCCTAGATTTATGTCCCGGCCAGAGTCACCTTAAGGAGCAGGTATTGCGTCGGGTGGCCCCAGGATTGAGAAAGGCAGCTCTAAATTTAGTTTGGAGATTTTGTGGGCACCCTGATGTTTTCACAGCTATTAGCTCCTTGAGAGCTAAAAATTGTGACACTATTTTTTTAATATAGTCATAATTTAAAGTACGTAGCAATATATTGCTCTGATTTCATACGCTAGCTAAATGGCACATTCCTCAAGAACAAGTTTCCTTTTTCAAGGAAGAAATATCAAAACTTCGACAGAGTTTAACCTCAAAGCCTTGGTTTATTTCTTGGATTACTACAAAGCGTTTGACGCAATAGTATGGAATTCGCTGTGCACCGTTCCAGATCATCTTACACCAATTTTCCCAAATTTTTCTAAATCTAGAGAAACCCTGCACTAGTGCATACGGTATATGGCTGCATTTTATAATTTCTATGGCGAATACACACGAGTAAAATACTAGGGACCTGGAACAAGGATGCGATATGCAAAATAGCAGAAGAAAGTGCAAAAAAGACAAGGTGCTGAATTTACATAAATATTGATCATCGAATGACATGGAAAATGGCAAATAAAAGAATCATGACAAGACAAGAGGTCGTAGATTAATTCAAATACGGGTGTAAGCGATGAAGACATTAAGTGCCGCCTAAATATGAGAAAAGCTGCCATGACCGAGCTAAAGAAATTTGAAACACTAAAATAAGGCTCGTGAGATCTTAATTTTTAGGTTGCTACTAAGGTTAAAAAAGACAATAAAAATGAGTTTGCGCAAAGATTAGACGCTATGGTAATAAAAACTATTATGCTGAAGGCGAATGTTAACGCTGCAACGAAATGAAATTCTGAAATTTATTTCTCCCGGTTGCAAATGCCCTCTGTGTAGCTCAGAAGCCAGGTTTCGAGATTGATTAATTAAACCGAAGATAAAAATAAGTTGGTTTATTATATTATTATATTTATAATGCACAGCGACGCCTATAATTGGCCTAACGGCTGTTGGCTGAGTGCGAAATAAATAAAATTATTAAATGTTAAAAACTGGTAAACTTAAAATATATTTTATAAACAACATATTGAACTGCATTCGCAACAACGTGTTGTCTATATTTACTTTTAATAAGTTATTAAATTTTATTACTAATTTTTAACACATTGGGTAGTCATAAATTTGATAAGATTATCATTACAATACCTTTAATATACTATGTACATTCAATTCATGTTATATTAATCTGTTTTTTAATTAAAAATTGCCCTTTTATAATTACAATGTCAATAATTCTTATTACAGATAGCTCCTGAAAATCAGGGGTGGATTGCTTTATCTAGTTAACTGATTTCTGAAAAATTGATGTTCTTATTTTCCCAGTATTATTCGCATAAGTCACAATTACGTATATCAACCAAATGTCAAAACAGATTTGAAATTCAAATAACAAATACCAAACGGTTACAATGGTACACAACAATATTTAATCAGTAAGTAATTCATGCATAAATAGTTAACCTTTTTATTGTCTTTATTTCCTTTTATAGTTATGACCTTAATAAAGAATGACCCACCTTTCATTTGGTCAGCACAAACTCTCCAGATGCCAAACGCTCCTCTCTGGTGACTAATCGATTCTCTTCGGCACCTTCCTGCAATGAATGGTCCACGGACAGACAAGACGTCCTAACCATCACACATCATCTACTCAACCCTTTTTTACAGCACGCAGTCAATAGACTAAACTTGCAGACAGCTACCTGCAGTACTACATTCACCAACCTCCAGGAATGTGCCTCTTTTACCCTGGTAATCCTCCTCTGGACTGTCCTTTAGCACCAACAGTTTGACGTAATCCAAATTAATTGATGTATTCTGTCAAATTAACTTTTCCAATAAAATTGACCCATTATTATTCTCCAATGATTCACTTTTGTAGAGTACTTCTGCTATCCATTAGTCTTTACCACATATTTGCAAGCTTCATTAGATTATGTCTTTACTTATTCTTGTTTATATTAAATTTCCATATAATTTCACCTCGTAGATTTTACTTATTCCCTTTTTTATTATTCAAAACATTTTTATAACAAAAACAGGGTTATTTTCAAAATTTTTAATTACACCAAAATCTTTTGCTATGTTTTTTAAGTTTATTATTTTTTTTTTCAAAAATTAAAACAACTTTGCTTAACGATATCAAATCCCTTAATATACACTCTAGTATTTAATATATTTGATATAAACCTACTAAATTTCTATTTTATTTCAATTGAGTATTTGTCTTATCTTATTATCGAATCCATCTGTTTTTCAAATAGCTATTTCCTATTTAATTATAAATTCTCTTTCACTTTGTAATAACATCATAACCATTTACCTTCCCACCTTATACCTACCTGAATAAATCCAAATTATTTTTAACCATTGTAATCCCTTAATATTTTCTAAATTTGCTTCTAACACACACATGTTTGTATATCATTACAATATATACAACCCAAACCTACAAATAAAAATTGTATTTGAATAATTTACTTCCTCTTGCGCCTGGATTGAATTGTGGGATGAAACCCACTAAACACGAATACGTGGCAGGCGCGGCTTTAGTTGACACAACAGTTGGTATCGTTGAAGTCTGTACGAAGTCTGCGGGCTGTTACCAAATTGATGTAAACACAGAACGGAAAGCAATTTACTCGAGGTGTTTAAAATGTCATTAACTTCAATCGGCCGTTGCCAGGAGAATTATCTGTCCTTGCAATATTCTACAGTAGCTTGTACACCGCGTAAAGACAGTTTTAAGCATACTTTCCCAGCTTGTACTCGGGGAATAACCGAAAGTTATTCGGTTACACTGTGACTCGCGGTAACAGGAACTGGCGTTGTTTGACTTTCCTCCGTCGCAGGTTCTGCGATATTCAGAACAGTCGCTTTCTGCTGCAGTATAAGTGCTTGTATCGATGTCGTTAAACAGCGGTCTGGGTGGGGGCTCGTGAATCTCTTGTCAGTTGAGAGTGCGTACAGCAATAGAGGCAAAATAAGTCAAAGGCATTTACGACAAGGGGGGGTGGTTGCAAGAGCCGCACGTCGCTTGAAGATCAAGCGCTCGACTCGACGCGACGTAGGCATACGAGTCTGGGGCGATTTAGCAAGTCGCTGGTCTCCTGAAGATCAAGTTCGCACAACGTTAAAGGCAGTAAGGGATCTATTTTTGGGCTTGGAGATTCTCGGTGATTATATGCTTCTCCGACTGAATCTAGACTCAGGACTTCCCTTCTCTGGTGAAAGCTTGATTTGCTGGATGAAGCCGATTTCGCTGAGCTCTTTAGTATAGTCTGCTTCGCTAGATGGGGCTTGGCTTCAAGTCTCTCGGATGGTCCGCTTTGGCGAATGAAGCTGGACTCCAGAGTGTCTTGGACTGACCGAGTATTATCCTTTTATGCCCGTTTGAGCCTCGTTCTACTTCGATCATCTTCTGGGAGGACAGAAGTGTGGGCTACGCTGAGCGTACTTGCTACGAAAATATGGGCATCGCGGAACTTCGATGGATCAGCTAGTGGTCTATTGTAACTATGCAGGCGACTTGCAAACTCTCACATTATTATTTAATGTTCAAAAGTACTTTGCACGGGCGCAAACATCACAAACCTACTTTGAATAGGTCAGCGTACCAACGAATCGATAGCACCAAACCGATTATTCGAACTAATTATTCAAACCGATAAGTAGGAAAATTTTAAAACTATATCACTAAGTAACCAAATGAGAGACAACGTACTAAAAACTATAATACAGGCACATTTTTATGGAAAACGATAGAAGATCTCTCTAAAGATCACTGTTTGATTTACACAGATGCATGCATCAAAACCTTTTTGCTTATAATTATTCATGTAATTCAAGTCATAACTGTTCTATCTCATTCAAAGGTCGTGGTAAAGTCAAATTTGCATCTTGCCGTATTTTTTTGCCTCTGTTAATATTGGAAAGGAATTTGTAAGCTTCCCTTAATGGCTTTTAAGCGGATGGATACACTTTCTAATAGGACTTAAGCCGACTTAGCGTATTTGGGACTCATGTGTTTATGGATTTCGTTCAATACAATGCCTCATTGAGCTTAGCATTAAGATTTCTTAAAATAAGCATTTATTCCTAAACAACGGGCGACGCTCCGATTGGCTACGCAGGATCGCCTCAGCCAATAGTGTTTGAGCCTTCCCCTCCTTGTTGAATTTGCGAGTTCAGCTCACTGTCAATTCAGCTTCAGTTAGATTCAGAATTTCGAGTAAGCAAGTTCAGCTATGCTTTGTGCTGGTTTGCGGTCGGTCTAGCTCCCTGGTAAAGACGTTTCCAGGTTGTTTTGTGTGACGGTTACGCGCAATTCGCTATTTTCGCGTGGCCAATCCAAGAGTGTCACAACAGTTGAAGCTATTGTAAAAAAAACATCGGTCCATCAGTGACGTTTGTAATCGTTGTTACTCAATATACTCGTGTTTGTTAAGTCTTGTTTCACTCCAACAAATAACTGAACCCAAGTCAAGGGTTATTAAGTGGCAGTTCCCGGCAATCCCATTGAACCGGAATTCGCAGCGGATTAACTGGGGGCCCCATTCGTGGAAGCCTCTTTTCAAGTTTATCATACAAAAAACATTGGTCCTTCGAGCCGAATATGGAAGAAGCTAAAAAACGCGAGTGTACAAGTTTCCAGTAGCTGGTGGATGCAATTTCTCCAACATCATTTCGTCGGAGAGCGTCAAGAAGCTTCGCCAACACCAGGAAATTCAACCATCGAGAGCCTACACCGAGTCCAGGTCCCACGTCAAGCGGCAGCGATCGGCAGCGGGTTGGTTTTCTGTTCGTCAAGAAGTTACTACGTTCTCAAATCAAAAGTAAGTCCTTTTCCATTACACCTTCGTTTAGTGTTGGTTTTTGCATGTGTCAGTCTTGGTGAAAACTCGTTCGACATCAGCGGTCATGTCGGAAACTCGCGCTTTAACCACTCGTTGCAAATTCATAAAAGCCAAAGTAGATCGTTTCGAAACTCTATTTCATAGAATTCCTTCGTCCAGCCCCTTGAAGGCTCACGAGGTCGGCAACTTGTCAAAAGAGTTTAGTTGTTTCCAAAATTTGTTGGATGAGTATGAGAAGTCAATGGAGGGCCTAATGGAGGCCGACGCTGAACACTTTGATGAACTTTTCAATGAATTCGACTCTTTTATGACTCATTTTAGCGAAATTAGTAGCACAGTCGAGGAATTCTTATCAAAAAATAAGATCAATCCGGGTATAAAACCTAACCTAGGTCAAAATTCTTTGCAAAGTGGCCCTTCAGGAGAGGACGCTGGATTAAGATTACCACCCTTAGATTTGCCTTCCTTTTCGGGGAAATTCGAGAATTGGGTTCAATTTCATGACTCCTTTACGTCGCTTATTCATAACAACGCTAATTTGACCAACGTTCAGAAATTTTACTATTTGATTTCTTCCCTTAAGGGAGAAGCTGCTAGTTCAATCTCGTCGTTAAAAGTTACCAACGATAACTATACCATTGCTTGGGACATCCTAGTCAAGCGATTTGAAAATAAGAAACTGATTGTAAAATCAAACATAAATGCGTTATTCAGTTTAGAGAGCGTAAAAAAGGATTCACATTCGTCTGTTCAAAGGCTGCTCGATAGTGTAGTTAGAATTTTGGAAATTTTAAAGGCGTACGGGGAACCCACAGTCGACACCATACTAATACATATCATAGTTTCGAAGCTCAGCTCAGCAATGCAGACTGACTGGGAATTATACAAACATACCGGACAATTTCCTACTTTGCGAGAGTTGTTAGATTTTTTAGAGAGCAAAAGTCACTTATTAGGTTCGCTGGAAGCTGCGAAAATAGGTTCGAGTTTGGGAAATCAGGGATCCGAGCAAAAAAGTCATGCACGCGCTCATGTAGCCAGAGAGCAAGGTAATCACTCTTGTGATTTTTGCAAAAATAGTAATCATTCGATTAGCGCTTGCGAATCATTTTCAAAATTGTCGGTAAACGCTCGTATCGAAGAGGCGCGTCGTTTGAAATTATGCAACAATTGTCTCATGCCCGGACATTTCGTGGTAAAATGCACATCGTCGAGATGCCGCGTATGCAGAAAAAAGCACCATACTTTACTGTGTTTGCGTCTAAAGCGCGACGCGCACGAAAATACTCCGTCGCCGCGTCCTGGACCGCCAGAAACCAGCAGCGACACAAGGGAGGTCGGGGCCGTCGCCCCGAGCGAGGCACCCGTCGCATCCGTTTCAGCACCCTGTAGCCGTCCTGCAATCGCGGCGCCAGCGCAAGTTTTATTGTCCACGGTTAGCGTATTCGTAGAAGGATCTTCCGGGTCATTTTCCCGGGCAAAAGCTCTTTTGGACCCCGGATCCCAACTTAACTTAGTTAGCGCCGACTTTTGTCAAATTTGAAAATTGAGAAACGAGGTAATATCACCTCACTGTCGGGTGTTGGTGCCAGGGCTCTGAACGCTGAATTCAGAGCAAACGTTCGAATCCGCTCTCGCAACGGGAAATACGAGGACATTTTGAGCTGTGTTGTGTTGGACAAAATTACGGACCCTCTGCCGGTCCTTTCTTTCTCGTTGAGGGATTTGAAGATCCCACCAAACATTGTGCTAGCCAATTCAGATTGTAATACACCAGGAAAGATTGATCTTTTATTAGGCGCGAATGTCTTTTGGCAAGTGCTCTGTCAGGGACAGGTGAAATTGGGCCCAGAAAAGCCATTCTTAACAAAAACTCTTTTTGGTTGGGTTTTAGGCGGAAACATGAATGTCAAAAATCGAGAGCTCATTCTTTCAAATAGAGATTTTGGGAAATCGAGGGGGCGTACGGTTCATCAGGCCGACTCTCTGCTGATGACAAATTTTGCGAAGACCATTTTCAATCGACTACGAAACGGGCGTCGTAGGAGCCGCGTAGGTTCATCGTGAGCATACCTTTCAGGAAAGATGCTCCATCGCTGAGAGACTCGCGCGGTATAGCGTTAAAGCGTTTCTATTCATTAGAAAACAAATTGTCAAAAAATCCCGAGTTGAAAACCGCGTATTCCGCATTTCTCAAAGAATACGAGTCGCTTGGTCACTTGAGCAAGGTGGACGACGAAGCGAGCCTTCCTCATCCTCGGTTTTATTTGCCACATTTGCCAGTCATAAAGCAGGACAGTTGAACGACCAAACATCGCGTTGTTTTTGACGGCAGTTGTGCGTCCTCCTCCGGAGTATCGCTTAACGACCTTCGACATAAGGGCCCAGTGGTCCAGCAGTCGTTGTTTGCAATTCTTTGTCGCTTTAGGCAATTCAAGTACGTGCTGAAAGCAGATTGCGCCAAAATGTACAGGCAAATCCTCGTGGACCCCTCGCAGACGCAATACCAATTAATTTTATGGCGTGACGACAAAACCTCAGCGGTAAAATGCTTCAAATTATTAACGGTCACCTACGGTACTAAATCAGCCTCGTACCTAGCAACTAGGTGCTTGATACAAATCGCCCAGGAAATCGAAGCATCGCTTCCAAAGGCCTCATTAAGAATTAGCCGGGATTTTTATGTAGATGACCTACTGACTGGTTTTGAAAATAGGGCGGAAGCCATAAAAACGCAATTCGAAATTAGTAGCGCTTTGTCGGGGTACGGGTTTGAATTGCGAAAGTGGGCATCCAACGACAGTGAAGTAGCTAGCGCCATTGGTGTGGATCGCGGCAGCGTAGAGCCCATTTCTTTGACGGAAGACGCCACGGAGAAAACTCTCGGCATTTTTTGGGATACTCGGCGGGACGTGCTAAGTTACAGAGTGAACCCTAGCTGTTGCAAATCAGTTACCAAGCGGGCTATACTCTCTAGTATGGCTCAAGTATTCGATCCCTTGGGACTACTTGGTCCAAGCGTTCTAACTTTGAAACTTCTCGTGCAACGGCTTTGGCAGTTGAAGTTGTCATGGGACGAAACGGTGCCCATGGAGATGCGCTCCAGATACGACGAACTCCATTCTTCATTACACGCAATTCCGAGGCGGGTAATTTGCGATGACTTAAATTCGATAGATCTCCACGGATTTGAGGACGCGAGTTCCGTAGCCTATGGGTGCGCCGTGTATATACGCTGCGTTGACGCGCGCGGTAATGTCACCACCAATTTGCTTTGTGCTAAGTCAAGGGTCGCTCCATTAAAAACAATATCCTTGCCTCGTCTGGAGCTTTGCGCCGCCTTACTGTTGGCTCGTTTGATTAAAACTATACTCGATTCCTCCGCATTTAAATTTGACCGCGTGTACTATTGGTCGGACTCCACCATAACTCTGCACTGGATAAATAAGGATGCGAGTAATTGGAAGACGTTCGTCGCGAACCGGGTGTCCGAGATTCACGAACTAAGCAATAGGGAAGAATGGTTTCACGTGCGTACAAATTGCAACCCGTCCGATATAATTAGCAGGGGAATGTTACCCCAGGAGTTACTCAACTCACGCTTGTGGTGGCACGGGCCAGAGTTTTTGTCACAGGCGGACTTAAAACCTCAGCCCGTTAAAATTGATTCGGGTGAGCTAGCAGCCCAAGAGTCGCGCCCAGTAGTGGCCACTCTTCACCATCGCGTCCCAGAATTTGAACTTTTCAGGCGCTATTCCAGTTTCACAAAATTACAGCGCGTAGTCGCGTACTGCCTGCGTCTCGCGAGAAACAGAAACACCGAAACGCGCTGGTCAGGACCTCCAGCCATTGACGAATTGGAGGAGGCAACTCGCCGTCTAATCAAAATTGCCCAGACGGAAGTATTTTCCGGAGAAATAGCAGTTTTGTCTCAGAAAGCGCCATTGCCGAAAAATAGTGCGCTGCTTTCTCTAAACCCATTTCTGGACGATCAGGGCCTACTGCGCGTGGGCGGCCGTCTAGAAAATTCCAATCTAAGCTTTGATCAGAAACATCCCCTTTTGTTACCAGCTAGTCACCCTTTGTCGTTGCTAATCGTGAAGCAAGAGCATTTGAGGCTCTTGCATTGTGGACACTCGGTGTTACTGGCCTCATTGCGGGATAAGTTTTGGATCGTGAGGGCCAAAGACCTGATACGTAAAGTAATACACAATTGCGTGATATGCTTCCGGGCCAAGCCTAAGATGAATGAACACTTGATGGGATCACTACCCGAAGCTCGTGTTACACCCTCTCCTCCTTTCAGCAATTGCGGGACAGACTACGCGTGTCCCGTGTTTATAAAAAACAAATCCGGGCGAGGCGCGAAAGAAGTAAGGGCTTACGTAGCCGTATTTGTGTGTTTGGCTACGAAGGCTATTCATCTTGAACTCGTGGAAGACCTCACGACGAAGGCTTTCATCGCATCGTTGAGGAGATTCATCTCCAGACGCGGTTTACCCTCCAACATATTTTCTGACAATGCTACCTGTTTCACCGGTGTCAGAAATCAGCTATCGGAATTAAAAAATATCCTGTCAGGCTCTAGTGAGCAATGCACAAGGGAGGAATTGTCGAAACGTAGCATTAAGTGGAATTTTATTCCGGCACGCTCTCCGCACTTTGGCGGCATCTGGGAAGCGGGGGTAAAGTCATTGAAATATTATTTAAGGAGAATATCTTGCAATGCAAAGTTAACTTTCGTTGAGTATTACACCATGCTGACTCAAGTCGAGGCGATACTAAATTTCCGCCCACTCTGTGTTCTCCCTACCGACGCCTCATTCCCCGAAGTCCTTACTGCTGCCCACTTCTTGATCGGTCGGAAGCTGACTTCGTTTCCGGAAGCCCAACTCCAGGACATACCGAAAAATCGTCTCAGCCGCTATGGGCTGGCCCAGCGGCTGTCCCAGCAGTTTTGGGATCGTTGGTCCCGGGACTACCTCCACCTCCTGCAGCGCCGGCCTAAGTGGAAGTCCTCCAGCACGTCTCTAGCCCCCCAGGTGGGCGACGTGGTACTCGTCCACGACGAGGCATCTCCAAGCTACCGTTGGCCACTGGCAATCATCTCGGCCACATATCCAGGAGCGGATGGTGTTGTGCGTGTGGTGCAGGTGCGCGATTCCCGAGGGAATCTCCTGAAACGCTCGGTGCGTAAAGTGTACATCCTACCCAAAGACGATCATTGCGATCAAGGGCAATAAACATTGACTTTGCTCTTAGTTGGTAGTTTTCGTTGATTGAACATTTTGCTAGGTTTAGTTGTTTCTTTGCTTGTATTCATGCTAGTTGTAGGTTATCTGTAAGGCTCTTGGATTATCATCTGTCATTAGATTTGATTATTTGGTAGTTTTAAATTTCAGTTTAATTTTAGGATTTAATCACGTCGTGCCATAGTCGGCACTTCGGGGGCGGCATGTTTGATTCACACAGATGCGTGCATCAAAACCTTTTTGCTTATAATTATTCATGTAATTCAAGTCATAACTGTTCTATCTCATTCAAAGGTCGTGGTAAAGTCAAATTTGCATCTTGCCGTATTTGTTTGCCTCTGTTAATATTGGAAAGGAATTTGTAAGCTTCCCTTAATGGCTTTTAAGCGGATGGATACACTTTCTAATAGGACTTAAGCCGACTTAGCGTATTTGGGACTCATGTGTTTATGGATTTCGTTCAATACAATGCCTCATTGAGAGAGCTTAGCATTAAGATTTATTCCTAAACAACGTGCGACGCTCCGATTGGCTACGCAGGATCGCCTCAGCCAATAGTGTTTGAGCCTTCCCCTCCTTGTTGAATTTGCGAGTTCAGCTCATTGTCAATTTAGCTTCAGTTAGATTCAGAATTTCGAGTAAGCAAGTTCAGCTATGCTTTGTGCTGGTTTGCGGTCGGTCTAGCTCCCTGGTAAAGACGTTTCCAGGTTGTTTTGTGTGACGGTTACGCGCAATTCGCTATTTTCGCGTGGCCAATCCAAGCGTGTCACAACAGTTGAAGCTATTGTAAAAAACCATCGGTCCATCAGTGACGTTTGTAATCGTTGTAACTCAATATACTCGTGTTTGTTAAGTCTTGTTTCACTCCAACAAATAACTGAACCCAAGTCAAGGGTTATTAAGTGGCAGTTCCCGGCAATCCCATTGAACCGGAATTCGCAGCGGATTAACTGGGGGCCCCATTCGTGGAAGCCTCTTTTCAAGTTAATCATACAAAAAACAATCACATTAAAGAACTCATAATACGATTGCATGACAATTACAATAATCTCTTCAATAAAGAACTGCACGTAAACATGAAAATTGCAGTACCCCCTTCCTGGAGAACATCAGTACAAAGAACTTGAAATCGATATTGTTTGAGGCTTTCACGGTTACTTGAATTGGTGATATTAAAATTTTGGCCTAGACCGCCTCGTCTTCCTAAATAAACAATCAACATTTGTTTGAAATAATTATGTTTGTTGGTGGATGGTGACCCCTTACCAGCCATTCTTGATTTAGTTGTGGTTTTTTGAGTATCTTGTCTACAAGCATACTTAGACAGGCTTGGCCTTGTTGCTGTTCGTGTAGCCATATAGACTAACGTTCCGCAAGATATTGCAATTTGCATCATTGGAGTTAAAGTTGCTCAAGGAGCGAAATGTGGGTGACAGAGTGTTTAAAACCCTCTGTATCAGCCGCGTGGAACAGGTTAACATATAATTTCGGCTTAGACCGCGTAGTATTTGTGGCTAAACACCCAGCATTCTCTGGCTTAATGTGTCTTGCACCTTGTGAACTTAATCAAGAATCCACGCGATGGCGATGCTCTTTGGTGGCTCGTGTTGTTTGAGTATCTTGAGAACGAGGATACTTAGGCAGATTTGGCCTTGTTGCTGTTTTTGCACCCATATTCACTAACGTTTCGCAAGACCTTGCAGCTTGTATCATAAGAGGAAAAATCGCAGATTTAACGCTAATTGGCTAATTTGGAGTAGGCGGCCCATAACTGTCTGAAGAGCTGTGTTTGTGATGCTTTATGTGAATTACAGGCATCCAAGTTTTACTCAGTCTAAACCATCTTTCTGTGTATACTGTTTGGTTGTTTTTTCTACACAAATTACGTAAAATTATAATTAAAACGGTCCACGACGACAAGTAAGGAAGATTGCGCAGAATCTTAATTTAGCCAAAAGCACTATATATGAGAAGTACAACAACAGCGGTCACACTAATGTAGAAGATCTTAGATATTATATTACATAAAGGTTGTAATGTAGCATACAAGTGTATACAGTATTTATTTTTATTTTTTAAATCCAATTAGTTCCAAAATTATATTACAAGAGCAATTGTATAAATTCTTGGTGGGAGCTGATATAGGAACTAGGTACTATGAGTGAATAATATTTACTTGAAAGAGACCTACAATTTTGAATCACTCTGAAGGTCAAATCCCTATCAGTTAGTAAATAAATAATAATTTTGGTATTATACTCAGTGACCAAATAGCTTTCCCTGGGATAATATTTGGTATAATTATCAAATTATTATGATTCAGAATATAAGTCAAGTTGGAAGTAACCTTGATATATATCATTCTATTGTGTATAGAATAGAATGCTTCATTCATTCAACGTAGATTCAGTTTCGTGTGTGATTGTTCTTGTGCCAAAGAAAGTTATTTCTACTGTCAAGAATAGAAATATGTTGGGGAAATCGACAAGTTTCTGTAGCAGAGACAACTAATAAGACAGCCAGAGGGTGTTCCAAGAAGGAGCACTTTCAAAGTCAGGTAACACTAAAAAGGCAGCGAAAGTTAGTGGACATTTTATTGAACTTTCAATGTGTGCTTTCTAACCAAGTTTGATTTGGGATAATTAGAAAAAACTGTTTAATTAGATTTAGTAACCGATTTATAGAGTAAGTATTTGAATTTATTTTCTAAGTTCAGAGTTAAATCAAGTACTGATAGTTTTAGGTATGTATAAATAGAAATTAACCTTTTGGAACCAGTTTATCCATATAATTGAATTGTATATCTAATTTAAAAAAAGTAATATTATCCTGATTATAATAAATTGCTGTCTAATAGAGGAAAAGTTCATATAAGTAAGAATTGTTAATATAAACACTTCGATTTATCTAGGAGCAATATTTTCTCATTGCTTTGAGTTGTGACTAGTCGTGGTTGCAATTATTTTATATTGGTATTAGGTATATGTCAAAGAATCAATTTAATAAATGTCGATGTGATAGATTTATACGATTCATATGTGTTTCATAAAACCTTCACTAATTGAAGTAAGATAATTGTATAACAATGGTAAGTCAATTTACTATATTAAGAAAACATCAATATATATTGTCAAATAAATCACGAAACAAGGTGTTGTATTAAGAGCAAAGGGTATACTTGTAGTATAGCAGCCAGAATGATGCTAAAAAACATGGAATATTACAAAATGACACTATCAAGGTGAGGCTTGATTAGGGATATTGTAAATTGTCCTGCAACGTATGAGATCCGATAAAAGGAATATTACAAAATGGCGACCAACTAGTGGGGACGATAAAGGATATTTGCAATATCTAGATAAATGAGATATTACAAAGTGTAGTATTTCTATAGAAATCGATTTAAAACAATCAAACATTGAAACTTTTGAAAGAAACCTATTTAAATTTAACACACGGTACTGTACTGTTTAAATTTAACCGAACAACTTTGTTTCGTTATTCCTACTTACCTCACACGTTCCTGAAATTATTGACTTGTTCTCTTTCAGTCTGTGCTTTCCGATTAAAAACCATAGCTAAAAAGATGAAACATATAACATAAACATATCAATATCAATCAGGGATACAAATGCTTCAGTCGTGCTATAAAACCCATAATTCAAGCCAAGCTCAATATGACCACAAACTGCTTAGCATTCGAGATTTGTCCGTTCCTTATCGCTTGATTCCCATTCCACCCGCGCCGTCCATAATTTTTTCAGATTATTATTTCCGTTCAATCCTTGAAAAGTTATGATTTCCCACGCGTAAATACTCAATCCAGCTCCGCGTTTTCCTATAAATGCAAATCAAATCGAGAGGTATGAAATATTCTACGACTAAACTGAGAATGATTCTATATATGAGATTCGCAGCCCCCACGCACGTCCATGTCACACGGATAGTATGAAAGAGTAAGAATTGAATTTAATACGGTGTATAAAATAAAGAAAAGGGAAATCAGAAAACAGCAGGTGATAATTCAAAATAAAAACAACACAGAGTAAGGCGTCAGAATAGACGGCAAAAGCACAATAGTAAATATATTGCTAACAACTACATGTTCCCCTGAAAACACATATTTATAAATTTCTTGTAATCGATGTAGAAGAATGAAATTAATGAAATGCCTAAAGAAGCAATTGAGAAAAAAACAGGATAAACACAAAGCATATATTATCAGTATTTGAGAAAGCATCAAGTTGCTAATACATCTGCTATTAACTTCCATCAATATTACCATTTATATCTTTTTGTTTCTTATTTAAATCGTTCAATATTATTAAGGCGTTTCTTTTGCACTTAGCAAGAGCGTAATGACTACTTAAGTAGTATTAGTAGTATTAAACTGAATTTATTTGCTATTTCAAGAAATCTTTTATAATTATTCACTTCATATCTACGAGAGCGTAAGCAATATCCAGTTTATCGTGGTTGTTCATCTATAGAATACCATGATTCATCCGGTGTTCCACAAGGATCGAATTTGGGACATCTACTATTTTTAATCCTAATTAATCACTTGCCGGAATGCATAAAAAAATCTGAATACCAAATTTGTGCGGATGATTTCAAATTATATAAGTCAATAGAAGAAGCTGATGATTGCTTAAAACTACAAGAGGATCTAAATCGCGTTGTGGCATGGCGCAAACCAAATCACCTACGTCTAAATATTAAAAAATGTAGTTGCATATCATATAGGTGAAAGCCACAATTCATTGTTTATAGTTAGGCAATTGAAGCGTAAAACTTAGAAAAAGTGACTACTATAAGGGATTTAGGCATTTGGTTTTATGCAAAATTGGCATTTAATCAGTATATACTCCAATGTGTTAAAAATGCTTACCAAATGCTCGGATTTGTACTGCGTAATTCAGCAGCATTCAACCAAATATCAACGTTTATCTACTTGTATAATGCGTATATTAGATTCCACTAAGAATACGGTTCTATTACATGGTCTACCGGTTATGATTATTTTAAAAACGAAAGAAGAAATGCAAAAAATTGCTAAGATATCTATATTACTATCTATACTACTACCGTACCTAGTTTCCCGTGGATTTTCAAGTGACCAACAATGTGAATTCCTGGGGTTATTGATGCCTTTTCTGGTGAAGGTAGCTTCATCACTAAGCAATATGGCCGACAAAACCTTCGGTTTCTCACTAACTATCAACGACTAAATTCAAGTCGTGCTGCGTGGTCGGCAGGATTTAAAGCTTGTACAGATAAGATATGGTACGGATACAAATCGAAATTGTGTAAAGTTTTCCATACTCTCGTGCGGCTTACAAGTCTGTTGGATATCCTTCGGACACTAGTAGAAGGTTGAGCGTCAATCATTTAAGTATTGCTTCTTCTTGAACAGGTTCTTGTTGCACGGGACGTGCAGAAGTAGCTGCAAGAAACTTGCCCCTTTCTCTTAAACACCTATGAACATTGCTAAAAACTTTTCTACAAGGCACTTTACGAGTTGGAAAATGTCGACGATATTCTTCAACTACCGCTTATCCATTTTCATTACAGAATCCGTAAACATAGTGTATGTCACCGTATTCTTCATTTGAAAAAGTGAACATAGTGACGTTTAATGTCAAAATGAATAGCAATTCATGAATCACAGCCACCCTGACTTTTATAATAACAGCGAATTCAAATTCGGTGCATTAGTAGGGTTTTCTAAAACTTCAACTGCTTGCAGCACAATTACGAGAGAGTTTTGGACATATGTTCATTAGGCGTTTTTCACTTGAAAATGCTGGGGGAACATATCCTTTAAATATGACAATCATGTCAAGGGACACCCTGTAGTTAAGTTGCAAGTTAGATATGTTAATGAGATCATTGCTTATTTTATAATTTATAATTTTTTATTTCTTGTTATTGTCTGCATATATATATTATTGTTGATGGTTGCTGGTTACTGGGCTTCGGCCTGTTAGCAACATACGAAATAAATAAATTAGTAATACCCAAAAGCGCGACTAATACTCTAGATTCCAGAATGTAAAAATATGAATCGTAAGCAGAAAAAGAAAGCAGTGAATGCTATGGTTGAAATATTCTACTTCAGCAGACACAATAATAATTTTTAAAACATTTCCTGTTTCTGCTAAAACTTGTCTCACAGACAGTGGCGGTGATATGCATAAGCGGGAATAAGCGTTGCTTAGGGGCCCGGGCCCTTAGAGGGCCCTTTGGGGGGCCCGGTAAGTTCTGAGTTCGCTTATTAATCTCGATATTTTCTACTTCATTTGGGTATAGATTGCTAGCACTGCAACCTCAGTCCCCACTCTCAGTTAGCAGTCATCAGTGATCAGACTCGATTTGAGAGCTTTGAAAAACTAACAAACATTTTTGAATTTTTAGAACCGAAAAGCCTTTTCAGAATTCAAGAAGGTCCGATGTGATTTGCTTCAGAAAATGTATCTGATGTCCTCAATAATAATCTCGCCATTCTGTTTGTGAACGCTATCTCCTTACCAAAAGAGGATTTAAATGATGGCATGAGTGTTTCAGATTTGACATGTTTATATCTAGAGATGGGCGCGTGAGTGAATTTTCGCTCACGTCACGCACGTTTCACGCTTGCTTTAAACAGTCACGTTCACGCACGTTCACGCTCACGTTCACCCATGTTCACGGCGTGACACGCCACTCACGACGTGACACGCAGCTTTTATTTCAAAATTTAAATTCAGATAGAACAGCATGTTCAAATTTAAAACCAATGAAGAATCCCTAAAGAAAACTAAAAATATGTTTTTCACCTGACATAATTTACCTGATATGTTGCAATCAAAATAGTTGACATAAAAAGAAAAAAATTAAAATTGACTACAATAACTTCGACAAAGGATACATACTGATTTCTCACAAATATATTTCTTGCAGCTGTCTTCAAAGACATTACTTTTAATTCCAAAAGCTGTCATTGGAATTGAGGTTTCCCTTATTGGTATGAGTACAGAAGGTATATGTTGCTAGGCAACACTTTTAATTCGTAGGTTTGAAAGTACTTTTACGTACAAGGGTCAACATTTTAGCGTTAAGGCGAGTATACAAAAAAAACATAATTTTTATCCGCAAACGTCACAAAAGTGACAACTTATGTGTCTTTATTGACAAGGTAAAAGTGTCACTTTATCTGCCTAAGCAGATAAAATAGCAACTTTTGCGTACTTTATCTGCCTAAGCACATAAAATCGTTGCTCTCTTTCTTTCTTTCTATGTTTGTTAGCTATCTCCTCCGAAGATACTGGACCGATTAAATTGTATGGTGGCTTAAAATTTTGGTAATCTTTAGACTTAGATCGTAGGCCAGTTTTTATTTTCAAAAAGAGTACAAAAAAGTTTTAATTTAAATAAACCTTTAAGCAGCGGATCGGAGCATCTGTCGCCGTGGGTTATGGTGTGACAGCTGCTGTGGCCGTGTGATATTAACTCGGGTAATTCAGTATGTTCATATATCATTACAGTAGGGCGTTATTTGAACAACAGAGTTTGGCGCAGGGGTACAGTGCTCGTATGTCACGCGGGTGGCCTGGGTTCGATTCCCGGCCGATGCATCCCTTTTTTTTAAATTTATATTAATGAAATTTACCTGAATACGTTTGCGGATAAAATAGTATATGTTATTCGAAGTAAAAGTCACTTTATGTGGCTTAGCTGAATTATTTGCCTCACTAACGTTCGGCTAAATAAACTTCAGCTTCGCCACATAAAGTATCACTTTTACTCCTAATAACATAATCGACTATTATTAGAATAATAAGTTCATCTACACAAGTACACAATAAATTGGTTTAAAAATAAAACGTACTAATCAACATTTTCAGTGTTAAGTCGAGTATAAAAAACAAAACATTAGGTACTTTTCTAGAAATAGGTTCATCTACGCATCTACACAATACATTTTTGGTTTAATAATAAAACGTAATTAACATTTTCAGCGTTACCCGAGTATAAAAATCAAACCATTACTTTTATTAGAATAATAAGTTCATCTACACATCTACACATTAAAATGTTGATTTAAAAATAATATGTAATCAACATTTTCAGCGTTAAGTCGAATTCTGCGCTCTTCTAAAATTCGCCCAGCTGTAGAAAATACTCTTTCGCTTGTAGCGGAACTTGCCGGTATGTTTAAAATTTCTCAAGTTTTTTTAAAAGTGGCGTATTTACACTGTTTTTCCAAAATCCTAAAATGTCATCTACATTTCCGAATTTTAATTTAACATACGGTACTAATTTAGTTCTGTTTCGACATCATCCTAATTACATGTGTCATCGTCAGAGCTATCTCTAAGTGTAGAAAGATAAGAATCTGATGCTGATGTACCAGTTTTGAGTCGTTTGCTATGTATTTCATCATTATCATCTATAGTTTTATTTGCATTATAATCTTCTCTTTTATGTGAAGGTATGAACTTTAAGGATTTATAATTAGGGTCTAAAAATAAAGCCACATAATGTAACTTGTTTGGCACAATTTGTGATTTAATGAATTTAAAAGTTGCTGCACCCTGCAGTTTTTTATTCGTTACTAAATATTTAACGTGAAATTAACGTGAAACGTGAATCACGCCTTGGAAGTTTTCACTCACGTTCACTCACGTTCACGTCACGATTTTCAAATATTAATCACGTTCACGACATGACACGACTGTTTTCACGTCACGCGCCCATCCCTATTTATATCTACAGAAATATAATGTTCTCGAAAGCGGTTTTGGCGAGATTATTACTACATTAGTTTTATTCTTGACTCTACCTGTAACATTAGCCACTATAGAAAGATCATTTAGCAAGTTGAAAATAATAAAACCTTATTTAAAAAATTCTACGAGCCAAGATAGGCTACAAGACCTTTCGGTTTTGTCAATTGAGCAAAAATCATCGTCTAGGATGGACATCAAAATCTTGTGGAACAAGTTGCTGTCAATAAGACCAGAAAGATACATTTTTTATTTCAGTTCAATTTATTTTTACGGCGTTTTACACATATTAACGATACAAATAAATACTAAGTATTTGGGTTACCTATTTTGACATGGGTTGTTAACATTTTATATTATTTTATTTGACTAGTGTTACCTAGGTAGATATTTATCCATCAGTTTTTTTTGTATTGCTGCCTATACCAACTTGAAGATTTTATTTAGTTTTATATTTTTAATTGATATTTTGTTAGATATGTTAGCTATAAAATGTGCATTTACTACTCTATTTCTGTTGGTTATAACAGGATGTTATTTTATTTTTGTTAAATGCTTATTTTGTATACTATAATTATAAATATACAATTCATTAAGTATATAAATCTTTTTACAAGGGGGGGGGCATTTTTATATTTGCTTAGGGGCCCAAGGTGCCCTTGCACCGCCACTGCTCACAGACAGACTTTACATAATACTTTTCAGTGGCAGGCAAAATAAAATAAATAAATACTATTAATCAAAAATTATTAGCCTATGAATATGTGGCATATTCAATTATAGTACAATCACAGAGTATCTAATATGCAGAATTCGTATTTTTCATAAAGAACTAAGCATAAATTTCTACTGTTCTTACATTCTATAACGACAGTAAAACTCTTCCTGGCACGATGTTGTTTAAACTGTACCTAATAACTGAGAGCAATGTTAAATAAGTTAATATATTATATATTTAAAAACAATCTGCACGGCTAATACGTTTGCAGTAATTATTTTCAGTGTTGCTTTTCATATTATCTCATCTGACAGGCATTTGGGAAAGACAACAAAGCAACTACAAACGAACTCAAACGGGACAAATGCTGATTAATTTCCTATGTAGACAAAATCTTTCACGCAAGAAACCTATTAAAGAAACTAGACGTGGAAAATGCCGGTGAAACTGTAAGGAACAACATAGAGTTTGTGGTCACTTCACACAAGGCAATGTACTCAGAAATTACATCAATACCTGTTGTGAGCATGTGAGAGTGAAGATAATGATATGTGATTATCTGGGTAGAAAGAATAGTATATTATGTTATTAGGAGCAAAAGTTATACTTTATGTGGCGAGGCTGGACGGGTTATCTGCCGAGCTTGCGAGGCAGATAAGTACAGCCGAGCCACATAAAGATACTTTTGCTCCGAATAACATATAGTATTTTTCTTCAAACGTTTTTATAACAAATTATTTACAATTTTGTGAACAAAATTCGAAGAAAATTACTTGATCAGCGGCAGATAAAGTGTTTTAGATGCCATGGCAATGAAGTGACCGTTTTACTGCCGTTTGAAGAAAATAGTACAATATCCCATTGCACCGATCGTTCTTGAACTAACAAAATGTGACTCAATCGAGAAATTTGCAGTGTTGAGACAAGAAAAGCCAGAATTGATTCAAGGTACATCACTCTCATTAAACACATATATACAGTTTTACAATTTTACAAGTTAAGATCAATTAAGACGTAGTTACTGAGAAAATCTCAGTTGAAAGAGGAGAGGCTGTCTGCCAAATTATTTATCTCAGCACTAGGTGATTCATTTCAAATCATTACGTGACAAGAAGAGGATAAAAGTTGACGGACGATACTAAGTTAGCTTAGATTTGCTGATGACATTGTACTAATTAGCAGCAGTGTGATAAAGTTTGCAGAAATATTACTAATGAGAGCTTTCGGAGCTCTAGGCTTCAAACGAATTTTAAAAACTAAGGTAATGAGTCTATATGACATAAACTTTTCTTCGAAAGCCATACCCTGGAAAATATCCATACAACTTATGGTAGAAATTCAAATTTAAAGTGTAGCAGAGAGCGAGAGATATAGATCTGTAGAAATAGGCACATCGAAGAATCTAAAGCAGGCATATGCAAAGAATCAGAATCAAAAGGCTGGGAAGAAGGAGAATGTGTCAGGCCATTTTTATATTTTATCATTATGCGACCTTTTTCGAGTGTTTTCTGTTCAAAATTTACGACTTTGCGTGTATAGGTTTTTTCGGTCATACTTTCACGTTAGTATGCCATCAACTTGTATCTAAAATTCTAAAGATTTGACACGCACGCAACTTTTTCTAGAAGGTTCAGCGAAGCCGCTCTGGTCTCTAGCCGTCTTATTTGTAGCTGGGTTTGTTTCGTCACGTATAAGCGCGCTTGGTTAGATCAAATTCAAAACGCAGTCTATTAGAGCAAGCGAGAGATTTTTCTAAAGAATTTCACTCCGTCACACTCTTTTGTCCGCAGGCCGCCTCGCCTGTTGTGGCATGCGAGTTAGCGCGGGAAGATCTGCGTCGGAATTAGCTACAGGTGTTGGCGCGAGAGAGCGCGTCTGG
>OW679194.1:241393933-241493003 GCA_940337035.1 Agriotes lineatus | reverse complement strand
GTCCCATTTGTTCTTTATTTTCTTAGTTTTTTCTATTGCTATCTTCTGTTTAATTTTTATTACTAGTAAGTAGTGATCTGTGTCCGCATTCGCTCCTCTGTATAATTTTACGTCGTGTATGTCCTTTTTCCTTTTTATTTTTATCAATACATGGTCTATTTGACTTACGTGTTCTCCTCCAGGGTGTTTCCAAGTCGCTTTATGTTCTTTTCTGTGTCTAAATTTTGTACTGCTGATTATCATGTTCATTGCTTCGGCATAAGTTTTGCATAATTTAAGTCCATTTTTATTTGTTTGTTTATGTATAGTTTCTTTTCCTGCCACTTCTTCTGTGTATTTCTCCAGACCTATTTGCGCGTTAAAATCACCCAATGTTACTACAGTGTCATGTTGCAGTATTCCCTCCGTTATTTCTTGCAATGTTTCATAGAACTGTTCTTTTTCATTTTCTTCTGCGTCTTCTGTGGGTGCATGTGCATTGATAATAGTGATATTGGCTAATTTGCTTTTATCTTGATTACCGATAATTTTCCGTTTATTGCCTCAAATTTAGCTTGTTAACCATAAATCTGGTACTGTTTCTTCCTTTCTGTTCATCTCCTCCATAGAACGTTGTAAAGTTTCCAATATTTATTTCCCCCTTGTCCTTCTCATCTTATTTCTTGTAGTGCGGTTATATCTATGTTATTATTTTTTTTTAAATTTTATTTTGTACTCAGCCAACAGCTGTTAGGCCAATTATAGGAGTCGCTTATATCTAGCTACTTCGTTTGCGATTTCTTTCATTTTACCCGGTTTTAGCATTGTCCTTATGTTCCAGGTTCCTAGTTTTAATAAGTTTCTTTTTTGAGTTTTTAATTTTTTTCTTTCCATATTCTTGTCCCTTTTTTGTTGCTTTGGTTGTTATCGTGGGTTGATCTGATTTCTTTTTTTGCTATTGGTGTTCTATATTTTCTTTGTTAATTTTGGTTTTCTGTTCTTCTATTTTTTTTTATCTCTATTGGTGTATAATGTTTGGATCATTTTGAGTTTCTTCTTATTTGATGTTGAGCTCATAGTTGTCATGCTTGAGCTCCTGATTCTTTATCTAGGATTTCTTCAGATTCATCTGGTCCAAGTTTAGATCTGACTCTTAGGGCTTTTTTCTTCTTCTTTTTCCTCTTTCAGATCTCTCTTCCCTTGTTATTTCATTTTCTTTATTATCTGAATTTTCTACTTTCTTCATGATATCAAGATTAAGAAATATAAACTCAGTAGTGGAGCAATTTTTATTATAATATGTAAAATACAATAATGTCTGGTTTTGAACTGTCAAAGTCAAGTTACTGAACAGTTGTAAATTTAAGAATGGGAAATCTTAGAGCAAATAAATTCTCCCAAAATTGAATGTACGGTTATCACCAAAAAAGTTAGGTACGCCTATGTTTTCCCAATATAAACTCAACTTTTAGAATAATCTCTTAGTATCCTGTGCATTTAAAATAATTGTCACATTTTCTGTTGTCATCGAATGTCAAAAAGCAGTTATTTAAGAATATCCCTTATGCTTATTATATTTAGTTGGAAATTCTCCATAGCAACAACAATTATTGATAATGGGAAATTTACCAGAATTTTTTGTGAAATTAGTGATCCAATGAAATTAACTCTTTTCTAGTCATGTGGACAAAATCAACCAATTAGATTATCCTTACATTGAAAACTACCCATGGATTGTTATCACTTTGTGTACAGCCACAGAATACAGAATGGCCTGTTGGCTTAAAATTCAGCTAGTTTTTTCTTTGCGCATGCGCGAGTTCTGGTGGTGTGCAATCAGCAGTTTTCCATATTTTACACGTGTAATTGTGGCGGTCAAGGACCCCTTATAAGAAGGTTATGTTTTTTTGTGCAAGTGGTTTTAAAATATTAATTTAATATGAGTGCACAAAAAAAATCTTTTGGTGACACATGGTGTGTTGTGCAGTTCCATATAAATTGCGTTGACTTTAAACGTACGGATTATTCCTGTTTAGTTTAAAATTTAGGCGCATAATTTTGAATTTACTGCCTCTGCACACCACTAGGATGATGGCGGACAATTTCAAGGTCACAAAAATTGAGTATGCTGACATCAAAAGCGCCAACACAGAGAGACCATTCTGATTTAGGGTATTATTCTGTGGTACAGCGTTCAGTTCGGATTGCTATGTTACGTCAAGTTGTTGACAGTTTGCAATGAAGTATTTTAACCCTCCGGTTGACGGGTGGATTCAGAATCACACCATTCGACGGGTTGGGTCTCTCAAACCCAAACTGTTTTTTTTTCCTCTAATAACACATTAATATGCCCAGTTTCTGGCATGCATTTGTTAACCTGGTCTATTTTGCACTGCTAAGAGTAAAAATAGAGTTATGAAAAAAACATTAACTTGGGAGTTCCCATTTATTAAAAAAAAAGTTACATGTAATGCAAGTTTTCAAAAGAAATTATAAATTGAAAAACGGAAAAGACAATAACAATAACATACAATTATTTGTAAAGTATATGGCTGAATAAGTGTAAAAAAATATAAAATGAGTGTACATAAATTTGACACACAAAATATTGAATGGAAAATTTCGTTAATCAAATTTTGCCGCACAATCGGCGCAGCATGGTTTTGTGTGTTCCAAACAAATACAGGAACCGCAAAACAAGTTCATAAAGAACGGGGATTCCCCTCCAGAAGATCAACTATTTAGAGTAAGAAAGGTAAATCCCCTAAACTCGATATAAAAGTTCGCTAACATGCAAAACACACAGAAACGATAAACAATTGAAATTTAGGGACCGTATGTAAAAGATTTTGTGTGAATACTTAGAAACTAGGGGAAGGCCCTAAGAATGTTTTATGCCTAAAAACTGCACAAAATTAATCCCTTTACGAAATACGAAAAAATAAATTGTAGGAAAAAAACTTACACGAATACACGGGTTGGGTCTGACAGGCCCAAAGCCCTTCTGGCTGCCAAACGACAGATGATAAAATTAAGACAAATTAAGGAAAACATGTCTTTATTAACGTTAGGAAGGTACCAAAAAGCTAAAGAAATTAAAAAAATTATTTTAAAAAATACGACAAAAAATATATTTGCCTGGGCCTCACAGACCCAGCCCGTCAACCGGAGGGTTAAGATGTCATATTCTTTTCATAATTGCACTTCCTCTAAATAACTGTAAATATTAACTACCCACTAAATTGATTTTAGTTTCAAGGGCAAAAAATTGTCTAACCGAATATCCCTCGATCATTGATGAATACTTATAATTTTATTACAACTTCCTCAAGCACGTTGCTTTTAGGCAACAGCCCTCCGCTGGCGTCAGGCTGCTTCCATGCAACATGCTTTCGGAACTGCAATAAAATTATTTCGTAATTATCACTGTCCTTGGGATATAGCTGAAGACACCCGGTCCATGTATTTGTCGCTGAGTTGGCCGGACGTGTCTTTAACAAGCTCTTAAATAAAGTTTACGTTTGTGTGTAGCTACTGCTAATAAAATGAGTACCTGTGTTAAATGTGATGAACCTCTGCCAGAAGATAATGATTTTGTGGTATGTCAAGGTTGTGAGGCAAAAATGCACTATCTATGTGCAGGCGTACGGGAATCTAAGTGGCGTACGAACACTGTTGAAAGTAAAGCATCATGGAGATGTATTACATGCAAAAGTCAACCAGATCAAGTGAAAGTAACCGAAAAAAATGAGCACGAAAAGTCTTCTAAGATTCTAAACGCCAATCTACCAGGTGTATCTATTAATGCTTTGGGAAATATGATTAGACAAATAATACAGGAAGAAAATGGTCAACTTGCATCTAAAATGGAGGAATACCAAAAATCCGTTGAATTTTGTAGTAGTAAAATTGATGATTTCACAAAGCTAATAAAAACCTTTACAGAAGAGAACAAAATTTTAACCAAAAAGTATAATGCGCTGGAAGATAAATACAAACAGCTGGAAAAGGAAAATGATGGCCTTAAAGTACTGTTTGAAGAAAATCAGCAATATAATAGAAATCACAATCTCATTATCAGCGGAATCCCTGATGTGAAAAATGAAAATTTGTTAGATCTTGCCATAACATTAGGTAACAGTGTCGAAGCTCCTCTTGCAATCAGTGATATACAAGCTATCCATCGCATGAATACTAAAATTAAAACTGAAACTGCTGGACCCGTGATTATACAATTTTCAAATAGAATAGTGCGCGACAAATTTTTACAAAAATGTAAGTCCCGGCGTCCAACCACTACAAATATATACCCGGATTTACGTCCTAATCCCATTTACGTAAATGAACACCTCACGCCGTATTTTAAAAATTTTATGTACGAGGCAAAGACAAAAGTGAGTGATAACAAAAAAGTATATAAATTTGTGTGGTTTAAAAACTCAAAGTTGCTGGCAAGAAAGAGCGAAAATGGACCAGTGATTCGTATTAAATCAATCAAGGAAATATAATAAATACACGGCTTAAAAATGTATTTCTTCCATATTGTGCAATGGCTAATTTAATAGAAAATGATGAATTTCATACTGTAAGTAGTATCCGTATAACAAACATTAAAGAATGTAATCTTAAACTAAAAACTAATCCAGGTCTGAAAATATATCATACGAATATTAGAAGCATCGCTAAAAATTTTCTAAATTTAGAGGTATGGTTATCTCAATTTGACATGCAATTCGACGTGATTGCCTTATCGGAAACGTGGAAGGTGGAGAACTGTGATAATTTCATACTTCCGGGTTACGCTGTTGTTTACAATCAAGGTGAAATCAATCAAAATGACGGAGTTATTGTTTTAATAAAGAATACGTTAAATTTTCAGCACTTCATAATACAAATAGGCGAAATAAAATGTTTACGACTCAACGTTAAAATAAACAACCGACAAATTTTTCTAAGTATTATCTACAGACCGCCTTCCACGAATCTTGATAGCTTTTTGGATAACTTTGATTTATTTTTAAAACAAGTCTGTATAAACGGGGAGGAAATAATTGCCGGCGACATGAATATAAATATTTTAAATGATTCTTTGAAAACAAATATTTATTTGAATTCTTTGTATGAACAGGGATTTACGTCATGTGTAAACGATTACACCAGGGATGAAAATGGCTGTAAATCATGTATTGACCATATCTTTATCAAAACCAAACATCCATTACACAACATTAATTCAATAATACTAGAATCTAAAATAACTGACCACTTTCCTATAATTCTTTGTCTAAATTTTTTAGAAATTCCAAACTCGGTAATTAGACACAAAATCAAAAAAACTGTTAATTTGACAAAATTAAAACAAATGTTGAGTAAGGAAACCTGGTGTGAGACGTTTGAGCATGACGATTTGAATAGAATTGTAGATAATTTTGTTGGAAAATTCTTATGTTACCTAAAAGACAGCACAATGGAGTACCGACAAAATAGGAAAGAGGTTCATAGAAAGCCGTGGATTACCAATGGTTTGGTCAAATCAATACAAATACGAGATAATCTTTTCCAAACATACAAAAAAACTCAAGATGTTGAGGTACACCAGTAATATAAAATCTATCGCAACAGGCTTAATAATCTAGTGTCAAAGGCTAAAACTAGTTACTATGAAAAACGATTTTTTGAAACTCAGGGAGACAACAAAGCCGTTTGGAATATTGTAAAAAGCTCATTAAGTAAGACTAATAAAAATGATAACATAAAAAATATAAAAATAAAAGGTCATATGGTATCTGATAAAAAAGTGCTAGCTAATGAATTTAACAATTTCTTTATAAATATTGCAGAAAAGATGGCAAGTAAAATTAAAAATCCGCAAACACAAACAAAATACCTGCCGACGTGCAATAATACTATCTTTTTCTCTCCTGTAGATATTTTTGAAATAAAAAAATATATACAACAACTTAAAGGTAATAAATCACCAGGTCTAGATGGTATTACTGCAAACGTATTAAAAGAAATTGCAGATCAAATAGTGCATCCGTTAGTTCGAATAATTAATTTATCTTTCGAAAAAGCAGAATGCCCGAATCACTTTAAAACTGCTGTTATCAAACCACTATACAAAAACGGTGACCAAGAAATACTAGAAAATTATCGTCCAATATCATTAATATCAAATTTGGCAAAAATATTTGAAAAAGCGGTTAAACATAGACTTGATAATTTCATTGCTAAAAATAAAATCTTATCCGACAATCAGTTTGGTTTTCGTGAAAAAAGAAGTACACAAGATGCGATAGCAAAATTAACTAGCATTATATATAATAATTTAGATGACAGTAGTCCTACAGTAGCAGTTTTTATAGATCTAGCTAAGGCCTTTGACACTGTCAGCCACTTAAGATTGTTAGAAAAACTTGAACATATGGGAATTAGAGGCAAGGTAAATAAATTACTTAAAAGTTATTTATCTAGCCGAAAGCAATATGTACAAGTTGAAGATATAATAAGTGATTGTTTGATAATCAAATCTGGTGTACCTCAAGGAACAATCCTCGGTCCAATCTTATTTACTCTATATATTAACGATCTACTTTTAGCTAACCGTTCTGGTGAAATTTTGGCATACGCTGACGATACTGTAGTGGTATATAAAGCGGAAGATTGGGAAACAGTAAAAGAACTTGTAGAAAAAGACTTGATGCAAATAAAACTCTGGTTAGATTTGAATCTATTGTCAATGAACATTAAAAAAACAAATTTTATAACTTTTGCTTCATACAAAAAAAATCTTCCAAATTATTCTCAAATAATCCTTCATGATGAAGGATGTGTGAGCCAAAACTGTAATTGTTCTACATTCATTAACAAAACTACTACAGTTAAGTATCTAGGTATAACAATAGACTCATGTTTTAAATGGGAT
The DNA here is from genome assembly GCA_940337035.1 of Agriotes lineatus. Lineage (NCBI taxonomy): Eukaryota > Metazoa > Arthropoda > Insecta > Coleoptera > Elateridae > Agriotes > Agriotes lineatus. The sequence continues at coordinate 241,486,099 of OW679194.1, read as the reverse complement.
ATCCACTTATCGCTATTAGTAAAAAAAATACGTGGTTTTTGTTATGTTTTTAAAAATTTAAAAGAATTTTTACCTTTCCCAGTCTTAAAAAGGATTTATCAAGCCTTGGTTGAGTCCCATCTCACCTATGGCATTATAGGTTGGGGTGGAGCATATAAAACATATTTGCATAATCTCGAAGTTGCTCAAAAACTTATATTAAAAATAATATTAAAAAAACCAATGTTGACTCATTCAGATGAAGTTTTTAAGTTATCCCAAGTACTCGACGTCAAAACACTATTTGTCAAGTCTGTTTTATTGCGAGCCTTTTATAATGAATCAGTTGCTAATTATTATGAGGATAAAAACTGTTATAGGACAAGAAGTCACAAAAACAAAATTTTGAATTTTCCTATTGTTAACAAGTCCCACGGTCAAAGAAGTTACAAATATCTGTTAATCAAAATTTATAATTCAGTTCCCTTTCAAATTAAACATGAAACAATTTATAAAATTTATGTACAAAAAATTAAGAAATGGCTGCTGGACTGTACAAGCAATAAATATTTTCATGAAATTTTTTAACCTAATTCTTAACGTAATTCTAACTCTTATTAACTCTTACTCAATCCTGTGTTGTTGGTGCTACATAGTAACTGTTAACCTGTAGGGTACACTAAGTCCTAATGCACCCTGAGATAAATAGTGGACTGTATAAAAACTTTTAAAATACTTTATTTTACCAAAAATAACAGTAACTCGTTGCCGACATAAACAGGTCGTCCGCCATGTTCGCGTCACTTCCGGTCTCGGTCTTGCCGTGTCTATTGCGCGCACTCCGACTAGACAGTTCTACTTTTTCCACAGAGATGGCGCACCTAGTAACTAAAAACTGAATTGGCAACACAATTATCGCCGCATACGGAACATGCCGCCGGCCTTGGAATGCACTAGCATTTCAAAAAAATAACAAACTAAATGAATACGTATAAATAATATAAGTATATAGTTGTATATATAACATAAAACGAAAATGTCAGATTAACAGAAAAACAGAATAGCGTCAAATTGGTAGCACACACAGATTGCGAACAGAACGTTTCACCACACTGCCGTTGCTGAGTTGCACAGTCACGACCCTGGTAATACTGTCCTTTCCTGCATGAAGTTCCTTTACACGAGCGGTAATCCAGTGAAACGGTGGTACCTTATCATCCTTGATAAGTACTAAGCTGCCACTGGTCAATAGCTCCGAAGAATTTTTGTGCCATTTGAGTTGGGCTTGTAGTTCTGTAATATATTCACTGCTCCAACGTCGCCAAAAATGTTGTACAATTTGTTGTAGTCGGTTGAAATGATTAAGTCGGTTGGTCGGAATTTCAGTAAAATCGGGTTCAGGTAAGGAGGTTAAAGATCTTCCTATAAGGAAATGTGCAGGGGTCAATGGTGTATGATCGTCAGGACTTGAGGATAAGGGACTGATTGGCCTTGAATTTACCACTGCCTCTATCTGATTTAGTACTGTAAAGAACTCTTCGAAGTGCAGAGAGTTTAAACCAATCACCCGTTTTATATGGTATTTTATGCTTTTTACACCTGCCTCCCAGAGGCCACCAAAATTAGGTGATTTAGCCGGTATGAATTTCCAATTGATACCCTCATTAGTTAAAAATGTTTCAATTGTACATGAATGCTCTTTGATAAGTCTCAAAATTTCTGTGTTTGCGAATTAGAACCTGCTAAAAGATCATCAACGTAAAAACTATCAGTGATAATTTCACATGCCAAAGGATAATTGTCCTTATTAATAATAGCCAATTCAAGCAAACAACGGGTAGCTAAAAACGGTGATGCCGCAACCCCATATGTTACAGTTAATAGCTCATAACATTGCAACTCGTCAAATGAATCCGATCGCCAAAAAATTCGATGAAATCGTGTATCATCTTGGTTCAAATGAATCTGCCGATACATCTTAGTAATATCAGCATTTATCACGAAGGTATACTGCCGAAATCGCAATAAAATATCAAACAGTTCGCTTTGTACTGTCGGTCCAGCCTTATGCATGTCATTCAGTGATACGCCACTGTTCCCTTTCGAGCTCGCATCAAAAACGACCCTAAGTTTTGTTGTCAGACTTGATTCTTTGAGTACTGCATGATGGGGTATATAATACACTCCAATGTCACTAAGCTCGTCTAAACTATGGGATAATTTTCGCATATGGCCTAAACTTTCATATTCTGTCATAAATTCCGAGTATTGATTTTTCAACTCTTTATTTTTGTCTAGCCTTTTTTCTAGCAAATGAAATCGTCGAATCGCGCCGTCCTTCGAATCACATAACTTATTTTTATCCTTATCAAAAGGTATTTTTACTACAAAACGCCCGGTAGTACTATCTCTTTCCGTGTTTTTTATAAAATGTGTTTCACAGAAATTGTCAATTTTCGGTATATCATCGCACTCTTCTATACGCCAAAATTTCTCGAGACTTTCAACCTCACTATCAACGCAGTGATGACATGAAATTGTTTTCAATGTGCTATTATTATTAGCAAAAGGATAATTTAATTCTCCGCCTAACACCCAGCCTAATTCAGTGTTTTGTATAACTAAGCCGCCTTGAAGTTTTACTTGGTTTTGTACTAACAAATCATAAAATAAACCAACTCCAAAAAGAATATCAATGTCCGATTTTTGATTAAAATTAGGATCTGCCAACACAACCCCCGTGGGTAAGTTTAAATTTTTAATATCAAAAGAGTAACTAGGCATTGGTTGCGTGACTTTCGGCAAAATCAAAAAGGATGCTTCCTTGGAATATTCCGAAATTCGTGAACTAAAGGTAAAAGTCGTTTTGTAATTAGCTAACAATGAATTATTGTTTCCAATACCAGAAATTGAATAATTAACACGTGTCTTATGAAAACCTAATTTATTTGCTAGCGATTCTGTCACAAAATTGCTTTGAGAGCCTGGGTCCAATAAAATTCTAGCCGAAACAACGTTTCCTTTTTTATCCATAATATCTACAATTGCTGTCGATAGTAAACAGTACGTAATAATTGTCGAATCATTCTTAGATGCTCCGCCGCCGGCCGTAAGCGCGTTTATTGTGGATATTGTATTATCATTTTTTGTAGACATGCCCGCGCCCTCCCCGCTTACTAGATCGTCGCTGTAAGTTAACATTGAGTGCAGAGCCGGACTGTCGACTGTTTGCCTCTCAGCCGCCACAATTTCTGAGTCTTTATGTAACAAGGTGTTATGCTTTTTATTGCATACTCTACATGGTGTTTTTTTACACTGGTGCATGAAATGATTAGGATTAAAGCAATTCAAGCACAATTTAAGCCTTTTAACTTCTTTGTTTCGTTCACTAACATTTAAATTTGCAAATGCATTACATTTAAAAATAGAATGGTTCTGTTTACAGAAATAACACGTAAACCCTAAATTGGAACTACTCGTCAGTGACTGGAAAGCTTGAGTTTTAGTTTTAAAGTTGCTCCTTGTCGAAGCCTTAACGTTAATTTCAGATTTATTGGCCATATTGTTGGACTTTGAAAGTTCAAGTTTTTCAAGCATTTCACACTTTTCTTTAAGAAACAGTTTAATTTCGTCAAATGTGGGTAGTTCCCCTTTTATTTTAAAGCATTCCCAATCCCTTCTTGTCCTGTTGTCAAGTTTAGACACGATCAAATGTACTACAAGCGCATCCCAGCTTTCTGTAGGTTGTCCCAAAGTTTTAAGAGACCTTAAATTTTTACTAAAAACATCAAATAAGCTACGAAGTTGAATACTATTTTCTTTCGTCAACACAGGTGCATCAAATAATGTTTGAATATAATTAAAAATAATTAATCGCTTATTTTCATATCTTTCGGTCAATGTCAACCAAGCCACTGGATAATTTTCAGCTGTAACTGAAATTGATTCAATCAACTGTGATGCTTCGCCCTCGAGGCATGATTTCAAATAATAGAATTTTTGAACCTTATCTAAAGAGCCATTATTTTCAACCAGAGACGTATAAATGTCTCGAAATTCTAGCCACTTGTCTAAAACCCCTGAAAAATTAGGTAATTTCAAAACAGGCAAATTTGCACTCATTGTATATTGAGCTGGAGGCCCAAAATTACTAATGTTGCCATTAACTACGTCTGACGTCACAGAATTTATTTCACTCTGTTCAAATCTAATAATAAAAGCCGAAATTTTTGAAGCTAAATCAAAATAACATGTCTCGAAATTTTCTCTTTCTATTAACTCCCTATCCTTTTCGTCAACAGAAACCTGGTCATCTATATCTAAGTTATATTCTATCTCAGACTGTATTTTTAAAAACTCGTCAATGATTGGTTCTAACTTCTGCCATCTTAATTTTAATTTAAGAAAAGTGTCTTCGTCGAGACTATTTAAATTTAAAGAATCAAAAAAGGTCTGCAGCCTTGTCAAACTGCCTTTAATTTGGCCTCTTTTAAACTTAAGTTGCCGTAACTCAGCCATTGTTTTAAATAACAAAAACAAACAGTTTCAATTCAAGTACAACCAAACAATAAATTGGAATGGACTCACGGATTGTCTGAAATCTGCTGTTAGTGCGATCCTGCACTGGAACCTTGCCTGCTTGCTTGCGGTGAACGTCGTCACCCTCAAGAAGCTGCGATGTTGCCAAACGCCTACGCTAACCTGCCGCGTTTTAGTGCTGTCTTGCACTGGATTCTTGCCTGTTGCGATGAACGTCGACACCCTCAGGAGGCTGCGATGTTGCCAAACACCTACGCAAACCTGCCGCGTTTTAGTGCTGTCTTGCACTGGATTCTTGCCTGTTGCGATGAACGTCGGCACCCTCAGGAGGCTGCGATGTTGCCAAACACCTACGCCAAACTGCCGCGTCTTTTAGTGCTGTCTTGCACTGGGACTTGCCTGCTGCGATGAACGTCGTCACCCCCAGGAAGCTGCGATATTGTCAATCGCCTACGCAAACTGTCGCGTCTTACTGCGGACATATAACTTTGTCACACAAAACACTAGTCAATCGGGCTCGTAGGACCAAAATGTAGGGTACACTAAGTCCTAATGCACCCTGAGATAAATAGTGGACTGTATAAAAACTTTTAAAATACTTTATTTTACCAAAAATAACAGTAACTCGTTGCCGACATAAACAGGTCGTCCGCCATGTTCGCGTCACTTCCGGTCTCGGTCTTGCCGTGTCTATTGCGCGCACTCCGACTAGACAGTTCTACTTTTTCCACAGAGATGGCGCACCTAGTAACTAAAAACTGAATTGGCAACACAATTATCGCCGCATACGGAACATAACCTATATGGGTTTTTTCAATACATAGTCTTAAGTTAAAATATGTTGATTACAATACTGTCCATCTCGGGCGACTATACAATAATTATTTATTTTAGACTCACGTACAAGTTTTATAAACTTAAGTGAGTAGTTCCTGTTTATTTTATTTTATTTTGAAGTACTATATTTTCTTTTGTATAAACGTTTAATTTGTTTCTGAAATAAAATAAATAAATATAAAAATATAAAAAAAAAAATTGCTTATAGTATGCTGCAATTAGACCCAAACCTCAACATCCAAAGTAAAAGTTTCCCTCCACCTCCAAATTGTTCTATACAGTCCACATATTGTTTGGTAAAAAGTTACACCATTTTAAGCGTCGGGTTTGGGGGGGGAGGGGGGAGAAGTTAGTAAATTAGTAGTTTTTATCAGTTTTTCTTAAATATTTCGAAAACTATGCGGTTTAGCGCAAAAAGTGTTATATACAAAAATAATCTACATTAAATTGCGCACAAAAATGGTCCTGTGCATAATCTTGCTAAAGTGTGTGAATTATGGCGGAGTGTGTGTTGAAACCTTGTAAGGACAAGGGTGGTGAACTAATTACTCTGACTAAAAAGGCGGCAATTTGCTTTAACAAAACACAATCCTGTGATTATCACATAGTTCGCACAGTATTCTAAAGGCGAACAATAACAAAAATGACAGCAGAACAAAAAAAATTAGTTTCCTTAGTGAGGTTAGGTTTTGCGTCATTTTTGACACAAAACATAACCTGATAACCTCGAATTTGACATAGACTTACAGTGTTGCCAATTTCAAGTAAAATTTTAGATTGCATTATGGGAAATTCAAAGCATACTAGATGTAATTCATTTTAACACACCCGGTATTTCTTCATACTATTCGTTCATAAATGATAGTGAATTTTTGATTCCCGTAGTTTCATTGTTAATAGAATTTTGATTTGTTTCTATAGCTCCCAGTTTGGCTGTAATATTTGCAAGCATTTTTTTAATATCGGACAAATCACCTTCAGTTTCAACACTAGTGCTCCTGGTTCTAGTAACAGCACCTCGGACGCAATCAGTGCATTTCCAAACAGCTTTACTTTTATTAACTTTCTTATATGCCTGCTCTGATATGGAACACTCAAAGTGGAATTCTTTTTTACAGTTCGTACATTTTGCAAAATCCACGTAATCAATGTTATCTGAACACATGCTGCAGCTGCCTGCCATTATAGCTCAAGGTTGTTTTCAGAAAACTCAATAATTTATAATTAAGTCTGTATTAAAACAGTTAAACCATGCACCAGATCCACACACTTCCACTCCGCATGGCGTTTGAACAATCTATATCGTTATTGCACGTAGTCAAATTAAAGAAAATTTCATTTGTTTTAGTACATAGACCTCTTACATTCTAGCAATACATAGAAAGATCCATAATTGAAAACGATTAATATTAAGTTTTTCTCTATTTTTTTAGATTTTAATTTAAATTAGAAATATCACACTCATTTTCGATACGGACAACTTTATATACATTCATTTTACGAACAAAGATTTTACAGCCAATAACCCAGAAATATTTATAGTTTTTTTCAAGAGCTACTGAGGGAGCTTCTTTCTACAGAGGTTTATTCTAAGACGATAAATGTTCATAAATATAAATTTTTTTGGTGGTAGATTCCCAACCTATTTCAGTGCTAGTTGACCCTCTTTTGTTTTTTGCTGATGTAAGAAACTTGTCCTTAAGTTGCCGTGTAGTCATATTGACAATGATGTTCCAAGGAACTTCCTAGTTTCGTTTGAATTGTTGAACTCTATGGATTGCACCTACATCGTTCCTGTTAATAATACAATCGATTTTTTCCCCGAAAATCTGAACAATGTTCACTAAGTTTTCGTCGTCTTTCAGGGACATTTTGAATTTCTAAATTATTTATTCTGCTACATTGTTCAAGATCGTCGATTTTTGATCCAAGTACGGCCACTTCAGTTTCAAGAGACGCATTCTCTGCTATTAAAATATCTACTGATTTCACATTCTTTTTTATAGATTTTAGTTCGTTTTCGTATTCAGTCATTTTATCCGAGCAAAACTGCACAGATCTTATGAGGGGTTCAAGTTTAGCATCAATTGCCCTTATATCAGTTTTCAAATATTAGAACATTTTGGTAATTTCTGCCATACTGATAAAAAGTATTATCAGAATTGGCCTCGACATTGTCTATTACTATTGATGAATTATTTAATCTCCCTGTGTGGTACTCAACACATATTCAGAATGAATCTGGAATTTTAAAGAGCCGAAGTTGTTTAGTTGATAATTTGATGTACCTAGTATGAAAAAATAGAGCGCAGGAACCACTACACTGAATCCCTGGGGATTTTTTACGTATTGCAAAAGTACGTGTATTGCACGATGTCATTGTAATGATCAACAAGGTAGTTTTATTTTTATTGTTTTAGTGTAGTGGCTTTATGCAGACATAGTTTAGAAATTTGTTGCACTACTAGAAGAAATCCAGGTTTCATCCAAGAACACGAATTGATAATTTTTGTTACCACTCAATGCGATTGACACCGAATGTTTGGCAAAACTAATTATTTGCAATACTCAAAACTTTTAGTTATTACCAGTCATTAATTGCCTCGTATTATTGGTCTATGTTTAACTTTCAGCAACACAATATTGTAATGAGGTAATAACAAAACATTTCGTTAATTGTAAATTTTAAGAATTTAAAACCAACGGCCTTTCTGTACAATTATAGTACCAGAACTGCAACTGATATTCATCTAGTTCAACACAAAATAAAAGTAACATACCACACAAAGCTGCAGTATAACAAATTACCAGTGGAAATTAAGACCAACAGTAATATGAAAACCTTTAAAGCAATGGTAAGACACAATGTAGTTATAAAAAGTGAAGACTGATGGGCAGTATATGCATTTAACGGTATGTACCTTATAATTATATCCGAAGGTATGTACAATTTATAGCATTAATTAAGGGGTGGTATTTAACAGTCTACCAAATTTACCCAATATTCTCGTACAAAAAAATACTTTTGTTTCCCAAAAATACTAAATGCTCACCAAAATTAAGAAAATACATAATCTGAGAGCGACAACCAAATATTGACATCATGCTAGACTCTTATATTATTTGTTCCTAAAAATAACTTTCGTTGGCTAAAAATGCTAAATGTTCACCAAATTTTATTCCGCATTTAATTCTAACATGATAGCCAGATATTTAATTTTCGTCAGTGTCTTATATTATTTAGCAGTTAAAAAAACTATTTGTTTAGCAGAAATACACAATGTTTACTATATTTTATAGCACATTCAATTTCAAAAGTATACCCAGATTTATAACTCTCGCCAAGCCTAAATATCACATATAAGAAAAAATGTATCATGTTTTATTAGGTCTTGTTTATAAATGGGGATATAGAAATAAGTCGGAAGAATTCTTGCAAATAAATCAATATATATATATATATAAAAATCTACCACAAAATTCACAAAACAAAAATGAAAATGAAACTTATTAAGTCTTTTCGTACAGCAATACACTGGTTACACTCGCTGTAAAAGCTACCAAGCACAATGTGCGGCTGGAAGCTGAAGCCTGCAAGAAGTGTGTCTGGAAGCGACAAGGAGAGATGTGCCAGCTTATTTCATTTTTGGAGTAACAGAATAATTATTTGACGCACAAGTAGTTTTTCGAGAAAGACTAAATATAAATGGATAGCGCGAATATTTATTATGTACAGCACGGGCGCGTAACTTTAGCGTTCTAAATTTGGTGAACATTTAGTAAAATTGATAGACATATAGAATTTGAAATGTAAGCAATGGTAAAACAACGCGCAACATAGCTATTTTAGTGGTGCTGTTCTCATTTTCCGAAGTATAATAATTTGGGTTGCATTAAGATTTTTTGATGTTCCTTAAATTTTTTGGTGGACAGCGCTAGGGATGTATGGTTTAATTTGGTGTACATTATATTTGATCCCTTAATTAAGAGTACAAATCTGTACCTTAGAGCCAACAGGGGTTAAGCCCAATTTTTTGTTTTTTTTAATTTTTGGCTAAAGTCCTATAACGTTTCTTGCTCTTTTTAATGGTTATAATGGATTAAGTCCTAAATGCATACTTTCCAGTATATTCAGTTGTACAAAGGATTAAGTCACTTTTTGGATCCGAACTACAATGACTCAAGTGACTTAAACTGTATGTAAATAATTTTATAAGGGGTTAAGTCCCACTTAACTCTTTGATCTTACAATTCACGACTCTACAGTAAACCAAACATACTGCATGATGTGGGATGAAACGATTGGCGGAAGAGGAGGGAACGAAATTGCCTCGACAATTTTGAGGTGGTTAACCACTACAAGCTTGGATCCTCAGATCGAAGAACTGACGGTCTGGTCAGACAATTATCCGTCCCAAAATCGAAATTTGCTGATGGAGATGTGCTATTTCCACATTTTTACTATTTGCCCTACTCTTAAAGTTGTAAATCATAAATATTTGCTAAGAGGGGATACCCATTTAGAAGCTGATACTGATCACGTGATAATTGAAAAAGAGCTAAAAAGATCACCGCTTTTCAAATTGCAACCCCATGGGACTGGCAACAGCTTGTTCGAATGGCCTCGAGAAAGTTTACCGTCATAAGTATGGAAACTGAAGACTTTTTGGACATGAAAACATTATACAGTGACAAAAATTCCCCTTTCATAAAAATCAAGTCAATCTGAAAGTGGTAACGTGTTACGTATTTCAGAGGCTGTAGCTATATCTACAGGTCCGTCGAGAAAAACCTGGATTTTTATTTTATAAGACCACATTTTCTCAAGCTGATTTTGAAGAGGTAAGTTTTAATCGCAGGACAATTAAGGACTTACAGTTAAATATACCCACTATTATCAGGAAATCGTTCAAACCAATTAACACCAAGAAATTTAATTATTTACAAAATTTGTTGCAGTCGGTGCCTAAACGGTTCCATCACTTTTATAATGAAATAAAACATGAAAATACATCAAATGATGATTAAGTGTACTTTGTATCTTTAGTTTAGAATTCAAGTTTTCATTAAGAATAAAATTATTAAAAAGTAATAGCGTTTTATTTAATTTTAGCATTAATATAAATTAATAATTACAGAAGTTAAGTCCACTTAAGAGCATGGGCGTAGCCAGGGAGGGGCAGGGGTGGGCAGTTGCCCACTCCTAAACATTTATAAAGAGCAAAAGGCAGTTGATTTGTAATCATTATTGCAATTCACATTCTACATTTCAAAAAAAAGAAGCTACGATCTATAGCAGATTTGCGGAAACTGATGATATTTCAACTTATAATTCTTGTAAAAAATAAAAAACACTATAATAAAAATAATAGTAGTTGATTGTGTAATTAAATTTATGCCCCCCTCTAACTGGAATCCTGGCTACGCCTTTGCTTAAGAATATAAATTCAAGAAATACACGAATTGAGTTAAGTCCAGTTTTTTGACTAAAAGCCTTTAAAATTGAAATCAACTTAAAGTATAGTTGCAACCGATTTTGGGTATAGCTTAATCAATTAGGTCAAAGTTAACTAAAGATATTTCAGATTATACAATCAATTAAAGTGGACGTAATTGTTTAGAGCGCTCTCCTGTACAATTTAGGTTTTGTGGCTTAACTCCTGTTGGCTCTAAGGTACAGAAATATTACGGGACCCTGTATAAAATTAGGTACATTGTTTTGTAGGGTCTGATTATCTATATGTACAAGGAAAGTCTTCTAAATAAAAAAATCCATATACTCATAAAATTAAGTACGTATAGAAAGTAAGAGACCTGCTGCAAATATTTAACTAAATTCTGTAAATTGAATTTCATAAAATTAAGATTATTGTATATTACAGTAGGCTATACAAGATGTAACTAAGGATACAATAATTTGTAATCTGAAGAAAAAATAATAGTGAACAGCCAATTTTTAAGTATGTGATAATTGAGGTTAGGTATATTTGGAGCATCTGTGTTTATCAAAACGAATCTAACCACATAGATTACTTACCATTTTTTTGTGTGAATTAAAGTTACGCACACCCAAAATTCGAAAATTTTCAAAACGCCGGTACCAATATCTGACGCAGTTTTAAAATTTGACAGATCGTTTCACATTTCACATTTTGCCGTTGGCAGCCGTGCAGCGCCGCCGTGGTTTCCGGTAGCGTTAGTTCCTTCCGGCGCTTGCTGTTGGCAGGCTTCTTGCGAATATTTGTCAGAACGTGTTCTCGTAATATGGCCACAAACAATTATTTTGGGTTCACACACGGCGGAACACAGTACAGGTGAGTTGCACAGGCCTTTTCCCTTAAAATCAGCAGACCCTTTGCGCGTAAATGTACGCCGATCGCTCACAGAGTATCCAAGCCACGCTAATTGCATTAGCGAAGCCGGTGACCTTGGGCAAATGGCGCCGGCATTTTGGTGGATCAATAACTCCCGCGGCCCCCTAGGCGTAATCTTTTTTTGTCCGGCGAAATTTCGCCTTTCCAGCTTCGCTTCGCGCGTCTCGAGTTGCTAAACAGGCCCCGCTTTATTCCTTCGACTCCATCACGCGCGTAGGGCTTCCGCGTCACCACCTTATCGCTCTAGCATCGGCTCGCCCTCCAAGTTGATTCCAATTCGGTCATCGGTGCATTAATTGCGTCTTCTTGTGCTCTAGCGCTGCGGCTGCCACAGGGGCAGCATACCAAGCGGGTCAGGCAGGTTATGCAGTAACCTCGCCCGCGACTGCTGCTGCTGCGGCCACCTACGGCACACAGAGGGCTGCGGGCTACGACACGGCCTATCAGGCGGCTGCCACACCAGGTACGTATGCTGCGGTGGGCACGGGGGCCGCACCTGCCTACGAATACGGATACGGACGGGCTGCTGCCACCACTGGGTACCCCGAGGCGGGTAAGACATACTACCAGCAGGCCGCCACTGGACAGACAGCCGCTGCTGCGGCTACGTACACAGCCGGTTACGACCAGACGGGCGCTGCCAAGCCTGCAACCTACGCCACCACGTACACCCAGCGGGCAGCAACTACAGTGCAACCCCAGACACAGGCAGTGAGTAGATTTTGGTGCAGTTTGGAATTAGGTTTAGGTTTACCTTTGCAGATTTGTTCATTAATTTGTTAATATGTATTTGTCTCTTCGACTACCTTCGAAAAATCTGGTGTGATACACGCACACAGCTTTCTTTTACTGTAATCTTATAATTACTAAAAAGTTTGTGTTTAGCTTCCCTACTACATTATACCATTGTGTCGGGCCATGTTCCTACATGGAATGAAGTGCCCGAGCTTTACTACATTATACAGGGTGTTGAAAAAATACGTTTGGATATTTTACCCACTTATAGATCTCATTAATACAAACAAAAAATCCTAATAAATATGGGTGGTCTGAAAACGCTTCGTTTCCGAGACAAGCTGTTTAAAAAATCCATTTTTTATTGTTACCTAAAAAACGCTTCTGGCGATTTTAATGGAACTTTTTACAGTTTGTGTATAACTTTATGAGGTATCTTTTGGACCGATTACAGTTAATCCAGTAATTCCAGGGACATGTCAATTAGTTTTTTTCACAAAAAAATAATAGCCAGTAGATTTTTTGGCAATTTTCATATTTTTCTACCGGGTGATTATAAATGCTTTTCCATCAAGTTTCCTTTGAAATATTTGTTGTATGATTAATATGTTGGTGGCACTGTAAGGCTATGTCAAATTTGAGGTTAGCAGGTTAGGTTTTGCATCAGTCTGTGACAAAACTGATGCAAAACCTAACCTGCTAACCTTGGATAGTTTTTTAGCCATTTAAGGACTGTTCCCTACTCTACATACCCCACATACAGTCTTTATCTTTTTTCAACATGACTCTGCGCAGGCTGTCCATACATTTTTGCAAGTGTAGTTAGAAATTTTCTTAAAAACCAGGTTTTGACGTTGGTTGCAAATGAAGTTAGCAAGAGCAGAATTAAAAATTTTTGCTTATTTTAAAAAATTTGTCATTAATTTTATTAAAGCGACAATGAATCGCTTGCTCTAATATTTAATGAACTTAGTCAAAAGTTATATTGTTTTTATTGATGTCCATCATGTTTTAGAGCAGTGTTTCTCAAACTATTTAATGTGGCGGACTGGTATTATTATAAAGGGTGTTTATTAGAATTTGAGGTCTAGTCAGCTTTGGAATTGATGAGAGTCATGTCGTGCATTAAATCATATGGCTGATAACTGACACTGGTGGCACTGTAAGTCTATGTCAAATTCGAAGTTAGCAGGTTAGGTTTTGCGACAGTTTGTGTCAAAACTGATGCAAAACCTAACCTGCTAACCCTGAATTTGACATAGACTTATCAGTGCCACCTGTGTCAGTTATCAGCCATATGATTTAATGCACGACATGACTTCATCAGTTCCAAAGTCGACTAGACCACAAATTTGAATGAACACTCATTACGAATGTATGATGGACCGATACATTTATTAATGAATGAAACAATATCCAAAACATAAGTATTTTGTTCATAAACTTATAAAAAAAAAAGTAAATATAAACATAAACACTTCAACCAGCTTCGTACAATGCTGCCGTAATGTGATAAATGGGCTTGCTTATTCTTGGTCCATTTCTTTATCCGTTGTTCAATTGATGTCGGCACCACGCAAAATTGGGTATGAATCTTCATACTATTTCTATATTTTGGCATGGTAGACTAATAACACAATCGAGTTGATTGTCAAAATCACCAATCGACTTCGCAAACCGGCAACATCTTGCTCACAGACCACCACTTTGTGAAACATGGTTTAGAGTACTTTACAGTACAGTACACTAATTTAATTCTGTATCTTAAGTTGCTTACTGCGTAACGAATCTATACATTATTTGGATTTTGTTTTCTTGGTAAGCATATATTATATTCTCGCAGTTTTCCTCAGAATGTAGTTTGATAGTGACTTATTCTGTTAACGCTCTGTACATTTTTGATATTAATGTAATTCTTTAGTGTTTTTTAACCTCTGGGTGGTTATATTTTTGCTTTTAAACACATTTCTGTTATATTTTTTTATGTTTGTAATACTGTTAATCAAAGGGGAATTTTAGTTTGACAAACATTAATTATCAGATTGGACTGTTATAAATATGTGATGAAATTTATTTTAACATTTTATCTGTCCAGAGTGGCTAATGTGGCTCTGATATCATAAAACCCGAACAGCTGTTATCATTTGGCTGCAAAGGTTTTCTAGAAATGTTGGCGTGTGAGCATGCCACTAACAGTTTAAACAAGTAAAAATCTGTTTAAGGAAACGCAGTTGCTGATACGCGATTTAATAATCCAATCTGGTTGTAACTTCCCACTAACATGCTGCGAATAGAATTTGTCAATAACTATTCATTATTGCATCTATTCAGAGAAAGTGAAGAAATTGAATAGTGAGTTTGTACTGTTAAAACCGTTTGGCAGTATAAACCAGTTTCTATTCCATGAGTGTAGGTCACAGTCAGGGTCGGCCAATAGACGTTGGGAAATCTTATATAAGAATTTTGGTCCATGCCTGCAAACTGAGATTTGTGTAAAATGGAAAACCAGAGCTCCAAGGAACGGTGTAATTAGTACAGCCCTTTTGACAAAATGTTTTAATTTCTGATTTTGCACAATGGAAACGTTCAATTTGAATTTAAATTAAATTCTAGTCAGGTTCAGGAACGAGTTCTTTAAATTGCTCGCGTTTCAGAACATTTTTACTTTTGTGATGCTTTTGATTTTTGTCTTTTAGTGGGTCATTCCATTTACAAATAATCAATTATCTGTAAAAAAATCCAGATTTATGGAAGTATAATTTCATACAGCCTCTGGCTTCTTTCATTAGTGCAAATACATCAACTTTTTAATTCTTCAATTATTTTTGTTAAGTGAGGCGCAAGTTAGTTAAAGTTTAATTTAAAAATATATATATCAAGTTGTTGACTACGTTACTTAAGTGGCTGGAATATCCTGATTGTGGTGGTTTTGATTATTGTAATCTTTTTCTAGGAAGCACTAACCACAGGAATTCATATACTTTCATTTTACAATTTAATCGATTTATTGTTTTCCCTCATTAACAAATAATTAATAATGAATAATCTGCGACGTACTCAGTTTGCTTTGAGCAAAATGGTGTAAAAAATTGCTTGTTTTAATGTATGGTTTTAATCATAGAATAATGAAAATCAAACCATCGATTGAAGAAAATTTAAAATTAATTGTGGAAACAGTGATTTGATTGATATTGCATTTCTGCAATTATGAAGGTTAGGATCAATTTGATACAGAATATTTTGAGGCTTTTAAAATTGCGCAGACGTAACAAGGGAGCATTTTTCGAGTAGGCATGATTTATGGTTGAAGATGTTAAAATGCTCGCCGTGGCTAAGAATCATATGGCAACTGTAACTTTTCTGGAAGTTTCTAGAAGCCGTTTTCACATTGCCTCAATTTTTTAAATTAAAATGCAGCAGAATTTTTAAAGTGCGTTAAATATAGCGAGTACTGCACGGTTCATTAACGAATTTTGGCTGCTTGCCCTATATTGGCTTATTTTAGATTTCACACCTTTTAAACCACGTCCAGTGGTTTATGCAGATCCTAGACAATATCAACGACCAGCATAAATCAAGTTAAATGGAATATTTTGGCGTATTTCCACCGTTAGTGGCAATGATACGCAATGGTCTGAGCAGAGCATCATGAATATTGTTCAGACTAAACAAGTTTGTTACAACGCGACGTGGTGAGTGAAACAGTTGTGGCTTGTCTTACGTTTGTAAAGCTTATTTGTAAATATTTATTGAAACTCTTGTCATTATTGAAAGACTGGGCGTAAATATGAATCTATGAGCCATATAGTATTGCTCGTCCCAGAATAAATTAGAAAATTGTGCCAGCGCTGCTTATTTCAATAGCAAAATTTGCAGATGTTCTATTTTTGATAGAAGATATTAATCTCTAGATTTTTAAGAAGGTATAATCACAGAATAGTAGCCGATTTCAGCTATGGCGGCCACATTGAAAGAGAGTAGATTCAAAAAATTACATATGATTCCACACCACCGACCACCTTTTAATGCACTCTAGTTCAAATAAATCACATTTTTCTACTAATTTGTAATAAAAGACGATCGCAAATCGCTCAAATTGCATTAAAACCATTGCATGGAAACACAAATCTACTCGCTGGCAACAAGGCTATGCGCTGATTTTTAGACACCTGCCAAATAGAGAGTGTAGCTGTTTATTCTGTGGTATAATGCTCGGTTGTTATTTTGATGTTCCAATATTTAGAATAAATTAAGAATAAACGCAGGTGCCTGTTGTACTTACTCATCGGGAAATGCACTTTATAGGACTTGCAGGCATTCAAGCCTTGCCTGTAGCGTCGACCTGAAATTTGCCTACACGTTCTTTAAAAATGGTCTTTCCAGACTTGTTCGTAAACTACAATTAAAGAATCTTGTTTCTATTTCATAATTTCTACATTGAAAGCTGTGTAATCAAGATGATTATTTCGTGTTTTGTGAAAATTTTTATTAGTTGACTTGGTCATGTTTGTGCACCTATTTTTTCTTGTAAGGTAATTGTATATTATTCTGTAACTAAAATTTGAGGTTAGCAGGTTATGTTTTGCGTCAGTTTGTGTCAAAACTGGATAAACATTTTGCAAATAACACTACAAACACAACTACAATACAATAAAACAACTAACTATTAACAAACATGATACAACATAATGCAATATCATGTATTATATGTGGATATATCAGCTTAAAGCTGCCTTTCTACCTCCAATAATAATAATAATAATAATAAAACGTAACCTGCTAACCTCGAATTTGACATAGACTGACAGTCTTGCCAATTTTAAGTAGAGTTTTAGATTGCATTATGGGAAATTCAAAGCATACTAGATGTAATTCATTTTAAGACACCCAGTAGTATGACACGAATTTCAACAAAATAATGTTGACTATTCAATTCACCTGTCATCTGTCAAAAAGTAACCAATGAAAATCCAGAATTCTGACGTTTCTTGACCAATCAAAAAAATATCAGCGGATATATTTTCCTAGAAGGTATTCAAGTGACTATTCAACTCACTCCCTTCAAGTTAACTATTCACCAATCATAATTTAGTATTTATGTCATTTGCCACCAATCAGCGTAAAATTGTGCAACAATTCCGCTAGCGGAGTTTTAATGACAATTTTTTTCTCTTCCTGTGACATTTATTTAAGAGGGGCCTTTTCATAATTTTTGTGAACAGATGGCGCTACTGTAGATATCGTACTTTACCCAGAGTAAGTTTTTAGAATAAAGAACAGCATTATAACTTAAAATTTTTAAACGAAATTCATTTCATATCGTAGAAAACATATGAAAGTAGTCAGAGAAACATTTTTTTCTTGGATATGTGAACTGTGCTTCATAATTTCAGGTCATATACGATGGCAAAAAATACACAATTTATGGAACATTTTGACCAAAAATTGCTTTTACTGACTGCATAACGTAGTAACAATGCGTTTCTGACCATTTAAAATGAATAATTGTAATTCAATTAGGCTATAACCATTTTAGAAATAAATTGTTGACAATTTGTACTCAGCTGATAGAGATTGTGGTGTTCAATAGTTCAGTACTTTATGTAAAGAGGTCAGATGATATTCACAACAAAATGGGTTGGTCTCCTGAATATTTAAATGTCAATGTCAATTTAACCTCAAAATAATTTTGTCAACAAGGGCTGTTATGCTTTTATTTCCTTTTGCATAAAATAAGTACATTTAGTGTTAACAGTTTATTAATAAAGATCACAGTGAATAAATGGATTAGTTGGAAAACAACTACAGTTGTTAGCTCAGGTTAATAATCATGTGTAGCCGGCTAAAGTGTAGATTTGGTCATCATAAAAATGTTTAGTTTGAATGAAGTGGGTGTAATATTTTTTTATTAATATTAGCACTGCAGGCCTTCCAGGCCCATGGCTTTCGCTAACTAAAAATATTTTTGTGACTGTTTTTACTTTCCCATACCATAGGTATAGGAAAGTATTGATTTCGTGAAGATTTTAGTATTCGAGATTTCAACGGAAATACGCGTTTTGGACCTTTAGGAACCCAAAAAAGTGGTTTTTGTGAGGGGGTATATCACAATTGTGCATCGAGAATAAGCTTTTGGAAAAAAAAATCGAAACCGGAAGCGGAAGTTAGACATGTACCAGTTTTTGCATAATTAAAATTTTGATAATTTTGTCACGAACGGAGAAAGGTCATAAGGCAAATCAAATATTTTTGCCGACCTTCCTAGCTTTAACATTAAGGTCGCCATAATTTTTTTTAGCAGGGCCCTCTTAATGCGGTTTGCAATATTTTTAAGTTGAAGTGTTGGTTGTATAAAACAGAAAGCAAGGCAATCACAAATGAAAGTATACATTTGATGCAAGCTAAGAATCTAAAGCACTGTAATTTGAATAAAAACAAAAGATAATTGTCAACTGCGCCTCTGCACACCAGCAGCGAAGGAGAACACTTAAAAAAAGTAATCACAAATCATAATTGTTTTTATTTGTACCAAATATAGTAAATTAAAAGTATCTACACCACACAAAAGATATAAGAAACAATGTAGTAATGTGTAGAGTTATACAAGTATTTTAACAAAATAAATGCAAAATTTGATATACAGAATAATACTTCAAAACGCAATAAATACTTATTTTCTAACAAAAATTTGTTTGTTAATTAATAGGGCAATGTTTACAATATTGTCAATGAAAGTCCTAAGTTAGGTATGTAATTTATTATAAACATGTTAAAAAGGGCATTAGCATTATATTAAAAAAAAATAGTTACAAATGTATCAAAACACTATTGCAGTCCATGAGCCAGCCGAAATATTTGTAAAAATTAGATAGTTTTTCTTCAAATATGATTAATTTATCTGGATGCCTAAGGAACACACAAGAAAGTACAAACACTACCTCATGTCTTCATTATGGCCGATGGTAATTTAGATACTGCTGATCGAATACCTACTTTCAAACAAGGGTTTGCACTAAAACAAAATAACGTGTCTGTTTTCGGTTACGGTTCAAGTAGTATTAATTTTTGATTACGGTTTCAATTACGCTTTACTGCAGTTGCAAATTTCATTTTTGGTTTTGGTTTTCAAATCCCTTTTGGTGCAAACCCTTGCTTTCAAAGAACATTTTTTTTTAAAATGTTTATTTGGAGGTGTCATTTTGATGTTTTTCTAGCGTACGTATCAATTTAAACTTTGGCAACAGAATTTTTTTTTCCTTTTTGTTTTTTAATTTTCTCTTGTGTCCTTATTGCCTCTGTAATATAAGAGGGATCAAGACATCTTTTGTTTTTGCCTATATTGTTTCTTATTATTTCGGGGGCAACACAATGCGTATAAAACTTTACCAATTTGGGTACCATTTCCCTCTCCCAAAATTGAACATCTCTATATATTTCTTCAATGAAAAGTTCCACCTTGTCATTTACATATACAACAAAACACTTGGACCTTCGAGTTACATTTAGTTGACCTTGAACCTGCAAGAAAACCATAGCTATGTTATAACAGATGTACAATCATTTTAAAACGATATATTCGACTTACTTGATAGTAATAAGCATGGTTTCGCTGCAATTTTATTTGCCCATCAATTTTTCGTAAATACGTTTTTTTTAAAATTGCAACTACTTCTTCTATAGTTGAAACATCAAGCTGTGATGCGCAATATAAACTTTTCACTTCTAAAATAGCATCTTCGCCTATAAGCCCTAAAAATTATAAACATGATAAAGTTGTACAAAATGCAATACCGAAGGTGTAATAAATTACCATCGGGCGAAGCTCCTAAGAAACCGTGGTCTAAATCTACCCACAAACCAGTTCGTTCGACAGAGAGTTTTGTTTTTTCTTGAAACAGTCTAATAGCCACACCTTCTTTTGCGATACCATACTCTGTGGCTTCTGACCAAAATTTAGTTTCCGTTAAGCATGATTTAACCATGTTATGGCAAGGTGTGCTATCTCTTCTTCGTACTACTCTACCAAACAGTGATGCTGTCAGTCTTTGTTGCCTTTCGCTTTCAAACACTGGGTTACCAAACTGTCCCACAGATTCTTTAGCGATTCTATCACGTTCTGCTGTATCAACCTAAAAATAATGATCGATAATTTAGTACATGATTTAAAAAAAAAGACGACGAACCTGTAATCTCTCAAATATTCTTTCACATTCATCCTCAATAAATGTTTGGTCTTCTTCAGGCTGTTCAGCCATTGGTCCATAATCTTTATTGTCCACTAAAACTTTTCTTTTCTTCGTTTGACTTTTTTTAGCAGCATCAGCATCAGGAAAAAGTCTTTTGCGAGCTTTTCTTTCTGAGCGTTGAACATTTCTAGTAATAAATTTTTTAAAGTGCTGGCCAGGACTTTGATGGGTAACTTTTTTCCATGGACTAGAGGGCCAGGCAAACTTTTTATTGTGCCGCAGACCAGAAAGATAGATTCTTCTTTCGTAAGAACCTCTTTGGATTAAATTAAGTCGCTTTCCCATGTTGAAGCGTGCAACGATGTTCATTAAACGTTCTGCTCTGTTGTTATTCTCATTTGTAATCAACAAATGAGCCTTGCGAATAAGCAAGTCTACAGCACCTATGGAAATCATATTATCAGTAATTATCAGATCTGACATTTAAATAAAAAATGATTGCCTACCATTTATGTGATTGTACATGGTAGTCGATTTCAAGTTAGGTATTCGGTTTTGTGCCTGGTCTCCAACAGTGTTGCATATTCCTTCTCTACAATTTGCGTGGTCGCCATACACATGGTGTATTCCATATTGCAGGTCACTCTTTAACATATTAACATCTTGGTCTGTTTTAGCATGCTCATAAATCGAACACTTAGCACGTTTCTTCAAAAGTTCGATTTTACCTTTAGTCAAAAGTTTTCTCCCTGCTAAACTAATCTGAGTGTCTTTTTTTAATTTGTATAAATGCTTTCCGTAATTTTTTAAGGCGTGATTAGTACACTCCACCTTTTGTACATCTTTGCCATATGGAACTTTCTGCTTAATGTTGGCAAAGACGCTTGAATCGCCATCAGCTATAAATTTGATGTATCGTAGACCATGCATAGTTTCACTTGCACAAAAACCTTCAATAACCATATCTGCTTCCATTGCAGGTGCCGATTTACTCCAATTTTTATAGCAGATATGTTGATTAGGTTCTCCATTCAAATTGGCTGCTCGTGTGCAAATAGAACAAAATTTATTTCTAACTGCTACAAAAAGTAGTTCACCTGTATGACGTCCAATGATACCAATCATTCCAGATGATGCATTATAATTTGTACCATATGAACGTTTGCTCCATGACCCATCCAAGTACACCGTTATCCAGGGAGTACCATCTTCACATACATTACCGATTTCTAAGGCATGTTCTCGCTCTATTGCACCTGCAGCTTCCATGCTTCTCCATAATGACATTTTCCATTCCTGTAATACAATATTAGGTCTTCTAAAACTAACAACACTATGGTGCAGCAATGCAGAAATGCAAAGGCTGGTGATACGATCTTTTAAAGAAACAAAAACTTACTTCACCAAATTTATTTTCTAATTCGTAGAACATGGCCTCTGACATTGTTGGTATGTCCATAGAACTCAATAGCTCAGACAAATGTGTATGAGTACTCCCTGATGCCAGAGTGCCCCAAACTGCCCCTGAGTTTATTAGGGAAACCGGCCTATTTGGATTTTCAGTATGAAATTGGTATTCCCTGGTACATACAGTACAACAGAAGATAATAGTACTAACTAATCCAGATTTGCGAATTTCTTTTTTAATATAAAGACGGCCAAGTGTACATAATTTAGAATGCTTGTACTGCAGCTGCAACGCCCAATTTAGAACAAATCCCAGTTCCACTATCCTATTCCCAGTAATGGGCGATGTTTCTACAGGATCATATTCAATGGTCAATTGATGTTTGTGGATACTGAAAACATTTTTTTTAAGTAAAAGGAAAGAAAAAGGCAGAAATGTGTGTACCTGTCACATTCATCTGATGATATTATACCATATTCAGGGTCATTACTTTTCGTCTCTTTTCTGCATTGCATTTGATACTTTTTGGTGCACCAATTAGGGTTTCTACAAAATGAAAACATATACAATTTGTAATAATAAATAAAATTTCAAAACTATAAAATATGGTAGTGCAAATTTTACTTTAAAAAATTCTTGAAAGAAGGAAAAAGTTTTTTGTATACATGGCAAAGCTGAACACTGAACAAGTGTTTATTTTTAGTCGTGTCACTTACTTTTCAATCATAACCTGGACATCAAAAAAGTTATCATCTAATTCTCTTCCAGTCAATTCTGATTCCAAAGCATTAGATTCATCACCTCTGAAAAATGTGAGACTTAGAAATCATAAAAAGGATAAATTAGATTACCTACCTATTAGTTTCACAGTCCTTGTTCAATAAATTTACAGGCAAATCATCAAAATCGCATTCAAGACTAAAAAAATATATAACTCTACGCATTAGAATATGAAATCAAACGAAAAATTTCTAAAAATAATGTTTAAAAAGGATAAAAATAACTCACCGATTAGTCGCAGTATCCTTGTTCAATTCATTTACTGGCAAATCGGGTAAAATTTCAATAAAATCAGGTTCGAGTCTAAAATTTATACTGCGTTATAGGCTTGGTTATAATAGGTACCTAATACAAGTGAAAAAAACATGGTCCCACCACTAATTTTCAGAAAAAGGTCACCACTAAGTTTACGGGGGGAGAGGCGTATGATTTGCGTTACGCCACTGGTGACCTAGATTTATATAATACACATTACTTACCTATTGCGTTTTCTTAATTTCCAGCTTAATTTTAAACTTTTTGAGCGTTTACTGCGCTTGGGATTTCTGGATGTATTTGTACTGGTATGCTTTCTACCCATTTTTCTATTAATTACACACACTTGTAGCTATCACACTTTGCGGTCTTTATACAACCACACACAAATTACGATTTGCGTTGGTACGTCAAAAATCAAAAAATAATGCACAATTGGTACATTCACTCAACGGTACAACGAAACTCCGAATATTACCGAACACGTACAACAAAGCAAAATAAACATAAAATAAACACTCAGAGGTTATGTTACATGTGATGATCACGTGCTCATTTGTGTAAGCAGTAGCATGAACCTGCATAAATTAAAATGGTGAATGCGCCCTCTAACAGTGCAAACTGGAACTATCAATAATAATTAATTCAATTTTAGCGACACTAACGCTGCTGTGAAAAAATGCGCAACTAATCGTCCACAGGCCCCTCTTAACTTCCTGTAAAATTAATCAAATATGATATTAGAAATGTCAAATTTGACAAACAATTTATTTTACGTCAACAGATTTTTATTTTCAAAGAGGACGTGATAAAATTGATTAATTACTAAGAAATATCAATTTTGTTCGTTGAATAGTCCTTCAAATGCCGCTTGCAGCCGACGAATTGCATGAATTTTTGTCAAAGTGTTTATTCGTGTTTATTGCTTCAAAATTTATATCGAAGCAATAAACACTCATACACTTTGACAAAAATTTTCGGCAATTCGTCGACCGCTCGCGGTATTGTATATGACTATTTTTAACAAATGCGATTTTTATTAGAAAAAGTCAATATTAGTGTTCTGTTACTATAGAAATTGCGTAGTTTGTTGCTAGATTTACTGAAAACTAATTTGAAAAAGTAGTTTGGTTCATTAAATAGTCCCTCGAATACCATTCTTAGTCAAAGTTAAGTAGATTATTTTTGCGGTGGTATCACTACTCATGTCCATTGCGCTTGGGATTAGGACTCGTGCTAGCGCACTCGTCCTAATCGTACCAAAGCGCAATGGACATTCGTGACTCCACCGCAAAAATAGTCGACATAACTTTGACTACTCATGGTATTATAAGTGACTATTCAATTCACCTGTCATCTGTCAAAAAGTGACCAATGAAAATCCAGAATTCTGACGTTTCTTGACCAATCAAAAAAATATCAGTGGATATATCTTCCTAGAATGTATTCAAGTGACTATTTTTAACAAATGCGATTTTTATTAGAAAAAGTTGACATTAGTGTTCTGTTACTATAGAAATTGCGTAGTTTGTTGCTAGATTTACTGAAAACTAATCTGAAAAAGGTAGTTTGGTTCATTAAATAGTCCCTCGAATACCATTCTTAGTCAAAGTTAAGTAGATTATTTTTGCGGTGGTGTCGCTTGGGATTAGGACTCGTGCTAGCGCACTCGTCCTAATCGTACCAAAGCGCAATGAACATTCGTGACACCACCACAAAAATAGTCGACATAACTTTGACTACTCATGGTATTATAAGTGATACTTCTACAAACCTGAAATAGAAATAATATTTATAAATTACTGCAAGTGATAAAATTATTAAATTAAGGAACTCGCCATTTAATAATCAAACTTTAATTTTTTAGGTTGTGGTGAATAAACAGTTTTTCTGCATTCACTGGAGTTAATCGTGACCTCTTATCTTCATATATGTTTCCAATTTCAGAAAAAAGTCTCTCTGAATAAACACTACTCGCCCGGACTGCATAAAAATTTTCTTGCAATTTTACTTAGACTAGGAAATATTTTTTGATGATCTTTCCACCAAATAATTGGATCAGATGTTCTTTCTAGTAAAGATAGCTTTAAATAATTTTTTAATTCTGCAGTTACGCCTTGATCTTTACTGACGTCTAAATTTTTTCCTGAATTTAAGGTTGATGTTGCTATTTCATTATAACTCTGCCATAGAGACATGGATGGATTATTTTGTTTTGTTATCTTAGCCAATGGTTCATTATCGGTTCATTAGCAGATTCCATTGGTTAGTTGTAATTGTAATATTGTTTACAGAAGCTCTATTTTCTGTTAAATAAATTATTATGCACCTTTTTAACTCACTGAGCCTTTCCAACATATAATATGTGGAATTCCAGCGTGTCTGCACGTCTTGAACAATTTTTTTGTGATTCATGTTTAATTTATTTTGAATCGTTTTCAATTTGGAACATGCTACAGCTGAATGGTTAAAATGCGTTGCTATTCGTCTAGCAATCGCAATCATATCCAAGACAGATCGTTGATTCTTAATGCTGTCATTTATTATTAACTGCAATGTATGTATAAAGCAACCTTCACTATCTAATTGTGCATCTGCACAGCCTTTAATCATATTTGGTGCATTATCTCGCAACATTAAATGAAGCTGTCTTTTTTCAACATTCCAACTGCTAGTTAACTGTGTAATTTTATCACGTATTGCGAGTCCGGTATGGCTGCCTACAAAATTTTCACATATAATCTCATAAGAGCATTAATTCTTTCCGGATATTTTTTTGAGTGCGGTCCAACAACGTCGTATTAATTTGCCTGAGCGGGACGCGAGGGCAAATTAGGACGTTGTTGGAATGCACGAAAATAATTTCCGGATATGAATTAATGCTCGAATGCAGATTCGGTAAGAAAATCGTAACGCCACAAACCCTCACAGTTAGGTTAGTCTACCTACAAAAAATTTCCAAGAAATTTTTTTATTGTCTTGGTTACGGCTCGTGAACTAATTTTTCTATTGGTCATTAATGGGTGTCGTACGATTTTCACAGCATAAAGCTGTATTTTCTTTTTCCCAAATTTTCGAAATCCAGTGGCCTGTGATACTTATGAAAGATTCATTGGTTTTAGAACATGTCCAAATATCAGATGTAAGGTACATGTGTTCCATATTGGATAATTTCTGATTAATTTTTTCTCGTATCCTACTGTATGTACATATTAGGAATGATATTATCCCTGAAGTACTTTCTTGAAGGTATTTTATACTGAGGTAGAATATGAGACAGTAACCTTGTAAAACCATCATTTTCTACTGTTAAATAGGGTTGATTATCTAAACAAATCATCTCTGCAATTTTATAGTGTACATTTTTACACCGCTGGTCATTAATGTCCCACGTTTTTTAAACAGATTCATACTGTTTTAATGTCGGTTATATAAGGTTAGCACTAGATGAACACACCAGTTGTTTATTTCTTTTTTTTTTCACTGTTAAATTTAAATTGTTTTTCATATTCTTCCTGGTGACACGTTTTTAGATGCGTTATTAGTGGCGTTGTGGAAGCGGACTTACCACTGCCTCCTCGAGATAAAGTTTTTTTGCACATTGTACAACTTGCTTTGGTTTTATCATCATCACGTACTTTAAACACACTCCACACCTTACTTTTGGTTTTGGCACCCGACATCCTCTAAAACGTCATTGCTACTACTGTATCTATCAAATTAAGCTGTTCTGACAGCACAATGTGAAACACCACCCTGAAAAGATTTGTCAGCATTTTCATCAGTTATAAGATAAGCGGGGCTTCCCCGCGCGCATTTTAGCAAGTGCTGCAACATTTGATCCGGCAGCCGAAATACTGTGATTCGGTCCCGCCGAAGGCCGGATATCCGGTAATCCGGCCGAAGCCCGGTTCGGCCCATCTCTAAGTTCCATTATTGGAAGTGCTTGTGCTTTAATGTATGCAACATATATCCGTTACTCTTATCGGGCATAGTTCTAGTAGTGGCTACTCGGGTGCTAATAAAGAAGAAAAAATCAAATTGAAAATGTGAAGTTCAAAATTGGATACTGTCTAAAGCGTTATACGTATGTCATCTTCAGATTTTGGAGAATTAGTGCAGCTAGTGGGGCCTATTAAGAAAAATGATAACCAAAACGAGAAAACCAATCTCGGTTCAAAAAAGACACTTAACTTTACAGTATTTAGCTCTAACTCATATTAAAAAAAGTCATTAATTTCTTTTAATAGTTATTTTTTATTCTAGATTGCAAAATGCTACTTTTGCATTCGAGTATCAAACTTTTTTTTTGAAAAGCGCACAGCTCCACATTAGCGGAACCTCAAAGAAAATTTTGTCTCATTGTGACCTCTTCTTTAATTAAAAATTGCTGAACATAAAAGTCTTTTTTGTTCTACATTGTAAAAGACTTTTTTCTACGGTCACCTTTAAAACTGACTATTAAGCGCTCACTGTCAATGCGAAAAGTTAGCGATTCACACATTTTATTCCCTAGTAACCATTTTAGCATCGCAACCACGTAAACAATGTCTTAATGAAATAATCGCGTCACTTCATTTTACTTTACGCATCGCCATGGCTAACCTGATTATTAATTTAATTCGTCATTTTTCTGGAACTGGCTAAAATTATTGACAATTGCATCACGGTGCCTCCATCATCACGCAACAGATTTATTGAGTTTGTGAGTTTTTGTGAAGTTGAAGATGGAATCTGAAGGTAATTGCACCCCGCCTGAAGTATTTGAAGCGGCCCAGACAGCAACCAACGAATGTTGTTGCCGGCCAAATCGCGCGGCCTTTATGAACGGCGGTACAACGACATCATCAAGTGGTGTGTATCAAAATTTCAATTATTTAACAATTTTGTTATTTATTTAGGACCGTAGAAAAAATTTTGTATGTATTTCGAGTGTAAAGAGCCATTTTGGTATTCGGTTGCTTTTTCGCGCCTCGCTATCGCTCGGCACGAAACTCGCATCCTCATACCAAAATGGCTCTCTTTACACACTAAATACATAAATATCTATTACATCCAGTGAACAAAAAACAGTCACTTTGACAACCGATGTAGGTCATAATAGCTATTAACATATCTAGGAATGTTATGAGTATCATAACTGCTGCAGATGTATTGAAATTCAAGCTCGCAGAGCGAGGATTTTAAAATATCTAAGGCTGTTATGATTCATAACATTCGTGGTTTGTTCAACAGTTTATCGGTTGCATTGTACGGTGTACAGATCAGTTGTGACTAAGTTACCAGCCTACTTTTGTATATGTAAACAAAGGATTAATATCCTGCAACCGATAAAAGACTTACATCCAGTGAACAAAAAAGAGTCACTTTGACAACCAATTTAGGTCATGTAAATGTCAACATTTTTTATCAGTTTCCGAAAAGATATTTTTCGTTTCGAATCTACACATTTCACATTCCACAGGTACTAATGTTGCTCATACATGCAATTTACCTTTTTTTTTTCACTACCTTTTTTCAAACAACTGTTTACAGTTCACATCTGTCAGAAACTTGTGCCAATTTCTATTGTTCACTTGATATAAAAATGTGTCCCGACATTTATTCTTGATATCTGACAAATGTATAGAGAAACTATAAGCACTGTTTACACTAGAAATACTGAATCTCTAAGATAAATGTCACGACATAAACACTAAGTGAGCACACACACCTTAACTGCAGATTTACAGATTTTAAATATTTGATTTTAAAACAAATTTGATGTTTCTATTGCTTTTGAAACTTGGTTAACAGTTAAATAGAAATTTAAATAAACAGAAATTTTATTTAGCTTTAAAGCTAGTATAGGTGTTGCAATTTCTCATGGTCCTTGGGAAGAGTCATGTTTAGTTCTGTGAAACTAATCTGACAAAATGTCAATCTACGAGTCCCGTCTCATTGAATTTGGCCCAATCAGTAAAATTTTGTTTTTAGCAGTAGAAAGTTCTGTTAAAAGAAATAGGCAAAGTAAATTTATTATTGTTTTTATTAAATTAATAACCAATTAATGAAATTACAACACAAATTGAACAATATTAAGCAAGTGAAAGCTATTTTAACTGATTTTAAAGTACAAACTAAATTTCCAGCTAAATTAGCTAAGATTACAGGATCACACAAATTCAGTTTTACCATTGAGTGACGTTACCTTTTTTCTTTAAAACAGCCTCTATACATTTGGGTATAGTATTAACCAGATCCTGACATTTATATGGTGTAAAACCGTCCTAGATATCTTGAAGGCGCGATGGCAATTCTGGTAACGTTCTTGTAGGATGTGCCCGTAATCTTTTTTTTTTCATTATATGCCATAATGTTTCAATTGGTGATAGGTCTGGACTACTAGATGTCCATCTTAATAGGAAAATTTTATTTTTCAAGAGCCACTCTAACTTTTTTAGCTGTATGACAAGCAGATCCATCCTGCTGAAAGGCAAACTGCATACTAGCATTTCCACATTCTTCAATTGGTGGTTTAAGATAAGTCGCTGATATTTCAATGTACTTCTTGGCATTGACTATTCTTTATACAAAGTAGAATCTGCCCACTTCTTTTGTCTACATGATCTCCAAGCCATTAGAGATGCAGGACACTTGAATTTTCTCTTTAAACAATCATGGTATGCCTTGTCTTTAGCTCTGATAATCCTACTGTAACTATCACCTATGCAGATTTCAAATCTGGATTCATCTCCATTGTACAGTATCCCATTGATCTTAAGACCAATTTCTATGGTTTTTGCACAGCTCCAGTCTATTCTCTTGTTGCAGTTTCTCTTTTGCCTGCAAAATAAATAGGTTTTTAGCGTTTTGGTAAAATGAAAATCAATTGAACAAAAACCTGCCTTGTAAACTTTAAAACAGAGTTCTTTTACTGTCTTGTGGCAAGTGGCCCTTGAAAAACTTTTTCCAGTTGCATTAATACAGAACACACTGGATTCACCAAAATTAAAACGCCTATTTTGTTTTATTATTAATCTTAAATCTGTTTTATTGTCAGTTGTACGAGAGTCTTTTCAGTAATGGAACTGGTTGTTTCATACAGATGAATAATGTTGCGAACAATATATCGTGATAACTTTACAATTTCATTTATTTTTGCCTCAGATTTGCCATCTTTTGACAGAGAAATGACTATTTTAGGATATCTTTTGTTACCGACTTTCCACCGTCCATTTCCAGTAAAGTTGAAGCATTTAGCGTAAAAATATTTTAAAACACATGCAGGTTGTTTTCATATATACAGGGTGTCAGGAAAGCCAACCGTGTCACTTCTGCAGATGCTAGGGGATGCTATATGGAGTCGAAAAGTCCTAATCAAATTTTGGCTTAGAAGCATAGTTTTCGTAAAAACGAATGTTGAAAATTAAAAAGAAAAAGTTGAGAACTGCTGTACTTTGCCTTAAATTGGAGGATTGATGCAGTGTCTTGAGGTAGGCTGGGAAAACAACTGTCACATATGCCTTCTACATACATAATTTATTAGCTTTTAGAACACTTTTAAAACAGAGTTTGATAATTTTAAATCCAAGGATGAAGACAAATATCAACGTACTCACAGACCCAACATCACCAGAACACCATACACAAAAAACATATCAGCATACTCCTGTAGGGTGTATATTTTTACTACAAAAGTCAAACATGCAATTATTTATTACATTGACATTAATTGACAAAAAAACATCAAAAATACAAAAACGCACTAGGTACCATACAACAGTTCACAAAATTTGCAGTACCAGTTTCAACAGTGAATTCTGAAGAAATTATGCTTCTAAGACAAAAATGGATTAGGACTTTTCGACTCCATATACAGGTTACAGAAAGTAGATTGGGACGCGGTGAAAATCGGAACTAATGTTAGAATCTAGTAATTTCCAAGTTTCGTATTAGTAACATTTTTACTTCTATCATATTGACATTAAATTGTTAACCTTATTTAAGATAAATGACACAATAAATCAGAGACGTACGCAACATTGCGGTATGGTATATTATCAGTTCTTGAATGTTAAAAGGATTGCGGAAATAATGATGTACGTTGAACAACAAGGCTCTGTTAAATCTATCCCAGCAACAGCAATTTTCACACTTTAAAACACAAAGAATCTGTCATATGACGTTTGTCACTGCGCAAACGAAATCCATCTACCCACCGTTGCTGTTTACTTGTCATTTAAAATATAACCTAACTTTGTATGTTTTTGACAACTTTCCACATATTGCCAATTCATCAAATATGATCACAGCGCCTTTCATGACCTACTTTGACACCCAATCTACTTTCTGTGACCTGTAGCTTCCCCTAGTATCTCCAGAAGTGACACGGTTGACTTTCCTGACACCTTGTAGAATCAATTGAAATGAGAAGTGATGATCTAAATACGAAAACCTCTTGGAATTTTGTGTTCTACGCAACAAAAATCAGTTGTTTTAATATTAATTATTTTAAAAAAAGTAATAATAGAAGTAAAAATTAAAAACAGTGTTCATAGTTCTATTATTTCTTCGTAAATGGATCATAATTGCAACTTTTAAACAATTGGGCCAAATTCAATGAGACTGGGCTTGTACATGATGACATAAATGTAATTGTGGATCTAACGACTGTATTCCCAAATACATTCTAATTTTCGTCTAATTGATTAATTGCTACAGAATCAATTTCAATGTTACACTTGTGCCCTTTACCTTTAACCCATAGATGCCCAAGCTGGTTCTTTTGAAGACTTAATTTTTTTGAAGAATATCTTACTGGTTATTATTGAGCTTTTTTTGGTATTTATGAAAACTGCAGAGATGAAACACATGATTAGTATTTTTACATTTAAAAAATATTGAATATTTTTTTTAAATGCAAAAGGAAATTTGACACCTCATTTGAAAGGTCCCATCGAGTCAATTAGCGCTCCTATAATTTCAGAGAATTTTGGTGATCATATAAAAAATATATGGCCATTATGTGCAAAAGCAGATTCTTTTCTCTTAACTTTTTCATAAGCAATCACAAAAAAAAAACGCCATCGATAGCTCCTCTTTTTGGCATGAAACCCTTCTTAGTCTTTCTACAATCCTTTGAAACCATTCGATTTTATGGACGTATAGTTTGCAATATTGTGAAAAATTGAGATGACACAACTCTCCTAGTAATCAGGTATTTTCTGCTCATTCCATATCTGCAAACAGTATTGAGATATCGCTATTTGCTGAATCGGAACTTAGTTAGTCCTTGTCCTTTGCTTCTCTTGGTGCTTTTTGTCTTAACTGGTATATGTATTTGATTGTGGTTCAAATTTTCTTTGTTTTAATTGTTGTGTATCATATAATATGCTGAATATTATTATTATTTATTAGGGGAATATTAAAGAACAGTAACATTTTAATTGTGTTTACTTTGTATTATTTTAATTTGTGGGATAAATTAATAAAATTATATTGATGTGAGAGAATTAAATCTCCTAGAATAATTAGAACAAATCTGCAAGGTACATAGTTTTAGGAAAATATCAACTGCGAACCATAACTATCTATAGTACACAAGGATTTTGTGAATATTTTGTTGCAGACTGCGGCTGCTGCAAAACCAGCACAGTACACGGGCACTTACCAGGCCAACGCCACCGGCTATCAGACGACGTATGCTCAACCGGCAGTACAGACGACTGTAGCTGCACAACCAGTAACACAAGCAAAACGTAGGTTAAGTTCTATTTATTTTAAATGTATTCATCATTTGCAGTTATAAGTTGCCATCCATAGCTACAGCGAGTATTAAAAAGTCGCTTCAGTAAAATCAACGTGACTGTGCAAACTGTCTCGAGGGATTAATAAAAATTGATTGAGTTTGGGGGTTATGACCCCATTTTCATCCCTTTCCATGTATTTTTAATTTGTAATCTCGGTTATCCTACACTCTTGTTAGTATGCAAGCAGTTCGGGCGATTAAAATGGTCACAGGAACGAAGTCATTACCAATGCAATCATTCAAGGGAAATTTGCTGCTTGGCTATTTCTCTTAATACTTCCGAAATGCCAACTTTTTCTAAAATAGTTGTATTTACAGAAGCTAACAACACCACTTATTCCGGATACGACGCAGCACTCTATTCCGCAGCCACAATGTATGTAGCACAGCAGTCCACCAATGCTGCTCAGCAGAAGGCAGGTGGCTGGCAGGGCTATAAGAAAGGGCTCGGTAACAAAAACATGCGCACCAAAGCTCCCCCGAAACCACAGCAGCTCCACTATTGCGATGTTTGCAAAATTAGGTGCGTTCGAGTTGTTCTATGTCCCGCGAATGGTTAAAAGAACGAGATTTTTGCAGTTGCGCCGGTCCCCAGACGTACCGGGAACATCTCGAAGGTCAGAAGCACAAGAAACGAGAGGCTGCAACCAAGATGGCTGCATCCGTTAACGTAACTAGCCAAAATAGATCTGGAAACTCGTTGCGTTGTCAGCTTTGCGACGTCACTTGCACAGGTATTAGTTTGAGATTTTATGTTTCGTTTTGTTTAGAGATTTCTGATGGGTTTCAATAGAAAATTAGGTAAAATGTTGCAGGGAGAATTCCAGTAACAGTCATTAATCTGTTCACTGTTCAGACACCCTGCTAAAAAATGGAACTATAATATTTTTGTCAGAACTGTTTTTCAGTTTTATAAAGTATAAGTTCAACAGTAAAAATAGATTTTCCCGCATTAATTTCAGTAAAATTTTGATCATTACTAATATATGTGTTTTCTCTGCAGGAAATGATGCGTATGCAGCTCACATCCGTGGCGCCAAGCACCAGAAGGTGGTGCTGCTGCACACCAAACTTGGCAAACCAATCCCTCCACAAGAGCCAGAAATTATCGGCGGTCCACGCAAGTCCATAAGTTCTGCTCCTAAAATAAACTTTGTCCAGGGTGGTGGGCTTGGTATCAGCACCGGCAACGGGGAGAGTAAGGATGGTGACGACGCTGTGGACGATAATCCTGAGCCTGATATACAGCCTGTGGGACAGGATTATATCGAAGAAATAAAGAGTGACGATGGAAAGGTTTGTCAAGTGTTTTATCATTTTGGTTTTTTCTCTTTTGTTGAAGGAGTTTTTGAGATGATTTATGCGTCTTCTGTTATTACTTCCTACATACAACTCGATTGTGATAATCATCATATAATTAACTGTTTTTATATTTGTTACTTTATCTTGCTGCTTAGTGTTGTTTTTATCAGTAAGCTCTATGTTTCGCTACTTGCGGTACGACTATGCATATGGGTCTTCCTCCCAAATTTCAAGTTCTTGGTACCAGTGGTTACGACTCTCCGTTGATTAGTCGGGGCTTTAACTTTCTTTTATATACAGATTGCCTAAAAATTGTACGGAACATGGTTATTTATGAGTTGGAAAAGGTTGAAATATCGGGTGTTTATTTGAATTTGTGGTCTAGTTAGCTGTGATCGTTGTTTTTGTATGTTGTTGTTGCGTATTCTACAGGCGCATTTATAACTGTCATAACATGTGTAACTGCTTTTTATAAATGTGGGGTTATGTCCAACAATATGATGCAATCCGCGACATGACAGCATCAATTCCAAAGTTAACTAGACCAAAATTCAAATGAACACCCTTTACTATTTGTCATACGAGTAACCGAATTAGAAAATGGGCAAATAGAATTTCAGTCTTTTTAACTCATGAAATTGCCATGTTCCGTACAATTTTAGGAAACCTGTATACCATATGATCGAAAACTTTTATCCTCTAGAGGGCTGTCGAATTGTTTTGTTTAAATTTATATCTACATATATATAAAAATCAATCTCTATTTCCCTTGGTCACGCCATAACTTGAGAACGACTTGAACGATTTTATTCATCTTTTTTTTTTAAGTTTTCTAATACTTCGTAGAAGGTTCTTACGGAAAGAAAAATTAAGAAAATTGCGCAGAAAATTGGAAAATTTCTTACGGCTATTTAACCTTCGTGCGTTTGACAGTTCGGGGAGGGGACGAGAATGGGGATGGGATGGGATGACATGACATGTCATTATTTAATCCACAATTAACAAACCTCGCGCGTACGAAGTCGTGGGTAGCAGCTAGTTGATAATAAAAGTCACAGTGGCATTTGATATCTGTAAGTTTAAGGTTATGTCAGTAATGTCATTTTAATAAATATAAACATTTTTGTTTAATACATAAAAATGTTAATAACAAAGACAACTGCCACTTTGTATTCAGTATTAAACATTTTGTCAGTTACGTAATTCTGTCAAAACTGTATAGGTTACATTTTAAGTACCTTGACTCACCATTGCCAACATAAAGTAAATTTTAAAAAATTCACAGCCCCAGAGGATAAAAATTTTCGATCATACGGTATACAAATTAATGTATTTCTTTCCCTACTGCTTGTTGTTCCAGTGCTGTTCATAAATGGTATGTTCTTTAGAGTCCAGCTTGTTTTTGGGATTGATGTTTGTTTTTTTTGTGTTCTGTTGAGTAATATTGTTGCAAACACTTCGTAGGTGTTTGATATTAGGCTTGTGGGTCTGTAATAATTGTCTAATGTATTCAGTGTTACTCAACTCGTTTGTCCATGGCTTTGGTATATTTTGTGTTTCTAGTATTTTGTTTGTTGAATATTTATTGTCATATTCTATCATCTCGTTTGAAATTCCTCTTCTGCTGCATTCTTGTTTTTGAGTTGTTTTATTAATCTTCTTATTTCTGGTTTTTGTATTGCAGGGATGGTGTCCGTGTTATCTGTTAATTTATCTTTGTTTTAGCTTGTGGAATACAGTTTCTAATACTATTTTTGCTATTGGTATTTTTTTACTGTTATGTTCTGGTTTGATTAGTTTTGTTATCCATGTTTCTTTCCACTTGTAAGGGTTTTGTACAATTTTTTATTAGATTCTGAATCTTGTATGTCGTGTGGTTTTTGATCCCCTTTTTCTGATATCATTTCTTATTGCTCTTTTGGTTTGTTATACTCTTAATAAATATTTGTTGTAATATCCATTGGTCTGTTTTTCAACATTTTTCCAGTTTTCTTGTCATTGTACTTAGATTCTTACGGAGTTGTTTACCATGTTTGGTTTGCTACATTCATAAAGCATTCGTATATTTGCTGCAGTTATTATGCGTATCTCTTGTTGCAAATATTGCTTCTCATTAAAAAAATTATATTCAGCTGCATTGTGTATGGTTATTTTTTCTATTACTCTCTTGACGAGTATTTTTTCTATTTTTTGTTGGTGTTTAGTAATTTTTATAGTTTTTATTATTAATCACTGGCCTATATTGGAATTCAAATTTATTTTGAATTTTGTATGTTTGTAATAATTTCTCTATGTTAGAACGAAATCAATTTCGTTTTTGTACTGGGCGTTTAGTGAGAGTCAAATCCATTTCTTTCCACTTCTTCGTTTGAAAAGGGTGTTCGTGATTATTAGTTTGTTTCTAGAAGCAAAATCCAATCGTTTTTGATTGCCATAGCCGTACATAATATCTCTTATGTGATCTTTTCCATTGACATTTCGCGTAATTATAAGATAGTTAGTTTTTTGTCTATATTCTAGTAGTGCAAAGTTAATCTGTTTCTTCATCTGTTGAATTTTCCGTAGGAGCATATACTTTCACTATTATTATTTTATTTGTTTTTATTAGGTCTAGTCCTAGTGCCATTATTCTTTTGAAATATCCGGTAAATCCCAGTAATTTTGTTTCCATATTTTTGTTTATGTAGAATGTAGAACCCAATTCCAATTTATCCTTTTTTTTTTGTCCAAAATGATAAATAAAATTCCACTTTTCCTTTATTTTTTCTTTTTGCCCTCGTATTTCTGATAGCTCTATAATGTCCCATTTTATTTTTTTAAGAGATTTCTGTTCTATAATTCTCTTTACTAATAATAGTGTTATAATATGGTTGCTATGTTTAATTTTGTATAGATATTAGGCGTTGGCTTGACTGCTCGTCTTCTTTTTGTATTGTTGTGTTTGTAGTTGGTTTTGGTCTTTCACTTCCTTGGTGGCTAAGCGTGTAGAAAGTGTAGTCTTGATTTTACTCTGTTTCCTATACTCGTGTCCGTAATGCATTGCCTGTGTCATCCTGTTTTTTTGTTTTTTGGCAACTCTTTCGTTTCCTTCTTTGCAGTTTCAATTTTTATAAATATTTTTCTATTTTTGATTTTTCTTTCTTATGGAATTTTTATTGATAATAGCAAAATTGCACTCCCTTTCTTCGCTTTCCTAATTTCTTTAAGTAGCCTTTTGTTGATAAGCTAGAAATTAATCTGATCTTTATTTAACACACTTGCTCTAATTTTACATTTGTTTTTTACAGTGTTGCAGTAAATTATCTGATTAATTGATTGTTAATTTTGTTCTACCATATTATTATCTCTTTCAAATAACCACCAGAATAATTTTATTTTTTCTCGTGACCCTTCCTATTCTTTTAGTTTCGATCTTAAAAGTTTTAGATCGACTTCCAATATTTTTAATGTTTCCATGATTTTTGTTCTCACTAATGTGATATATTCTTCTTCTTTGTCTGCTAGCCCATTTTTCTTTTTAATGTGTTTCTCTAATAACAGCACCATCTGTATTATTTTCGATCTATTATGTGCTTCTATCTTTCTTCTCTTTTCAATTAACCTCTTCATTGTTATTGTATTTATTTTATTGAGCCTATTTTGAAGTTCTTGAACTTTGATTTGGGTAACTTTGCGTTTTCAGTATAGCTTCACTGTTGATGTTACGAGGAAAGCTTAAGCTTGTAGGTTTGTAACCTCCAAGAGGATATTTCTGACCTTGCAATTCTATGGCACAGTTCTTTGTTTTTGTTGCGTTTTCACACTATTTCCTAACTAATCATCAGTGTATTTCACCTCAACTTTGCACTGTCGAACAAGTCATAAAACTTGCTCAAAACATGCTTTCACACATGCAGCATTTACTATACATTTTCATATTAAATACCTTTCGTTACTTTACTTACTTTTCAAAGCTATAAGTTTTAATGATTTATGTTGACGAGATTTTATCATTAAAATGTATTTTAATTGTTGATTAATTCAACGCGTGTTTTGATTTCTTCAGGTTAATGTTATACCTTAAGAAACAATTTTTTATACAGTTTATAATTGTCTGTTCTCTGTGTTAAACTAAACGTTACATAATAACATATTTTTTGTAGCACACAGGGGGAAAGAGTTTTATTGTGCCCAATGCTTGACAGAATCGTGATACCTTATAATGATAACTGTTTTCAATTGGGCGTATATTGTAACTATCAGAGTTTTTCGCAGAATTATTGTTTTACAGTTTTTCTGTAGCCCATTTCTCTGAACATTTTAACATTTAAACGTGGAATAAAAACTTTAGCTTCTATAAACAACAATCTTCAGTTTCTTTATTTACCTGTTCCAGGTCATTAGTTTTAATTGTAAGCTGTGTGAATGCCGTTTCAACGACCCAAATGCGAAGGAGATGCACATGAAGGGTCGTCGCCATCGTTTACAGTATAAGAAAAAGGTGAACCCCGATTTGGTTGTCGATGTGAAACCGTCTCTACGGCAAAGAAAGATCCAGGAGGAGAAAATGCGCCGTGCGGTAAGTGTCACGCTAAAGCCTGTTTTACAAATCGACGTTGTTCCTCTTGTTCAATAAAGGTCTCATTGTTCAAGATTTTAGTAATGTCGTATAGCATTTTAGAGTAGCTTCACCCCGAATTGCATTTTAAATTGCTTTGTTGGGTTTTGTGTACTCTGACAATTTTACCTGACATTTATAGCATTATCATTATTACGGTTTCATATTTAAAATGTAGGCAATGCGAGAAGAATACTGGCAGAGACGCCACATGGCCGCAGAAGACGAGGAGGAGCGCCTGTACTGGGAAGAACGTCGCCGGTACGAGGAGGATTACATGGAGTGGTGCCGCCGAGGTAACTTGGGACCCTTCCCTCGTCCTAGACCTCCATTTTCTGGAACTGTACCGCCGCCAGTAAGTTTGAACGTGGTACCAATCATGATAGATTGTAATTTTTTTCGTTAGTTTTTCCAGGGCCCACCGGCAAGACGTGTCGAGTCCAGCGACGATCGACATGTTATGGCCCGTCATTCCGAGATTTACCCCAAAGAAGAGGAGTTGCAAGCAATTCAGCGTATCGTGTCTCATACGGAGAGAGCCCTTAAGCTCGTGTCCGATCAGTTAGCAGAGCCCAAACCTAAGGACGCCGCCGCCGCCACCCCACAGGCTGGAGCAACTCCGGCACCCACAGCGGCAGGCGCTCCTGCAGCTGCATCGACCCCTGTTAAGCCTGAGGGTACTAAGGCTGAAAACGAAAACAAGACTACCGGCAACGGAACTGAGCAACAGAAGGAAGATGGCAGAGATAATCAGCTGTAAGTTTGAGACGTTTTACTTTTAAAGGGCGGTATTAGTTTCAAGATTAGGGATGATTTTGTAAGTGTTTGAATAAAACAGTCGACTATTGTTCTGTAGAAATTAACAAAATTGACCCATCTTTTTTAAATTTCTAAGCAACTCTTGTGTTATGTCTTGTTAAGTTTCAAACAAAGCAAAACTAGTAGCCAAATGTGAAATTTAAAGTCTGTGACCTACATTTTAGTAGTTTATTGGAGAAGATCTGATCTTATTGGTTAGAAGTGAGATTTCTGTTGTCATTATTCTATAGTCTTTATTGCAGCATCGGGCATTTCTGAAGTCATTTCGTTTAGTTGTAAGGTGGGTTGCTGGTCCTACACGTCGGTATAACTTTCTTTCAGTATGTAGCTGTATTTGGTAGATTGTAGGGATGTCGGCAGGTACCCGGGCCGACCCGGGTGTATTTACAGGACCCGTGTACCCGACTAGTAAATTATTTAACTTCCAGAAAGTTGGCCTTTTTCAGAGAAGACGATAACAATAGGAATAAGCTATAGAAAAACATAACCATGCAGTAATAACGAGAATCACCCCATCCCATACCACATAATGTTGTTTCTTGTTTCATATAATGCAATAAATCCCCTTCACGGAAATATTCAATCTGTCAATAGTACCATCGCGTCAGTGTGTTATGAAGTAACATAAGCATATCCTTTGTGTGATGATGATGCTACCAACTTCTTTGATTTTTATTTGATAATAGGTGATAATTTAATAAAATATATGTATAATTAGTGTTTTCCATCTTGAACTAGAGTGCAAATTGAAAGAAATTGTAGTTACCTCAGATGTTCAGTTCAGATACACACTAAAATTTTTGTTATATATTTCGGGTACCCGACAGTACTCGGGTACTGTTTTCCGGTACCCGGGTTTGATTTTAGACTGGGTGTGACATCCCTAGTATGTCGGCCATCTGTTGCTCCAATCTAGCATTTTATTCATGGTACAGTAAAGATAGTTCAAAAATTGTCAAAACTCAAACATCCAAAAAAAAGTTCTACCCAGCGGCAAACTGTTCAGTACTCTCCTCTTAGTAAGTGGTAAAAAGTCACACGACCCCGCGCGTCAGTTTTAGGCGGAAGGGGGGTGGAAAGGTGGTAAAATGGTGTGTCAAAAATTTTTCGCCAATATCTCGTTAACTATGAGGTTTACTGCAAACTTTATCTTATACAAAATTAATCTACATTTAATTGACAATAAAAATTGTTGTATGCATTTTTGCGCTCCAGTCAAGGGTTACGAAGATATGGAGGCGAGGGGCTAAGAATATAACTTTCTTTTACATTAGAAAGGATCAAAGAAAGACCCCAACAACTACCGTGGAATCTCTGTAACGAGTACAATGAATCAACTATATTAGAAGAAATTACAACATGCAAAGCATACAAGTACCTGGGAGTAACATTTAACTCGAAAGGAACAGATGATCAGGAAAATAACATCAGAGTGATACAAGCAAGAAATGCTATTAGATGCCTAAACGGAATTCTGTGGAGTAAAGGCATTAAAAAACGAAAATATAATATATACGAAACAATGATCAAAATTGTACTACTCTACGGCCAAAACCTGCAGTTGGTGATGAAAACGTTGACGCTGTACGCCGCCTTGTGGAGCAAGACCTATGCTGAAATTGAGGCATCCCTAAGCATCTCGGGGATTGCAATCAACACAATTCTTCACCAACATTTGGGTGCCAGAAAGCTATGCACGCATTGGGTGTCACATAATTTGGATGAAGCTCAAAAATTAGCACGTGTGGATTGGTGTAAGAAAATGCTGAAGACGTTTGCAAGTGGTCAGTCAAAACATGTGCATGACATCGTCACCGGTGACGAAACATGGATTTATTGTTATGAACCGGAAACAAAGCGACAATCGGCAGAGTGGATCTTCCAAGGTGAAGCAAAGCCAACAAAATTTATGCGATATCGCAGTGCAAGTAAGAAGATGGTTGCTTTCTTCTTTAGCCGATCAGGCCATCTTTAACAATTCCATTGGAAGATCGTCACACAGTAAACGCGGAGTGGTATTCCACCATTCGTTTACCAGCAGTCGTAGAAAAAGTATGTACACAACGTTCTCGAATTCTACACCATGACAATGCATCATTCCACACCGCTGCTCAAACAATGGCATTTTTGGCCTCTGTAAATGTGGAACTACTGGGCCACCCACCTTATAGCCCAAACTGGGCACCTTGTGATTTCTATTTATTCCCCACAATCAAGAATAAAATGCGTGGACAACGGTTTAACTCCCCTGA
Organism: Agriotes lineatus; assembly: GCA_940337035.1. NCBI lineage: Eukaryota > Metazoa > Arthropoda > Insecta > Coleoptera > Elateridae > Agriotes > Agriotes lineatus. The sequence goes on along the minus strand of OW679194.1, from coordinate 241,444,246 downwards.
TGAGGCTGTTGAGGCATATAATAACATGGTCGTTGAGGTGTCTCCAGAACAATGGTCACGGGTATTTGAGGACTGGTTCAATAGAATGAATAAATGCATGCAATGCATATATATAATACACATATATTGCTGGTAGGGCCTGGAAACTTCAGAAAACATTACGGCGCCGACATAGTCTCACTTAGAGTAAACGCGTCTCATGCGCATGCGTGAGAATTCGAACTCCGCCTTTAGAAGCGAATTTTATACATGACCACTTCCCCATTGGGCGGACGACGCCGCCGCGCTTGCGCACAGCTCACCGTATACATGAAGGAGTTGGTTGTGTGTCTCACTTCATCGGTGAGTTTCCCACTCATAGCCGCTAGCAATATAGTAAGTATTAGATATATGATGCAATGTAAAGGCGAATATTTTGAAAAACAATAAACTTAAAATTCCTCATAGTTTATCTTATATGTTTCTGTGGGAATTAGTCTAGTCGCCTTCGTATATACAGGGTGAGTTTTGTTTTTCATTATCACTATAGGGATCTCGGAAACCGTGAAAGATAGAAGGTTGGTTAAATGGAGAAAGAATTGCAGTTTTATGAGCTTATTCGAGATGTGCTTTTGTTTCTTTGAAAAAATCCAAGGCCTACTAGATACAAGCAAAATATTAAAATTACTTAATTTCTTAAAGTCGGTCTAGCTCCGTTATTATTGAAAATAAAAAAAATAAGAATAAAAGTTTTAGCTATATTTAGGGTGTTTATCTTACAATTATTAATTTCCTTCTAGCTATCATAGTTTTTGTTTTCGTCATTTTCTTATTACGAAAATTATTATAAAAGAATTATTTGTCAAAATAGGTATAACAAACCTTGTCATTTTAAGCGGAAAAGTGAGCTCTTTTTAGAAATGTATAAGCCAACTATGATTGCTATTTAAAAAAATGTAACTTAATGTTATAACTCAAAAACTGTGAAAGCTAGAAGAAAACTAATAAGTGTAAGATAAACACTGTAAAAATAGCTAAAACTTTTATTCTTATTTATTATTATTCTTTTTCTATTTTCAATAATAACGGCGCTAGACCGACTAAGAAATTAAGTAATTTTAATATTTTGCTTGTATCTAGTAGGCCTTGGATTTTTTCAAAGGAACAAAAGCACATCTTGAATAAGCTCATAAAACTGCAATTCTTTCTCCATTTAACCAACCTTCTATCTTTCACAGTTTCCGATATCCCTATAGTGATAATGAAAAAAAAAACGCACCCTGTATATATGTATTGTGCAGAAAAACAATTTCCATAATTTTTTGTATTAAAGCTTATTAGATAAAGTTTGTAGTTAACCTTATTTTAATTCTATCCACACGAAGATAAAACGACAAAGCAGGTGAGCAATGTACCGGGTGTCTAAAAATGAATTACATCTAGTATGCTTTGAATTTCCCATAATGCAATCTAAAATTTTACCTGAAATTGGCAAGACTGTCAGTCAATGTCAAATTCGAGGTAATTACGTTAGGTTTTGCATTAGTTTGTGTCAAAACTGACGCAAAACCTAACCTACTAACCTCGAATTTAACATAGACTTACAGTCTTGCCAATTTCAGGTAAAATTTTAGATTGCATTATGGGAAATTCAAAGCATACTAGATGTAATTCATTTTAAGACACCCGGTATGTATATTATCAGATACATACACATAGATGTATATACATACATACATACAAATGTTCCTATGTTATTTATGCGTCACTAAGTATTTTTCAAGTGAGTACGATGGATCCCAAGCTAACTGGAAAATAATGACTTCCTTGCCCCCTCCATATCCCCGTAACCCTTGACTGGAACGCAAAAATTCATAAGACCATTTCTATTGTAAATTAAATGTAGATTAATTTTGTTTAAGATAAAGTTTGCAGTAAACCTCATAGTTAACGAGATATTGGCGAAAAATTTTTGAAACATACCATTTTACCACCTTTCCACTCCCCTTCCGCCTAAACCTGACGCGCGGGGTCGTGTGACTTTACCACTTACTAAGAGGAAGTTACTAAACAGTTTGCCGCTGGGTAAAACTTTTTTTTGGATGTTGTATAATTTAAATAAATTAATTTCTTTCAGTCTGTTTGTTTTGGAGCGTCCATGTCAAATTGTTTTTCTATTTCTCTGTTTATACTCCTGTATCTCTTACTCTTCTTTTTCTGGCCACATTTAGTTCAAGGAGTCTTCAGTTTTCTCTTAAAGGGAGGGGGTATATTGCAAATCTGAAAGTTGTAGAACAAAAAATCTTAAGAATAAAGTTTCAAACTGCAGTTCTCTATGACAAACTGTTTTTGAAGCAGGATCAAGTGCCTGTGGTGTGGCTTCACAAACTTACCAAATCATAGCTGCGCCGTGCTCTGCAGTGCAAATAAAAATATTCATTTCGGCATATTCTTGTGCTCTGCCACTTTGCTCTCTTTAGAGTGGGTTTTGAATCAAGATATGCAGAGACCCCTTCTTTTTTCTTAAAAAATTATGTAAAGAAGCAGACGAAATATTTAGATTATTATTACCAGCGTACATAAATCAAACAAGTAGGGACACTCACCGTCAGTTCCTTTGATGCCAAAATTCCGATTTGGATGACCTTGAATGGCTCCGGGGGGGGGGGGGGGTGTACTTTCTGATAGTACTAACAGATGGCGCCACTACTTGATTGCATCATGATTGGTAGCAGAGCCAGTAACTGGCTCTGATTGGTAGCTGAGCCAGTGTATATAGGAGAGTACCGCCACGTCCGCCATGTTTGTTCCGTCAATGTGACATTTATTGACAATCCGAAATTTTACTTAAAATTGGCAAGACTGTAAGTCTATGTCAAATTCGAGGTTAGCAGGTTAGGTTTTGTTTGTTATTTGACACACACTGGCGCAAAACATAACCTGCTCACCTCGAATTTGACATAGACTTACAGTCTTGCCAATTTCAAGTAAAATTTTAGACATAACTCAATCAGTTATTGCTGATGGGAACAAAAATGGCGGCGATGGCGACATTTTCACGAATCAAAGAATGGCGGTACTCTCCTATATACACTGGCTCTGATTGGTAGAACTTTGTGCTGCCATCTGATAGTGAAGCTTAGAAATACCCCCCGAGTTACTGTCCCAGGCACTCTAGACAGGTTTCACCATTTGGCATGAGTGTCCCTACTGGTTTGATTTATATATGCTGATTATTACAACCATAAACAACCAGTAGGCATTTTCAGCTCACTATCTTGATAAAGTAATTGTCAATTTCGTGAAATTCAATAGCTGCACCCCAACACCACATCCTGTTATTTGTAAAAGGGTCAACACAGGCAGTACCAAAGCAAGTATTGATGTAATATTTTTCACTAAACAAATGCAACAAGTATTTGGTACTTGGCAAGTTTAAAAATTCTCAACGTAGTACATTCCTAGCTGTAGCGATAAGTTGCTTACTGCGTAACAAATCTATACATTATTTGGATTTTGTTTTCTTGGTAAGCATATATTATCTTCTCCGAGTTATTCGCAGCATGCAGTTCGATTGTGACGTATTCTGTTAATGCTCTGTACATTCTTAACATTTTATTTAACTTTTAGTTGACCCAGATAATTTTTTCTTGTAAGTTACATTCGTGTTGTAATTAAAGTATTCTTTGTAAATTTTTTTTGTTACTATTTATATTAAAATCACTGTTTTAATTTCAAATTATTCCATATGCAACACGTGATCTTTCGCTCATTACTTTTGTTTTTAGGTTTTCATTCCAACAAGACAGAGATTCCAACCGCATCCTAAAGGGAGTCATGCGTGTGGGACATCTTGCCAAGGGGTTGCTACTGCGGGGGGACACCAGCGTGGAGCTGGTCGTACTGTGTGCCGAGAAACCCACCCTCACATTGCTCCGCAAAGTAGTAGAGCTTTTACCTGCTGCCATTAAACAGGTTACCACTGAGCAAGCGTACACAGTAACGATAAACGCAGCCGATGCCGGCCTCACCGTTTCCGGAGATGGACTGACTGTCCTGGTGCAACTCACAAGCCCAGTGATGCGAGAAGGTTAGATATTGGTTGTGTGTGCCTGTTGTAAGTCGGTGTACAGTACTTTGGTGCAGGGTTTAAGCTGAGGTGTTTATATCCACACCACAGCCATTCAGTTTTTTTTTCCGAATGACGACGAAAAATTGTAGTTTTAGCTAATTTTTTTTGTTTATTTTTTTATTTATTAGAGTGGAACTGAGTGATTCGACTGTGGCTGTATGAGACGCACGTTTTTGTGTTTATATTAGCAGCTTAAACCTTGATGATAATAAATATTGGACTTTTTCAGATTTACTGAAGTTTGGTGATTTTCGTTGCTTCTTCTTTATCAGTTTCAGTTGTTGTTTGTAGTGACTCTTTGCAGCTGTAATTTTGAAAGTCGCTTCTTTAAACCTGTGTAATTTAATTGTAAGGTTAAATTTTATGGTGTTGGGGTGTCACGAGGGGGGCCAATCTGTGTTTTTTAAATATAATTTTGTAAGTGCAACAAGTGGAATCAGGTAAAGTGTCGGGCAACAACTGAAACTGTTATAGCTAGAAGGCAAGTAAGTGTGGCACACTGAAGCGCTGTGAAGGCGTGTGGTCCAATACTTATGGTTGTACTGTGCTGATGTGCCTGTTAAGAGCTGATTTTAGGTGGTGTGGGATAAGGATTTTTGACCAGCCGGCCACTGCGGCTGCAGCCACACACGAACGGTGGATGCAGCTGTGGTGAGCGCGATGGTCAAACACCCTTTCTGATGTCTAGAAGCTGCGAGCGGCGGGTCGGACCGGGACGTTCTCGCACGCGGCAAGTGTCTCCAGGCGCTGGCAGCCCTCAGACATACCAAATGGTTCCAGGTTTGTGTCCATTCTCACACCGCGCAGCACCGCTCCCCCTCAAAGTATTTTAAGTACGACCCTATTCGATCTGACGATGTGAGTTTTACTGTTTGGTAGGGAATCGGAGCTTCACTCTGCTGGCAACTCACGACCTTTTCATTGGTTTTTATTGTTTAGTTGAGTCTTACAGACTCCAGCTTTTTTGCTTCTATTCCCTTTGTGTACTTGCGATTGGTTTTTATGCATCTAGTACGTAATAACGGCACACGTTGTCGAGAGCCTGAAGAAAGTCACATCTGAATCAGATTGCAAATTGTTGTGTTAGAGGGTTCTACTGGAAAATTTAGAGGCTCCATTTGCTACTTTACTTACTCACTGTTTTATCGAGCTATTCGTCGTACTTTTTTTATTTACACTTGCTGTATGAGGGAGCATCGCGGTAGTCTTACGTAGAACCCTCACGTTGGGCTACGCTTGGCATCCATATGATTGCTGTTATTTGCAGGCTAGGGCTCTTGGACTTCACTCTTGTGTGGTTATCATCCGAATACTACGAGATCTGTGCCAGCGTGTACCCACATGGTCTCCGCTTAGTTCCTGGGTAAGTAAATCTCTCGCTTTTACTCTTTTTACTCTTAATAAGGTACGTGCGGCATATATGGCCCACCTAAGGTCAAATTGCTTGTCACCTGTAGACCATATTATTTATGCGAATGGATTTTATGTTACATTGAAGAGTAAACATTAATCTATTATACAAATAAGTTTTATTCATTTAAAGTCAAAATTATACGAAATATAAATAGGAAACCGAAACAATGCATTTGGGCCATATTATTCACCTATTCGGGTTATACGGCCCATAGGCTACAATGCAAGTAAAATGTAAAATATGGAGTATAAATTTTTGTAAAGCAATATTTATTTAGCAAAAACAAAGTAGATAAGTAAATACACATAAAAAACATAAGTGACATAGAGTGTGGTATAATTAATATTTGAAGGCTTCGTCATCGTAAGCTGACCAACACATACCTCATGGTACCAACATTTACATTTTACGCATTGTCTCATGTACAGTTGCTCCTCCTGCTCACAAGCTGAGCAAAACCAAGATTCCTCCAGGATTTTGTCAGGGGAAGACTGTCCAATAGCGTTTTGTTGGTTGGCACCTGCCAATGAAAGTGGCCATATTTACCGAAATACTAACCTAACAAAGGGGTGGCTTCCAGCGGGGGTACCCCTTTGTAGAACCCATTCATTACTGCATGTACAAATACCCTACCAAATGACCCTTACCTCTTATGGGGCACAAAGCCCTTGGTAATTCTGATGTGGTGTAGAAACGATGTAGAAGTAATCAGGAAAATTACAACCTCACTCCTCATCAGCATACTTAAAACTGAGCAGGCTGCTACATACAAACGAGTGGGCAGGTATGGCGGGCAATTCTTGGTGCCTTTATGTGACATGGTAAGTAATTATTTAAATTTGACAGCTTGTCGATAGGTGGCATAATGTGTTCAATCAAGGTTTCGGGATATATTACCCGCTGGGCCATATATGCCGCAGGTACCGTATCTTACACTTATTGTATTCTTGTCAGTGATCTAATACACCTATTGCTATTTTTGACAGAGCTAAAGAAAAATATTTTTAATAAAATTGAGCACTCTTAAAATATCACAGATAGAATGGATTCTTGCTATTGTAAATAGTAACGCTGACGATAATTATGCCTTAAAATTAAAAATATTTCCTGCTGAGCGGTGTTCGACAACATCGCACTGGTGCGTCGGATATCTTTATCTTACATCTTTACACAGCCAACACTGTACTGTACTGTTGTCCAAGATACACATACTATTTTTCCGCCAATTGATGCGATTTATCTATGTACTGAGAATTAGTCATCATCAGCAATAATTTCTGTATAGTTTTATTGTAAATTACCTAGCAATGGCTGATGTAATGGAAATGTTTGACTTTGCTCAACAAAATGTTACCAATAATGTGTCAATTCTAGTATGATTGGCGGAAAAGTATTTTACAGGATGATTTTGGCAAATTGATGTTTTGATTGGTTTATATTTGTTGACTGTGGTTATTAAGAAAATCAACAAGTATCTCTAGATATTTACGAAGGTATAATGTTATTGAAATATTCCAATATTTAGGTAAATTTAGAAGAAACTCAGGTGCCTAGAAACTGTTGTACGTAACTCATCCGGAAACGCCCTTTACAGGACTTGTAGACTGTTAGGCTTCGCCATCGGCATCGGCCTTACACGTCCTGTAAGATGGTCTTTCAGGACTTTGTAAACTACTATTATTATTTCATACTGTTTGGTAGATTCAGTTTCCCAACTTCATTTTGAGTACGGAAAGTGAGCTATTACGGTATCAGAGCCAGTAAGTGTAACCAAGCAACACTTACCAGATTGTTATTTTTGACACAATAAAAGCGCAAACCAAACCTTTTTGACAAAATATAATTTTTAAGGAAATACAACAAGAATTATTTAACCGCTGGAATGACAGATTATTAATATTTATGTTAATTGTACATTTCGAATTTCCAGAAACAGTAATTCCTGATCTTATCAACCGATGCAGACATAGAAATTTGCATTTGCATTTGTTTTTGTTGCAGAACTTTTACAAAATTTTCAGCTATAATTTACCAAGGGCAGTGATAATCACCCGCAATAATTTTGTCAAATAACAACCTGAAAGTGCGTGCCTAGAAATGACCCGAGGCGAAGCCGAGGATTATTTCTTAAAGGCAACGCACTTGAGGGATATTATTTGTCAAAATTATAAGGATTTATCACTGGCCGCGGTGAATTCGGGAAGATAAGTTCTTAAATAAATTAGCCATTTTCTGACAAATTTATTTGACACTTCATTATAATAATATTATGTGGTGGTACTGTAAGTCTATGTAAAATTCAAGGTTATCAGGTTAGGTTTTGCGTCAGTTTTGACACAGACTGACGGAAAACCTAACCTGCTAACCTCAAATTTGACTTAGATTTACAGTGTCACCAACTTGTCATAGGATACAACTGAAATTTAATTAGGTAGTTTCCATGGTGATTGACAATTACCCTAGGGTCGTTTTCACTTCAAGTGTGATCTGATTTGTCAAACTGACTCACGTGATTACAAATAATCAAATTGGATTGGTCTGCAATATATGTAAGAACTTATCACCTTGAATCATCCTAGATATTTTTACTTTTCCTTGTAGAGAATTTTCTACACATTTTCCTCCACCGATGAACTTTTCCAACCCCCATGGTGTTTGAACACCAATCGGTACCAGCATTTGCAAGAAAAGTCGCCGATGTCCGTCAAAAACAATGTTTCGTGTACTTTTCGCGATTGTTTAACTTGCGGTATTGGGCAATCAATCTTCTTCGGTGTTCCTCTGATGCTGTGGATTCCAACTCGTCTGTGGAATAAATACATTTGCTTTGTTTTTCTTCAGAAACGTGTCAACTCATTAAATTTGGCTATATTTACATTTTCATGGACAACCAGCATGATTTTATCAGGAGTATTTGGCTCAACTTTTATTGATAAAAATTAGTAATTTCCAGAATAACATTGCGTACAAAGAAAGGTTTTGTATTAAGAAACTTACTGCATCAAAAAAAATGTGCAAACGTAACATCTTCTGGCACTTCCTATACTTTATGTGCTTTTTCCACCCACAAAATTGTACGTACCATTTTTCGTATCAACTTGCTGACTTTGTGCGAATTAATTTTCTTGTTGCTTTTGAAGAAATTTCATCACAAAACGTAGAAGAAGCATTTTCATTCATCGTGTTTTTTATTTTTATTGTTCATTGAAATGTTAAACAGTGTTTAACATGATCGCATCTTTGAATGTTAAGATACATTTAACATACATCCACTCATTTAACATGCATCCACTCACGTCCTCGAATGTTACGATACATTTAACATGCATCCACTCACGTCCTCGAATGTTAAGATACATTTAACATGCATCCACTCATTTAACATGCATCCACTCGCGTCCTCGAATGTTAAGATACATTTAACATGCATCCACTCGCGTCCTCGAATGTTAAGATACTTTTAACATACATCCACTCGCGTCCTAGAATGTTAAGATACATTTAACATGCATCCACTCGCGTCCTCGAATGTTAAGATACATTTAACATGCATCCACTCATTTAACAGGCATCCACTCGCGTCCTCGAATGTTAAAATACATTTAACATGCATCCACTCATGTAACATGCATCCACTCGCGTCGTAGAATGTTAAGATACATTTAACATGCATCCACTCGCGTCCTCGAATGTTAAGATACATTTAACATACATCCACTCGCGTCCTAGAATGTTAAGATACATTTAACATGCATTCACTCATTTAACATGCATCCACTCATTTAACATGCATCCACTCGCGTCCTGGAATGTTAAGATACATTTAACATGCATCCATGCCTCAATGAACAATAAACTAATGAACCTATTTCGAAGGGTAACCGTCTTAACATTTCTCACATAAATTACCACTCTCGCTTCACTACGTTCGCTCGAGTGGTAAAAATATGCTCGAATGTTAAAACTGGGTTACCCCTCCTAATACGTTCATTACTATTAACATATTGACATGAAAAATAATAAACACAGTTGCTATAAAAAACTGGTAGTGTGATTTAATACATAATGCACATAATGTCATTTGTTGACGTTATTGAAAGTATCACATGTAAAAATAAAAAATTTAATTGTTTACAGTATGAAATAATAATATATTACATGATACATCCGCTAAGTCTCTTACAGTACTCATTTCAATTTAAACATTTCATTTGAATTACCAGACTTGTAACGTAAATTACTATTTAATACACCTTTTATGTCAGTAAGAGAAATATCAACTTCAATGACGGATTTTGGCATTAAAAGTGATGGCTTTTAAGACAGTTGCCGAAAATAGTAATTTGTATATCAAGGCAGCGCTAAGTTTTAACTTTTTATCATGACTGTAGGGCCAAGGTAAATAAACCACGTGGGGGATAAAAAGAAACTTCAGTGCCACGGGGTACAATTTTTGTTTTTAAATCAAGAAATTATAATATTTTCACCAACTTTCCTAGGTTATATTGACTTCAGTTGACGTTTGCCACCTATAAAAAATCGTAAAACAATGGATTGTTTCACTGCGGATTTAAAAAAAAATTGTTTTTGTTATTTAAAGTGTATTGTGATATGTTATTGGCATAATTTTTACAGCGTGATGATAAAAATTCATGAATCAAGGCGGTTGTGGATTTTCAACTGCATGTCTTAGTATGTACCATAAAGTGTATGGGATAAACAGTGTAGTCAGCTGTTTTCGTGTATTAATCTTTATTTTGCCCAATGCTTGACAGTATCTGATACATTCTTGTAGATAACTGTTTTCTATTTGGCATATAGCACAACTGTCGGAGCTTTTCGCAGAATTATTATGTTTCTAGGTTTTTCTGTAGCCCAAATCTCTGAACATTCTAAACTTTCCACCTTGGAATTAAAAATTATATTTGTATAACCAATGATTTTGAATAAAAATTAAGAATTATAATTCAACATTTTGTTTAGTCTCTGGTTGTCCAATGACCATTTATGTTTTCACATCGCTAACCTGGCTTTTAAATATTGATATTTAGAGGTTGTGGAATCACAGATTTAACACAATTTCTACCACATTCTTATCTTATTAAAGTCGAATTATATCATAGTTGCATACATAAAAAATACAAGAATGTAACTGAAAGCACAAACGTAATGGTTAACTGGAGGTTACATAAAATGCGTATTATAAACTCCTCCATGTGATTAGAAAATAAATATTACACTATTATAAATTTCATTTAGGCAATGGAGTTACTAGCCGAAAAAGTAATATCGTCGGTTCCTGGAGGAATACAGCTGTCTCCTGGAGACGCCCTACGACGAGTCATGGAAGCCGTTGCAGGTGGCGTGCTGCTACCTGGAGGCCCAGGCCTGGGCGACCCATGCGAAAAGGACAATCCCGACGCTGCTGCGGCACTCACTGCCCAACAGCGGGAAGACCTTACTTGTTCTGCTCAATATGCCCTCCGTCTTATTGCTTATAGACAAATATATAAAGTACGCATGCACGCACGATTGGTTGAGCTGGTTGTAAGGTTGCTTTTCTGTGCAGGTATTAGGAATGGATCCCCTCCCAGTCCAACAAAAAGTATTTCGTCGTGATAGATCTGCACGTAAGCGCCGTCGCTCTGGAGGCGAACAGGCCGACTCAGAAAGTAGGTGGTTTTATAATGTGGTGTTTTGTGTCGGTGTCTAATTGTGTGGTTTGTATGATTGCAGGTGATAGTGGAAAAATGGTAAAAACTGAAGGTGGTGAAACTCCCTCGGCTACAGAAACACCAGCTGCAAAGTAGTTGACTTGCAAGGCTGTAGAATATAGAATATATTCCTGATTAGTTTTATGTTTTCTGTGTATTGGATTATTCAACCACTTTTGATGTATTAGATTATGCTTAAGTTAATTTTCAAACAATTGGGGAATGTAAATTTCACCAAATAAATCATTTTCTAGATGTAATAATTACTTGGTTGTTTCATTTCTAAGTACATATTCTCAGAGTGTTATTGGTCAATTAGTAAAGAGCATTGCATACATTTTTATATCGAGAGATCCAAAAAAACTGTTCCTCAGCGGGCTGTGGAAATTCAACGTATGAATAATATGTTGGTGACACTGTATAGGCCATTCAGTAAACACAAAAACATTTAAATTTTCTTGAAGTTGGCATATACGTAAAATTTTTGTGCTAGGGATTCTATATTTTGTTTTGCAAAGGTTTCCATACCTGCATAGAGGCTACTTTGAATTTATAAATGACAATTAATAAATGTCATTATTGCAGTGTCAAAGTACATATTATTCTGGAAATTCTTCCCTGAGCTTTTATAAAATATAATAAAAATACCTATTAATAAATGCTATATCAATAGTATCCAACACAGTATTTGTTTAACATCCTTAAAAGTAATTATGACAGATGCTAATTAAATGTCACACTCTTAACCTATTTGTTTTAGTAACTTTCTGTAAGTACATTCCTAGACAAAAGATGAATTTTGGAATTACACTCATGAAATTTTAGAAATCAAAGGCCACTTTGTGTTTTTATGTTTAGTGAACAGACTATACGTCAATGTCAAATTCGACGTTATCAGGTTAGGTTTTCCGTCAGTTTTGACACAAAATGACGCAAATCCTAACCTGCTAACCTCGAATTTGACATTGACGTACAGTGTCATCAACATATTATTCATACGTTGAATTTCCACAGCCCGCTGAGGAACAGTTTTTTTTGGATCTCTCGATATTTTGTTTTCCTTGACGGCTGGTAGAGATTCTTAAATGAAGGGTGTGGATTTGTCAGCCAAACATTAATAAAAATATGAAAACCAAAAACATATATATTTCAATGGTATTATTTATTTATTTATTATAAAGTTTATAGGAATCCCCATTTTAACAAAAAAAAATTAAACAGAAATAGAGATAATACAGCAGTTAACATTATTATACAAAATTCATATACAGTGTGCCTCAGTGCGTACCAGACATGGCAAAATTAACAATGGTCAGTTATACAGTGAATTCATTATAACGTGCAATGTGCCATTTCCGTTTCCATAAGCACTTGACTGTTACTATTGGTTTCTAAGGAAGGGTACACCACACCATGTGTATATGCGTTTATTTTAAAATGCAATATATGAACCATAAATTTATTGAAAAAGAAGCATCAGAAAAAACAACAGGGCATGTAATAACCCACATACTTGCTGTAAACTGAAGTCTTTATACCATTTGATCAACAGAATTCCTTTCTCCCTAGAATATGTTATGTTTTTACATACTCAATAACGTTTCCATATTGCATTTTAAAATAAACGCATTTACAGATATATTGCGCGTTATAATAAACTCCCTGTATAGAGATTAAAAAAAAAACATCCTCAGCAGGCTGTGGAAATTCAAACGTATGAATAATATGTTGGCACTGTAACAGCCAGTCTTATAAAGGCTACTAGTCTGACGTTAAGTTTAATTCGCTGTTAAAATAAACAAAAGCGCATCAAAATTTGTTTACTAATGAATGAAATGTCATAAGCACTATCGTTTTGATGCGCTTTTGTTTGTTTTAACAATGAATTAAAGTTAACGTCAGATTAGTGGTCTTTATAAGACCGGTCGTAAGTCTATGTCAAATTTGAGGTTAGCAGGTTAGGATTTGCATCAGTCTGTGTCAAAACCTAACCTGCTAACCTCGAATTTGACATTGACATACAGTGTCACCAACATATTCATACGTTGAATTTCCACAGCCCGCTGAGGATCAGTTTTTTTTGGATCTCTCGATATAAGGATCAACTATTGCCATGAGTTATATATTCTTTCTGAGTGGCCAAAACAAAAGATTTAAAACAAGTACAAATTTACTTCTGTCAAATAATTTTCATATTACATAATTATTTAACGGAAATTTATTTAAAATAATTAATATTTCATTTTCAAATACTTAACAATGAATGTGTATACAACAGAAGAAAAAATTCAAATGGTAACATTGAATTTAGCAGGTAACAGTTTGCGAAAAACTAGCAAGGTTTTTAGTGTTTATTTTAATGAACGGGCGATTCCCTGCAAACACACAGTTGCACGAATCTTAAAACAATGCCGAGAAACTGGGTGCGTCAATAGCCTTTGCAAAAGGAATAGAAACGAAAACCAGAATGTTAACAACAAAGTAGATAGTTGGGCAGCTGTCGAAGCCGATCCCAACGTAAGTGTGAGGGTAATTGCAAATAATCTTGGTGTATCTCGCTTGTATGTTGACCGCACTCTTAAAAAACACAAATATTTTGCTTAAAAATACTCCACCCAGCAAGAGCTGTTAGCAGCAGATAGTGAAAAACAAATCATCTTTTGTGAATTAATGTTTAATAAATGTCATGCTGATGAAGATTTTTTAGAAAATACTTGCACATTTACATTAAATGGAGAACCAAATCGTCAAAATTATCAGTATTGGAGCCAAACTAATCAACATGTGTATGTGCTTGCAGCCGCCGAAGTCTTAATGTATGGGTTCCAATATTGGGCGACAGTTTAATTGGTCCGCTCTTCATCGATGATACCCTGAATAGCTGAATTTAGAGTCAAGTTCAGTACACGGTCCGGTCGTATTTTTTCTCTGAATGTAAAAATGTTGTGGGTGCCGCTATCGTCTCGTAATATTTAAAGCAATGTTGTTGCGCTCTCGACTGTTCAGGTTAGCGGTTAAGGTTAGTTGTTAGGTCTCGATGAATTTTTTTAGAGAAAAAAATATGACCAAACTGTATACTGAACTTGGACCCAGAATTTATTTAGATATGCTTCAAAATCAAATAGTCAATGCTATTGCTGCAGTAGTTAATAATATCAACACAGTATGGTATCAGAACGATGGAGCTCCTGCACACTATTCCAGAGAAGTACGTAACTACCTAAACGAAGTATTTCCCAACAGATGGTGTGGTCGTGGAGGCCCTATTAACTGGGCTCCAAGGTCTCCAGAATTATCACCCAATGATTTTTTCTTATGGGGTTTCCTAAAGGCATGCAAATTTAGAATCTCTAAAGGACTCTATTACGGAGGCATGTTTTAACATAACCCCTCAAACATTACAAAATGTATGTCATAATTTTTATGACAGATTAAGCTACTGTCATAGTCAATGGGAATACGTTTGAACATTTAATTAATTAGTACCTGTTAGTGAAGTCGAATAAACAGAACAACAGAAGACAAAACAAGAAAAAAATGCTATTTGTATCTACATTTAACATTCGAACCATGTCAACACAAGACAAACTAACCGAACTTGAAAATGAAATAGGAAACATGAAGTGGAATATTATAGGTATATTCGAGGCAAGAAGACTAGGAGAAGGATGTATAACATTGAAAATAGGTCATAAATTCTTCTACAAGGGAAAAGAAGACAAAAGAATCAGAGGTGTTGCGATACTAATAAATAAAAACAAAACACAGAGTAACACAACAAAGAAGTATATCAGAAAGAATAATATTCATTGACATTCACATTAATAAGAGAGATAAATGTAGAGTAATCCAGGTGTACATTCTAACAAAAGATCAGGACGACGAGGAAATAGAAAAATTCTATGAAGAAATCAACATTGCACTTCATTAAAAACCTCCAAAATATTAATGGGAGATTTCAACGCAAAAATTGGAATAAAGAATAACGAAGAAGAGACAATCCTAGGAACATTTGGTCTAGGGACAAGAAATGAAAAAGGAGACGTTCTTGTGAACTTTTGCAAATGAAAACAGATTACATATAATGTACACCTATTTTAAAAAACCTCTTGGAAGACGATGGACGTGGCAGAGTCCAGATGGCAGGACAAAACACGAAATTGACTTCATCATAAGTAACAACAAAAATATAATTCTTGACACAGGAGTCATTAACTCCATAAATGTTGGAAGCGATCATCGTATGATAAGAGCCAAAATATTCATAAATGCTAAACAGGAAAGACGAAAATTAATAAACACACATAAAAATATCGAAACAGACCAACTAAAAACAAAAGCGACCAAATACCAAGAAATCTTACAAGAACGCTCTACATCTATAATCAACATCAAGTCCCTCTATGAATACAACAGAACTCGAAATATCCCAAACACTATCAAAGAGTAAAAGAAATAGAGAACAAAATTAAGACAAGAAACAATAAATCTAATAGAAAAACGGAAGCATATGAGGAAACAAAACACGGATGGTAGGAGAGATATGATCGCAATAAATAAAACAAAAAATTAGACAGGATATTAGAAGCTACGAAATGGAAAAAATAAAAACTACACTAAATGAGGGGAAAAGCTTAAAACAAACCTTGAAAGCTATGTCAGAAGGCAAAAGTCAAATAACAAAACTTCAAAATGAAAACAATGAAATAATAACAGAAAAAGAACAGTTAAAAGAAACAGTGCAAAAATACTATGGAAAATTATACGATACGCAAGTAAATCCACCACCAAACAAGAAAGAAGAAAACAGAATTAAAATTCAGAATGTAGGATCAGAAGACAATCCTAGCATAACCATAGATGAGATACAATGTGCACTAAATAAAACAAAAAAAAAAGAAAATCGCCAGGAGAAGACGGAATAGAGAAGGCAAATGAATATAATATAGAAGTATGGATAGCCTTCATAGACTATGAAGAAGCGTTCCACACAGTAGATAACCAACGTGACTTCTGCGACAGGAAGTGACGTCATTTTGGCGGGAAATTCAAATTCGGGCGCAGATCGTCTCCGCAGGTGTGCGCATCGCGCCTGCGCAGACATCGCGGGGGTGGGGGGCTTAGTCCTGGTTCGGAACTTGGCTAAACGGGGGCCCCCATGCTGCGCAAGTGTCGGTGTGCAGGTGTCGGTTTCCGGGGGCCGGGGGCGGTTGCCTGAAGCTGTTTTCAGCCCTTTCGAATATATATTATTATTACAGAAATGAGCACGAAGCGATAAGCCGATAAGAAACCGCAAGAGCTGATAAGGACGTAGCGAGCGCGTAACCGCAAGAACTGATAAGCCTCCGAACTCATAGATAATATATGAATCAAACAATAAAAAAATTTAACGAAACAAGTGACAATTTATTACAAACTGAACGTGATCCCTACTCAAGCAAGCGAGCAGTTTAATTGTTGTTGATATGGGGACTTACAGACTATTGTGATCTCATACCTTTTTTCAGTCATGGTACAATAACATTTTAAGGATGAGAGTTGATTAATGTTACTTTCTTCCCTAGGGAATAAAACTCAAATGTGTAAACCAATCTTTATTTCAAACCTCACATTAACATAATTTACCTAGCATTAACATAAACAATGAGCATACAGCTTTGTAAATAATTATTAAAATGTAGAGGGACCGTGAGTTTTTTTTTACCTGCTGTTGCAGACTTCAAGATTCAGCTACTAATACCTCACTTGAATAAGTTGTGGGGAGAATTGTTTTTGGTACAGCTATCTTTTACTAAACTATTCCTCAATGTATCGTTGGGCTGCCATCCACCCACCTGAAAGAGTTAAACTGTAATAAATTGGCTACTTAAAAAAATCAATTTACTTACCTGGAAATATCAAACTTTTCTTTTGCACGTAACACGGTTCTCAGCTTCGAATAGTAGGACCATAGGCTAGAAGCTTTTGCTATTCGATTTCTCCAAAACATATGTTAACGAGCGCCTCTTTGGCAACACTTTACTTTCTTCAAAACTCTATTCACGACGTACAAGGCGTAACACCTTATTCAAAAAAATTTATTTTAAAAACAGAAATAACCCCTCCACTCACGAGCAGCATATTTGGAAAATACCATGTTGAAAATTAGATGATTTTGAAGTATTGAATTTATTACATATTTGTTTTATTTGAGTGACCGATTACATATTCTTTGCAAAACTTTTACTAAAATTGAAAGACATCATTGACTGTACATTTGGCAACGTTGCCTTTATACACATACCAGAAATATAATTATTGTGACACCTCAGGTTAATACACCTCACATAATACTATAACTGTGACACCCACTTTACACAGAGTAGGTTTTTCAATCATTGTGGCAAAGTCGCCACAATTTAAAAAAGCCTGTAGGTTCCTTCATATGGAAGGTATTCTGAAATCACGGCCTCCTGGATTAGTGCGAGACTGACGTCTCTACGCGGCCCGCCGCATTTTTAGTTCAAGGCGTTTTTTCTGATTTGTAGAGGCGCTACAGTACGTTGCGCTTGAGCCTATGGTTGCATACGTCCACGGCCTCCTGGATTAATATTAATCTAGAAAGTCGTGCCTACGTTACAGACAATTGATCAAAAACCCAACAGATGGCGCCAAAGTACGTTGGCCTCAGAATCACAAAAATTATGCAAATGTGGCGGGCCGCGTAGAGACGTCAGTCACGTACTAATCCAGGAGGCCGTGTCTGAAATATCCAAGATTTATGGCATTGCCACCCGATGGCGCCACTGTCTAGCACGGTTTTAAACCAAATGCCACAATTGACGATTATTCATGGGTTGCCACATATATTGGGAGGCATGTATGTGTGTGTGTGCGTGTGTGTGTGTGTGTGTGTGTGTGTGCGCGCGCGTGTGTGTGTGTGTCTAATTCTCCTTGCTACACTGGCAACATGAGTGTACAATGGAACCGTCCGGGATGTTATGTACAGTCGTGTGCAAATAAATCTGGGACAGTGTTTTTTCACATGCAGATTCAGTTAAGATTTTGAAGAATATTTCCATGGATTTCCTCTTATCAGAGAGAGTTACGGGTTTCAGTACCTGTTAAAGTTTAATGTAACTCTTTCTGATAGCAGGAAATCCATGGAGATATTCTTCAATTCTTAACTGAATCTGGATGTGAAAAAAACACTGTCCGAGATTTATTTGCACACGACTGTACGTCGGGGAAGGCTTCTCGACGACATTTCCGATGGTTCCTGGGGCGGCAAAACGGACACGTCCTGTATTGATGTGTGTGTCCATAATCAGGGGTATTGCCCGATGGAGCTGGTGGAACCCCTGTTCATTATTATCGAACCGACCAACGTAAAATGGTTTTAGTTGGAACCGGTTCAAACTTGCTTGGTACATGGGACCAGGCTTGATAAGCATAGCCTCCATGTCACAACCGGTTATTTTAATAAACAACACAACCACCAGGCTCATCTGGCAACCACACCTGTGTGAATCCAGGATACAAACGCTCAAACTGAGCCTCCACATCAACCCCATCGTCGCCATTGCCAATTACAATACGAGCGGTGCTCAACGAATAGTCCATGTTGTATGCTTGGAGAACAAGGAACAACTAAAGTGTATGTGTTTGTAATAGAATGTCATAAGTTGGTAAACTGTTTATCAACGTGATAGAAACGCCTAATTAGAAGTAGATATCTCACCAAATATCCGCTAACAATTTATCGTGTTGGAAGCCATAAACGGAAATCTCAACCGAACATCCTGTTGCAAATATCGCAAAGTAAAACCTAGATAGTACTAATTAACCGATTATCCTATTGAAAATATCTCGCAGGAAAACCATAATCTTGCTACTAAACCGAGTATCCTGTTGAAAATATCTCGCAGGAAAACCAGAACCTAGAAAATATATTATTATTACAGAAATGAACACGAAGCGATAAGCTGATAAGAAACCGCAAGAGTTGATAAGGCGAGCGCGCTCGTAGCCACAAGAACTGATAAGCGGTAAGCGTGAGGAATGCGTTTGTATATAAGATAAAGATTAATATATAGGAAAACCATTCGTTATCGTAGAGCAGAAGAGATGGCTGGCTTAGCGCAACCCGCATCAGCTATGCTGAAATGTGTTGAAAAAATGCATAAAAATATTGTGAAGGGTGGGTGTAAACGGAGAGAAGTGGAAATGTTAATAAAACACTGTAAATGTAATACTAAACTATTAAAAAAAGCAGTTCGGGCAGAAAATTTAAATATTGGTGAAAAACGTCATCTGGAAACCATATGTGGGCACATGAAGAAATATCAAAAAGTACTATGTAATCTTCACATCAATAAAACGGGTGCGGGGGCGAGAAAACAACCTAGAAGTGCGCGAATAGTGTGGGAGGAGATGGAAAACGCATACAAATGCAGACTTCGGACAGGAGTAATAATTAATTTAAAACATAAGGATCCCAAACCGTTTTTACAAGATGCTTTTTATTTATTCGCTTCACGCATAAAGAATGTGTATAAAAAACAGAAAACCGCTATGAAAGTGAACACAACATTTTGCGGGGAGTTTGTTAAAGAAACCAAGGACAATGTTATAACAGACTTGAAATATTTTAACACAAAAAACAATGTAATTCTGCAAGAACATGTTGAAAATCGTGCAATCTTAAATCAGTGGTATTTCGATAACGTGCAAGACTCTATTCTGAATCAATTAGAGGAATTTCAAGAACAAGAAAGTGGATGGGCGTTATCGGAGATTATATCTTTAACCGTGAACATAAACAGCTGTACTGTGTTCCATGCATCTTCGTACATCGAACTACCACAATATATAAAAAAGAAGCATGCGTGTGTCAACGTGAAAAATAATGATCAGGCCTGTTTTGCGTGGGCGATTGTGTCAGCCCTACACCCCACCAGCAGCAAGAACATTAACAGCGCTCGAGTATCTTCGTACCCCCATTACTCGAATGTGTTGAATTGTGAAGGATTAGACTTCCCAGTGAAGATGACGCAAATTCCGAGGTTTGAAAAAAACAATCCAAACATTTCTGTCAATGTGTATGTGTTAAACAGAAACAAATATGGAATTAGTGTGTGCCCCGCGTATCTAACTTCAGACAAGAAACAGAACCATGTGAACCTGCTTATGTTTACCGACCCCGCGAATATGATGGACACAAATCTCGATGAACTGTCTGATTTAAACCCCGATGCTGTAGATCCCGAGTCCGAAGTAAATTACCACTACTGCTGGATTAAAGATTTAAGTAGACTTGTAAGTAGCCAGTTAACAATATGTAATCGTGCTAAGAAATATATATGCGATAGATGTCTGCATTATTTTTATAGTCAGCAAAGGGGAGACGCTCACGAAATTGATTGTAGAAAATTGAACGAGTGTAAAATTAATCTCCCTCGGCCTGGCGAAAAACTAACCTTCGCTAATTATAAATGTCAACAAACTGTACCATTTATTCTGTATAGCGATATAGAATGTGTATTAAATCCTGTAACTGAAAAGGTGGGGAGTAACTCTGTAAAGTATCAAAAACATCAAGCCTGCAGCATAGGTTATTATTTGCAATGTTCATATGATGATTCACTCTCACATTATAAATCATATACGGGTGCGGATTGTATGGAATGGTTCGGCAAAGAATTGTACGAAATGGGTTTAGAGTTAAACAAACATTTCAAGACCATAGTTCCAATGGAAGAGCTAAATGAATTGCAAGAACGCGAATATCGAGAAGCAACACATTGTTATATTTGCGAGAAGCCTTTTGTGGAGGATGATATCAAGGTAAAAGACCATTGTCATTTCACCGGTAATTATAGAGGTGCGGCACATCAAAGCTGTAATTTAAATTATAAAATCGATCGAGTAATACCGGTTGTTTATCATAATCTTAGCGGTTATGACGGCCATTTTTTGATAAAAGATGTCGTTACAGCCTTTCCGGGTAACATTTATGTTTTGCCTCAGAATAAAGAGAGGTATATTTCTTTCACTAAAACTCACGATGATGCCAGTAGTTTAACATTCAAATTTATCGATTCATTTAAATTTATGAATTCTGGATTAGATAAATTGGCTTCATATTTAAAAAAAGAGGATTTTAAAATTCTACAAGCACAAAACAAAAAGCTAAGCGAACACCAATTATCTCTGCTCACACGTAAAGGTGTATTTCCCTACGATTACATAACTTCCCTTGATGTGTTATCAGAAACTAAATTGCCGTCAAAAGATAAATTTCACAGTAAGTTAAAAAATGTCCACATTTCAGATAAAGATTATGCACACGCTGTTGAAGTGTGGAACGAGTTTAATTGTCAAACAATACTGGATTATACAATGTTATATTTAAAAATAGATATTTTGTTGTTGGCCGATATTTTTGAAAACTTTCGTGCGAGTTGCCATAAAACATAGGGATTAGATCCCGCCCACTATTACACATTACCCGGATATACCTGGGATGCCATGTTGAAATATACACAAATAGAACTAGCGCTCATATCCGATATAGATATGCTGTTGTTTATCGAGCGAGGTATACGTGGCGGTATTAGTCAATGTTCGAAGCGATATTCTAAAGCAAACAATAAATATTGTCCAACAGGATACAACCCCACGCAACCCTCAAAGTACATCATGTAGTACGATGTGAATAATTTGTACGGATGGGCAATGATGCAGTACCTACTATACAACAATTTTCGATTTTTAACTCGTACAGAAATGAGTTGTTTTGATGTTAACAGTATCAGCGATGAGTCAGCAAAAGGGTACATATTAGAAGTAGATATCGAGTATCCAAACGATATTACGCTACATAATCTTCATGCCGATATGCCAATGTGTGCCGAACACTCTGTTCCTCCAAACTCAAAACTTCCAAAACTAATGACAATGTTGAATAAAAAAGAACGATATGTGATTCATTATAGGAATCTGAAACAAGCTATAGCTGCAGGCTTAAATGTTACCAAAGTGCATCGCATACTATCTTTCGATCAAGCTCCATGGTTAAAATCATACATTGAGTTAAACACTCAACTTAGAACAAACGCAAAAAACGAATTTGAGAAAAATCTGTTCAAATTAATGAATAACGCTGTTTTCGGTAAAACCATGGAGAATGTTCGTAAACACAAAGTGGTTAAATTAGTAACGCGATGGCATGGAAGATATGGAGCTAATCATTACATATCCCAACCTAATTTTCACAGTCGAACAATATTTAACGAAAATCTTGTAGCCATAGAATTATCAAAGCTTGAAATAATGTTTAAGAAACCGATATATGTAGGTATGTCCATATTAGATGTAAGTAAAACCTGTTTATACGATTTTCATTATAATTATATGTTACGTAATTTTAGTTATCAAGATTGTAAGTTGCTGTATTCAGATACCGATAGTCTTTTGTATGAAATAACATGCGACGATGTTTATGATATTATGAGGCTTGACATTCACATGTTTGATACAAGCGATTACCCCAAAGACAATATCTACAACATCCCATTGTTGAACAAGAAAGTTCCTGGACTTATGAAAGACGAGTGCAACGGTAAAATAATCACAGAATTTATCGGTTTGAGATCGAAAATGTACAGTGTGAGGGTTGAAGGTAAAGACGCTGTTAAAAAGGCCAAAGGTGTCTTGGAAAATGTAGTTAAGAACACAATTTGTTTCGACGACTATGTAGCATGTTTGTTTGATAATAAGGATGCAGTAAGAAATCAAAATTTAATTAGAGCCAATAGTCACATTGTACATAGTGTAAGTCAAACTAAAGTGGCTCTTACTAGCGCAGATGATAAGAGACACATTTGTAAAAATAAAATAGATACCCTTCCTTGGGGACATTATTCTATAAACACGTAGGTTTATGTAAAATGTACGCTTTGCTTGCAATAAATGTATTAAATGCACACCTGTGTTTTATTTACTTAGGTTTACATGCATGCTTAGATAAGCTGAGATGCCATTATGAAAGGTAAGAAAACACACACATTTTTATACAGTTTTTATTTTATTTAGCTATCAATACATTTCAAACTATTTCATTCTTATTTATCCATTGATCGTGTGATTTATCCATGCCCAACCAGCGTACATACAGTTGATTGCCACGTTTTCGTAACACCTTTTCAACCAAATATACATCGGCATGTTTGGTTTTCTGCAATTCGCGTTCGTAGAACCCACCAGCTATGGGTTGTCCGCGCATATCTTCGAGTAAATATACAACCGGGTTGGTGATACGAACCTTTGCAATTTTAAATAATTCCGTTGACCAGTTGGGTGTGTAACCTTTCGCGAAAACATTCTTAAATTTGCTTATACGTACTATATCGCCGACTTTTAAATGATGTGAGCCAAAGATCTTTATGTTATTGTAAGCGGTTAATTTTGTATTAGCAGTAACTTCAGAAGGTTTCATTCCGATGGTTCGATGTTTTCTATTGTTATATTCCTGGGTCACATCGGCGAGAACATCAATCCATTTATATTTTCCGCGCAGACTGAATGTCTTATACAAAATGTTTTTCAAAGTTCTAATTGCTCGTTCGGCTATGGACGCTTTCTTAACACTGTACGTGGAGTAATGGTTGATATTAAATTTTGACATTAATTGCCAAAAGTCTCTGTTGTAAAACTCTTTACTTTGATCGGTTTGCAAATTACTGGGTAAGCGACCTTGGGCCTGTTTTAAAATTGGTTCAGCGATTTAACTATATCGATACCTTTTTTCGATTTAAGAGTTTGGGTTCACACGAATTTCGAATAACAATCAATTACAACTAAAATGTACTTATAACCCTTATTGTCTCTAACATATGGAATAAATTCAGCTAAATCAGCCTGCCATAAATCATCGAATCATTTAATTATAACCAGTCTTCTAGGAAAATTTCGTCTCGCTTGTTTATGCAACTCCTCAACGACCTGTTTTTTAAACATTTTTTATAGTTCGTAATCTATATCACCCACGTCACCACTCGATATGTTTAATCGTGTTCGCAAAGCAGCGATGTTGTTATTAATAACATCTAATTTTGTAGTTATTTCTTTTATACAGCCGTCGACAAAATTTTTGTTTACAGCATCATCACCGTTGACAGGATTAGATAGATTAGCAATACGTTTCCCTTGAGAACCAAATTTACCCCGTCAATTTTTAAAAATTTGCTATATGCTATTTCGGTATTTCCATTGCGCTTTGTTAATTCTGTTCTAATCAAGCTCAATGTTTGCATGTGTGTTGTAGTACCAAGTTCACGAATTTTCTCGTCAATATAATCTTTATTAGATGCATCCGTCCCCTCAATGGGGGTTTGTACATTAACTAACCTTTTTAAGTTACAATCATTCTTAGTGCTCAAATAATAGTTTAAATTAATGGCGTCGTAACTATCTTTAGGGTTTGCAACATTAGTAATTCTTTGATTTCGTGCATCGAAACATTCTTTGTCAAGCATTAAAACGTTTTGTTTATTAACAGCATCACTACCATCAATCGGATTTGCTACGTTAGTTAACCTCTTTCCTTCTAGATCGAAATCGCCATTATCGGTTAACTTAAATCCTACACCAGGAGGACCGATAACGTGTGAATGATGACGATACTGATGACGTCCGAACTTGTCAATACTCATGATGATTGTCGCGATTTATACCGCCTACACATATTTTTATAGATTAACTAGAAAACGTTTACTTTTCGTGGAATCTTTAATGTAACCGGCTTCGTACAATTCTTCTGCTATGGAAATGATTTCGTTACGATGTCCCGTATGACCGGCTTCTTTTTCAGTCCATTTCAAATGCAGATCCTCAATTAATTCGTGTACATCATCCCAGTATCTGAATTCTATAGGTTTTCCCACTTCCTTGAATAGTCCCCTACCTGAGACACTCTTAATTCTGCGAGTAGTGGTGCTGTTGCTGCTGCTGGGTGGATATATCAGAAGTTTTATAATGTTTGTGTATTTAAATGCCTTTGTTCCCATTACTTGACCGTGCGAGTCATTATTTCGCTTATGGGCATTTGTATCCATCAGAATATCTTTATAATTTTTTTGATTCTGCTTGGTGAAATTTTTTTTTGGATCGTTTATAATTAGAAGCTCATATAAACCGGGGGTTCCTTTGTATTCCTTTCCATTAATAACAAGATCTTTACCTCGAATATCGATTAGACTATTACCTATTTTCCATTTATCGTTATGTACATCGTAATGCACCCCATAAGTAGCATCCGTAAGGTGTTCTGTATCGCGTATCATTCGCTCCACATACTCTCTGGGTAGTGGATGATATTGTTCAAGAAACGAATCTCCCGCCGATTCATCTAATAAAGTCGAAACATGAGATGGTGTGGGGGCTTCCTTCACTTCATCCTTCTCATCAGGCATTATTTCACCTATAACATCACTCTCCAAGAACTCTGGAGGCGGCGGATTTACTGTTCTTACTGGTGTTGACGTCGCACCTCGTCGTGCCGGTAATGGTAAAGAAGATCGCTTTTTTATTGGTTTTATCTCAGTTTTAACAGCAGTAGTAGGTGACTGCTTTTCTATTTTTATAGCGATATCTTTAAGAGGTTTCGTTACGGGCTTATAAATGTCCTCAAATAACTTTTTTGGGGTGGATTTTCCTTTCTGCAGGGAATTATACTTTTCTCGAATACCTTTTCTAAGTTTCACGATTTTTTGTTTTTCTTCCTTTGTTTTGTGATCCATGATGAACCGCTTTTTGGACTGCTTTGGACCGCTTTTTGGACTGCTTTGAACTGCTTTTGGACTGCTTTTGGACTGCTTTGTACTGCTTTTGGATTGCTTTGAACTGCTTTTGGACTGCTTTTGGACTGCTTTGTACTGCTTTTGGATTGATTTGAACTGCTTTTGGACTGCTTTGGATCGCTTTTGGACTGATATAATCATCCGCTATCGAACCGCTTTCTCTAATGAACAGAGCTGTTGTAACCTGATTGGTAATAATTATAAGTATATATATGAATCGAATCCTTTACGATATCGACCGCGGTCACAGTCTTTGTTTATTACCAGGAAACCGTAAGGTTATCTCCAGCATTTAGCACACAGTTCACGAAATGTAGCAAAAGACATATCTGTACCAACATGATCATCGTACACGTGACGTAAATTCATTTCATCCTGTTTAAATAGCACCAATAAGTTTGTATTGTCACGTACTAAATGTTTCGGTATGCGAGTGTATGTCTGACAGAGATAGAAACAATCGATTGCATTATGTCGACCCATACTAAAATATTCGCGCATTACATTCTGTTTATCGCATATGATATTATAGTAGCCTAGTTACGAATCAGGGCACTTTGATGTAATACATTAATATAGATATGACATGTGTCAGTCGACTTATATAGATTATTAAATAATAACAAGTTATCAAGCCTGTTTAATTGTGTACTACTCTACAAGAAGCTACCACAAATTGGCGACGAGGAAAATTAGAAATTTTTCACCCCAGTTCGCAGGTATTCTTCTAAAATCAAATAAACATGGACGGTGAACAATTTAAAAAGTTTATGGAGTTCCAGAACACAATGATGTCTTCCTTAATTAATCAACTCCAACAGACACAAGTTCAAATACAAGAAAATCAACCTCCAGGCGGTAGTTCTGACAAAGGCAACGTCGACTCAGGTTTGCTCTCAATCAACCCAGTACTACTACCTAATTTTGAATGTTATGATTCACACAAAGAATCATTTCGCAATTACAAACAGCGATTTGAGAATTATCTGGAAATGAAAAACATAACAAACAATAAACCCTATTGTGCCAGGTTACTTCTTAACTCCATTGGAGCTAAAAATTTTGATATTATTTCTGCACTGGCAGCTCCTAAAACACCAGGTGATCTTGAATTTGACGAATTGATCAAGCTGTTAGAAGAACATTTAGCTCCCAAGAAAAACATTCTTGTCGCTCAACATCAATTTTTATCAATATATCAAGAAGATCAACAATCAATATCTGAATTTGTGGCTTCACTTAAAAGTGACATAGGAGATTGTAACTTTATATCTTCTTGTAATTGCAAAAGTTCAATTGCAGACGTTTTCTTGCGTGCTCAATTCATCCGTGGACTGAAAGATAACAGCATAAGGGAACAATTATTGCAGTCAGAAATTTCAGATTTCAAAGATATTGTTTCAAAAGCCGTCGCTTTTGAATCTTCAAAAATCGATTCTAAGGTACTTGGCCAGAGAACTTCAACGACACATCCAGTCGTTGATATCAACAAAGTTAACCAAGGCTTTAGAAAACATAACCGTCAGGGGTTCCAAGACCAATCACGGCGCCGCACACATAGCAGGTTCAAGTCCAGAAGCAGTCATCGATCGAAAATTGACTTGAGTACTCTAGGATTGGATGGGCTCTGCTTGAGGTGTGGCAGGAATAATCATTTATCAAAAGACTGCCGCATTTTGAAGTCTAACCTCAAATGTTCATTATGCAATAAGTCTGGCCATGTTTATAAGGTATGCATACGATCACTAATAAATAAGAAATCGACCAATTATATTCAAGATCTACCAGAATCAAACAGCCACTTTCAAGTCAATGCTGATATTGTTCGTCAGTATGGTATTAAACATATTGTTGACATCTTCAGAAATCAATATCAATCAACTGAACATATTCATCGTTACTATGTCTATGTTAATATAGATGGAAAACCAGTCAAATTCGAGGTTGATTCTGGGTCAGGTTATACATTTTTACCCAGACATCAATTTGCTGAACTTAACTTGAACAAACCACTTCAGCCAACCACCATTGGATTCCGCTCTTACACTCAAGACATTTTTGTCCCTGATGGGAAAATTATCGTACATGCACGGTATAACGGACTCTCAATTCAGGACGAAATCTACATAGTACCAGACGAGTATGCGGCAATCCTTGGTCGAGCCTGGATTCGACGACTCAAAATTGACCTCAACAAAATTGAACAAAAGCAATCATCACTTTCATCTTGTTCCTCCATCAATAATGTATGGAATATCGATGAACTCAGCGCTAGATACCCAAATGTGTTTGAAGAGAAAATTGGCTGCGTGCCTGGATTCACAGTGACACTCAGGTTACGTGAAGGGGCCACACCGGTTTACCATCGAGAGCGTGATGTTCCATATGCACTTACCAGTTTGGTGGAACAAGAACTTAACACACTTGAAGCTGCTGGAATTGTGTCCAAAGCAGAAAGTAGTGATTGGGGGTCGCCATTGGTTATCATTCCTAAAGCTGATGGTGGAGTACGTCTATGCGTGGACTACAAGATTGGAGTTAACGAACGCCTGATCAGTTCTCATTATCCAATCCGAAGAATCGACGATATCTTGAACAGTCTTCGTAATTCAAGATTTTTCTGTAGGCTAGATCTGTTCAAAGCATACCTTCACATCAAGGTTGATGACAAATCAAGTGAGATCCAGACAATGACGACGCATAGGGGTACATATCGAATGAATCGTTTGTCATTTGGTATAAAAACGGCTCCCTCTGAATTCAACAGAATAATGGACCAAATTTTACGAGAGGTACCCAAGACAGAATTTTATTTCGACGATATTGTGGTACATGGGGTTACCACAGAAGAATGTAAATTAAACCTGAACGCATGTCTTACGCAATTACAAAAGTACGACTTGCACCTCAATCAACGCAAATGTGTCCTATTCCAGGAAAAAATCGAATTTTTGGGGCATGTTGTACAATTCAACTGCATATCAAAATCACCGGAGAAGGTGGCTGCAATAACTGAGATGCCAAGGCCAACATCAACAGACGAGCTTCGAAGATTTTTAGGCATGGTAACCTATTACTCTCGGTTTATTGCAAATGCCTCTACACTCACTGCGCCACTGCGAAAACTTCTAAAAAAATAATGTTGCATTCAATTGGACAACAGCAAGTGAAGCAGCATTCATTCGGCTGAAACAAGAGATTGCCAGTGACCAGGTCCTCATACCATTCAACCCAGAATTACCTGTGCAGCTTGCATGTGACGCCAGTCCGCACGGAGTAGCTGGTATATTATCACACATAGTTAATGGGACTGAGCGACCTATTGCTTTTGCGTCAAGATCACTGACGCAAGCAGAAAAAGGTTATTCTCAACTGGACAGGGAAGCATTGGCTATTGTGTTTGCAGTGGATCATTTTTATCAATATTTGTTTGCCCGACCTTTCACACTGATCACAGACAATCAACCGTTAGTGCGAATCTTTCACCAGCATTCAAAAATTCCAAAAATGACTTCTGCTCGACTTCAACGTTATGCAGCATTTTTGTCTGGATTCAACTATACGGTTGTATTCAAGAAAGGATTGGAAAACTCAAACGTAGATTGCCTATCAAGGGCACCCATCCACCCAAGGCCTCATACAGACTCTGCAATGAATGAAGAGGTCCATCAACTGTGTGTAGCCTCTGTTCAACAGATTCTGACGCCAGACCTAACTTACCAGTCACTTCGAGATGAGACGCAGAAAGATGAGTCACTCTCACAGCTTCTGCACCAGCTCCGCGAAAGCCGCGTAAGTGACTCTGAATTCGCAATCGAAAATGACATCCTGTTCAGGGGACCACGGGTAGTTATTCCAGCATCATTACAACCTGCTGTTCTACGAGAACTTCATCATACCCACATAGGGATAACAAAGATGAAACAATTAGCCCGCCGGTACGTCTATTGGAAATCGATCGACAAGGACATTGAGAGATTAGTCCGAACGTGTCCAGCATGTGCTGCAGTCCAAGGTAGTCCTCCTAAAGCACCACTCCACCCATGGATAGAACCAGAAAACAACTGGCAGCGCGTCCACATTGATTATGCCGGGCCTTTTCAGGGACATTATTTCCTTGTTATTATAGATGCCAAATCAAAGTGGGCTGAAATTCTACCCTGTACATCAGCTCCTACATCGACATCAACAATACAACTGATTCAGGAAGTGTGTTCACGTAATGGATTCCCAGATGTGATGGTTTCAGACAATGCAACCATATTTACCAGCGAAGTGTTTCAGAAATTCTGTAAATCTGCAGGAATCTTTCAAAAATTTATTGCGCCTGGCCATCCAGCGACGAACGGCCTTGCTGAGCGCAACGTACAAACCCTCAAACATAGGCTTGCAGCCATGGCAGATGAACCATTGTCTATGCGTCAGAAGGTTCAACAGATTTTATTTAGATATCGAGCCACGCCCTTGAGCTGCGGAAGAACCCCATCTGAACTGTTCTTAAATAGACAAATTCGTATCACACTGGATGCCCTTAAACCAGTTCAATTCCAAGAGTCTAAACAATCAACTCTCGCTGCCCGACAATTAAGCGTGGGAGAAAGGGTTCAAGCAAGGTACTACGCCAACAATAAGCAGTTATGGAGACCTGGAACGGTAATCAAAAAGTTTGGACAACTGCATTATCAAGTCAAGCTTGATAACGGATATGTGTTCAAGCGACATATCAATCAGCTACGATCAACCTGTGTTCCACAAAGAAAAACAGTCACTTTTGCTCCGATTGAAGACAACCAGCCAGAGCCCAGCCATTCGGACCAGGGCTTCAACATGGAACATGTGGTGATGATGCATTCTCAAACACAGGCTAACTACAAAAGTGCTAATACACCACCACCGTTGCCGGGGCCGGTCGAACCAGCCTTGCACGAACCAGCGCAGAACGATCCTGAGCCCTTAGTCTTACGAAGATCAACTCGTTTTCATCAACTTCCAAGGCACCTAAAGGATTACATCCTGGATATAATAACCTAATCCCTTTATCGGACGCAATAACACTCCTAAAAATTTATATTTTGGTTGGTGTAACGATTTCGAGTACACGTATACATTTTCAAATTTTAATCCGTTCGGTTCCTGAAATAAGCTCATCATCACGTTTGTTTTACCGCAGTTCGAGGGTCCAGCAATAATACAGCGACATTTGTTTGGCAAAAGTACACCGTGTTTTTTTATGTTATTTACATGACCCAAGTCAAAATTTTTTACCGACAACGTGCTCTTTTGCTTGACAATTTTCATTGTGATATGATTAAGAATTCACCCGGCTACCTCTATTTATAGTCACGAATAAAACTCAACCTTTTGTATTTATTTTGTATTTTGTTT
The DNA here is from genome assembly GCA_940337035.1 of Agriotes lineatus. Classification (NCBI taxonomy): domain Eukaryota; kingdom Metazoa; phylum Arthropoda; class Insecta; order Coleoptera; family Elateridae; genus Agriotes; species Agriotes lineatus. Next base: position 241,412,782 of record OW679194.1, on the reverse strand, counting down.
AATTAGACATACATGTCAAAGCTTATTATAGACGTCGTACTTCACCGCTGAAGGGGTTGTATTCCACCACTGTATCGTGAATAATTAGACAGTATGCGACGGTTCCTTGTTCGAATGCGCTTAAAGCCTCCATTTCCAACTTGATGTCAACGGTAGAAGTTTTGATGGATTCCTTTTGATTAGAACAGTTCAACACGAATATGGGGGATTTTTTAAAGTCGGTGTAGTCGAGTAGCGGTTCGATTCTGTTTTTTCCATAATAACTCTTTTGAAAATCGCAATAACTGCGGTAAGCCAACTGATATTTGTTGTTTGCAAAATCTAGATTCCAATTTTCGTAGGGATAACGTTCTGAATTAAGATGTAATTTGAGATTGGTAATATTTGCATGATCAAAATCGGTTGCTTTAGCGTCTTTATTATTCAATTTGTTTTTCTGAAAAGCAACCAAAACGTATCGGGGTTTTTCCAAATGTGTGGACGTCTTAATAGCCCACACATCGGATTTGGCCTGTTTAAGAGCAGGTAAATTATATAGTTCCCATTCTCGAAAAGCGACGGTTATCAGAGTGTTTCGGTTAATTTTATTGTATAATTGTAGTTTGGCTGCATCGCTCGGCTCCACATGCAATACTTTCCACTGAATAGAGGTGAGTTAAATCTTTGCCTTATCGGTATCACCTTGGAAACAGTTTAGATCGTTTCTCGAGCGTATTAGAATCAACTCTTGACGTACATTAACAATAAAACGCTTATAATCTTCAGCAAATCCGGTGAATAATTTCAATGAAACGGAAACGAAACATTTTTTCTCTTTTGCATTAACGACGAGTACGGTTTGCATAGGTTTATCATCCAGCTGCCATCCAGCCACAGATAATGCGGCACTTTCATTTTTCGTATACGATGTTAAACCTTTAATTGCTGCAGTTATACCTGGCAGTCGACTGGTAAACACCCTTTGACCGTTCAATTCATAGCGTATCTCTTCGAATAAAAAGCATGGGAAATTGTGTGTTAAATCGAACGTTTTTCCATTCTCGGTTTCGGTAATTTTACCTTCGATTACAATGAAACTTTCTCCGTTATCGGTTATTAGTTCTTGATTTTGAATTAGAATTTTGATTTCGTCCGAGTTGGCATAGGTGTTTGACCCATATGGTAGATATGTATGATAGTTTAAATTCTCAATGTCTTCCTCGTAATGCGGTTTTTCGAATACGTTTAGTTTGTCTACCGCCATCTTGCACTATTTCCAATCCGATAGAAGCACGTGTTAGTTCTCCGGAAGCTGGAGAACGATTAAACTTTGATGTTATACCACCTCCTACTTTATAATTAAAATTTATCCCCATTATCTTTCAATTCTAAGATTACACTAGCTTGTTCGTCTCCAAAATCTATTAGTTCACCCTTCTGATTCACGAGACGGATCTCGATGTTATAAATAGTTTCGATATTAACTTCCAAATAAATAGGTGCAGTTGGCACACTTTCTATACGAAACCCAGGCGCCACGGAAATACTAAACCCATATAAGATGTGAGCGGGCAAGTTGTTGCGATAAGAACCCCGTGTGATGTTGCATTCGATGTAGACGTTTGTATGTTTAATTATCTGTATATCCAATTCGGATGTGTGAGTATGGTTAGGTTTGTACTCGATTGGTTTGAATCCTAGCATCCGACCGATAGAGTCGGTTTTTGAAAAATCTACGGTATACATCGATTTAATTTCACATTTTTACGTATTATTGTTTGCTCTTAGTACGGTGTTGTCTACGTTTTTTTCTAAATAAGAACTTAATTGGTCGATTTCATATGAACCGTGTGGAATAGCGAGTACATGCTCATGCTCATCTTTGTAATAAAACTTATCGTTGCCGGGGTGGATATTTTTAATCGAATTGCAGCCGTAGAATCCCCTTAGAGCAAGCTCATACCTATGTCTAGGATTTAATCTTATCGGTTCGGCATAAGTAGCATACAATATGTTACCAATAGCACAGACATGACTATGATGTGTTATCATTTAGAATCATTTATATAGAAAATGTAGACAAAGGTGACCACATATCACGTTATTATAGTTCTGCTCTCTAACGTAATTATAATAAATTTTACAATCCCGAAAGTAGTCAACGACCTCCAACGGTGGCGGTAAATTCCCAAAACTGTCATAGTATTTAACTATAGAACCACGCTTTTTATAACACACCCAGTGCGTACCGGGTCCTTTTCTATTATCTAAATTGACAATTGCACTCTCATTCTTTCAGGGTTTTTTAGGTAACCCATCTCTCATAAAGACGCCTCTAAAATGGGGGATATCAACCGCATATCGTTTTAAGTCGCCATCAGTTAATGCTCTTTCGGGTAGTGTTATTAGTTTTTTGATTTGTACGGTTTCAAGTACATTGCCCTTCCTTCATATGGTTTAAGGTACAGAGCACCGCCACCTTTTTTAGTTTTTTTCAAATACAAACCGCTTCCCTTCTTTCCGAGAGCTATAGCTTCCATGGATTGATTGTGACGCGCTGTTTCGTCCAACTGTTTTCTGGCGGCCTTAGCATCATTGACCGCTTTGGCTATACCGGATGCTCCTCCGGCGAGCGCTCCAGCTGCAGATAAACCCGCAAACAAGGGGATCAGAAAAGGTAGAAATCCACCTTGTTTAGGTAGAGGTAACACTCGAGGGATCAAAATGTTACGTTTACCACCAACACTAACAACAGTTTTAGCAACGGCCAGAGCTTTCTTAATTATATTCTTTTTATTACCAATATTCTTTACAGCTTAAATAACTTTTCGTAGAATTCCTCCCTTAAAAGACACTTTTTTATTTTTCTTTGATTTGCAACAGCCCATCCCCAATTTAGTTTTTGCTTTCATCGCTGTTGTTACTGCCCACGCTGCAGCCCGTTCTCCAAACCCCGCGTCTTTCGATTTAACACGCTCCCACGCTCTTTCAGCTAATTCTCTATCGGCCAGATGTCTGCTGCTTAAATCTTTGTTATCTCGATATGCGATGTCATGCAAACGACATGCGGCGTCCAGAGGATTTATACTTTTATCACCTCTAGCTAGTCTTTTCGCTAAGCGAGTTCCAGGTCCACAATATTCGTAACCTCCAGGAATGTGTAATTCAACAGGTAGCTTGTTGATGAGATCGTTTACAAAACCCCTCCCACTCACCTTACCTCGCTTACGGTGAACAATCATTTAAGTGACCGATGCCGTTTTCAACTCTATTTATACTTTTTCAGTATCTCACATCTGGCGGTAAGCAAACAAAACAACTATATATTTTTAATACATTTATTTAAACGACATCGTTACAGTACTTAAAATAATAACACGTACACATACATGCCATAAACATACCTAGTAATAGACAAGAAAGAAGAATTATAATAATAAAAATATACGGTACCCCCCACCCAAGAAAAGCGCCCTTTCGTGCTTTCCAAGAATACTTCGATACTCAGCATCACTCCGTTTCGCTAATATCTAGAGATCCAAAAAAACTGTTCCTCAGCGGGCTGTGGAAATTCAACGTATGAATAATATGTTGGTGACACTGTACGTCAATGTTAAATTCGAGGTTAGCAGGTTAGGTTTTCCGTCAGTTATGACACAAAATGACGCAAATCCTAACCTGCTAACCTTGAATTTGACATTGACGTACAGTATCACCAACATATTATTCATACGTTGAATTTCCACAGCCTGCTGAGGAACAGTTTTTTTTGGATCTCTCGATACAATGAAATGCTATGAACCAGTTATTTATTAAAAAAAAAAAATTTTTGCCGACGACCATAGCTCAAAAGTTGATGTTGCCTTCATTTTCGGAGGACCTATCGTATGAAAACGATCCAAGACTTCAGGAAGGTTCCTGGCGACCGGAATCGTGTACACATACGAACATACATCCCCCGCACAGCACGTTTAGGCACCCCCCAATACGGGGGATTGATCTAGTGGGCTGGGATCTTCACCAAAATATCCGCACCGCCGAGACGGAGATTTGATATAGTGGGTTCATTAGTCGGTTGGCTCGAATTTTAGAGATATTTAACTCAGAGTGGTTTTCGATATGAGGGAATTTCAATACTTCGTACACTTCGTGTCGAAGTAATAATAATTGTTGTTATTATCTTGGGGAGGCCAAATCCACTCGATGCTAAGTATATCGGTATGATTTTTATTCCAAACCTCCATTCTCCAATCCAAATCTTCCATCAAGCCGTTAATTTGATAACGTATCTTGTAGAACAGGAAATGGTCGGTACGATTTTCGAATTTCTCCAAATTTGCACGATACACGTAATGTTCGTGGCCACCGGAAAAATAATCCATAGTCATCGGCGTCCATTTTGATGGCCACGATGATGGTTCATTGTATGCGGGTAGATTTGTACTGTCGTTTCCAAATTCCACATAAATATATGCTCTCGTTACAGTAACAGGCTTACTTATAATTAATTCCTTCTCGGGAGTAAGGAAACTAAGTACTATTATCTATGTAAGATTCAACATCTTTCACCGATCAGAGTCCAATGTCAACTGTTCAAATTGTTTAAACATCCGCCTTTTCATACAATACAAGTCTAAAATTATTCTTAACCTATTCAAATTAATTTTATGCAACTTTAATCGCGTGCGTAACTGTTCACTTCGGTATTGCATCACACCTCGCATGTCTAACAGCTTCCACAAAACAATCCGGATGCAAATGTAGAATTTCCAAAGCGATGGATATTATATACGAATCGCAGTTTAATTCTTTATTTAACAAGAGAATGGCGTCCTGTATAATCCCTTCGTTGGTGAGCTGTTCTCCGTGTTGTGCAGTTTGTGTTACTAAAGTATTAAAAAATGTATTTATATCGTATGTATTCAATAGATTTAAACGATACGATATCAAGTCACGTATTTGAAACAATTTTTTAAAATCAGTTTCCAGCAGTCTACACTGACACACGTTGCCACATAGTAATTCTTTGATTTCATCACAAACACGCCAATTATAATAGAAACACTCGTATTGTTGAAATATTTCAGTTTCTAATTGCAGTAGCTGTTGCCACAGTTGCTTCGTTAAATGTACTGCTTTGTAGCTTTTACGATCATATATATCCATGCATCCAATACACGAAATTCTTAAAATAGGTTGAATGTTAGTTTTTCCAAGGGCGATTTGCCTTATACCAAAGCCAACCTCGATAATTTTTTTATGATCCCATTCTTCACTGATAAAGAAATTCGTATTTCCTATCATACAAACACATTCTTCTTCTTCTTCTTCTTCTAAACGCCGATCTAGCGGATATTCAATAATAGAAGTATCTTCATCATATGATAATAGTGGTTGATTATTGTCTTCTACTTTTTTCCTTTTAGCTTCAGGTTCACCGTTGGCTGTTGTCCATTCAATTTCGATATCGTCGTCATCACAAAATATAGGTGACCGTCTTAGTTTTTGTTTTTCGAGAAACACCCTTATACCTTCGTCTATATTATCGGCGGTAGCACCATTCACACCACACCCAAACATTGTAACTGTTAGAATGTTAGGGCTTTTTACTTGTTTAAAAACCGACACACGTACCGCCAATTGAACTATTACTTCCGGGGCCCCCAATAATTCGAAAAAACCCACAGATTTGTGCTAGTTTTCCATAAGAACCAATGTTAAATTGAAAGAATGCACCCAAAAGTCACAGTTTCATTGCATGCTGACATCAATATAAATCATATACGATTTTCTTAACACATTCACGTTCTAATTTAATTTTTTTTAAATGCCCCTCGATAGGTTCGATCACATTGTAATAAAACCAGCTCCACCCGTTTGGGAGTTCTATCTTTGTACCATTAGTAAAATCCGGATGTCCATCCAGCGTAACGGTGATACTCATACGATCGCAACCCAACCAAGGAAATAAATGTGAAAATTCGTGGAAATGATTCTTGTAGTAATATTTCTCATATGCTTCCATATTCGGATCACCATTATCACAAGTACAGTCACTTTCATGCTCATCTACCGAGTTCGATGTAAAGTACATTTTTCTTTACATGCTGAAATACTACATCTCTATGTATACACACATACACGTACCGCCAATTGAACTATTACTTCCGGGGTCCCCAATAATTCGAAAAAACTCACAGATTTGTGCTAGTTTTCCATAAGAATCAACGTTAAATTGAAAGAATGCACCCAAAGTCGCAGTTTCATAGCATTTCTATTTTTTTAAAGACATTAGATTTGATACTAGATTATATAGTTGTTGTAAAATACCTTCGTGCGGACAATTCAAACTGAAAATATCGAGATTCTTTTTACCGGCTTGTACTAGCGTGCCTGAAAATTCATTGTATTCATAAAAATTCTTTTTATTAAAGAAGTATATGTGTCCGTTCGTATATCGAAAAACAGATGTAAAGTCCACCGATACACCGGGAAAATCTTTAATTGTCGAACCGTATTTCGAATATTTAAATGTACATTCATTTAATTCCATGTATAAATTGGGTTCATAAAAAATATATGTACGACCGGTGTACGTATTAACAACGCCGTTTATCTTTAGTATCTTATTTTGTCCTAAAACCGTATTTATTTTTGGGTACCCGGCTGTGAGTTGGAACGAGGGGACTTCTATTACATAAATATAATTGTCTATGAAAAATACTATCTCCCCATTTGGCCGTTGATAAACCGCATCGATTTCGGTAAAAACGTTAACCAATCGGTTATCAGTAAAGGTTCGTGATATGTCTTTTCACCTAAATGTATTACCCATACGTACTTGCCATAAAATACATAAAGCTCTTGGTTAACTATGAGAAATTGATCAACTGTTTTAGTTAGTGCACAGAGATCGGGTTTTTTTTCGACTTGTTTTACCGGACTGTTTCGCAATTGTTTCTGCTGTTGCTGTTTGGTGGTTGCGGTGGCGGCGGTGGTGGTAGTGATAGTACTGCGCCTTGGAATGTTATTTCTTGTCCCGTATAAACTTTGTACTGCAAGTATATCATCTTGGGAGAGGTCAAAGTCTGATATGCTAGAACCTTTAACGGGTGTCCAATAATGCGGATACATGATTGTGTTTGCTTTTGATGAATGACGAATACCTAAAGCATGTCCTATTTCATGTGTTAAGATAATAAGAAGACTCGTTTTTCCTTCAGGTAACACATCATTCACTCCAGTATGCCAATCAACCTGTGCATTTATATGTATTTCAGCTGTTTTCTTCACAGAATCCGGAAAATATGCGTGAGCCAATATACCACTCTCAAAATCAAACGGGCACCTTTCATTATCGACCGCTGTATATAGGTGATATTTATCTCTCATAGAAATTGCTATCATAGCATTTCTTTCGTACTTGAATTGAAACTGTAGGTTTGTATATTGTGACCATATGTCGAAAGCCTTTGAAGCTACTTGAAACAATTCGGGGGTTGTCTGATGAAAAGTCCAAGTTATAACATCGGCATTCCACTTTGTCCGATGAAGTTGGTATGTCGCTATTGTATCCTCAACACCGCATCTGGGCTTCCTCATTAACTCTAGAGCTTCCGTGCTAATGGTGTTCGATACAGGTAGATTATAATATGATTGAAATCTGTTTAAAGCAAATATAAAATTGCTCGAATTTACAACTAAATCTATTGACGTTAAACCATGTTCACTTTCGCTCGATTTCAAAAACCCGAAATTTTGCAGGTATTTTACAACTTCGCATGTTGAATTCTGCTCGCTAACTGCATCAGCTACTACTACTAGAAATAAAACAAACATTTGATACATTTTGTGTGTTTAATACAAAGTATCGATACATACTAACAACATTTTATATACAACAGTAAATATAGTATGCTACGAAGACTGTTCTTCCTCCATTTCTATAAATTTGTACACTTCGTCCAACTGGTTGCCTAGTCCGAGACCCTCCATCAGGTTTATAAACCGTCTTTTTCCTATTGCGTTGTTTAAAAATATTTCACACACAGCTGCACCATTTTCATACAATTTCTGTCTCGTATAGAGCTCGTCGTCGCTAAATCCACAAAACCCCATTCCATACACAGCTTCATGGCCGGCATCGAATGCTAAGTCCTCACACAAACCTTGAAGATTTGGTATAGCGCTGCGCACATCTGTTGGTGTAGCTCGAGCAGCTTCAGAGTAGCACATCCACATCTTACCGCTGTTTGTGTTCAAGTAATGACATAATAAACCGTTCAAATTGGCCATGTTACATTTTACAGATTATTATAGACACTTTAATTATTTAACCGATAAACGGCACATCATGTACAGTTCGGAGGCTTATCAGTTCTTGCGGTTACGCGCTCGCTACGTCCTTATCAGCTCTTGCGGTTTCTTATCGGCTTATCGCTTCGTGCTCATTTCTGTAATAATAATATATATTCGAAAGGGCTGAAAACAGCTTCAGGCACCCGCCCCCGGTCCCCGCCCCCGGCCCCCGAAACCGACACCTGCACACCGACACCTGCGCAGCATGGGGGCCCCCGTTTAGCCAAGTTCCGAACCAGGACTACGCCCCCCACCCCCGCGATGTCTGCGCAGGCGCGATGCGCAGACGATCTGCGCGCGAATTTGAATTTCCCGCCAAAATGACGTCACTTCCTGTCGCAGAAGTCACATTGGTTATCTACTCCACACCATTGAAATATGGTCGGTCTTGAATGCATTAAGCAACTGTAGAATAGACGAAAGATACACTAAAATTTAAAAAAATGTGTATGAAAATACCACCTTCCAAGTCTTGCTCGAAGAAGAAAAAACAAACAAAATATGGGTGAGGAGAGGAGTCCGTCAGGGAGACTATGTCACCAAAATTGTTTACGCTGGTCTTGGATGATCTCTTTAAAGAACTTAATTGGGAACAGAAAGGTATCCTAGTTGACGGTGAAAGGCTCAACCATCTCCGCTTTGCGGATGATGTTGCAATATTTAGAGAGTCCCCAGAAGAACTGCAGGAAATGATAAATGAACTCCAAATAATTTTACAAAAAGTCGGTTACAAATAAATATTGCCAAGACTAAATATATGGGTAACCAAACAAATATGGAAAACAACACAGAAATGACAATAAAAAACCAAATATTAAAGAGAGTAGATTCATATACCGGGTGTCTGTTCTCAAAGTCGAACATAGGCGACTAACATTGTATTGGACGTTTTTGCCGATTCCTGCTCGCCAATTCAACTTACAGGGAAGGTAATGGTATCAATGGAAAGATAAAATTATTACGCATCAAATGATACTAATAGTAATATTCAAGATACGATTTTTATTCTAAAATACTAATTTAAAACTTGGGAATTTTAAAATATGCCATGCCTTGCTTTTCAAGTTCGATAGCATTTGTCAAAAAAATTGCTAATTAGTTGGCGTAAATCAGGTATTTTCTGTCAACGTCTGTTAAAATTATCTACAGAAAAATTAATTATTTCAATGAAGAATGAGTGAATGCACTAATGTTAATTGCCTATGTTCGACTTTGAGAATGGAAACCCGGTATATACCTAGGTCAAACAATAGAAGTAAGAAAAGCAAATCTTAAGGCGGATCTAAAACGAAGAATATCACTCGCGTGGGCCAGGTTCGGAAAACTTCAAAAAACATTAACATCAACACTACCAAACACAATTAAAGCGATAGTGTTTGACCAATACGTTTTGCTTGTTCTGACATATGGAACGGATACCTGGGCTTTAAATAAAACGATTGTGACTAGACTACGGATTACCCAAAGAGTGATGGAAAGGCGCATGATAGGCATATAGAACATATAGACCATATAGAAAACGTAGAAATAAGAAAAATATCGAAAGTAACGGACGTGATACACAGAACATGCAAACAAAAGTGGAACTGGGCCGGACATATTGCCAGATTAAGTGGCAATAGATGGACACCAAAAATAATAGAATGGAGACCTCAACACCACAAAAGAGGAATAGGACGCCCACAAACCAGGTGGACAGACGACATAAAAAGACATGTAGGCGGAAACTGGATACAAATAGCTCACAATAGAACAGAATGGAAATGACTTGGGGAGGACTACATCCTACGATGGATGGATTGGCTTTGATGATGATGATAGTGTTTTTGAATTTTAGTGCTTATCTGTTGTTTCTCTTCGTTATTTCATTACAAAATACAAACTCTTAAGCTTTCTGTTGTATGTATTACTGAAAATCATCCATATTTGTTTGTACAAAAACTTATAAAATTCTAATACTCCACCCTCCTTATAAGGGTATTTTAAATTTAGCCACGGGATAACTCACAGTCGAAGAGGGTTCGATGCACTCGAGTATAAATCAATTCAGCAACAACAATTTGTTAGTAATAAATCAATATAATGTATATAAATGTGTTACAAATAATAGGGACTGAACTGTATATTACAAAATACGAAAACTACAATTTCCTGGTGGCCCCACGTCGAAATTTGTCTGCAGTGTAGGTAGCCCAACAATCGCTTCTGCGGGGAAGATCACGTTCTTTGGGGTCGCCGGTCTTCGACGGGACAGCGTGCAGCACCTTCTGCGTCGATTGGCGAAAGGTCTCCGCTTGGAGCCGATCGATGCCGAAAACCCAAAATTGAGTTTGAATGCGTTTTCCTTCTGCGGACTTGAAGGATTAAAATATATGGCCAATTTTTACCTGGAATACGTTTCTTTTAATATTTAGTGCGGGGTGTTCCTCCAGAAGTAGAAGGCTTCCTCAGACGGACGTAGCGGGTAGACGGTAGTCCGCAAATTCCAGGTACGTAAGTGGTTTTTAGTCGTCCGCAGGTAGAGCGATGCGCTTTATCGAAATGCCTGGCTAGCGCGATAAAAGGCCAGCTGCCCCGGGTCGTTGCTTCGACTTTGTTTACGCCTAATTTGAATTTTCGGACTGAGGACGTTGCCTTCAGGACTTGCAAATCGGGCGGCGGCTTCCAGCGGAGTATGTACTGTGAATCTCAGAAAATTAATCTTCGCGGAGGTCGGACGACCTGTTGACCTTTATATACTGCGAATAAAATAAGATTTCGCAGTCAACGAGGATACAGGAATGCTCGGATGCGGGGATTGTAAAATATTTCAAGATTACAACAACGTGTGCTGGATCCTGGAATATTTCGAGTTTGAACGCCACACTACTAACCAGAGTTTACCGACATGATAGAGCGGCGTTCAGTACGGATTATTTATAGCGGGTATGAATTATCTTAATCTTGCAAACAGTTCGTAACGACAAAATGGCGGTAGGAAATGCAGCCAGATTAGATAAAGGATCAGGTCAGGTATTGTCTTATCGGATGAAGATCGGTCAGAGAGCGGCAGCTGGGCGATCTTCGTATATATAGCATCGGGGCTCCTTATCTTCTGCTTCCGGTGGCGATTGGAACAGGAGGGGAGATTCGCTTGCGCGCCGCCTTATCGTAACTTGCGGCATCGGATGCCGATCGGCTTATCATCGGCTAGATCCGTAACGTTTAAAAAGCGCGCCGAATTCAATTCAAATGCTTTTTGAGTATTCATAAGATTTAATTTCAGGGCGAAACGTTACAAAATAATAAATGGTTTAAGTTTGTTTACCCACGAACACTAAACCTTAACCTTACTTTCTATTTTATTTTTGCTCTGCGTAAATTCTAAATACTTATGCTTTTATACTGAATATTACTTATACAAGGTAATTACTATACCATACCATATTATTTATTCCTAAATACTATTTGCAATTATGTTGGTTAGGTGGCCTTCTGAAGAGCGGGCGTAGTGTTCTAGCCAGACTTTCTCCACTACCTCAAGTACCTCCGCTGAATTTAAAAATGCACACACCCTCAGCGGCTCGGTGCGCCCGGCACCCCGACATTGTGTAAACGGTATAAGGGGTTACAGATTATATATATATATATATATATATATATATATATATATAATATTTGATAATTAAATGGTGATAGTTGTATTGTGTCAGCAAATTCTAAAAATAACGGCAATTTGACAGTAATGTAAATTTGATTAATCCAACTACTTGGTGTTTCATTTGTGACAATCACATTTTTAGATACTGAGACCAATTTATTGTCATTTCGTAATTTATTTAGTAATTTCACGGGCCGAAAACGCCCAGTGTGTAGGCAACACTACTAGCATGTCGAATTTAAGGTTCCAGCAGCCTGCAGTGTTCTGATTAAATACAGTTTCCTATGCAATCTGCAATTCTTTCCACCTAGGGCATTAATTGTCGCTAGATGGCGATACAGTTTGGCATCGTTTTCGTTTTCCCAAAATGTCAGTAAGATGTTAAATACTGTTCGTTTGGCCGGAACGGAATCTCGAATCATCATGTCCTGTGAACATGGCTGAGATGGATTAATGGATTGCAGAAATTAACCGTTGCGTCAGGCGTATGTAGCATACGCGATTTGGCAACATTTTTGGCCCTAAGCCGTGGAAATCTAAAATTGTTGGTCGAGCACATTTTTGGTGTGAGTTTCGGCAGGATTTTCTGGTAAGGCGTTGTATCCTTGTTTATTTAAATTCCTAATTTGGTATATACACTTAGCCTTCAAGCTACGGGCTAAGGGGTGCCCAATTAAGGCAGAGGCCTACATCAGTGCCGAGTGATATGCAGCTTAGTCTCCGTTTGTCCCCGCTGGGCCCTGCAACTTTTAAGCCGATCCTAGGAAGCCCCCTGTACTGGCAGTAGCTGCTGGGAACTAGCACCACTTTCACCTTGTGCTGGATTTGGTTTGATCTTAACGCCATTTTGTTATTATGATCGACATGCTATTGAATTCCTAACGGCCTTGCCCCGTTTGTTATTTTAATTTAGTAGTTCATATACGACTTAAAACTTAAAGCGGCTTCACCGCTGTTGTAGTTAACTGTAATTCAGGTGTGTTAAACGAACCGTCAGTTTGATGCTGAGTTAGTTCAGTTATAATTAATGTAGCTATGCATGCTAATAAATTAGCTGAGCGAATGGTAAATCCACGTACGTTTGTTCCATAACTATCGCCTTAGTAATTAAGTTCGCTGGAGGGAAAGCTACCCCAGCAGATTATTTGGTATACCACTACCATATACAGATATCTGAATTTGTCAGTACTCGCGAGGGCCAATTTAACACATTATAGGTGGAACCCAGTACCGCTGAGTCATTCACTCAGTATTCGGGATGTTACTAAATTACCTGTTTTGGTCAATTTACAGTTTAAAGTGATTTATTTTGGAAATTAGCTTTTACACGTCCTCAGCAAAGGCTGCATTTTCTGACGCACACTGTTTCAGCTTTTGTTCGATTAAGTTTGTGATATTTACATATGTGATATATTTATTTTGTGATAGTATTGTTATTGTCCGTTAATGTCAGTAATTACAAATCGATTTTTATTCCCCCTGTTATTAATCCATGATCTATTTAAAACATTATACGATTTATCGAACTGTGGGTTTTCATTTGTTATGTTGTATTGTTACCTTGAGCAAATTTATTGGTTTGTTCGCTCGAATGGACTAGGGAACATAGGGCTGAAACCATTTGGCGACCTACAATTTCGTCCGTTTAGTTTTGAAGGTAAGTCACCTACGCCCTTCCTCTGAGCTAGTGCGAGTGTATGTTTCGATTTATCATCGGCAATTATTAATGTAACCATACAGACAGCGATAGTTTATCTTTCCATAATTTCTTAATGTTATTTTTGCCATGTCTGGTAGTCACTGAGACACACTGTATTCTACTAAGTTCCTCGGAGTCGTGGTGGGTAATTACTTGTTGGAAATTTCATATAGATGAGGTATGCAAAAAGCTGAACAAGGCATAGTTTGCAATTTTTCAAATGAAGTCAGTTCTTAGTATTAAGGCTCTTATAAATATTTATTACTCTTTAGCTTATTGTCACCTTTCTTATGAAGTCTTTTTATGGGGTGATTGTGTATTTAGTAAACGAATTTTTATGTCAGACACGACTAACACGAATGATTGTTAACATCAGCGCAAGAGAACAATATTTATTTTAAATAAAATATAATAAAAGCTATTAGACCACAGCAATATACACTTAGTTCCAAAAAAAGTGACGCACTTGATTTTCTTTTTTTTTAAACGAGTGGTCCAATTTTTTAATTTTTGCTAGTTGTTGGTAGGTAGTTCCTTTGTCTTTCAAAAAAAAAAATAAATAAAATAAAATAAGGAGCTGGATTTTTTTCAAGGCTTCCTGTATGGTAGTGGAAAAAACTCGAACCATGTTTTTTTCTTAATTTTTGACTCACCCTGTGTGTTAATCAAGTTATAGAAAGTTTGAGCACCTTGTACGTTATACGCTAACGCTATTTTAAGGCAACTGCGCAGGCGCAGAAAATACCGTAACGCTAAACACTTATCGGAGCACGTTATTTCACTACGAATAGCGTAGAGGTTTACCGTAAACGCTAAATTGCTTTGTGAGGTTGCCTTACGATGCCTAATTTCTTGTAATAGTTATGTTATTTAGGTAATTACTGCTCTTTGTATTTAGCTACCAATAATTAACAAACTGAGGAAGTATACTACAACCTTTCAATATTTGCCAGATTGTGAGGTTATGTTCAAATACCGTTTGTTGTTGTGCTCAAACTCTTTAAAATGATACCGTCCCGTAAAAGTTTATCGTTACTAGTTACGTGACTTATCGTTAACGGGAAGTTTAACGTCGAAGTGCTCAAACTCTCTAATGGTATAGAAAGTGATTACACTCTATATGTTTCCTTTATGAGCATTTTGCTTTTTATTCATGATTTATCTCTAAAATTGTCCGAATTCCAGCTTTTTTACTGAAACCTTACGTTTATCCCACCGTATACCAATGAAACGATAAGAAACCTAATTTCCAGTATGACTCGTAGATTAGAAGCTCTTAGAGTTGCTAGGGGAAGCAATACACGTATTAAGGAGTTATCCATTTTATAATTTTGTGTATAATAAAAATGTTTTTTTTAAATTCGTATCAGTTTATTTCACTAGAAAACTGTTTCGCGATAAATTCCGAAAGTTGGTAATACACAAGGTTTCAGCAAAAAAGCTGTAATTCAGACAATTTTAAAGATAAATCAATAAATAAAAAGCAAAATTCTCGTAAAAGAAGTGTCTTTGATATAGAGTGTAAGCACTTTTTATACCATTACTTGATTAACACACAGGTGAGTCAAAAATTAAAAAAAAAACATGGTTCGAGTTTTTCCACTACCATCCAGAAGGCTTTGAAAAAATTACCACCTCTTTATTTATTTTTTTTAAAGACAAAGGAATTACCTACCACAAATAAACAAAAATTAAAAATCTGCCCACTTGTTTTTTAAAAAAAAGAGAAAAAGGTTAGGTCAAAAATCAAGTGCGTCTCGTTTTTTGGAACTGAGTGTATATGCCATTTTAGTTTCAGGAATAGAAAAAAATTATATACAATGCCCCATGCTAGTGATTTATACGGCTATGCATGATTTAGCTATCACATACTTTGGTAATTGGCGATTTCAATGCAAAATTAATAAAAAGCTAGAACAGATCAAATAAGATGCAGGATTTAGGGCAACCATTTAGCACCATGGAACAGTGCTGGATGTACAAATAAATTATGCGAATAGTCATGTTATCTAATTTATGATGAAGTTAAATTACTTATGTTACGCCAATGTACGCCCATCGAAAAGAAATATCCTGTATCTAATAGACTTGTCTGTCTGGGATGCTGGTCCGTCCGGGACGCTGTTTCAGCAGCCAAACCGTAAGAGATAGAGAAAAAAGTTATGAAAGTTATATGTTTGAAATGGTCATGTCAGGTCAGGAATCGAATTTCAGTCACGTGACACTTCCGGTTTTCGAGAAATCACCTGATTTCCGTCCGTCCGGGACGCTGGTCCGTCCGGGACGCTGTTCTATTTGAAAAACGGTTTTTGTTTGTTTATTAAATGAGGACATTTGTCTCACTGGTTGCTAGTAATCTATAATTTAACAGTGTCAAATAGTTCTCGTTACCAAAATTGAACAAAGAGAAAATTATGTCTTATTCAAAAGTACTTTCGAGTGAGAGAGGACAATGATCTGTCCGTACCATGGTAAACGACAACACGTCAAATCGGCATTAAGCCACCTTGATAAGAATTAATTAAAAAATAACACGCCGACAAATAATAGCTCCAACGAGTAAAAATGATTCCTGTTGGGGCTGGTTTTCATATGTAAACCGAATGAAAACCAGTAATCAAGTTGAATGCTGTTTTATTTATAAAGGTTTCATCAAGATATATAAATAAAAGCACGAACCATACGTAATTATGTGGTTCGTGATTGAATGGAAGCGGAGGCCATTGGTGGAGTTTGTTAAGGTGTGGGTGTCACTGGCAGAAGAACTCGACTGCGGAGTTCGTTGAAGTGGTGCTGGCGGCTAACTAGGAACGTCAGGTATTCCTGAGTGTGGACTTCACTGCGGTACTTGGTTTCCATCTACATATCCCAGCGGTACAGATGGAAGTAACAAAAGCCAAAAGCCGGAGGACATCTACAGTGTTGGTATGGTGAACAAACACAGGTACTTAAAATCAGCATTTCTTTATTGCACGCAAATAAATTAATATATTGCTATGAATGTAATCGGGTCTAGCTCTGCTTTTATTTGTTAAATTAAATTAATTACTCTAATTTAAAATGGGTTGAGTCTCTACATCCTACCTTTTATTATTTTTATTTGTATAATTATTTTCTATTATACTAGCTTTTAACATGAATTATTCTTGTTTTTTATTAAACGCAATCGTTTCTCTCTCTCTTCAGTAAGCCCATACCGGGCATCGTGACAGCATTATGTAAAATAGTTATGGATGGTACTTTTCCATCTTTTTCTATCTAAAGTGCTATGGCACATCCATGTATATACTGTAGATCTTGTTAGCTTTGCTACTTGGTCGACATATCGTGTGGGCGAACGTCCTCTCGGCCTTCTTCCCTTTACTTTACCGTGTGTTATTAATTTTTCCATCGATTCATCGTTTTTACGCAGTATGTGGCTAAAATATTTTAATATGGACTTGTAGATGGTAGTACTTAATCTTTATTTTATATTAAGTTCTGCAAGGATTGATACATTGGTACACCTCTCGTTCCAAGAGATCCTCAACATCCTACTCCAGCAGAACATTTCAAATGCTCGATTCTACGACGGGCTGTTCTTTTATTGTCCAGCATTCGCAGCATATGACATTATTGGGAAGACCAAAGTTTTTACGAGGCGCATTTTTGTTGTCTTAGTATACTGCGATCTTTCCAAATACGGATGAACTTCGACATGGCCACTTTTGCAATGGCAATTCGCGTCTTTATCTTTCCTCTACAGTCACCGGTATTTGTTATTAGCGCGCCCATATACAAATACTTTTATTTACAACTTCGATGCCGTGAATATGTCTTATGTTATTTATATTTGAGTTGAAACGATCTGCTAACATAAGTTTACTTTTCGCTCTATTCTCGTTAAACCCACTTCTGTACTTGCTGTTTGTACTCGTCTTAAAAGCTCTACCATCTCATTCTCTGTGCCCCCCCCCCCCAAAAGTCGTGTCGTCCGCATATCTTAGGTTAGAAATTTTTTTTCCACCGATAGAGATCCTCCTTGCCATTCTTACGTAGCAGTCCGTATAATACATTCACCAGTTGTCCTATTCTAATACAAGCTTCATTGGGGAAGTATAAGTTATGTATTGGCAAGAGTAGATGACTAGGAACATCCATCTCTCGCATAATATCCCAGAGCTTTTCCAGTTAACGAAATCGAAAGCTTCTTTTTGGTAATCCAGGAATCCAGGAAGCATAGGTATTCAACTACATTGAACACTCTAAGTTTTTCGACTATCTGTCTAACATTTATTATCTATTCTCTGGTCCTCTGCCGGGCATAAAATCAGCTTGTTCCTGTTGTATTGTGGATAATGGGCGCTATGATGTTTGACCTCAGTGTGCATGGTTCGCATTCTTCAATTGTGCTGTGAATCTGGCCTGCTCGATTGTTTGGGCCTCAGTCCTTCAGTTTTTTACAATAACGTTTCACATTTCCAGAATAGTGTTCATTTATGTTAATGACTGTCCTTGCTAATCATTTATAGATGGCATAGTGGTTGAAAATTCAGGAGCGATCGTTTAAATACTGCTTATTTAACTACTAGGATCACTATAATACGGGATTTTTAAACTAAGGGGCACTAACTTCGAAAGCCTAGAAAAATAATAAACCTAGAAAGTCAAGTATGGCGATCTACCGCAGATTTCTACAAATCAAGTTGGCTTAAAATTTCAACAATTACGTCGGCTATTCGTACGATGCGTTGCCTAGGTGATAATAAAAACGTAAGTAAACAGACGCCACTTTAAACAAAACACTCTGGAGAGACGCTACCACCGGAAGTAAAACACAAAACGAGACGCCACAAAAAATCACTTGTTTTGCTTTAGGATAAACGGTTCCTGACCTTGTTCAGGCTTTGCGATGGATATTGAGCCTAAATCGGCCCGCGGCAAGTCCCAGACGAATGGGGCCTCTTATTCTTCGTTGGTCTAGCCATCCGCCTGCAGCTCGTTCGCTCGTCTTTGCTCTCAACTCAGGTTCTTTGCCCCACACCTAGGGCTCGCTGCTTCTACGAGAGTCGCTGCCTACCTCAAGCTTCCAGGACTGCAACTAATCTCACTAGGACCTCCAAATCAGTCACCGAAAAACACTCATCAACTACAAATATCTCGATTTTTACGAAGGTATAATGCCGGTTTGTTA
>OW679194.1:241237835-241393833 GCA_940337035.1 Agriotes lineatus | reverse complement strand
GTTTCTAAATTCGAATATACTTCTATTACTAAATCAGCATGCTCCCATCAGAACAATACGAATAACTAAGACTAAAGCTCCGTGGATTACTGACAATATAAAACTACTCATGTCACTAAGGGACAAAGCCAAACGGAAATTCAAAAAAACTAGAAATTCAGCTCACTGGGATTACTACAAAATGCTGCGTAACTTCACAACCCGGGCTTTGATAAATGAAAAAAAAGCTTACTTTGATTATGTATTACGAAACCAATCTCCTAAAACAATGTGGAAGGAGCTGAAATCGCTAAATGTAGCTAATAGAACAAAAGTAGCTTTGCCAAATGAATTTGGTAGTTCACAAGAAATCAATGACTTTTTTATTAATGCAATACCTGAAATTAATGACAATGTACCCGAGCTCGTTCAATCTTATTCGAATAATCGCTTAACTGATCATCTAAACAATTTTAACTTTTCCTTGATTACTGCATCACAGGTTGTTTCACTTATTAATAAACTAAAAAGCAATAGTACTGGTGGGGATGGAATTAATCTACAAGTCATCAAATTTTGTTGCCCTCTAATTATACCCTATATTACCCATATTATAAATACTTGTTTATTGACAAATACATTTCCAACCAGTTGGAAGACGGCTATGGTTATACCAATACCTAAAATTTCAAATCCTACTAGCTATAAAGACCTACGCCCAATTAGCATTCTTCCAACCTTATCAAAAATCTTGGAAAAGGTTATTGACACTCAGTTGAGAGATTATTTAGAGAATAATAATGTAATTCCAAAATGCCAATCAGGTTTTCGCTCGGGACATTCTTGCGCTACTGCCCTTGCTAATGTTACTGATGATATTTTTACAGCTACAGATCAAGGCAAAGTATCAGTGCTGATTCTATTAGATTACAGTAAAGCTTTTGATACAATAAATCACTCCCTGCTTTGCGCGATTTTAAGTCATGTTGGTCTGTCCAACGATGCTGTTAGTCTTCTACGGAGCTACTTAAGCAACAGAAACCAGGTTGTGAGGTTGGGTAGTGCTTGTTCCGGTTCCAGGGAAGTAACTCGCGGAGTACCTCAGGGATCTATCTTAGGCCCGCTGTTATACATTATATATACGTTCAGCTTCCATCAGTATGTAAATACGTGTAATGTTCAGATGTATGCTGACGATACTCAGTTATATTACTCATTTTTTATACATGATGTTCAACGTGCATTATCGAGTATCAATCATGATTTGCAGAACATTGCTGATATATCTGAAAAACATAGTCTAAAACTTAACCCCAGTAAATCAGTTGTATTATTATTTGGCAATCGTAATGACCTAAACATCTTAGAAAACAATATTAACTTAAACGTGAATAATGCTACGCTTCCAATAGTTAAAGAGGCCCGAAACTTGGGTCTTATATTTGACAGCAGCCTTAGATTTAATTCGCACATTTCTAACTGTTTAAAAAAGGCTTACATGAACTTAAGGTTAATATATCCTCACAGAAAATGTTTGTCTATCAAGATCAAGTCTGTTCTATGTGAAGCACTAGTATTATCTCATTTCGTATACTGCTGCCAAATTTACGGCCCATCGCTTACATATGATGCGAAGCTACGAATTCAGAGAGTGCAAAACTCATGTTTGAGACTTGTTTACGGAATAAGAAAATATGATCGTGTATCTTATAAATTATCTGAACTAGGCTGGCTCAACATGTCTAACAGAAGGAGATTACAAAGTGCTACCTTTTATTATAAAATAATTTTTGAAAAAAGACCATCTTACCTACACCGTAGAATTTCATTTAGGGAAGACGTCCATAACGTTAATATTAGATTTAAGGGCACACTTACACCACCGCTGCATAAAACGGCTCTTTTCGAGCGTAGCTTTTCCTATCAAGTAGCAAAATTTTATAACGCCCTTCCTTCACAATATAAAGTGCTACATATAACTACTTTTAAAAAACATTACAAAAAGATGTTATTTTGTCAACAACCAGCAATATAGTGTCTCATTTAAAAATATCATTGAACAACTAGGGTATTGTTATTTTATGTTAGCAATATATGATCAATTTGGGGGACCATCGCAGAATTAATCATTTTACTTTATAATTATTTTTTTTTAATGTTTAGGATTAGGCATTAGTTTTAAATTACTAACTTTTAATTTTCAAGGTTACAGTGGAAGAGCAAGTGCAAACTTGAGCTGCGCCTTGTGATTTCCATGGGCAACCCACAGTAATATTATTTTTAATTATTTAATAATTATTCTCAATTGTATTTGCCTGGGAAATAAAGACATTTATTATTATTATTATTATTATATACGAATCGCAGTTTAATTCTTTATTTAACAAGAGAATGGCGTCCTGTATAATCCCTTCGTTGGTGAGCTGTTCTCCGTGTTGTGCAGTTTGTGTTACTAAAGTATTAAAAAATGTATTTATATCGTATGTATTCAATAGATTTAAACGATACGATATCAAGTCACGTATTTAAAACAATTTTTTAAAATCAGTTTCCAGCAGTCTACACTGACACACGTTGCCATATAGTAATTCTTTGATTTCATCACAAACACGCCAATTATAATAGAAACACTCGTATTGTTGAAATATTTCAGTTTCTAATTGCAGTAGCTGTTGCCACAGTTGCTTCGTTAAATGTACTGCTTTGTAGCTTTTACGATCATATATATCCATGCATCCAATACACGAAATTCTTAAAATAGGTTGAATGTTAGTTTTTCCAAGGGCGATTTGCCTTATACCAAAGCCAACCTCGATATTTTTTTTATGATCCCATTCTTCACTGATAAAGAAATTCGTATTTCCTATCATACAAACACATTCTTCTTCTTCTTCTTCTTCTAAACGCCGATCTAGCGGATATTCAATAATAGAAGTATCTTCATCATATGATAATAGTGGTTGATTATTGTCTTCTACTTTTTTCCTTTTAGCTTCAGGTTTACCGTTGGCTGTTGTCCATTCAATTTCGATATCGTCATCACAAAATATAGGTGACCGTCTTAGTTTTTGTTTTTCGAGAAACACCCTTATACCTTCGTCTATATTATCGGCGGTAGCACCATTCACACCACACCCAAACATTGTAACTGTTAGAATGTTAGGGCTTTTTACTTGTTTAAAAACCGACACACGTCCCGCCAATTGAACTATTACTTCCGGGGCCCCCAATAATTCGAAAAAATCCACAGATTTGTGCTAGTTTTCCATAAGAACCAATGTTAAATTGAAAGAATGCACCCAAAAGTCACAGTTTCATTGCATGCTGACATCAATATAAATCATATACGATTTTCTTAACACATTCACGTTCTAATTAAATTTTTTTTAAATGCCCCTCGATAGGTTCGATCACATTGTAATAAAACCAGCTCCACCCGTCTGGGAGTTCTATCTTTGTACCATTAGTAAAATCCGGATGTCCATCCAGCGTAACGGTGATACTCATACGATCGCAACCCAACCAAGGAAATAAATGTGAAAATTCGTGGAAATGATTCTTGTAGTAATATTTCTCATATGCTTCCATATTCGGATCACCATCATCACAAGTACAGTCACTTTCATGCTCATCTACCGAGTTCGATGTAAAGTACATTTTTCTTTACATGCTGAAATACTACATCTCTATGTATACACACATACACGTACCGCCAATTGAACTATTACTTCCGGGGCCCCCAATAATTCGAAAAAACTCACAGATTTGTGCTAGTTTTCCATAAGAATCAACGTTAAATTGAAAGAATGCACCCAAAGTCGCAGTTTCATAGCATTTCTATTTTTTTAAAGACATTAGATTTGATACTAGATTATATAGTTGTTGTAA
The DNA here is from genome assembly GCA_940337035.1 of Agriotes lineatus. Taxonomy (NCBI): domain Eukaryota; kingdom Metazoa; phylum Arthropoda; class Insecta; order Coleoptera; family Elateridae; genus Agriotes; species Agriotes lineatus. The sequence goes on along the minus strand of OW679194.1, from coordinate 241,389,966 downwards.
AATACCTTCGTGCGGACAATTCAAACTGAAAATATCGAGATTCTTTTTACCGGCTTGTACTAGCGTGCCTGAAAATTCATTGTATTCATAAAAATTCTTTTTATTAAAGAAGTATATGTGTCCGTTCGTATATCGAAAAACAGATGTAAAGTCCACCGATACACCGGGAAAATCTTTAATTGTCGAACCGTATTTCGAATATTTAAATGTACATTCATTCAATTCCATGTATAAATTGGGTTCATAAAAAATATATGTACGACCGGTGTACGTATTAACAACGCCGTTTATCTTTAGTATCTTATTTTGTCCTAAAACCGTATTTATTTTTGGGTACCCGGCTGTGAGTTGGAACGAGGGGACTTTTATTACATAAATATAATTGTCTATAAAAAATACTATCTCCCCATTTGGCCGTTGATAAATCGCATCGATTTCGGTAAAAATTTTCGGTAAAAACGTTAACCAATCGGTTATCAGTAAAGGTTCGTGATATGTCTTTTCACCTAAATGTATTACCCATACGTACTTGCCATAAAATACATAAAGCTCTTGGTTAACTATGAGAAATTGATCAACTGTTTTAGTTAGTGCACAGAGATCGGGTTTTTTTTCGACTTGTTTTACCGGACTGTTTCGCAATTGTTTCTGCTGTTGCTGTTTGGTGGTTGCGGTGGCGGCGGTGGTGGTAGTGATAGTACTGCGCCTTGGAATGTTATTTCTTGTCCCGTATAAACTTTGTACTGCAAGTATATCATCTTGGGAGAGGTCAAAGTCTGATATGCTAGAACCTTTAACGGGTGTCCAATAATGCGGATACATGATTGTGTTTGCTTTTGATGAATGACGAATACCTAAAGCATGTCCTATTTCATGTGTTAAGATAATAAGAAGACTCGTTTTTCCTTCAGGTAACACATCATTCACTCCAGTATGCCAATCAACCTGTGCATTTATATGTATTTCAGCTGTTTTCTTCACAGAATCCGGAAAATATGCGTGAGCCAATATACCACTCCCAAAATCAAACGGGCATCTTTCATTATCGACCGCTGTATATAGGTGATATTTATCTCTCATAGAAATGCTATCATAGCATTTCTTTCGTACTTGAATTGAAACTGTAGGTTTGTATATTGTGACCATATGTCGAAAGCCTTTGAAGCTACTTGAAACAATTCGGGGGTTGTCTGATGAAAAGTCCAAGTTATAACATCGGCATTCCACTTTGTCCGATGAAGTTGGTATGTCGCTATTGTATCCTCAACACCGCATCTGGGCTTCCTCATTAACTCTAGAGCTTCCGTGCTAATGGTGTTCGATACAGGTAGATTATAATATGATTGAAATCTGTTTAAAGCAAATATAAAATGCTCGAATTTACAACTAAATCTATTGACGTTAAACCATGTTCACTTTCGCTCGATTTCAAAAACCCGAAATTTTGCAGGTATTTTACAACTTCGCATGTTGAATTCTGCTCGCTAACTGCATCAGCTACTACTACTAGAAATAAAACAAACATTTGATACATTTTGTGTGTTTAATACAAAGTATCGATACATACTAACAACATTTTATAATACAACAGTAAATATAGTATGCTACGAAGACTGTTCTTCCTCCATTTCTATAAATTTGTACACTTCGTCCAACTGGTTGCCTAGTCCGAGACCCTCCATCAGGTTTATAAACCGTCTTTTTCCTATTGCGTTGTTTAAAAATAATTCACACACAGCTGCATCATTTTCATACAATTTCTGTCTCGTATAGAGCTCGTCGTCGCTAAATCCACAAAATCCCCATTCCATACACAGCTTCATGGCCGGCATCGAATGCTAAGTCCTCACACAAACCTTGAAGATTTTGTATAGCGCTGCGCACATCTGTTGGTGTAGCTCGAGCAGCTTCAGAGTAGCACATCCACATTTACCGCTGTTTGTGTTCAAGTAATGACATAATAAACCGTTCAAATTGGCCATGTTACATTTTACAGATTATTATAGACACTTTAACTATTTAACCGATAAACGGCACATCATGTACAGTTCGGAGGCTTATCAGTTCTTGCGGTTACGCGCTCGCTACGTCCTTATCAGCTCTTGCGGTTTCTTATCGGCTTATCGCTTCGTGCTCATTTCTGTAATAATAATATATATTCGAAAGGGCTGAAAACAGCTTCAGGCACCCGCCCCCGGTCCCCGCCCCCGGCCCCCGAAACCGACACCTGCACACCGACACCTGCGCAGCATGGGGGCCCCCGTTTAGCCAAGTTCCGAACCAGGACTACGCCCCCCACCCCGCGATGTCTGCGCAGGCGCGATGAGCACACCTGCGCAGACGACCTGCGCTGCGCGATGCGCAGACGATCTGCGCGCGAATTTGAATTTCCCGCCAAAATGACGTCACTTCCTGTCGCAGAAGTCACATTAGTTATCTACCCCACACCATTGAAATATGGTCGGTCTTGAATGCATTAAGCAACTGTAGAATAGACGAAAGATACACTAAAATTTAAAAAAATGTGTATGAAAATGCCACCTTCCAAGTCTTGCTCGAAGAAGAAAAAACAAACAAAATATGGGTGAGGAGAGGAGTCCGTCAGGGAGACTATGTCACCAAAATTGTTTACGCTGGTCTTGGAGGATCTCTTTAAAGAACTTAATTGGGAACAGAAAGGTATCCTAGTTGACGGTGAAAGGCTCAACCATCCCCGCTTTGCGGATGATGTTGCAATATTTAGAGAGTCCCCAGAAGAACTGCAGGAAATGATAAATGAACTCCAAATAATTTCACAAAAAGTCGGTTACATATAAATATTGCCAAGACTAAATATATGGGTAACCAAACAAACATGGAAAACAACACAGAAATGACAATAAAAAACCAAATATTAAAGAGAGTAGATTCATATACCGGGTGTCTGTTCTCAAAGTCGAACATAGGCGACTAACATTGTATTGGACGTTTTTGCCGATTCCTGCTCGCCAATTCAACTTACAGGGAAGGTAATGGTATCAATGGAAAGATAAAATTTTTACGCATCAAATGATACTAATAGTAATATTCAAGATACGATTTTTATTCTAAAATACAAATTTAAAACTTGGGAATTTTATAATATGCCATGCCTTGCTTTTCAAGTTCGATAGCATTTGTCAAAAAAATTGCTAATTAGTTGGCGTAAATCAGGTATTTTCTGTCAACGTCTGTTAAAATTATCTACAGAAAAATTAATTATTTCAATGAAGAATGAGTGAATGCACTAATGTTAATTGCCTATGTTCGACTTTGAGAATGGAAACCCGGTATATACCTAGGTCAAACAATAGAAGTAAGAAAAGCAAATCTTAAGGCGGATCTAAAACAAAGAATATCACTCGCGTGGGCCAGGTTCGGAAAACTTCAAAAAACATTAACATCAACACTACCAAACACAATTAAAGCGAGAGTGTTTGACCAATACGTATTGCTTGTTCTGACATATGGAACGGATACCTGGGCTTTAAATAAAACGATTGTGACTAGACTACGGATTACCCAAAGAGTGATGGAAAGGCGCATGATAGGCATATAGAACATATAGACCATATAGAAAACGTAGAAATAAGAAAAAGATCGAAAGTAACGGACGTGATACACAGAACATGCAAACAAAAGTGGAACTGGGCCGGACATATTGCCAGATTAAGTGGCAATAGATGGACACCAAAAATAATAGAATGGAGACCTCAACACCACAAAAGAGGAATAGGACGCCCACAAACCAGGTGGACAGACGACATAAAGAGACATGTAGGCGGAAACTGGATACAAATAGCTCACAATAGAACAGAATGGAACTGACTTGGGGAGGACTACATCCTACGATGGATGGATTGGCTTTGATGATGATGATAGTATTTTTGAATTTTAGTGCTTATCTGTTGTTTCTCTTCGTTATTTCATTACAAAATACAAACTCTTAAGCTTTCTGTTGTATGTATTACTGAAAATCATCCATATTTGTTTGTACAAAAACTTATAAAATTCTAATACTCCACCCTCCTTATAAGGGTATTTTAAATTTAGCCACGGGATAACTCACAGTCGAAGAGGGTTCGATGCACTCGAGTATAAATCAATTCAGCAACAACAATTTGTTAGTAATAAATCAATATAATGTATATAAATGTGTTACAAATAATAGGGACTGAACTGTATATTACAAAATACGAAAACTACAATTTCCTGGTGGCCCCACGTCGAAATTTGTCTGCAGTGTAGGTAGCCCAACAATCGCTTCTGCGGGGAAGATCACGTTCTTTGGGGTCGCCGGTCTTCGACGGGACAGCGTGCAGCACCTTCTGCGTCGATTGGCGAAAGGTCTCCGCTTGGAGCCGATCGATGCCGAAAGCCCAAAATTAAGTTTGAATGCGTTTTCCTTCTGCGGACTTGAAGGATTAAAATATATGGCCAATTTCTACCTGGAATACGTTTCTTTTAATATTTAGTGCGGGGTGTTCCTCCAGAAGTCGAAGGCTTCCTCAGACGGACGTAGCGGGTAGACGGTAGTCCGCAAATTCCAGGTACGTAAGTGGTTTTTAGTCGTCCGCAGGTAGAGCGATGCGCTTTATCGAAATGCCTGGCTAGCGCGATAAAAGGCCAGCTGCCCCGGGTCGTTGCTTCGACTTTGTTTACGCCTAATTTGAATTTTCGGACTGAGGACGTTGCCTTCAGGACTTGCAAATCGGGCGGCGGCTTCCAGCGGAGTATGTACTGTGAATCTCACAAAATTAATCTTCGCGGAGGTCGGACGACCTGTTGACCTTTATATACTGCGAATAAAATAAGATTTCGCAGTCAACGAGGATACAGGAATGCTCGGATGCGGGGATTGTAAAATATTTCAAGATTACAACAACGTGTGCTGGATCCTGGAATATTTCGAGTTTGAACGCCACACTACTAACCAGAGTTTACCGACATGATAGAGCGGCGTTCAGTACGGATTATTTATAGCGGGTATGAATTATCTTAATCTTGCAAACAGTTCGTAACGACAAAATGGCGGTAGGAAATGCAGCCAGATTAGATAAAGGATCAGGTCAGGTATTGTCTTATCGGATGAAGATCGGTCAGAGAGAGGCAGCTGGGCGATCTTCGTATATATAGCATCGGGGCTCCTTATCTTCTGCTTCCGGTGGCGATTGGAACAGGAGGGGAGATTCGCTTGCGCGCCGCCTTATCGTAACTTGCGGCATCGGATGCCGATCGGCTTATCATCGGCTAGATCCGTAACGTTTAAAAAGCGCGCCGAATTCATTCAAATGCTTTTTGAGTATTCCTAAGATTTAATTTCAGGGCGAAACGTTACAAAATAATAAATGGTTTAAGTTTGTTTACCCACGAACACTAAACCTTAACCTTACTTTCTATTTTATTTTTGCTCTGCGTAAATTCTAAATACTTATGCTTTTATACTGAATATTACTTATACAAGGTAATTACTATACCATACCATATTATTTATTCCTAAATACTATTTGCAATTATGTTGGTTAGGTGGCCTTCTGAAGAGCGGGCGTAGTGTTCTAGCCAGACTTTCTCCACTACCTCAAGTACCTCCGCCGAATTTAAAAATGCACACACCCTCAGCGGCTCGGTGCGCCCGGCACCCCGACATTGTGTAAACGGTATAAGGGGTTACAGATTATATATATACACTCACCGGCACGAAAAACGGAGCACTTGCATTTTTGGATTAGATTTAAAATTGTATCCCTTTGTGATGTTTTATTATTACATTTATTATTATACATTTATTATACATTTAACATTATAACATGTATAATAAATGTATAATAATAAATGTAATAATAAAACATCACAAAGGGATACAATTTTAAATCTAATCAAAAAATGCAAGTGCTCCGTTTTTCGTGCCGGTGAGTGTATATATATAATATTTGATAATTAAATGGTGATAGTTGTATTGTGTCAGCAAATTCTAAAAATAACGGCAATTTGACAGTAATGTAAATTTGATTAATCCAACTACTTGCTGTTTCATTTGTGACAATCACATTTTTAGATACTGAGACCAATTTATTGTCATTTCGTAATTTATTTAGTAATTTCACGGGCCGAAAACTCCCAGTGTGTAGGCAACACTACTAGCATGTCGAATTTAAGGTTCCAGCGGCCTGCAGTGTTCTGATTAAATACAGTTTCCTATGCAATCTGCAATTCTTTCCACCTAGGGCATTAATTGTCGTTAGATGGCGATACAGTTTGGCATCGTTTTCGTTTTCCCAAAATGTCAGTAAGATGTTAAATACTGTTCGTTTGGCCGGAACGGAATCTCGAATCATCATGTCCTGTGAACATGGCTGAGATGGATTAATGGATTGCAGAAATTAACCGTTGCGTCAGGCGTATGTAGCATACGCGATTTGGCAACATTTTCGGCCCTAAGCCGTGGAAATCTAAAATTGTTGGTTGAGCACATTTTTGGTGTGAGTTTCGGCAGGATTTTCTGGTAAGGCGTTGTATCCTCGTTTATTTAAATTCCTAATTTGGTATATATACTTAGCCTTCAAGCTACGGGCTAAGGGGTGCCCAATTAAGGCAGAGGCCTACATCAGTGCCGAGTGATATGCAGCTTAGTCTTCGTTTGTCCCCGCTGGGCCCTGCAACTTTTAAGCCGATCCTAGGAAGCCCCCTGTACTGGCAGTAGCTGCTGGGAACTAGCACCACTTTCACCTTGTGCTGGATTTGGTTTGATCTTAACGCCATTTTGTTATTATGATCGACATGCTATTGAATTCCTAACGGCCTTGCCCCGTTTGTTATTTTAATTTAGTAGTTCATATACCACTTAAAACTTAAAGCGGCTTCACCGCTGTTGTAGTTAACTGTAATTCAGGTGTGTTAAACGAACCGTCAGTTTGATGCTGAGTTAGTTCAGTTATAATTAATGTAGCTATGCATGCTAATAAATTAGCTGAGCGAATGGTAAATCCACGTACGTTTGTTCCATAACTATCGCATTAGTAATTAAGTTCGCTGGAGGGAAAGCTACCCCAGCAGATTATTTGGTATACCACTACCATATACAGATATCTGAATTTGTCAGTACTCGCGAGGGCCAATTTAACACATTATACGTGGAACCCAGTACCGCTGAGTCATTCACTCAGTATTCGGGATGTTACTAAATTACCTGTTTTGGTCAATTTACAGTTTAAAGTGATTTATTTTGGAAATTAGCTTTTACACGTCCTCAGCAAAGGCTGCATTTTCTGACGCACACTGTCTCAGCTTTTGTTCGATTAAGTTTGTGATATTTACATATGTGATATATTTATTTTGTGATAGTATTGTTATTGTCCGTTAATGTCAGTAATTACAAATCGATTTTTATTCTCCCTGTTATTAATCCATGATCTATTTAAAACATTATACGATTTATCGAACTGTGGGTTTTCATTTGTTATGTTGTATTGTTACCTTGAGCAAATTTATTGGTTTGTTCGCTCGAATGGACTAGGGAACATAGGGCTGAAACCATTTGGCGCCCCTACAATTTCGTCCGTTTAGTTTTGAAGGTAAGTCACCTACGCCCTTCCTCTGAGCTAGTGCGAGTGTATGTTTCGATTTATCATCGGCAATTATTAATGTAACCATACAGACAGCGATAGTTTATCTTTCCATAATTTCTTAATGTTATTTTTGCCATGTCTGGTAGTCACTGAGACACACTGTATTCTACTAAGTCCTCGGAGTCGTGGTGGATAATTACTTGTTGGAAATTTCATATGATGAGGTATGCAAAAAGCTGAACAAGGCATAGTTTGCAATTTTTCAAATGAAGTCAGTTCTTAGTATTAAGGCTCTTATAAATATTTATTACTCTTTAGCTTATTGTCACCTTTCTTATGAAGTCTTTTTATGGGGTGATTGTGTATTTAGTAAACGAATTTTTATGTCAGACACGACTAACACGAATGATTGTTAACATCAGCGCAAGAGAACAATATTTATTTTAAATAAAATATAATAAAAGCTATTAGACCACAGCAATATACACTTAGTTCCAAAAAAAGTGACGCACTTGATTTTCTTTTTTTTTAAACCAGTGGTCCGATTTTTAATTTTTGTTAGTTGTTGGTAGGTAGTTCCTTTGTCTTTCAAAAAAAAAAAAAAAAAATATAAAATATAATAAGGAGCTGGATTTTTTTCAAGGCCTTCTGTATGGTAGTGGAAAAATTCGAACCATGTTTTTTCTTAATTTTTGACTCACCCTGTGTGTTAATCAAGTTATAGAGAGTTTGAGCACCTTGTACGTTATACGCTAACGCTATTTTCAGGCAACTGCGCAGGCGCAGAAAATACCGTAACGCTAAACACTTATCGGAGCACGTTATTTCACTACGAATAGCGTAAAGGTTTACCGTAAACGCTAAATTGGTTTGTGAGGTTGCGTTACGATGCCTAATTTCTTGTAATAGTTATGTTATTTAGGTAATTACTGCTCTTTGTATTTAGCTACCAATAATTAACAAACTGAGGAAGTATACTACAACCTTTCAATATTTGCCAGATTGTGAGGTTATGTTCAAATACCGTTTGTTGTTGTGCTCAAACTCTTTAAAATGATACCGTCCCGTAAAAGTTTATCGTTACTAGTCACGTGACTTTATCGTTAACGGGAAGTTTAACGTCGAAGTGCTCAAACTCTCTAATGGTATAGAAAGTGATTACACTCTATATGAAAGACGTTTCCTTTATGAGCATTTTGCTTTTTTATTCATTTTAGTTTCAGGAGTAGAAAAAAATTATTTACAATGCCCATGCTAGTGATTTATACGGCTATGCATGATTTAGCTATCACATACTTTGGTAATTGGCGATTTCAATGCCAAAATTAATAAAAAGCTAGAACAGATCAAATAAGATGCAGGATTTAGGGCAACATTTAGCACCATGGAACAGTGCTGGATGTACAAATAAATTATGCGAAATAGTCATGTTTATCTAATTTATGATGAAGTTAAATTACTTATGTTACGCCAATGTACGCCCATCGAAAATAAATATCCTTTATCTAATAGACTTGTCTGTCTGGGATGCTGGTCCGTCCGGGACGCTGTTTCAGCAGCCAAACCGTAAGAGATAGAGAAAAAAGTTATGAAAGTTATATGTTTGAAATGGTCATGTCAGGTCAGGAACCGAATTTCAGTCACGTGACACTTCCGGTTTTCGAGAAATCACCTGATTTCCGTCCGTCCGGGACGCTGTTCTATTTGAAAAACGGTTTTTTTTGTTTTATTAAATGAGACATTTGTCTCACTGGTTGCTAGTAATCTATAATTTAACAGTGTCAAATAGTTCTCGTTACCAAAATTGAACAAAGAGAAAATTATGTCTTATTCAAAAGTACTTTCGAGTGAGAGAGGACAATGATCTGTCCGTACCATGGTAAACGACAAACACGTCAAATCGGCATTAAGCCACCTTGATAAGAATTAATTAAAAAATAACACGCCGACAAATAATAGCTCCAACGAGTAAAAATGATTCCTGTTGGGGCTGGTTTTCATATGTAAACCGAATGAAAACCAGTAATCAAGTTGAATGCTGCTTTATTTATAAAGGTTTCATCAAGATATATAAATAAAAGCACGAACCATACGTAATTATGTGGTTCGTGATTGAATGGAAGCGGAGGCCATTGGTGGAGTTTGTTAAGGTGTGGTGTCACTGGCAGAAGAACTCGACTGCGGAGTTCGTTGCAGTGGTGCTGGCGGCTAACTAGGAACGTCAGGTATTCCTGAGTGTGGACTTCACTGCGGTACTTGGTTTCCATCTACATATCCCATCTTTTCCATCTTTTTCTATCTAAAGTGCTATGGGCACATCCATGTATATACTGTAGATCTTGTTAGCTTTGCTACTTGGTCGACATATCGTGTGGGCGAACGTCCTCTCGGCCTTCTTCCCTTTACTTTACCGTGTGTTATTAATTTTTCCATCGATTCATAGTTTTTACGCATTATGTGGCTAAAATATTTTAATATGGACTTGTAGATGGTAGTACTTAATCTTTATTTTATATTAAGTTCTGCAAGGATTGATACATTGGTGCACCTCTCGTTCCAAGAGATCCTCAACATCCTACTCCAGCAGAACATTTCAAATGCCTCGATTCTACGACGGGCTGTTCTTTTATTGTCCAGCATTCGGCAGCATATGACATTATTGGGAAGACCAAAGTTTTTACGAGGCGCATTTTTGTTGTCTTAGATATACTGCGATCTTTCCAAATACGGATTAACTTCGACATGGCCACTTTTGCAATGGCAATTCGGCTCTTTATCTTTCCTCTACAGTCACCGGTATTTGTTATTAGCGCGCCCATATACAAATACTTTTATTTACAACTTCGATGCCGGTCTTATGTTATTTATATTTGAGTTGAAACGATCTGCTAACATAAGTTTACTTTTCGCTCTATTCTCGTTAAACCCACTTCTGTACTTGCTGTTTGTACTCGTCTTAAAAGCTCTACCATCTCATTCTCTGTGCCCCCCCCCCCCAAAAGTCGTGTCGTCCGCATATCTTAGGTTAGAGATTTTTTTCCACCGATAGAGATTCCTCCTTGCCATCCTTACGTAGCAGTCCGTATAATCCATTCACCAGTTGTCCTATTCTAATACAAGCTTCATTGGGAAGTATAAGTTATGTATTGGCAAGATTAGATGACTAGGAACATCCATCTCTCGCATAATATCCCAGAGCTTTTCCAGTTAACGAAATCGAAAGCTTCTTTTTGGTAATCCAGGAAATCCAGGAAGCATAGGTATTCAACTACATTGAACACTCTAAGTTTTTCGACTATCTGTCTAACATTTATTATCTATTCTCTGGTTCCTCTGCCGGGCATAAAATCAGCTTGTTCCTGTTGTATTTGAGGATAAATGGCGGCTATGATTTTTGACCTCAGTGTGCATGGTTCGCATTCTTCAATTGTGCTGTGAATCTGGCCTGCTCGATTGTTTGGGCCTCAGTCCTTCAGTTTTTTACAATAACGTTTCCACATTTCCAGAATAGTGTTCATTTATGTTAATGACTGTCCTTGCTAATCATTTATAGATGGCATAGTGGTTGAAAATTCAGGAGCGATCGTTTAAATACTGCTTATTTAACTACTAGGATCACTATAATACGGGATTTTTAAACTAATGGGCACTAACTTCGAAAGCCTAGAAAAATAATAAACCTAGAAAGTCAAGTATGGCGATCTAACCGCAGATTTCTACAAATCAAGTTGGCTTAAAATTTCAACAATTACGTCGGCTATTCATACGATGCGTTGCCTAGGTGATAATAAAAACGTAAGTAAACAGACGCCACTTTAAACAAAACACTGGAGAGACGCTACCACCGGAAGTAAAACACAAAACGAGACGCCACAAAAAATCACTTGTTTTGCTTTTAGGATAAACGGTTTCTGACCTTGTTCAGGCTTTTGCGATGGATATTTGAGCCTAAATCGGCCCGCGGCAAGTCCCAGGACGAATGGGGCCTCTTATTCTTGGTTGGTCTTGCCATCCGCCTGCAGCTCGTTCGCTCGTCTTTGCTCTCAACTCAGGTTCTTTGCCCCACACCTAGGGCTCCGCTGCTTTCTACGAGAGTCGCTGCCTACCTCAAGCTTCCAGGACTTCAACTAATCTCACTAGGACCTCCAAATCAGTCACCGAAAAACACTCATCAACTACAAATATCTCTAGATTTTTACGAAGGTATAATGCCGGTTTGTTATTATAATATTTCAGTATTCAGATAAAATTAAGAAGAAACACAGATGCCTAAAAATGTTGTACGTAACGTATGCGGAAACACCCTTTACAGGACTAGGTTTCTTACGTAAACTACTATTACCGAATTTGTAGCATTCTATTTTCCGGACTGAAATTACTTCCGTAAAGATACAGTGCAGTATGAAATAAATCTATTTTCGAAAAATGTTTAGGAAGTCTGAATTTGCAGATTGAATGCATGGTACTTGCTCAATTAAATACCAAATAATAAATATTTATCTTGACTATTAGTAATTTACTTGCTATATGCAATGTATTATTTTAATTGACAACATTTATTTTTACTGCAACCACAACCAAATACAATTAACAGTTTAAAAATTCGCAATGTCTATTAAATGTTATTTTTATACTAATGAAAGTGTTAACCAGACGTGGTGGTGTCGAACAAAGTAACGTTTCCATGGCGCTAAATATTCGATAGTTGACAACGTTTTGAGCAGTGATCATAGGCGTAATTGCGCCATTTGTGTTGTATTTATATGAAGCGGTGCAGAGAAAAACGGCTATTATTGCAGCGCCGCTGACCACATAGACAGATTAACATTTTTTACGATCGTACCCCCCCTTACATAAGACAGGGAGTTTTTACTAAGTAAAGAGCTGAGAAGTAATTAATTACTTTGTATTTAAATTACTAATTAAATTCCTTTTCGTATATTTGTCTTAGAAACAAACTACTTTTACTTTATAAGTATTTGAATTACTTGTGGTAATTAAAATTACTAGCGGCAGTTGAATTACTTTTTGGCAATTCAATTACTACATTACTAAATTACTGATCTCGATTGGGTATTAAGTTACATTTTAAGCAAATCGCAATAGAGCCTTCTTGGAGAAGTAAAAGTATAATTATAATTTTCTATTACTAGTGGGATAACAGCTAGTTTTGTGCACGAGCAAAGATATATTTGGTGCAGACGCGTATGTTTGTAGATGGGATGTGCATGTGTTGTGTCTTGTGTAGCGTAGGCTGTGCAGTATGTAGCACTGTAGCTTGTTAATAATTATTCTGAAAGGAGCGAAAAATATGTCTGCTGTAAGTACTGATTAGAAATTAAATTAAAATAAAAACATAATTACATTTTTCCATAACAATTGACAACTAGCTTTATTAGACGATATTGATTCATAATTATTTTTAAGTTCAATTTGCTTGTTTAAACAATGTACTAGCACAGGACTGTCTAAATAGTACTAAATACAAGTATACGATAATCTCTAGGGAAAGTAATTTATGTGGTGCAATTGCAATTACCAAGTAATTGATAATTGAATTACTATTTGAAAAAATTGAAATTTCTGGCAATTCAATTACTTCATTGGGTGGCAATTGGTAATGAATTACTCTTTTAAAATAATTTGCGTCGCTTTGACTAAGTACACACAAATCTTAAACTGCAGTTAACCTAAATTGGAATTCGCACCTTTGTACAAAAACGTTCTGGTCAAACTTTCAATTAAGAAGCTACTAAATTTAAAACGTAGTGAGTGGGACAGTGTACGATATAATCGAGCCATAACGGGTTAGAGTGTGACAAAATAGTGTGTTTTGAGTCTCTTGTAAGGTTCTTGCTTTATACGGAGGCCTCACCATCTGCAACGGCTCGTGGCTAATAGATATACAAAATAACTTCACATAAGGACTTTTGCGTTTGTTTCGTTATTTCGAATGTTCGCAATGAAAATTTATATATTACTATGCCTTTCATACGATGAGGATGCATTTATCGCTTCCAGCGAATTTTCCTTTCTCATATTAAAAATCATGACTAAAAACTTAACTGCTTATCGCTGATCACTTCCTTCCAATCTATGTTTGATACTGAAGTAATAAAATAAGCGAAGCTCATTAATTCAAGAAAAATATCGAGATAAATTGTTTGAAAGGAGTTCAGATATAAGATTTATTTTGGTATAGGTATAATTATAAATACAATTACAGCCTTAAATACTAAAAATGTTACATTTAAAATAACTGCATATACATGTACAGAAGAGCATAATGATTTTACAAATTCACAAAGATACATATTAAAAATTACATTTTTGTACTTAACATGTAGTATAAAAATTAAATATGATCATATCAAATACTAAAACCACAAATAGGACAAAATAGCATAGTTCACAATAAACATACATGCAGTTAATTCGATTTTCATTTCGCATTATTCTGAAGCGTTTTGAAAAACTCTCGTGCCTCATAAAATTGCATCCTCATTCGTTCCCGCTTGTCCCCAATACTTTTCAGATCATCGGTTAAATTTGTTTCTTCTTTATCTGATATTCTGTTTAACGCCACCGCATCTGAAAGCAATTTTAAAATAAAATAAAATAATGACTTCATTTCAACCTATCTATTGTTTACCCTCTTCAGCGGCATCTTCGCCCTGGTGTTTTTTCTCTGTAGCAACTTTTATTTCATTGAACTTCCTTTCACTTAGCACATTTTCTACAAAACTTTCATTGGGATAAGTGCCTTTAATCGTGTTTTTATGAGTGGCGAAACAAAAGCTATTTAAGCTAGCATTACTCAACCGTTTCCAATATTCTTGGCGTTCTTTATACCGCATTTTGAACTCTAAGCTGTCGATATCTTCAGCCAGTGAGCCCGAAAGATCTTGGCGGCTTTTGATCCATAAGTTCGGGAGGCTACTGCAAAAACCACTATCGAAATTATCATCGTCCTGATAGTGATAATCATTTAAATCTTTGAAATAGCCGGAATGGTTCAAATGGTGGGAGCTTAGTTTTTCCCAATATTCGCGGCATTCCTGAAATCTAGTTCTGAACCTTACAGCATCAGGACTGTTATAAAAGTCGATGCTCTGGTCGTGGTCGTAGATTTCATGCATTTGCACATCTGAGAACAGGTTTGGCAGGCTGTGGCGAGCTTTACTTCTATGTTTAGTAAAGTTTGTGGTAGAATTTTCTATATAATATAAGGATTCACTTAGACTTGAGTTGCTTGCAGTGTGGGAACTGACAGTTTTCCAATATTCTTGCCGTTCTCTAAACAATGAATTCTCCATTTGTTTATTGTTATTTTGGTATTTTATACTATTGCAATAGCTTGCATGTCTGTTATCATCAATGGATGGGAAGAAGATAAGACCTATACCTGTAGAAGTGAATAAATTTGGCAGGCTATGTCTCTGTTTCAGCCTGGTTCTCTGATCGGCAAGGTTTAAATTTGTCTTACTTTCCCAGTATTGCAAACGTTCTTTAAACGTGCTCCTGGCATGTGATACATTTTCTTTATTAGAATAAGATACTGTTGTGAGTTGCAGGGAGGATTTATGGTGTAATGCTTGGTCCCGTCTATTCAACTCTTTCTCTGAGACTTCAGTTGTGAAATTTGCAGGATTATCAGTTTTTAAGCTTGAAATATAATTTAATATGTGCATCGAGTTTGCTTCTGGAAACTTGCTTCCATTTAAATTCATTTGGCCTCTAGTTGTTGAAGTTGCTTGGCAACCTAAAAGTTGCTCTTCTAAGATTCCACTTTTCTCAAAACCACGGTTTGAAATGGTCGACATTTCACACGTGTTTTTGTTAGGATGACTATATGGTATTTCCTCTAATTTTCGGTGTTCTTCAGCACTGTTCGAAACTATTCCTTCATTTGTTTTCAATGTTTGAGTTTTATACTGCAATTCAATTTTGGGGTCGCTTACCAGATTGCGAATAGCTACTTGGCTTCGTCTTCCTAAATCTTTCTTCTTAAAGTTCCTTTCTGGAATTTCAGAAGAGCAACAATCAACAATATTCTGAACTACTTCTTTCTCAATATGATGCTTGCATATTGGAGAAGTACAGAAACTGCCAGTAAACTCTGGATGATTAGGTACGCTTAATATTATACCTTGAGGAGAAAAAACTGCTTTGGTCTTGAGCACAGGACTATTGTTATTTGAATCACAGAGATTGTCTAAGTTTATATCATTGGTATGGATGATCGTTTTTAGCGCTTCATCAGTCTTTACATTGGATTGGGAAACTAAACTTAAGTTCAGATCAAATTCGTCTTTGGAAATGTCTAAGGCTAGGCTGTCTTCTTTAAATGTTGAATTAAATATTGTTTCTACAAATTCCGATTCTATATTTAAATTAGACAATTCTTTTTCGTTTGTGTTTTCTTTGTCTATGCTTTCAGCATTATGATCTGTCGCGAGGTCTTGGTGCTGAGTTTCACAAATGGTAAAAACTTCACGTGTTTGTGAAGACTCGCCATTATTTTGTGCTTTTTCTAATTCTTCTTCATCATGTTTTACCTGGCTGATCTTAACTTTATGTGTTTGGGAAGATTCACCATTATCCTGCTCCTTTTCTAATTCTTCCTCATCGTGTTTCGCCTCACTGATCTTAATTTGCGGGATGCGTTTAACGTATCTAGGTAAAGCTCTAAGATTGTCGTACGTCACCTTCTCATCGATAAAATCTATAATCTTGGAAATTACCCTTCTTCGAATGTTTCGAGCGTCATGCCCCCTGAAGGGAGATTTTTCACTTTCTTCAAACGCATCGACCACTTTGGTCGTGTTTTCAGAAATATTGATGGTGAAAGGAGACCCCGTTAGATGGCATCCGTTGGTGATGATGGAAACTTCGTGAATACCAGCAACTTTCGGTATGTACACCACCTTCACCCTTTCCTTTTCCGTGACGAGTTTCACGGGTATCTCGTCTTCAACGTGTTGTTTCGGGCCAGTGTTGATGAACGACCCTAGATCGACTGAGAAAGACCTCAGGAACGATTTTTGGGCTCGACTCTGGTACGCCAATCGTCTTCTCTCGTTTAAGCGAAGCTGGAAGGGTTTTCTTATGATGTAACGAGCAGGCACCGTCACTGTGCATGAGGTGTTGTAAGGGCCCCGAATCGCCACCATGGCGTCCTGGTTGTCGGTACTGGATGAGTTGGAGTAGATATAGAAGGAAGTCTTCCGATTTTGTTCACCGGCAACCAAGCCCATCCCGCGAGCAACGTAGCAGGACGAGAACTTGAACTCTGGCACGGATATCCTCGTGATGGCTTGTTGTATATCCAAAAGATAGTTGAGCAAAACTCTTTCCTGTTGAGAGGTCAATGCGCCCCCTGCTAGCTCAGATTCCTTGAAGATCTGAAACGATGAATTAGCTATGACAGGAACTAAAGGAAACTATAAGTGGATAAAGGTACTATTTCACATTTTTGCAAAAACAAAATCTGGGTGTATGAAATCATACGAACAATACACAATTAAAAAGAAACATAAGTAACAAATGAATGAGTTATATCCATAAATTAAAAAAAAAAAAAGAATGGATGGTGTTATGGGCCGAGAGTATTTTTATGTTTTCAAAATCAACAGAACGCGAGGCTTTTCAAAAGTATTATAAGAAAACCTGTGGTAAGACAACTTAAACAGACGTATATGAGCGAATTCAATAAACACATTGTCCGCGCATAATGCTCATCTCAAGAAACTCTGCTTATTATACTAAATTGACTGTAAAAAAGTCGATGTCCTAAAAGTAAAATTTAGATTGAATATGTTACTTTTCATTTTGATCGGACGGGTAGCCAATTTACCAAACTCCATAAAACAGACTTTGACTAATATGTATCAGCTATACTTGAAAAATGCTACAGCGAGAAGTTAATCATTAAATATAATAAAAATTGTCTTAAGATAAAGCTTAATTTATCATCTCGGAACTCAAAGATGCAAAACCAAGCAAGAAAAACGAAAATATTGTGGGAAAAAACACCATAAGGGTTGCATGCTGAATACATGTTCTATGAACAATAGAGATCAGGAAATAATTATAAAAAAAGGACGAAAACGCATTCTGTGAAATGGGAATTTGACCTGGATCGCCTGAGTAGGCAGCCGATTTGTAGTTCATGTGCGTTATTTATTGTTAATTGTTATATGTTTATAATTAGTGTTTGCATAGAGCGTGCTGAAATTTATACGCATTTAGCGCCGGAAGTCACAAGCGTCAGACGCCGGACTAGCGAGCAAAAGTAAACGCTGGGCAAGTAAGTTTTCAAAGTTGCGTCGTAGCGCTAGCACTCCTATAGCAGAGAAGCGTTGTAATAGCTGATTTTAACTACGTAAAAAAACGCCGACGCCTTGCAGAAGTCAGGGGCGGACTGGGACTAATAGGCCCGGGGTGCCTAGGGGGCCCGCGGCCCGCACGAGGTCGTGCGGTATAGCTCGGGCCAGAGGCAATATCGCAGAAGCCGAAAAAAATTTTCACTGGTGCGATACATTTTATGGCCTAAAACGCTATTTTAGGACGCGATTAACAGGCGCCAACAACTACCTACTAGTAACACTACCCGAGCGCGCAATTCAAATTTTGCAAAAATTATATTCGATGAAGGCCTACGACCAATAATGTAACGCGCACGTACCAAATTGGCACTCGCAACCTGCCAGTTTGTGAGTGGATTTGGCAAGGGGCAATGTGGCGGTCAGGGGCGAGTATCAATATACTGAACATGTTGATTGAATCATGCATTGCATAACTTTCTAATAATCATCTTATTGAATAGTTACATATATGGATGTATAAATTATATTTTGTTGCAGGCTTTCGTGATCCATTGGTATTAATGTTTTTAAGTTTATGGTAATGACCACACAACAAACTACTTTTTTATTTTTCTTATCTTCTACGTTTCGAAAGACTAGGCTTTCATTCTCAAGAAGATTAGGGCACAAAACAGAAATATAATCATCAAAAATACTTCATAAACAAACAATATATAAATATGTATGAATGAAACTATATATGTCATCATTGTGTAAGTAACATCATTTTGTTTATTCAAATTTACACTGTTATTATTATTATTATTATCTATATATTACATATTACTAGTTGAACTACTTCAACAACATTTTACTGAGGAATTTAGAACTTTCTCCAAGTACATCTATTGATTCTGTGCTTGGAATCTTATCTGAATCTATACTGTAACGTTTCCTCATGTACTAAATTCTTATTATACATAAAATGTATTTAAATTTAATACATCGCCTAATCAAGCGTTGCATCAATTCGACTCGTGAACAGGCCATAAAAAATCTTACCCGCTCTGCGCAACGTAGCGCTAAATGAACGACAGCGTCATTCCCTTTCCAGTAGAAGCTAAGTCAAGCACCCCGCTAAAGCGGCCGAAAAGGTATAAAAGAAGACTGCACTTTCATTTCAAAAACTTGAGATTTATCCTTTCAATTATTCCTCTCCTTTCCTACCTGAGATCTCCGGTCTGATACATTGAACTGTCTAACGGAACAAGCCTACAACCCCTTACCTGACCAGGTTTCAAGGGAGGTGACAGGTTGAACTGTCAGCTCAACGAAGTTTAAACTTTCCGTAGCCCATCCGGATAACCGCTTCTAGTCCGCACAACTATTAAGCGCAAATCCCGGCGATTCGAGAAGGAAAATACATCGCATAACCTAAATTTACTAATAATTGAACCTGTAGGAATTGAAACAGCTATCCTGTCTATGAGCGGCTAAAATACAGTAACCGCCCCTCAAGAAACTCACATGGAGAGTTCGTTTTAGACGCTTAAAAACGTCTCCTAGGGGTCCGAAGTTCGACCTCGTATTCAATAAATGCCGGCGGGCCGCCAAACCACCGCTTCCTGGCTAAAAAGTGAACGTCTTCCATCTGCAAGATTTAACATCGCGTTCGCTCCAAGAACGCTGCCCAGCTTGCGTAAGGTACCAGCGGCCTCCGCGCCAAGAGTTAACCACTAACGCCGGCCCCAGGTAATCCTTAAAAATTGCTAATTTCACGGGCAAATTACAGCTTAAAATCGCTGTCAACAACTGCGGCGGAAGGTCAAGTTCGAAGGAACAAAAGATCTACTCAGCCCATTTTCCAAAGAATCAACGTGCGTGGGGATAGACGAACCAAACGACTTACGCAGTTCATTAGAAGCCCGCAACACAGGAAACCAGATACCGTCTCCGTAGAACATATTAATTAAATAATGTACAATTCGGTTATTTATAATTAACCTTTGTATATAGCTAAAAACATTATATTTATTTGGGTAATATCTAGTGGTTTTACTAATCGAATAATATATATTTGAGTGAACGTAATTATCCGATTTTGAGCTTAACCCGAGGTAAAAATTTTGACACCCTTACTAAGGGGATGAAACGTCACAATACTGATTAGTAAAAGTACCTCCATTAGAAACTTGTACACAACATATAGGGTTGTATACGCTGACGAGTGAAAGTTATATTTATAGAGCAATTTAAATGCACATGGTATGCAATATTTGCATGCATAAGCATTATTATTCTGAAAATGAGGAATAGGTACATGGATTACCAATTAATTGCGGGGCGGGAGCCCTGGGGCCAAAATGTGCCTGTGTAAACGCGCTAGTAGTGTTGCATTTTAATTTACAGCCTGCGGGCCCGGACGGTCCAAGGGCCCGGGATGCAATCGCATCTGGCAGAAGTTGTAGTTTGGCAATTTGTGGCGACGCAGACAACAAAACCAGCGTAAACGTCCTCCAGTAGTGGAAGCATCGCCATGGAGACTGGAAACTACTGTAATTAGTCGGTCATCACTACAGGTGGGCGATTTAATGTCATATTTGGTAATTCGAGAGTACTATTGAAGCAGGTCGAGTGAGTCGCTCAGCGTATGCGCATCTTCACCCTTTCTTGTGTTTGGTGCGCAGTACGCTGGAGCATGTCCCCAGTAGGCCGTCGCCACAAAAGCATCGTTAGAAACAGCTGTCTGTGATGTGGTTAAATAATGGTTTAAGGAGGAGATATTGAATGACCATGACAAACAGCTGCTTGAAATATGGGTACATAAACAATACTCGCTGTCACAAGAAATATACTTATAGTACTTATAGTACACCAGAAATCATAGATCTGTAATGGAATATAAAAGAATAAATAGAAGAGTGCTGCTGAAACAAATTGCAGAGTGCGAGCTTTACCATTTTCTAACGTAGTACCATGTTATAGAGCAAATTACGAATTACGAGACTACAGAAAGGCCTGCTTACTAAGTACACAATATGAGAAAATATATTATCGAATTTAGGAACAACAACAGACAGTCCTCAACAATGATGTGTTAAAATAAAAACACCGTCAAGATGTAGCAGTAAAAGCTCTTGGCCTAAGAAGCGTAGATACAAAGGCAGTGTGTAACACTAAACCCTAATTTATGGAAGAAATAAACAATTAACAGATGAAAAACAGCGGGATTATAAGAGAATAGAAGATATAAAAAAGCCTAAAAACATGGAAAGTGTCCTATATGAAACACAAAGAAAAATATGGAAGTTACCAATAGAAAAAAAAAGATCACTAACAAACATCAAGAAATATATCTAATCCGAAATGAATAATGGAACGAACACTGTAGTCAATTTCATGAAAATATTAGAGACAACGCAGGACTAAAATACGTAGTAAATTATGATAAATATTGACCAACTGATAAAAAATGTGAAAAATCTAAAAACAGGAAGTCCCAAATGAAGACATAACATTTGTAACGGTGTACATACAAAAATTGAGTTCAGCTGTAAATGTAGCACGATGTATTGAGATCAAAAGATACGGATACCAAGAGAAAAACTCTAAGCTACAGAGCAAAATAACATAATTAAAGAGACATGTGAGGTGGATAAGAATTAGACAAGATTAGATAGAAGATGTTCAACGAATTGATAAAAATAGGAGACTTGTTCAATAGAAACCCATTTTTATTTTTTATATTGTATTTAAAAGAAAATTGCATAAATTCATTCTGTGCATCAAGGTACTTACCTCACTGTCACCAGGTGGGGGTGACACCCTGCTAAGAAAATGTTTGTGGCTGGTGTTTGAAGAATCATTGTACAGATATATGCAGATCTGGGTCTGACTGAAAACCGCGACTTTGTTAACTTCTTTAATGGTCCACAAATATAGACTTAGAAAACTTGTACTTATACCAACAATTTCTCAAATGTCTAATGGATACACGATGATTTTCCATAATCGGACCTTCCACACATGTCGTGTTGCTCTCAGTCGATGCATTATACCCTGTACCTTGTCTTTTATTTTTAACCTTTCTACACCGTAATGCCATTTAAGCGGTGTGTTGATTACAAATGCATATTACTAATATTTTAAAAAAAATCAGAATGCTATTGCATTTGTTTATAAGGTTAATTTGATTTTTGTTGAACAAGCCTCGTAGAAATACAAACATCCCATACTTCAGGGGAGACAATTAAACTGAAAGAGGAAAGGTCACAAGATAGGCGTTGAAGGCGGCAAATAGCAGGCTAAATATCTAATTAGTACGGAAGAAGAATAGGCGCCATCGGAAAATCTGATAAAGATGCACAGCATAACATGAAATCGGACAAAACAAAGCTAAAGCTTCAAGTGATACCACTGCGAAAACTACCAACATCAGAGGTTTTTTATTTGAGGCAAATAGGGTTTCATAACATTGGCGTGCATGCCATACTTAGGAACTCAGAACAGGAATGCTTGTATACATCAATTGAAGGCGTAGTAAATCGTGGAGGTAGGAAGCGGGTTACTGGTGGAAGAGAAAATATCATTTGATCATCCAGTCGGACTCACGTGCTGGCTCAAACAAATAATATGTCTCCATATACATATAGTTTTGAAATGACCCTTAAAAAAATAACCATAAGTTCATCGAAGTTGACCATATGTATTTAAGATATTGTAACGATGGAAAATGTCTTCCGGTAGCGTAACATAATTTCTATTTACTAGAAAAAGAACATCGTTTAGAAGGTATTACGAAACACGATTGTTATTGATATGGTTTTCCCTCCCTATTTTCGAGAAATGGACGAGTTTAAGTTCAACAGAAAGGGTAAACGAAATGAAGAAATGCTTTCCAAGATGATTTTCGCTAGAAGGTATATGGGTCACACCCGTATAAGGAGGTTTGTGATGAAATAACTTCAATAAAGACGAAAATATGGATAATTACAGAGTTTAATTAACATTTGCAAAGTAGTGATATCGGTAAATACTGAATAATGAACTGATACGCATCCTATCAGTATCAATCCTGAATAAAGTTTATATTTCATATTATATACATAACATTTTACTAGTGCCTTTATAACAGTATCCGTTTGACGAAGAAAGTTTCCATTAGAAAACGTTAACCTTAATTTAATTATTGCCTTTTTGTTACACAGCATCTTTATCCACTTTTCTTTAAATGTAAAAAGACAGCTTACAGGAACGACTCCGAGGTATTTGTAAGCCAGAGCTTGGCCATGTGACGGTGGCCTCCGCCAGTGGCGGTGCGGGTTGGGGCAGGCTCCAGGAATTGCGGAGTTGATGAGAGTGCACAGGAGCGAACCATCTTTCCAGAATTCTATGAGATGAGCGTTTGACTGCGTTGACCACATTTGCGGCAGTCGGCCGCTTGCCCATTTCAGGAGACGCTGCCTCTTGCTGAAAGACGGGCAAAGCACTGGAAAGGAGAAAAACGACTTCGTTAGCTGACATAGAATGTAAAGAAGTTATTAATGCAACATTATTAAAGAATGAAAAGGGATGAATCGTGGATACATCTTGTACTGGCGCATGGGAGAGTCTCATTTTGAGGGTTAATATTTCCAATGCTTGTAACTACAATGCAGGTCTTTGTTTATTGAATTCCAATCGGTAGAAATGTATAAAAGGTGTTTATTGTTATTATTATTGCTATTTTAATTATTACGGTGTAGCGAAGTTGTTTTGACTGGTCCGAGGTGTATCGAGAAAACTACAACTTGAAAAAGCTCTCCACAAAGAAATCGGGGGTCAATGAACCTACCTTTGTCTTCATGTACTTGGAAATCTTACAATTCCTTGCAGCATGACAGAGTACATACTACATAAATATCCTATAAAAGAACTTTTAATATCATTTTCTGTTGGTTAGGCTACACAACAAGCACTAAGGAATTGTGAAGGTATACTATTACTAGTATTTTAGGGGGAAATGAATCTGCCTCTCTCCAAAAAGAAAAGAGGAGAATTGAGATTATTTACAAAACAAATTGTGTTTTGTTAGTCTGGGGTAGTTTTTTATTCCAAAAGGAGGTGATAAAGATATTTCTCCAGATTTTCTGTAAGATTTAAGTGTAATATTAATTCATATACTCTAGTTTCATATATTTATATTATAGATGAATGGCTACAACAGGATAATTAACAATAAAAGAGGTAGCTGAATTAAAGCTGGTATGTATTAAGTGGTTAATCAGAGCACTGTTTAATAGAGATTTATATAATTAAGCTGTTGGTTTTGGCTGGGACCTATAATCTTAATGGGACCTGTCGGAAATGCTGGAAAAAAGCTCTTAATCGTAGTCCAGTACAATGTAAATAGGATGGAAAGACAGTCATTCTAGGGAGGCATACTGCAGGAAGACCATACAAGCTCAGTGGAAATATAAGCTGTATAAGCAGAACTTTGGAAGGTACAACTCAAGTACGAATGACAGAATTCAGTGAGGTCGCTGCAATACCAATATTAACAATTTGAAATTAAAGTAATCTTTCCTTAAGAAAGTAGTAAATATAAGTGGTTATAAGAAGGATAAGTATACGCTCTTGAGTGTAAACAACCAAGATAATCTAATTAAAGTCAATAACATTCATAAAGTAAAAACCTATATGCCCAATATTGGTTAAAATTCTAATCAGGGATGTAGAGTCGGAGTCGGAGTCGGGAGTCGGAGTCGAGGAGTCGGAACTTTTTGGGTGGAGTCGGAGTCGAAGTCCGTATAAATTACCCGACTCCGACTCCCACTTTACAATTTTTTTTAATAAAAACACCAAAAGCTAACAAGCTCTTTGTAGTACTGACTATTTGAAGACGGACTCAGGGTTACTAAAAATCATTTTTCTTTATTTATGTTAGTTTATGAAAGTGCACGAACACTATAATATGTTAATTCATAAATCCATAAGTGTGCAGTGTGTTCTAGAATCCGTGTGGTCACCGCTTGTAAATTTAAATTACTACCAAACTATTCAAAAATGCCGACTTTTTCCTTGCACAGCGTAGTAGACGATTTTTCTATTTCTTACCAATAACTGTTTTATGTGATTAACAATAAAACAAGCATAGTAAGTATTATTAGTATTACGTATAACTTCTACCTTTAATAGTGCACCTTATTTTTATGTTTCAACCGTTTCAAGATGTATTTTAAAAGTTAAAACGGTTTCATCATTTTGTTGTATTGTTACTGTTCATGGTGGCTTTGGTTAATTGGCAATGTTCTCTTGTTTATTTTTTTGTGTTGATTTGGCAAAATATAAAAAATATTATTTAAGTCAATGATTTTTAAAATTAAATTACTCCATTAAATTTTATTTTAATTAAATGATTTAAATCTGCTCAATCCTGCTCAGACCTCAGACTATTTGAATTGCCTATGACTCAGTAAACGTGTATTATGTAGGCAGGTAGTAAATGACCCCTTAAGAAAATAATCTACTAAGGAATATAGTTATTGCTGTTAGTTTAGTAGGCAGGTAAGAAGCTTTTGCCATAATAACGGCATTTGCAGGTTTATGAAATTTTGCCAGGAAATGTATTCTTCTTAAAGTAAATTTTATTCTTTTCCTCATTTACGTTTGTAAACCTCTCTGTGTATTTGCACATGAAATCAGTACGTTGCTAGAAACCGTGCATCCAATATTTGTAATTTATTATAGTCAACCACAATCCGCAAAACTACTGAAATTCGTCATGAGCCGGTAAAGTTTATCAGGTAGATGAAAAGGAATGAGGAGGGGGGGGGGGAGTTTCAATATTCTAGTACTGTCGGAGTCGGAGTCGGAGTCGGATTCAAACTACTAAAATATCAGGAGTCGGAGTCGGATTTTTTTACAGACTCCACAGCCCTGATCCTAATAGTGTTAATATAATTTGACATTTGTCAGTTGAACTGTCATTGAAATTAATAATAAATTATACTAAATGGCTTAACCATCGTACATACATCAAACAAGTAGAGACACTTAAGCCAAATGTTGAAACCTGTCTAGAGTGCCAGGGACAGTAACTCGGCGAGTATTTCTAAGCTTGACTATCAGATGACAGCACAACATTCTACCAATTAGAGTCCCTGTATATAGTTATATAAGAGTCGGGCAAACACAAATGTCAGCCGCCATTAGTGTTCCAAAAATAAATGATGCGTTCAAGGCCGGAGTTGTTTTCCTTAGTATGTGTCACTTTGATGAATTTAATTACTTGTCAGTTTGACATTGTCAATAAATGGTAAACTTAATGCATTTACGAAAACTACACTGGTAGGTATCTACCGTTTACCAATTGGTGGTCAGCTGATTTTGCAGTAGATAGATCGGATTGAGTAATTTACGAGCGGTGTTTTGGTGGTGTAGTAAACATATAACCTCTAAAAACTTGTCTCGTAATCGAATCGAACAATATTACGTACGTCATTTAATTGTCATTGTCATAGCCATCCTTCAAATTTCCATTTTAGATTACTGCGCATGCGCAGTGGATCGTAGCCAATCAAAAATTGAACCGCGTTTGCCCGACTCTTATCTTACAATATATACAGGGACTCTACTACCAATCATATGTGACAAAGTAGTGGCGCCATCTGTTAGTACTATCGGAAAGTACCCCCCCCCCCTCAGGAGCCGTTCAAGGTCATCCAAATCGGAATTTTGACATCAAAGGAACCGACAGTGAGTGTCTCTACTTTTTACTTCCTTTTACTACTATAAAGGAAGTATTGGATTCACCCCAAAAATTCGAAATTGAGTTTTCAACAAATCTTCACGTTTTAGAGTCCCCTGATCCCAAAAAACATATTTTTTTTCATTGGTCTGTTTGTCTGTGTGTCTGTCTGTGTGTCTGTCTGTGTGCCTGTGAACAGAATATCTCAAAAACGAAAAGAGGTATGGCATTGAAACTTCATATATAAGTTTTGTGTACTATGTAGATGAGACAGCAAGCTTTTGAAGAAAATCGCATAACCGGAAGTAGGTGTTTACTCTTGTGATTTTTCAGTTTTTTTCGATTTTTTGAAAAACGGCTATAACGATTTTTTTTAAATTTTACATTTTTCTTACATTTTTAATGTGTATTGATGTGAGATAGGTGATTTTCCAGTTGAATACTTCTAAAGTGGGTTTCCTTTGTTTTTTTTTCTATTTTTTTTATTAACTCCTATTTTAAATACAACACCCGGTATATTATTACATTTTTGAATTCACCTTAAAATTCTAGAGAAAATTTGTCTCTTCAACTAACACTCGATTTTGTACCGTTTTTGTAGAATTTGTAATTTTTGAAAATTTTTAACAAATGGTTAAAAATTAAAAATGAAATTTTTGACTAATTATAAGATCACTGTAAAAGGAAGTTGTGTGACTGTATCACACCAGATTTTTTAATATATGTACGCTGGCTTAACCATTATAGAATAACTTATATAAAGCATGTAATGAGAATTGAAAGAACGTCAAAGTCAAGTAATTAGAAAAAGAATGCAAAAGTAGTTTTAGGAGAGGTAATTATATTGAACCAACATACAAATACAATAAATTAACTTCTTATTAGCAACTGTATTGGACAATATATAGGTAAATTATGGAGCTCCAAAATTAGAACATTCCACCTAAATAAAGTTAAACTGATGTATAGATGCATAAACCGTTTTAGTACTGGTTGCTCATTTCAGTTCTCAAAGTCAAGTAAATAAGTTCCTCATATATATTGTTATAATTAAGACATAAAGAAGCAGATATCATTGAACTAGTGAATTGTAATTAGCAGTAATTAAAATGCTTGGCGCCCAATTTTTGTTTGTTTACTCTAAATACAACTCTATATGAGAACGTGAAGTTAAAATGAAATCCCACATTTCTTTACACCCAATTGCAAACCAGATTAAAGCTAGCTGGAGTAAAGAGAAGCATCTAAAGGTAAGTTATCTAGCAGATAATTAACTGTTAGGTGGCACATCCTGACCACGCGTTTGCATAAAGCTTTACAATGAAAATATACAGGATGTAATCTAGCACAGTACGTATATTAAATACGCAACTTATAATAACGTTTTTAAAAATCAACTGGGGGCGCGCCTGATATCAAGCTACTGCTGCAAGAATTTACATTATGTAACGTCATGATAATACACGCAAAAATAAATACATTTGATGAATTGGCCGCAAACAGATCGACGCGACGTGACAAATAGCGCTTAACCCTATTTGACAGAGATGGGCTCGAAATTTGAGTTCTTTAGGTGAATGACGAGCCCCAGACTAATTAGACTATACTATGATACGCTTAAAATCGTAGGCTACATGGACGAATCGGAGGGCCGACTAGCTACAGTTAAGAAGACTTGCAGTTTTTCTAAAATTAGCAAAGGATACTCAAATTAACAGGGCGCCAATGAGTCATTCAATACAACTGAGAAGTCTATTAGCTTACGAGAACTCTTAAACTCCTTAAAATTTAGGTAGTAAAATTGGTTAGATGTGAAACAGACTTAAAAAGATTTGTCACATAAATTATTTGCATTTATCATACATAAAACCAAAGTTAATATGAGCAGGTTGATATTAAGGACGGTGATTCTAATATAACAAGCTAAGCACTCGTCTAAGTTACACGTAAAGCTGAAATTACAGGCGAAAGCTACGAATACAGCTAATTTTATTTTTAAAAGCTAAATTACAAGTTTTAAAGCGCCAGCAATATGTTCCAAGAAATCGCGACCAACAAAGGTTACCCAAGAAATTTCATTAGCGTTAACACATAACAGTTAAAGATTTAAGCTACGAACAATTCTCTTGGTATCAGGTAGTCAGATTAACTTAGCGAGCAATTATACGTTTACGGCGATATCATAGCAGGTTAGAAAAATACGACCACAACAGTAGACATTTAGTATGTTCAGTAAAAGTACAAGTAAAACTTGAATAAAGACTCGGGGCTGATGCAAGTTTAGCCGGTGAATCCAAGGCTACAGAAAAAGTAGTGTACACATTTTCGTGTTTACCTTGAACAGTATAGGTTCACGTTTAGATACTCATAGGATAATACGAAACTGCGTTGAAAAACAAGCAGAAATACTCGACAACCTTCAGTTAGCAAGAGAAGTTGTCAGATATACGACGGAGCCTCGGCCAAGGCTTTCAGAAAACAGCTACAAAACTATGGAGGTCGTCTTCGGCAATAAATGAGAAACAATAACAAAAGCTTTCACTTAACAACTGGGCCTCAGCACTCTCAGCAGTGACTTTGCAAGTCGGCCGCCAAACTAGTAGAACAACCTTTAACAACTCCAGGGTCGCTTCTATAAATTCGTAACGCGAGTGCCTAATTATACTAATGAACGAGAAGGAATAAGCCCACACATACCTTAAGTTCACGGCTGCAGAACTCGATACGCAGGCTGATAAGAATCCACAATTAAGTGCGATGGGTAGACTAAACCCAACAATTTTCATTAAATTAACCTATAATGATCCGCGGAGTGAACTAGGAGACACTATTTTGCCCTCACAGATCACTATGAAAGAGCCCCAAGCTAGTGAAAGGTCAACAACGAAATATTGTTTGCGACCGGCTGAAGGAACGCTAACAAAAATAAAGAAATTAAGTAACAAACGACTTCCGGGATTGGACCGTGTCATGATTGAGGTCGAAAAACTGAACGTTTCGCCCACTTTCGTAAGGGGCTTCATCAGGAGGAAAAACAAAAGAGCACGGTAACTCAACGTGTTAACCACGTCAGAGGGGAAACTCTTTGCAAGGGAAGGGAGAGAAGAGCACGGTAACTCAACGTGTGAACCACGTCAGAGGCGAAACTCGACTGAGTCATCAACTTTGCAAGATTAAAGCATAAAATATTCACCGAATCTGATCTGGTATGGCATATGAAACTTTATTATTGATTAGAATATCTATATCTATGAAGGTAGAATGATTTAGGACCGATATTATATTTCAAATAACGATAATTTATTTGATTAATCATTTATCTATGGAAGATGTATTACTTGCACTATTGAGGTTATCTGCTTCTTCACAAGATTATTTATTCAATAAATTTACAAAGCTATTTAAGCAAAGATTTTCGTGCGTTCACATAAGATATTCGAATTGTTAATACCTACATCGTTATTTTTTGGATACTAGCATAGTTGAAACCATATTACTACCCTTATATTTATAAGAATCTCAACTATTTATGCTTAATATTGCATTTTAATGCGTAATCAGTTTACCTAATCTTATCTTTTTATTTGAGCTATATTTTATAGTCTTTCAGCAGTGTGCTATATGTGCTGTATAGGTGAAATTTTGAGTGAGATTATTTGTCTCACATTCTATTGGCTTTTAGTATTTGGTTTGTAGAGAGGATTTGCTAATTACTTGAAAGGGGTATAATTCAAACTTAGCCCCCCTTTGACTTCCAAAAATAGTTTGGGACTTAGATTAATTTATTAGATTAGATAACTCATTCATACTGTACGCCGATTTAAAGTTCTCCATTTGAAATTTTCCTTTTAGGAAACTTTCCGTTTTGGACAAATTTCATAGCCGCCGTTACTTGCATTTCATTTTTGATCAGATCACATAACTTAGGATAAAATCTAACGTATTCTTCTGCTTTTGAAATGAGATCTCTGATATTTCGTCTCCGGTCTGCGATCCTAGCTGCTGGATAGAGGTAAGAAAACAAGCAGTTGTTAATTTCAAAACGAGACCAACTTTTATCGAGATTTTATTTTATTAGTTCGGAACTTCCGACTTGGGATTCCACAAGTGTAACTTTCTTGCCAGAGTTTCTGCCTTCGAACTTAAGCGCTTCGGTATTGAGGAGTCTAATTCTGATTTTTAATTTCCAAGTTTATTCTGCAGAACGCGGTTGTATTATTCTGCTTTAGTTTGTGTAACTTTAGCTCTGTGCTGCAAATTGAAGTTCTAGTTTTAAAGATAACTTGCTTCCTAATTTTTGATGTTTAAATGTTGAGTTTCGTTGCTTGATTTTGAAACTTCGAGTGAGCAACGAGGGTATAAGCTGCTACTAGATTTCATGTAATTATAGGAAATGTTAAGAGAAAGAAAGTGGTCCAAAAAAGATTGAAACAACAAGGTGAAGATAGGAAAGAAAAAAATAAAAGTTCTTTTGGAAAGGCGAAAGTTAATTGAATTATTTTTAATCGGTGAGCTAACAATGGGGAAATAATACTTCACACTCTGATTGATTCAGAAATTGAAAGAATAAACCAGGAACAAATGATGGATCAAATATTACATAATTACAAAGAAATAAATTTAGTAAGAAACCATTGCTGTGTTTTGTAACTCAGCTTAAACTACACATCAGAAAAGATAGGAAAGTAAGCAACAAGTGCATAATAAACTAAAGCTGTTCTCTGAATGATGCTATTTTTTGACAGTGGTCTATTATGATATGTTTTATCGGACTTTTTCCACTGTCTCGTGTATTTATCACACAACGTTTCGGGAGTTTCTGATCTACTCCTGTCTTCAGGCGAATGAACTCCTGGTTAGTCCTGACAAGGACTGATTTTTGTTGTACGTTTTATCACGTACACTCGTACCTACCTCGGGGTTTGAACCCGGGACTACTGATCGAAGTGAGTACGAGCCTGACACTCTTACTACTAGGCCACCAGCGCGGTTATATATTTTAGTTATAAACTTATATATATATGTTACCGCTGTATTCGCAGTAGACTATTTTTGTAATTCTCTGGTGTGAAAGAGGGAATACCCCTAAGACCGATAGTTAGTTATATAAATTCACCATGCCATCCTCTATCAAAGTTTCTGTTTACAATAATATCTCCACTAGCGGCTAAAATAACATCCGCCGTGAAAAATACTGAAGACTTTGTAGACAAGATCAAACAAACTCACATAGCTCGGAATAACGTCATGGTGAGCTTTGACATAGTAAGGATGACACACTTGCCGAACGCACAGATCTACAAGTAGATACAATGATGGGAGCTGTTAACGATCTGCATTAAGACCACATACTTCCAAACAGCCGAGCAGTTTTACCAACAAGAGTTTGGAGTGGCCATGGGATCTCCACTATCTCCAGTAGTCAGTAATATCTACATGGACGACTTTGAAGAACGGGCTATATCTCAATATTAGAATAAGCCTAGTCTATGGCTGCGATACGTAGATGATAAAATGGCCCCATGGAAAAGAGACGCTCGACGACTTCCTGGAACATCTCAGTAATCAAGCCCACTCAATTAAGTTCACGATGGAAATAGAATCGGAAGGAAAACTTCCATACCTAGACGTACTAGTCCAGAATATTGGTGACAAAGTATAAACCAAGAAGACTGTACTAAGAAGAAATAACTTGCGTTTCGAGGCGGACCGCTAAAAGTTGACAAATATGGCGGTTGTCGTGTACTATTATCCATTCACAAAACTCGTGAACTGTCAATGTCAAATATTTGCTAGTGTAACTGGAAATTCGGACCATGTTTTAACAATTAATAACACACTTCAAATACACTCCATTTGATTAATAACCGTAAACTGACTTTTAGCCGCGATTACAGGTTAATTTAGCTCGCTTCCAACTCTCGAAAGGCAGCGAAAACAAACGAAAGTGACCGAAGATAGTACACGATGTCGACAGCGCCGCGACGACTATCCCCGGCATAGAGGCCGCTTTTATATACAGCCGTCATAGGAAGTTTTACCTCCTTATTACAGTCTTCTTGGTTCAAACAAAGGTAAAGTCTACACATGATCCTTTTTCTGTGACGTCAGAAATAACAGAACATAGCGTTTAAAACGTATGTCTCATATTACAGAGCGATTCAAAAAGATCAATTAAATCGCAGGTAGTAGATTTAGAAAGAATTTTTTACATATACCTAACCTTTAATGTAAGGGATGCTCTAAATAGCACATTATTCAAACCAAGACATTCTTGACTTATGTAATCCGATGTTTCTCCTCTTCGAAGAAATCCCTAACGCTTAAAATAAAATTTTAGGCTCGTTCGCTTGCTTGTTGTTGCGCATTATTTTACTGTCATTTGGACAAATGTCACATTGAAAGTATTATAAAACAAGCCATACTTAAAGCGGACCTCACCAAAACTGCTGATTTTTGGTTTCGTCCAGTTTCTTAGGTATAGTTAAATATAGAGAGAAAACTGTTACGTCACAGCAAAAGGGTAATGTGTAGATCTTATATCAAAAACCAACCCATACGGGGAGATACCTACACTACGATTCTAACCACCACAATAGCGGGAAACGTAGCGTCGCGGGATGCCTATATAGCCGAGCCAAGGCCATATGCTTGGAGAAAGAAGACTTTAAACGGGAAATTGAGATAATCACAGAAATGTTGCAAGCTAATGGCTACCCAAAAAGAACTCTAAACCAAACGCTAAAAGAGATGGAGAGAAATACAACACCGGCAGGGGATCCGAAGAGTTTCCGACAAACTGAGAAGACTCGGAAACAGTTTCAACATAAGAACTGCCTTTAAGTCCACAACAACTCTAAGAGGCATGATGACGCATACCAAGCTTCAGAACGAAGATCAGAGTTCAAAGAACTGTATCTACAGCCTACCGTGCGAGTGTGGAAGACAATACATAGGGAAAACACAACGACCCCTACGAGTAAGATTATCAAAACACCGCAAAAATATTAGAAAGGGCGAAACCATCAAATCCAAGATCGCAGAACACGTCTGAAACGAAGACCACCACGTACAATGGGATAACGCATCAATTGTTGCTAAAGAGAAAAAATAGATTCCGTAAGAAGCTGAAAGAAGCTAACGGGTGTTCATAAACAGTCGTCATCCCAGTTGCTTTGAAAAACAAAATGTTATGTCTTTGATTAATTCGTGCAACACAATGAAACGTCATTGAGTTCTGTCATAGCGCATTTTTTCTCAATTTTAATAGACCTACTGGGATGACGACTGTTTATGAACACCCGTTATAGGCTAGCGTAGAACTAAAGCCCATTTGGATGCCACTGCTGCGCAGAGAATTACAAAAATAGTCTACTGCGCATACAGCGGTAACAATATATATATATATATATATATATATATATATATATATATATATATATATATATATATTTATATTTATCTAACCGCTTACACAAGCCCATTTCCCCATATTCTCCTTACGTTGTCAGACCAAAATCGACGTTCCCAGACCCGGCTATGGGTGTGGTAACGTTTTTCAATGCTATGTGCATGTACACCTCCTAGAGGGTGTGGGGAGTAATTTTCAGGGGGGTCTGAAAAAGCGGTATAATATCACAACATACACAGATTTAGTTCACCGATCGTCCGTGTAGACGGCATATTAATTCGTATGTATTTTTATACAAAACGCTACCAGACCTGTCATGTTTTACAGACCTTGGCAGACCATAAATGCGGCAACGCTGTAAATAAGTATCGGACGTGTTTATTGAGTGATAACCGAATTTTTAACTTCGTCAGCGTTAAGCCGACGCAGGTGAACAATCTCGGGAGTCAAGACCTTGATTGTTTTGGTATAAACCGGATGTTAATTCGGCAGAATTCTTTTTTGTTTAAAGCCAGAATTGTAGTAAGATATGCTTACAGCCGTATTCATAGTCGTTCGCCAGCGGCTCGCCGGCGAGTCGCCGGAGTTTCGTTATGAATAGTATGTTGGCGGAACTGTACGTCTATGTCAAATTCGAGGTTAGCAAGTTAGATTTTGTGTCAATTTCTGTCAAAACTGACGGAAAAGCTAACCTGATAACCTCGAATTTGACATAGACGTACAGTGCCGCCAACATACTATTCATAACGAAACTCCGGCGACTCGCCGGCGAGCCGCTGGCGTACGACTATGAATACGGATGTTAGTCTTGTAGATGTTTCAATTTACCCAAGACTCGGTTGTCAGTTACATTTCTGTTTATAAAACATATTAACGAGTAACGATGATATAGATTATAGATCGTTTGCCGAGTACTCAAGCAGTAAGCCAAGTGATGCTTGTAAATTCTCCAAACGGCAGATTAATTGAAATTCAGATTATAGTCACAGTAGCTGTAGCTACCGGTGTTCAAACGTGTTCCATCGAACACGGGCCCGGGCCCGCGAGGGGCCAGTAAAAACAAAAAGTATAAGTGGTTCTTACAAATAAAAATCTGGTGTGATACATGCACACAACTTCTTTTTACAGTGATCTTATAATTACCCAAAAGTTTTATTTTAAATTTTTAAGCATTTGTCAAAAATTTTCAAAATTGAAAATTCTACAAAAACGGTACAAAATAGAGCGTTAGTTGAAGAAACAAATTGTCTCTAGAATTTTAAGCTGAATTCAAAAATGTAATAATATACCGAGTGTTCTATTTAAAATAGGAGTTAATAAAAAAATAGAAAAAACAAAAGAAATCCATTTTAGAAGTATTCAACTGGAAAAAATCACCTATCTCACACCAATACACATTAAAAATGTAATAAAAATGTAAAGTTTCAAAAAAATCGTTAATCGTTTTTGAAAAAATGAAAAAAACTGAAAAATCACAAGGTAAACACCTACTTCCGGTTTGAGATTTTCTTCAAAAGTTTGCTGTCTCATCTACATAGTACACAAAACTTATATATGAAGTTTCAACGCCATAGCTCTTTTCGTTTTTGAGATATTCTGTTCACAGGCAGACACACAGACAGACAGACCAATGAAAAAAATATGTTTTTTTGGGATCATGGGACTCTAAAACGTGAAGATCTGTTGAAAACTCAATTTCGAATTTTTGGGGTGAATCCAATACTTCCTTTATCGTAAAAGGAATTAAAAATTGAAAATTTGTGTACCGCAAAATATAAACTATATTAATTTCCTTGGGGTCCTAATTCAGTTGAACATCACTATTTCACTAATTGTCGTGTTGGTCATCCAGACACGATGCTCTGTTGTCTTTAAGATACAGGTACGTTGTGTACAGAAAGCGTTGACAAATATTTTAGTAAGATCCAATAACAAAACAGAAGTCGATGAAGCCAAATCAATTAAAACAAAATTAGAAATGTACGAAACAATATTTTAAATAGTTTTAGAAAGTACGATTTTAAATATCTTAGATGTGGTGTCAAAGGTCTTGCAGGGTTAAAAACAAAATTTGCAGCAAGCATCGAAGCTTTTTGAAAAACTATTTAAAAGCATCATGAACCTTAGAAATCAGTTTGATGAATTAAAAAATGAAACTGATAATGTTGCTATTGAGTGGGGCATTACAGCACAATTTAGCAGTAAAAGAATAAGCATAAGGCGACCAAAAATACATTTTAATTTAAAAAATAATCACCAAGTCGTAGAAACAAAAGAAGGTGTTTTTCGAATTAATGTATTTTACAAGAATCTTGATATGATCATAAGTCAGATTAAAAGGAGATTTGCCGGCTTACACGAAGTGGTAAGCAACTTCAAAATTTTAACGAAATCTGTACTTTCCAACTATTCCGATGCAGAATTGCGGCAGGAAGCAGAGATGCTTCAGAAAAATACCCTCATGACATTTCAGAAAATTTTCAAAATCAAATTTTCTCGTTCCGAGCCTTGTTTAAAGAAGATGTACAACAAATTGGTGACGTTCTTAGTTTATCAAAATGTATATCTGTGAAAAAATCCTCGTCAAGTTCAAGTTTTACCGACATCTTTACAGCGTGCTTTTGTTTTTGACCATACCAGTAACCGTTGCGTCAGCAGAGAGATAGTTTTCTAAATTAAAAATAATAAAATCATATTTATCTACGACCACCACTAAAAGTAGGCCTTTTAGCTCTAGCTTGTTTCACTAAAAGTGACGTTTTGTAGTTTACCGTGGTTAAAGAAATCAGCTGTTTACTTTTAGCCCATGTGCATGTAATGAATACAGTCATATGTGGAGTATTAATAATTACATTTCGTAACTGACCTTGCCTACTGTCATTCGCAAACATTCGGCCGCGTGGGATGGCCTACTGTTTATTATGACATAAATTAGTTGTGTCGTAAATGCAAACCTTTGTTAAATCGACATTTATGGATTAATAATAGTAAAACTAAGGTCGTAGATAAAATATTATATGCAACGCGTGCCAAAAGTCGTTTATGCACGAGACATGTTATGAAACTCAGCCTTCGGCTTCGTTTAATAATTTTCATGTATCGTGCATAAACGTCAACTTTTAGCACTTGTTGCATAAATAGCTATTTTCTACGACCACTACTAAAAGTAGGCTTTTTAGCTCTAGCTTTTTCACTAAAAGTGACGTTTTATAAATCAGCGTGTTAAACGTGAAATCAGCTGTTTACTTTTAGCCTATGTGCTAAAGTAAACAGCTGGTGTGGAATTTAGAATTTTGAACTGGCAATAAAATGTTTGAACACGGGCCCGCGATTTCCTCGCTACGTCACTGCCTAGTCAGTTGCAAATGTTCAAAAATACCACATCGAAAGAGGTGTACTCAATTTAGGTAATGTATGAATAGATCTTCATTTTTGGAGTATGCAACTTGCACAGATATTAAATCAAATGTATGAACTGTAGCATTAATAAAAGAATATTCTACGTATTTAGAATTATACATTGTTCTTTATGGTTAGTGTGCTATTAGATAATCAAAGAAACCTACAAACATTTTGGAGCTAAACATTTGCAACTACAAATTTTCAGGGGTGCTCTATTGACCTAAAACTGACAACCTCTAATAACGTTTGATTACGCCGGAAGCAGACTTTAACTTCTTTATTTTAAATGATATGCCATATTTTTTATGCTATATTTCTTGATAAGTTTTGCGCGCCTTTAGTTATGAAAAGTTAAGATAAGTACGGCAATTATTACTGTTGCTCATAACCAATTCTTAGAATTAACGTCCGCAACAATTTGCAAACTCTGAATTTACTAAAATACAAAATTAAATGCATGACGAAGTTGTTTAGTTTCTTCTAGCAGCGTTAAAGGTAACGCGCTTTATTTTGATAGCTTCAATGATTACAAACTATTTTGTTTCCACTTGTTTTTGGGAGTTTTCTCAACTTTTTCACGTTATATGAAAAAGCATAACGCAGATACTATAAGTACAAAATAAAATATAAAAAAGCAACAAACATGTATATTTAAAACAAACTAATAACGAAAAAAAAATACATTAAAGCGTGTAAAAGCAATATTAAAAAAACATACTTGACATTTGACATAATAGGCAAGCTTATTAGGCACTTGATGAATCGCCTTCTTATTCCTTTTTACATTGATTTCATGTAATACATAGTAAGTAAAACAGTTGAATATATTACTGTTGCAAAATATGCTAGTATGAAGAAAGCTATTAAAGTACGGCATTCATCTTTCTTCGGTGCAATATTATTTTTCACGTGCCGTTTAAAGAAATTAAGAACTATTTGTTTCTTCTTAGCCTCGAATACGATTGCCTTTTCTGATTGCATGAAGGACCATCAGATGTAGATATAGAAGTGATTTTCTGATGTGAAGAATCGGGAACTTCATCAGGTTCACCTCCATCTGATACCTCATAAAGTTCATGAGTTTCCCCATGTTCAACAGACTGCTCGGATGTCAAGTCTTTAGTTTCGGTTTCCTTTTCATCATCTTCGATGACATCTTCACTTATTTCAATATCTGCCAAATTTTTACTTTGTAATTCTGCACCCTTTCCTGCATTTAAAAGTAACAAAACTTTTGCTACTTTTGCCGTCTGATATACATCTTCGGTAAGTCTGTAAAAAAAACATTAATTTAATTCTAAGTTGGTATATGTTGAAAAACTTTTTGTATGGAAATGGAAAAATGTCAAGCAATGTTTGTAGGTCTAGTGCAGGATTCTTTTTTCATATTTATTTTGCATCCATACATAACCATAACCTTAATTTTATTTCACATCGTATACAATTGTTCTTATTTATACACGGTATATATTATTTATTGTACTGTAGTCAATTCTAACGGGTGTTCATAAACAGTCGTCATCCCAGTAGGTTTTGACTTCAGAAACGTATGTCTATTAAAATTGAGAAAAAATGCGCTATGACAGTACTCAATGACGTTTCATTGTGTTGCACGAATTAATCAAAGACATAACATTTTGTTTTTCAAAGCAACTGGGATGACGACTGTTTATGAACACCCGTTATTATTTCAAACGAACACTCTTTATAATTTAAACTTTGGATTCCTCGATTCTTTTTGTCAATATCAATAAAAGCATTATTTGTGATAGCGATAAGCAGTAAGGAAGATTGGTCAAATGTCAAATTGATTAAAAAAGTTAAAATACCTTAAAAATATTAAGTTGGCACAATAGTTTAATAATGAAGTTTACTTAAAATTAGTTCATGAACCCAAAACCCAAGTAATATATAGGGTGTTCCGTTTGGAATGTCAAAGTGACTATAGTGAAACAACTATTGGACACTGTATCTAAATCATAATAATTTTATGTGATGCACAGTCAAAAATAAGTTTGTGTTTAGTCCTATTTGCTATTTGCTAAGACGAAAAATACATTCGTAACAAAAAAAAATCCCCTACTAGGCAAACAGGCTGTACATAGATAAGTAAAAATTTACATATCTTTAAGTGGCAATGCTTTGGAGTATGAAGTAAGAAAACGATATTAGTCAGTATTGATACTACATCTGGAGTAATCGTACGATAAAAAAAAAGTTCGTTTATCCGCAAACGTCACAAAAGTGACAACTTATTTGTCTTTATTGACAAGGTAAAAGTGTCACTTTATCTGCCTAAGCAGACAAAATAGCGACTTTTGCGTACTTTATCTGCCTAAGCACACAAAATGATTGCTCTCTTTCTTTCTTTCTATGTTTGTTCGCCATCTCCTCCGAAGATACTGGACCGATTAAATTGTATGATGGCTTAACATTTTGCTAATTTTTAGAATTAGTTCGTAGGCCGGTTTTTCTTTTCAAAAAAGTACGAAAAAGTTTTAATTTAAATAAACCTTTAAGCAGCGGATCGGAGCATCTGTCGCCGTGGGTTATGGTGTGACAGCTGCTGTGGCCGTGTGCTATTAGCACGGGTGATTCAGTATGTTCATATATCATTACTAAGAGCACTCTAATCATTACAGTTGCGCGTTATCTGAACAACAGAGGTTGGCGCAGGGGTACAGTGTTAGCCTGAAATTTACCTGAATACGTTTGCGGATAAAATAGTATATGTTATTCGGAGTAAAAGTGACTTTATGTGGCTTAGCTGAATTATTTGCCTCACTAACGTTCGGCTAAATAAACTTCAGCTTCGCCACATAAAGTATCACTTTTACTCCTAATAACATAATCTACTATTTCTTGCTTTGCAACCTGACGTCATTATTTTTTATCTTTCTCTCTCTTAACTGAAACGAGTGAAACAAAAAAAGGTTAAGAAACATCGTGTCTGTTTATAATCAGATAGCGCTTTATTGTCAAATATTCAGATATTTACATGTCACTTTTCTTAAGTCAGTGTCAAACTGTTTAATTGTGGGTTTGTAATAAAATAACTTTACAATACATATTATATACGCAGTATGGGCAAAACACCCAGACTCAGCGAACAAGCGCAACAACTTGTAGAAAACGTAATTGCTTTCTTTCAAATGGAGAAAGATTTGGGTGCACCGTATGAATTTGGGAACGTGTGCGTTAGAGCCACTAAAGCTTTAGGAGTAAGTGAAAGTAGGGTTAAAAAAATTAAAAGTAAAGGCGTGACTACTGACAGTGCTTATAAGAAACACGTGGCAGAATCAACATCTAAGCACAAAAAGAAAATCCATGAAGATACAGCTACTAGTTCGATCAGAGAGGTTGTATATAAAATGTATGCCGAAAAGAAACATGTAACTCTAAATACAATTCAAAATAGAATGAATGAGGAATATTGTGGGGAGCATGTCCTTTCACGATCGTTTATACATAAATATATAACAAAAATTGATTTCAAATGGCAAAGAGGTGATAACAGAAGATTTTTGATGGAACAATCTCATATACTTCTTAAAAGAAATACATTTTTAAGAGAATAGTTATATTAATAATTTGAATTCTGAACATCCCTTTACGCCGGTATTTGTAGATGAAACATGGATTTTCAGCTAAGGTTCATTTCGTATGCAGTGGCAGGATGGTACATTGGCAACTGCATGCCAAAAAACTTCTCAGGGATCTCGTTATATCATAGTACATGCTGGAAACAAAAATGGTTTTGTTAGAAATGCTAGTTTAGTGTTTAAGAGTGGGTCAAAAAAAGGAGATTATCACGACAGCATGAATCGACAAAATTTTGAAAAGTGGTTTAAAGAAAAACTTGTTCCAAATTTAGAAGCAAGATCTCTTATAATAATTGATAACGCTAGTTATCATTCTGGTTTAGAATTCGGAATCCCCAATAAGTCATGGACAAAGGCAAAATTAATACAATGGTTGCAAAAGAAGAACATAGACTTTTCAGAATGCGCCATGAAAGATACTATATGGAACACAGTAAAGCAGCACAGGAACACAAATAAAATCTATCATCTTGACGAGTGGGTAAAACAGTTTGGGCATAAAATCCTGCGTCTTCCACCATATCATTGCCATTTTAATGCAATAGAGATGGTGTGGTCGGAGTGTAAACGACTGTATGATAGCAGGATATCCTCTACATCTGCGTCAACGGATGAAATTGTGTTAAAAACTTGGAATGCTGCCTTAGAGTCTGTGTCAGTGGAACATTGGAAGAATTATACCGACCACTGCCAGAAGGAAATAACCACAGCTTGGGAGAATCAGAGAGTAATAGACGTTGGAGATATTGTCCCGGTCGTTATCAACATAACAGAAGATTCCAGTTCTTCAGATTTATAGGTTTCTGAAGACGATTTCTAATGATGTTTTTTTGTTATATTTTAATACATTTTCTAAATAAACTGCTCATTTCCTGTTCATTTTCGTGGGTAACTTTATTATGTTATCTGGGACTTTGACTGCAATAGGACAGAAAATTGTTTATTAACGCTTTTTTGACCTTAAATTTGACATTTATGTTTGCCAACGACATGTGTCAGATGTTCATTTTGAGATTATGAGTAATGGCTATGCATGAAAAGATAAAAGACATACGTGCACTCAGTAAATGTGAGTTCATTAGTGACGTCAGGTTGCAAACCAAGAAAACGAACTATACTGGTATCGATACTTGTATTCCGCCTTATGAATAACTAAAAAAGTTCTTGAATTGTAGTGTAAACTCGCT
Organism: Agriotes lineatus; assembly: GCA_940337035.1. Lineage (NCBI taxonomy): Eukaryota > Metazoa > Arthropoda > Insecta > Coleoptera > Elateridae > Agriotes > Agriotes lineatus. The sequence continues at coordinate 241,347,746 of OW679194.1, read as the reverse complement.
AATCCTTGTTCTGTTACTTGCCGATAAAATTCTAAATGTGTCTTCTCCGTGTGCCCCATGAAGCGCGCAATCTGCTCCATTTCTTGTTTTTCAAAATTCATAAGTTGTATCGTACCTAGCAATCTGCCTTCTAAACTTTGTACTAGTAAGGAGATTTGGAATTTTTGCTCCACATTTAAAAGAAAATATTCTTAATATCGACGGACCACACATCCATCTGTCACTCGAACCTGGATTGGCAAAAATATAGTTGTTTGCATTGGGAACTATGTCTGTAGTTCTTCGAATTTCTAACAAGAGGTCAATGATATTTTGCATTTTTTTTGTAAATAAGATCGGAACTGGTTTGCTGCCCTTTCCAAAAACTACAACACGCTTCAACGTTCCGCTTATAGTTTTCTCTAGCTCTGAAAGTGAACTTATACATTCTTCCTGATTTGTCCTTGAATAATTTCTGTTGTAAGTTTCGATGTCTAAGAACTGCACCTCACCAATTCTTTTGCGATTGAACACTAAAACCATAGACAAAGTACATTCGGACAGAAGTTTGTAATTTTTTGGGACATCTTCGTCCATTTTTAATTTCTCGTATGCTTCATCTGCTCGAGTCGTGATGTAATTGTTAAACGCATTAACGTCCTCTGTTAAGGGAAGTAGCTTGTGCGAATGAAGGAAGTGAAGTTTTAAATTCATGAGGCAACCCAATTTTTGAAAATTCTCGATCATTTCTTCGTAATTTGGATTTTTTTTGTTTCCTAGAAAATTAGTAATGATATCTTAAGATATCCATGCTCCCAGTTCTATGTCGTTTAGTTTTTTGTCGAATTTCTTATGCTTCATTAATTTTCTTATATAGCCGCTAACAAAAATTCCTTCCTCCAATTTAGCTTCTGACAAAAAATGGAATATTTCGTGCAAATATTTGAAACCTTCTCCTTATTTATCACATCTCAACAATTGCTTCATAGTACCGAGTTTTACATATAAAGGGGGCAATAAAACTTTATCAGGTGGTACCAAATTCTCTCTTTTTTATTTTTATTTACTGGTTCCAGGTTAGTTCTCGCAGGCCAGTTTTTCTTGTATAGTGTTGCACCCTATTTCTGCTGTCCCACTCACATAAAAAGCTCGGGTACTTTGTATAACCACTTTGCTGTCCCAGTAATAAAGTAAGAACTTTTAAATCTCCACATCTCCATCCATGCTGCTCGTAGTTGATTTTAGTTAAAACGTTTTCCAAAATTGTGGTTGTTCTCTTTCAAACGTACAGAATGAGCAATAGGCAAGGAAGCATATTTATTACCATTATGAGGTAGTGCTACTTTTAAGCTTCGCTTAGAAGAGTCAATCTAAAGTTCCACTCGTTCACATCATATTCAGTGATATACATTCTCAGTAAGCCCGAAATAGCTTTACAATAGACAACAGCTCCAACCTTAAAAAAATGTATGAAATCCTTCTCTCTATTGCGTGCGATACCAAGAAAATGAAGCGCCAGGGGAAAGTAACTTCTCCTATAATCTCGAACAAATGAACTGCATTTTTTGGGAGTCTTAAATCTCTTGTTAAGTCATTCAGTTCTGACTGGAGAAATCACTGTGAATCGTCAATCTATCCTTCAAAAACAGGTTCTTTGTTGTCTTCGTTTTCAATATCAGACCTTGAATGTCCCATATAGGTTGTGTCCATATATGAAGGAGATGGCTAAACAGTGTCTGAATCACAGAGCACAGGATGTGTTACTGATTGGACATTTGGATAGAGGATTTCATTTTAGCTTGTAACATTGCAGCAGCAAAAGTAGCAGTCTTTTATGTGGTTTCGGAGTTGTCTCTCTTCCAGGGGCTTTACTATATTAAAGTAGTTCTTCTTGCCTTTTGACCAGAGTTCTAGAACGCATGTGGAAGTCTGGTACTTAGTAAATGTCTATCTAATTAAGTTTAATTAATCCATCAGAATATGCTCCATACGCGTTTGGGGTCTAGCAACAAATTTAAGAAGGCCAAAATTGTCGTCAAGCCTGCTTCTATAGAATACACCGAGAAAAAATAAAAATCGAAATAATGAAAAAACCTGACGTGATGGAATTCTTTCGCAATTTGTCCCGTAATCAACACCCAAATATGTACTGAAATCACTAATCAAATCTTAGGGAGAGAATTCGTTGCAGGTCTGTGTAATTTAGTTCAAAAGCGTTCCTTTAAAGCACCAATTTAAACACGTATAAATTGTGCCGCATCCTATAATTCACTTACGCGTTTGTTACTTTAAAAATACCGTACACAAATATTTACCATTCTTGTTCAGTGCACGCCCAAAACTTACGTTTAAAGTTACCTTGAAGAAAATAATTATTTTCGTATTTTTTTCCCGTGGATGACACCATAATTTTTTTAACAGCAACTCTATTTTTTGTAACTGGAATGACTGGACATGTTACCAAACAATTTTATGGTTATAGTATCACCACAGTGGTTGTACATCCTTCGCAAGACTAACACAATTTAAGATAAACTGGCGAAATAACGCAAGTTAAGTATGAGATACATTGGCGTAGGTTAAAATAAAAGCGACAATAAAATAAAAACGATGTAAATAATTACAGTTACAATTTGGTAAAAAATTATGAAAATTATCGTTTAATATCTTAACAAACGTGCCACCTTCCGCAAGAATGCAAAATTTAGTTTATACATTAAAAGCAGTAATACTACGGATATCAATGAATTACTTTTATTTCAAAAATACTATCGCTTATAACTTTCAGCAGTTCGCTGTTTGTAAATTAGTCATACATAATATTAATAGGTGTGCTAAACGGTCTTACCAATCCCGAAATACTGGCAACATTGCCGGCATTATTAACGTCGGTAGAATGTCTCGACGAATACACACACGGCTTGGGGAGGCTGTTACATATACTGGATTCAACAGCGTTAATTCAATGTGGAACTTTTTTATATACCAAATATCTTTACCCTTCTTGGAATGCCCTAAGAGTGCTTTTTAAAAAGTGTTTATTTTTATATAATACTAGTGAGTCACCCGAACTACGCTTCGGTTCACTAAATTAAGAGAGATTTATTAATATAAATTTTTAAAAAAGTATGCTTTGGCCGGGAATCGACCCCGGGCCGCCCGAGTGGTAGGCGGGCATTCTACCGCCAGACCATTATGCTTGGTTGAATGAACAGCTGCTGTAATAGCATATGGACATAGTGAATCACCCGAGGCACCAGCTGCCGCAGCACAGCCCACGCCCATAGACGAGATTTAAAACTTTTCCGCACTGTTTTTGAAAATAAAAACCGGCCTACGATCTAAGTCTAAAAATTAGCAAAATTTTAAGCCATTGTCCAACGTAATCGGGCCAGTATCTTCGGAGGAGATAGCGAACAAACAGACACGCAAACATACATACACGCAAACATACAAAGAGAGCACCGATTTTATGTTATAAGATACTCCCCCCGGATAATTACAACTGGTGGGTCTGAGGTTTTCAGATGAATGTGGTGGGTCTGAAAACGTCCGTTGGATAAATATATAGGCTATAGTCCGTTTTTTTCCTATAAAAATTTTCAAGGCCATGTTAAAATTGGCAAAACTGCTTTTTTTAAATTATTAGAAAATTTATTTTCGTCAGGTTTTCTGTAAACGACTTTTGTCACTTGGACATTTAAAATTAAATTGTCAGTTTTTCTTTTTTGAAACTGAATACGTGTAAAAAAATCTGGTGTGATACACTCACACAACTTCCTTTTACAGTGTTCTTATAATTAGTCAAAAATTTCATTTTTAATTTTTAGCCATTTGTCAAAAATTTTCAAAAATTACAAATACTACAAAAACGGTACAAAATAGAGTGTTAGTTGAAGAGACAAATTTTCTCTAGAATTTTAAGGTGAATTCAAAAATGTAATAATATACCGGGGGTTTTATTTAAAATGGGAGTTAATAAAAAAAATAGCAAAAAAAACAAAAGAAACCCACTTTAGAAGTATTCAACTGGAAAATCACCTATTTCACATCAATACACATTAAAAATGTAGTAAAAATGTAAAGTTTAAAAAAAATCGTTAGAGCCGTTTTTGAAAAAATCGAAAAAAACTGAAAAATTACAAGAGTAAACACCTACTTCCGCTTATGCGATTTTCTTCAAAAGCTTGCTGTCTCATCTACATAGTACACAAACCTTATATATGAAGTTTCAATGCCATACCTCTTTTCGTTTTTGAGATATTCTGTTCACAGACACACACACAGACACACACACACAGACAGACCAATGAAAAAAAATATGTTTTTTGGGATCAGGGGACTCTAAAACGTGAAGATCCGTTGAAAACTCAATTTCGAATTTTTGGGGTGAATCCAATACTTCCTTTATAGTAAAAGGAAGTAAAAACGGAATCTTTTAAAATTAAATGTAGTGAAGTGTGCAGAGGAGCTGTTGGATCTGCATCTTAACACACCAGAAGAAGACGTTTATGAAAGATTAGCAAGAGCTTTTGATGTACATAGAACTTTAATGCCAGATTTTAAATTTCCCACCAATTTTTAGTTCTATAAAGTTACTAACGCAAATTTTGCCAACATATTTTTTTAAAGGAATCCAAGTTATGCCAACATAAACCCTAAATTCTTTGACCTTGAAAATTTTTATCGGAAAAAAACGCACTTTACACGGTTTTCAAAGTTAAGTCGGCACTATTGCTAACTTCGTTATTATTGGAGCTACAAAGTCAGTTACGTAGGCAAAGTAGTTGTATTTTTTTCACCAATTACGATGGTATTAAAAAAAATCTGGTGTGATACACGCACACAATTTCCTTTTACAGTGATGTTATAATTGGCCAAAAATTTTATTATAAATTTTTAAGCATTTGTCAAAAATCTTCAAAAATTGCAAATTCTACAAAAACGGTGCAAAATAGAGCATTAGGTGAAGAGACAAATTTTCTCTAGAATTTTAAGCTGAATTCAAAACTGTAATAATATACCGGGTGTTCTATTTAAAATAGGAGTTAATAAAAAAATAGGAAAAAAAACAAAATAAACCCATTTTAGAAGTATTCAACAGGAAAATCACCAATCTCACATCAATACACATTAAAAATGTAATAAAAATGAGAAGTTTGAAAAAAATCGTTAGAGCCGTTTTTGAAAAAGTCGAAACAAACTGAAAAATACAAGTTACAAGAGTAAACACCTACTTCCGGTTATGCGATTTTCTTCAAAAGCTTGCTGTCGCATCTACATAGTACACAAAACTTATATATTAAGTTTCAACTCCATGCCCCTTTTCGTTTTTGAGATATTCTGTTCACAGACAGACAGACAGACAGACAGACAGACAGACACACAGACAGACCAATAAAAAAAATGTTTTTTTGGGTTCAGGGGACTCTGAAACGTGAAGATCTGTTGAAAACTCAATTTCGAATTTTTGGGGTGAATCCAATACTTCCTTTATAATAAAACGAAGTAAAAACGTTCACGAGTTTTGTTAAAAAGTTTTATTTTTTCAAATGGGACACTCAGTATACAACATTCACAATCGATAGGAAGTTGAATTCTGAACAAAAAGTTTCCTATGACCTTTTATCCTAATGTCAAAAATGACAAAGGTATTGATGATTTTTCAAATTCGTTAAGGTGACTGTGTTAGTGGTAACTTTGCCTTACCATAAAATAGAAATTAAGAAGAATATCCATGAAACAATATCGTTTATTTCAAATTATTCTATGAACTTAAAAAAAACAAAATTCAAATTAGTTGCTCAAAAACATCACCCTCTTGCTCCAAGTAATTTTGAGCCGGCTTGTAAAAGCTCCTAGTGGTTCTTTTTGACATAACTCGTGAACGCGATGTTCAATTTATATTCCGGTTTCACCATCGTAATTGGTGAAAAAAATGCTACTACTTTGCCTACTTATCTGACTTTGTAGCTCCAATAATAACGAGGTTAGCAATAGTGCCGACTTAACTATGAAAACCGTGTATATACATTTATAACTAAAATATGTAACCGCGCTGGTGGCCTAGTGGTAAGAGTGTCAGACTAGTAATCACAGCGATCAGTGGTCCCGGGTTCAAAAAATTCAAAGACGGCAGCCCTTAAGCAAACTACAGAGAAACAAGGAAATACTCTTAACTGAAAAGGAGAACTTGTGGCAATATGGGTAAAATATTTAAAGAACTGCAAATCGCGCTATAAATACATAAATTAAGACTAAGATAAAGGGACAGTCAGTATACAGAGTGTTATGGAAATGAGTGCAAATATTTTAACCAGTGATAGAGCTCACCAAAATGAACAACTTTTCTATTTATCGATTTTCATTTAATCGTATATTTTCTCAATCATTTATCTCCCCTAAATTTGACGAGCCGCTCGGTAAGCAAATCTAAGTTAAAAGTGAACGACACAAGTATATTAAAACTGCAAAGTTCTTGCACAAAAATATGCGGTCAATAACTTACATACCTCAATAATACATAAAATACGTTGGTGAGCAGATGTGAACTAAACGTTTTATCAGTACCTATGCAGTTTGTGTTAGTTTGCATATCAAAGAAATGTTTTTGTGTTTTGTGCCATTAAATTAAAATATTCTATAGGCGGGTATGCATTTTCAGAAATTTTAACTAAGTTTTGAGGACGTTTTCGAAAAAATGATAAATGGAGAAGTTGTTCAGTTTAGAGAGTTCTATTACAGGTAAAAATATTTGCACTAATTTTCATAACACCCTGTATATGGGCATAAACTGAAAACATACTGAAGTGAAGCTAAAAAGACAGAAAATCTGTAATAAGAAAAAAATAATATTTTCTATACCTAGTGGGTGAAATGTATGTACTTGTAATCAGCATTTATCATCAATAGCTTGCTAGCATTTTTGAAATTTCTGCATAGTAGAAAAAATAATTTTAGTTTTGGCTGCTCTTGGCTTCATATTTGATGTTGAATTCAACATATACGTTACAGGTACGTACGAAGAATGTATACATTCTGAAATGCCCTGGTAATAAGCGAAATAATTAAGAGTTGCAGTAAGAGACTCAACAGATGTAAAAAAGCCTAATGCCTGCAGGAGAAGATGAAGAAGAAAAAGATGATAAACAAGTTAAAATGGATCTACTATTACAGGGTGAGAAATGGCACTCAATGCATTTGTTTTACAAAATATCGGCGGTTATTTAGTACTCCAAATTTAAAATTAGTGTCGTTTCCATACCTAAGATATTTTGAGGAAATTGTAGAAGAACGCTTTTATTAAAACTTCAGTTTCAATTTGTTAGGTTAATTTTAATTTCTAACTTGACTTGTCGTGGTCCATTTAGTTTTATCTGTTTTTGGGCTAGGTTATCCCTGTCCGTTTGTTTTTACGGAATCAGGGGCTCAATGTTAGATTATCTCAGGAAGCCGCTTACAGATTCATTAGAAATTTTCTCTGCCGCTACATCTCGCGCCCCAGCGGCTAGACTGAATTTCTTAAAGCTTGACTTGGAATTCAACTCGGGAACTTCATTCAGCGATGCGCAGTATAACGGGAGAGAGATAGTTAGTCACGTAATGTATGGAGACCGAATATCGCTAAGTTACGTCTTTAATTGCGGCCAAGCCGGATATATACAAGATTTTTCCGACCATATTACCAGTTACGGAGTGTACTGCCAAGCTAATAGTGGTGGTTGAGTTGGACTACTCGTTGTTTCACGCATAGTGGATTTGTTTGGCTGCTCCATTTCTTCCGACCATACAACCTAACATCAATTGTCATCTTCTCTGGCTGTTTCATAGCAGCAGCTTTTAAATTGGACTTCATCGTTGAGAGCCAACGCTTCCAGCAGCATTCCCATGTTCTGCCCGTCTTTTTCCCTTCGGCTTGTAACGACGCTCTTAGAGCCTATAGCAACCCATCACGTTCTGGAAACTGGTTGGGGTAATTGCGATCACATTGTATGCTGTGCTTAGTGATCGAGGAAGTGTATTTAAAATTAAAATGTTCAGTCATAATCAGCGCTGAGCTATTAGCGTTTCGTTTTATATTGTTTAATTGTTTCGTTTAGCTATAGGGAATCGTTAATCTCTTTTTTAGTGCCACGGTTCATTAACCCTTCAGTAACTTGCTGACTAAATAAATAAAGAAGCTTGTATGATGGAGGTGCCCCCAAGGGTATCTCTTTAAGATTGTTGATACATATGTAGCTCCATATTCAATGTTGTGTCATATTTCGAGTGCGTTTTATTGTCTTTCCTACATTCTGTTAAGAATTGTACGACAGAGTACGGATTTAATCAAAGCTAAATCCTAACGTTGTCGCATACCTCAACCCAAAGCACCGCTTGTTCCCTACCTTAGATTGAAGGGGTGCAAACTTGAATCCCAGTACAGAATCCGTGGCGCCAAGGCAACCCAATTTTCAGGCTTTCTTCTAGCAAGAACGTATCGTTCAGCGAACTCACCCTACTGTGTCGACTGACGCGCTAGCAGGGGTAACTTCATGCAGAGTTAAACATCTATGTGCGGAGAAATGTACCCATTAAAAGTAAGCTTATATCATAGTTGACATGCCATTGAGGGGGTTATTAGTAGAGCGAAGTACCGTTTTGTCCTGCAACAAGTTTTACATTTTAAGTTTCTTAAAAATTCTTTGAATGTATCGCTTACTAATACTCAGTTGGAGCAAACGCCTACTTAAAGAAATTTTTTGACTTATTAAATTAACGATGCCAGCATTTCCTTCATTGGCACGTTCTTTCATTGCTTTTTGATTATCAGTTTTTCACCCTTTGGATGTACATGACACTCTTTAGTGCATTTCTAGTGGTTTCGATTTTGAGCAACCTGATAACATTTTAATCTTGCGCGTTCCCTAATTTTTGGTTCATCTTATCTGGTTGACTGACTTTTCTTTTTTGTCTATGGTGTCGATCTAATTAATTCTGCAATATGACCACATCCCAGTCCTATTTCAACGTAGTAATTATTGGGATGATATATTTGACACGGGTCTTATTTATAATCCACTCGTTCGTTTTGCTATCTCTCAGTGAAATTCATAATAATGTTCTTTCAATGGCCAGCTCATTAATTAAGTTTTTCGATGTTTGCTCTTGTGAAGGTTGTAGCACCAATGCACCATGGGTATAGTATAGTTTAATCTTCAAGGATAGTGGTGTAGTTACTTTGAACGCGTCCGTTATCTGGGCATAAGTCTCGTAATTGAGTCTCGGTCTTCTGTTAATTTCGTTCTCTCCCAATAGTCATCTCTTTGCTGTTGTTTGGTTGATGATATACTTGGTTTTATTACGATGTAGTTCTTATCCAATTATTTTCGACACTGTGTATATCTTTTACCATCTTAATTGGTTTCCTTTTGTTTTTGTAAAAATGACAACATGTAAACATAAGGTCGTGTAGTCGTTATCCAGACATAAATTCCTTTATTTCTCTAATCTATTCGTTTGAAAACACGTTACAAAATTAACGTAAACAGTTTAGGTGACATATTATCCCCCAGCAGAACTCTTCCTCCGCTTTCAATCATGTACTGGCATTTAAACAGATTTGAAGAGCGGCGCTATTATGATTATATTTGTCTTATGCGATTGCAGTATCGGAAGTTTATTCGACCGTCCTTCAGAGTTTTTACAATAGTCCAGGTATACAGTCCACATGGGATATTTATTCTACTATTTCAATTAAGGTCTTCATAGTCTGGATATATTCTACAGTACTATATTTTGACGTAATCACCCATTTCTGCGTTATTTTCTAACGTTCGTCCTGGTTATCTATCTCTGGTGGTTTACACTAAAAGCTACTTAATTGTTATGTAAATTTAAAGAATGTCTGTGGTTTTATCATCTATGGTTAACATTGAGATTAATTGCATTTATGCGTTTAATTAGGAGTACTGTGATGTTTCCTGGTTTTGTTAGGCCCATACAAAAGAGTTATTTTGATTAATTAGCTCTGGCAGTTTAAAATTTACCTATTTCAGATCAAGTGTCTGCTTTGAGGTTTTAAAGTTAGCTATTTGCTAATATTCCGTTAGTGAATTTTGTTTTATATGTTAAGAGTGGGCAGGCAGTGTTTTTTTGTTTGACTTATGTGAATTTATTTGCAAGGTCATTTTCGTTTACATTATTTGGCTTATCTAGTCGTATCTGTGCGGGATATCTCATACTGCCTTAGCTTTTCGATCATTTTCTATTGGCTTTTGGAGTATCGTCTACTCTATTTTGCCTTGAATCCTAGCGCGGTCACTTAGAAACCTTCTTTAGCAGTAGATTTTCTAGGGTTATTTCGTTCAATTGTAGTGGTGAAGCAGCTTGTTAGTTTTCTTTTGTCTTTGAATTGAACTACTTCCGGCTGAACTTGTAAAAAATTTCAATTATATTTTTGGGGACCCCGTTTCTCTCCCTTCTCTTCTTGTTCTAGTAAATTTACTAATATTTCTACGCCTCAGTTTCTTTGTCTTAGCACATGGTTTCTTATCCATTTTTCGTTTCTGCCTAGTCTTTTTACAATTTTGCTGTTAAAGTCTCCGCTAGTAAGACAATCTTCCTAGAAAAGGTGTTTCTTCTACATCGTACTTGCTAGCTTATTAAATTATTGACAGAGCTAGTTCTTTTTCTCTGCAAATTGCTCTACACCCATATAGAACAAATAAATATTAGGACATTGTTCAGACAAATTTTCAGATAATGCAGTGATTAAAACTATTAAAATTATTTTTTAATCTAACTTTAACATTTCTACTAAAAGTAGTCTTGCTATTTTGACTTATATCTGATAGTAAAGCATTTCACATTTCTAATCGACTACTAAGGTTTAAAAAGTGTATACGAGCGTAAATAGAGACTGTAGAAAACTTTGTTATTAAAACATAGCCATTTAAGTTTTCATAACAAAAGCCTATATTTCAAAGAAAGTATTTTTTACCAGTGTTTTGCGAAATTGAGCTAGAAAAGATACAATTTCATATATAATCGGAGTTTTAAATTGCAAATGCCAGGAAATCGATATTTTTCGTTACAAATTATGTACGTCAAAGGCTGACACTCGTTAGGAAATACATTTTTAAACTGGAGTTTCAATTTGCTTCCCAGAATGTCGCAGAATATCGTAAAAATTTCAGCATACCTCATTTCATTAAAAAGGAAGTATCCCCCTGCTTGTTTTATAACTTATTCATAGAGAGCAAGGTTTATAAATTTTTCTTGGATAATGTCAACAATTCTTTTTACATTTTAGGTAAAGATGTGTTTGTCAATTTTGTCTTTGAAACTATAGTGGCTTATTTCCTAAGTTTTGACGTTAATCATCTTCAGTATTAATTCCCGAGCTTAAACGAACGTGTGGCTATTGAACGTCTTTGAAGCGAGGGCTTGTTTTAAAAATAATTACTCGGCGTCTTCATGGGCGTAATTACAGCCCTGGAGCAGCTCCTTGCCATATTTCGCATTCAATCCCGAAATCAAAGGACAAGTAGATTAAAGGCGACGCTGAGAAAGTTTCAGCTCCGAACTCCCCAGCTCCGGCAGGCGGCTGATCCGTACATGTAATATATTGAAGTCTTTTTATCCGACTGTAAAGAGCTTATCCGATCAACTGACTGACCGCACAAAACAAAAGATCCGCCTTTATTGTAACTAATGTCCGGAAAGAGATCAAAAAGATATATCCGGAGCTAGCGGACCGAGAGAAATGCACAGAAACGGCGCAATCAACCTAAAATAATCCGATACCGGCGCTTGTCTAAATTTGTGTCTGCTGCGCTCTCTAATGGCTTCCAGAACGTAAGGAACTTTTAAGCTGGAGCTCAATATTCTCAGAGCTACGGTGGGGAAAGCAGAATTTGCTGGACAATATTATAAGGGATAATTTCTGATTACAAAAAGAGACAAGAAAACATCAGATCGATATTAAGGTATGGCAATCGGCTACTACTCACCAATGAAAAAACTGAGAAGCTGATAGATATATCATCAAGAGAGCCCTCAAGTAGCAAATGTTGATTAAAAATCTATCAGTTGAACGCCACATTAGAAGTGAACCCGCCTTTATTAGCCATTATAACCATACTCGTAGCTTCTTAGAAATATGAAGTAATACAGTTTAATAAAGGTTGTGAAACAGTGCGACAATAGTATATTACGCAACAAGCTTAGAAAAGTGATGTTTTACTGAACAAGTATGGTACGTCAGCGTCAGCGAGTACTTAAACGGCCATACGAGTTTAGTAAAATCATTTTTCTAACGTGTTGCGTATACTATTTTATCGCATTTCATAAGAAATGTAAAATATTAAATTTTTACATAAAAGTGACATTAAATGTCAAAACATAACCAAGTTGAGCAGAACTCGTTTCTATGTTACTTACGCCCGTATTCATAGTCGTTCGCCAGCGGATCGCCGGCGACTCGCCAGAGTTTCGTTATGAATAGTATGTTGGCGGCACTGTACGTCTATGTCAAATTCGAGGTTAGCAGGTTAGATTTTGTGTCAGTTTCTGTCAAAACTGACTGAAAACCTAACCTGATCACCTCGAAGTTGACATAGACGTACAGTGCCGCCAACATACTATTCATAACGAAACTCCGGCGAGTCGCCGGCGATTCGCTGGCGAACGACTATGAATACGGGTGTAAGTGTCAGTTGTGGAGAGACTGATGTCAGGCAAGTAGGCCTTCATTTGCCCTTTTTGCCAACCCCATGGATAAGGCCTAGGCATGCAGAGTACCAGATACCTTAATCCTACTTAGAATTTTGCCGAGACTAAGGAGTTACAACTCTAGCAAGGGAGCTTTTACATGCTACATATGTTAGTAACATGGGACCTACGGCTTTACATCACTTCCGAATGATGGCATTCTGCATCCGTATTTGTTTATTTTTAAAAACCTCATCGAGATCGGGGATCGAACTCTCGACCCTTAGATCAGTGGGCAGAATGCGTAACCACTGAGCTATAGAGCCCGGCTCGTTTCTATGTAGGTACAATAAGCAGCTCTAGTTGATGTTATGCATTTGGCAGTACTGAAGTGTATTGTTGGTGACACTGTAAGTCTATGTCAAATTTGAGGTTAGCAAGTTAGGTTTTGTATCAGCCTGTGTCAAAACTGACGCAAAACCTAACATACTAACCTCGAATATGACATAAAATTACAGTGTCACCAACAATACACTTCAGTACTGCCAAACAGAAAAGTGTTGCTAAACAAAAACATACAACATTTCTCAACGATTTTGAATATAGAAATGTAGTACATTACCAAATGAAATGCGATAAAAATTGTTTTGAACAATGGCAGTTGTAGATTTTTAACTGCACGTTCTAGTTTGTACCATAAACAATATAACCAGTTGTTGGCCAACCTGTTTTACTTTCTGTTACAAAGCTAAAGAGTCATTGTCACTATCAACTAATATTTGTGTGTGGTAATTACGCAGTAAAGGAAATTCGTTTGCTTGACTGGTGTTCACATCTAATTTTCTATTTAGTGCCGACTGTGATTATAGAATAATGTATGTTAATTCTGTGTTGAAGATCGAACCGTACTCGCGAGAGGTGTTTTCGCGCTCCAGAAGTGAACGCGGGCGATGTAGTATATAAACTTAATCTCCAGCTACAAGAACTGGGTCTCTTATCTCTTATCTATTTATTAATACAAATTTCCCAACTATCACATTATAAGAAGCGTTTAAAAATTACTTTTATCGGTTGCAGGATATTAATCCCTTGTTTACATATACAAAAGTAGGCTGGTAACTAAATCATATACATAACTGATCTGTACGGTAATAGCTTTGCGAGCTCGGATTTCAATACAACATCTGCGGCAGTTATGATACTCATAACATTGCTAGATATGTTAATAGATATTACGGTTGGCTTCGGCTACGCCAAGCCGCAACTTTTAACATGTCTCACTATTACCTCAGACACCCGAAACTTTTATACACAAGTAATACCAATCCAGAAGATACGCCCATGAAAGGCGATGCAATTACTATCCAAGATAAAACAAACCAAAATAAACGACCTACCACCTCTCCACCTTCGGAGAATGAAAGCAAAAAGTACTAATTTGACAATGCAGAACTTTTAAGCAAAAATAAATATTATCTCCCCGCGCAAATTGACCCAGCAAATGACCGCAAACACAGTAACTGCGACTTGCAAGGTACCGCCAATATTTTTGCAAGATGCCCATTTTCAGATATCAAATCAGTAGTTAAAAAAGAGTTTACAACATTGTACCATGGATCCCAATTAAGAATTAACTTAACGGATGCCGATGATTGTCGTCTGCTCACTAAATATTATGACGATAATAAAAATAAAATCATCTGCTATACTTTAGGCAATCCGGAAAATTCAAATCTATCTGTGATAATTAGAAACATCCCTATTTTCTTCACAGATAAAAAAATATTAGACGAACTTTATTCGAAACAATCTCCCGTTTTACGGGTAACCAGATTGCTGAAAAATAAATAACCTATACCAATCTGCGCCATTGAACTTACAAAAACAGAAAAATCAAGAGACATTTTTCAACTGACTAAATTAAACGTCTGCATAACGAGTTGAACGTAGACGCAATAGTGTAGATCTCCTCAATGCACTAATTGTTAACGTCTAGATCACACTACATTGTATTGTCAGTCTATGTCAAATTCGAGGTTGGTAGGTTAGGTTTTGTTTGTTATTTGACACAGACTAACCCAAATCTTAACCTGCAAATCTCTGTTTTCAGTACTGCCAAACGTAAAACACGTATCACAGTGGACTCTGATTACGGATTTAAATGAACACCCGTTAGACATTTGCCTAAATATGGCGGCGGCTTAGTTGTATTGTCACCACTGTCTATATAAAGGCACTGTAGATCACACAAGAAATTACTGCCATCTACAGTCAAGATGCGTTAAATGTACAGGTACATGCATCACTATTCGCAATGTACTAAAACACGAGCACAAAAACCACAATGTATAAACTGAGGTAGCGAACATCCTGCGAACTACCGAGGATGCAGCTAAATACTACATAAGTCTAAAAAAAATGACACCCACACAACCAAAACCGACAGCACAAAAACCAAATATATATAACTTTGTCACCCCAAGTACTAGTTACGTCCATGTCACCCAGAATATGACCCAAACACTTTCCAGCAATGCTCAACAAACTTTTCCTAACTTTCTACAACCGTTGTCTATCACTGACCTAATCCAATCAATTTGGAACATATTAACTCCTTTTCATGATTAAATAAAATCATTTATCTTTTCATTGATTTCCTCTCTTTTCAATGGCAAATAACTCACCACACGTCCTATCTCATCTAATCGTTGCAATCTTTAATGCTGATGGTTTATTAAAACCAAGAGCACTTATTATCGCCTCTGTAGTAAGGCTGTTATGGTTTACTTTCGCGTTAGTTGGAGTATTAATATTTCTGGTTTCCGAACCCACGCCGATTGCATTTCTGTTATCGGAATGCGCTTCGTTGCGCGAGCAGCCGTGCATTGGAGCTCAAAATCCTGCTTCTGTTTCTAGAAAGCAAATTAAGCGGTCGTGTTTTTGGCCCACGTCTTATTCGAACTTGTAATTCCTGCGCGTGGTATGATATTCTTCGTAAATGTGATTTACGGATTTCTCGGTTCGACTGTATTGGTTATTTTGTTAAGGACAACTGGTCGCTCAATTATAACGCCATTTTATATGGATTTTATGGGTCAAGAAACCGCGTGAAGCAAGATATTGTAATTTGTGGCCCTTCCAATGGAGGAGCGCCCCTCGTAAAGCTACAAATTTTGAACCGTTCGTAATGAATTTGGAATGCACTCCGCTGGTGGTGAATACTGAACACGTGTTCGATTGCCGAACTTCTCTGTCAACGCGAGCAGGAACTACTTTTGCATGTTAGCGGCACATAGCCAGTCCAGGATGTTTCATCTATCCGAGATTTGATGGGAGAACTTTGGGCCATTTCATCAGTCCAAGTTGGGGGAAGCGTACTAGAGTTCTTTATTTCAGCATTTTAGAAATTTCCACAATACAATCGAGGAGGTACCCATTTCCTTTTTAACCAAATAGTAAACTTAAATTATAAAATCACAAAATCAACGCTATAAAATCAGAGGTCTGGCTACACTATTTTAAGAAGCTTTATAATGATAACAACGGCAATCCAACACCTAAAACTAAAACAATTGGAACCGATTGGTCAGTCACAGAAGAAATGGTTGTTCGGTTGATTATAAAAATTGACGCCGCCACTAGTTCTATGCTAGCGGAAAGAGAAATTGCGTTGAACTTTGAGATATTTAATTATTCTTTTTGGATAAATATTCGCCTGTTGGTTATAGAACACGTATAGCACGGAGAGCTAACGGTTGCAGATTTTTTCCAAAGAAGCTTCGGTACATATTAGTTCTTTAATGAAGGCAACTTGTTAGCGTTCGATAGTTGAATCACATGTTATATCGAGTTTGTTAGTTACAACTTCCTACAATTGTTTAACATTGTCTTTTACTGTAACCTTTTTGGGTTACCCGTAGGATGATGTAGTTGCTGCAAAAGTTAGGGAAGACACTCTGGCTTATACTAAGTGGAGACGGGTTAAATCCAATTCTGAAATTATTTTGGGAGGGGAAAGTAGTTGCTAACCGAACGAGACCTGTACGTGGGTCATCCACTCAATTGACCTTTGTAGTAACGTAGTACAGGTATTTTTGACTATGATTAGGTGAGTACGTGATGTATTAAATGATCTAGTAGTGGTAATATTCACTGTAAGCTAGTTTAATCGTAGTACGATCATTGCATCTGCCTTTGGGGTGAAGTTCAGTTATCGCTACCACGTGGAAACTACTCGAGTCCATTTTTATTGTACAAATCCAACTTTAGTGTTTGCATAGATTTAGGTTTTGCTTCAGTTTTAATCATTGAATCAAGCTCTTTAATGTATTTATCTAACACCTTCTAGCTATAATGCTATTACTAGATTTATTTTAGATCTCTAAAATGGCCCATAACTCATTAATGAGGGAAAAACCATAACCCAGTAGTGAGATAAAAATTATTAGTTGCAATATAACACACTTACTATAAATAACCGTTAAGAATTTAATTGTGATAAGAAATTATTATATATTGTTTTGAAGCTAGATAACGTTTGACTTTAATTAAGATGCTGATTGGTTAACCGAATTTTTACAGTGGTGCCCAAACAGTTTTGAGCTTAGTCATTTCATACTTAATTACTGCCACACTTTTCGTATAATTTGTAATTTAGTGAAACACGCAATGCGTATATGCATTTATTTTAAAATGCAATATGGAAACACTACTGAGTATGTAAAAACATAATATATTCTACGGAGGAAGGCATTCTCTTGATCAAATGGTCAAAGCCTTCGGTTTACAGCAAGTATGTGGGTTATTACATGTTGCATTTATTGTTGTTATTTGTTATGCTTCCTTTTAAATAAAA
Organism: Agriotes lineatus; assembly: GCA_940337035.1. NCBI lineage: Eukaryota > Metazoa > Arthropoda > Insecta > Coleoptera > Elateridae > Agriotes > Agriotes lineatus. Next base: position 241,330,219 of record OW679194.1, on the reverse strand, counting down.
TTACGATTTATATATTGCATTTTAAAATAAATGCATTTACAGATGGTGTGGCGTATCTTTAGAAACGAATAGTAACAATCAAGTCCTCGTGGAAATAAATTCACTGTATTAATCTCCCAGGCATAAATTTATCTTTAAGCTTTGTTCTCGTCTAGTTGCGTTATCACAAAACTCCATTTCAGTTTTGTACCGGATATGACAAATACTTCACTAGTCCCGCCCGTCAGTGCTCTATATCGACGCCAGATTTTCATCGATGCGTTCTTCTCTTCGGCACCATCTTCCTATCGAGGCCGTAGACGGCCTTGAGCTGAGCTCAAGGCGGTGAATCTCGGAGCTACCCGGTCAGATAATTCTAAAGCTCGAAACTCGGCGAAGCCATGGCCGACGAAGCTGGCTTACTTTCCGTCAACCTTAGTTACTCGTATGTCCGAAATTTATCCAGCGCCGCATCTCGCTTCTTGCCTTCGTCGAATTACTATACTGAGTTAAGTGAACCTACTTTAATTATTTCAAAAATGCATTTGGCAAACTACCACAAATTTTGAATATACTAGGTTAGCGAACACATGAAATGTGTTAATAATTTTGAGCACACCCTTGCTAAGGTGTGTAGGTCTTTATTTGTAATCGGTGGCTGAGGTGTCACTGGGCCATCAAAAGTGACTTGCGTAGCCTTTATACCAACGTAACGTCAAGCGTGTAGCTACGATAAGGCTGATTTATTGCATGCTTCGGCATTTACTGTGGTGTGCCCGGCGAAGGATGTATTTATTTTGGGGTATCAGATTTTACACCTATTGATTTCTTGTGAAGCAAAATGCAGTGTACATTTTTATTGAAGTAAGATAAACTGCTTTTCAGAAGAAACACGAGGCAAGGTAAGTTGCATCCGTGCGGTGAACCCGCACATCGCTCAAGTGAACCTTTTTTTATGATTATTGAGCCTGTATAAATTGGATTCAAACAAAGAACATGTTACAATTTAAACGCCGCTATCTTGGACCACACTATACGTTTAACCTTAGGCGTAAGAGAGCTTGTGGTTAGAGCAAGAGCCCAGCGATGCGTGAGTTTGCGAACATTTAGTTTTCGCACATTCCTACCCGAATTTCGCCAGGAGATGACCAAATTAATAGTAGAAGTCCATAATGAGTATAAAAAGACGATGTTCGGCCAGTTCAAGTCAATTGTAGGTTCAGCTTTATCTGGAAAAAAGCAGCCCTAAGTCAAAGGGAGCTTGAAGCCCAGCAAGCTGCAACCAGCCCGCGGTAGCCTCGTAAGCTCAACGAGAAGTGAGCTCCCAGACGGTTTGAGACTTGAGTTTAGAGACCCACCCGAAGAAGCTCTCCAGAGCAAAACCTTGCTGAACTTCTAAGCCTGATTTATCCATCCGAACATTTTTGGTATCAAAAACTACCCCTAGACTCGTCACTATTGCTCATTTCTCCGTTTAGCCTATTCTCGTTGAACCCTCTCATTCAACCCTCCTTATAGCCGATTTTGGGTGAGAAAAAGTACCCTTAATCTGAACCTCTTCTCGCAGCAAGCCAGTTCAGAGCTCCATAGCTAACGTCAGTAGAAGGAAACCTCCAGAACCGCCAAAATCGACATAACCACCATAATTTCGACGAATAGAGCACTTTGGACATAACTGCCATAATCATGCAAGTGTACTACTTACGTGGTAAAGAAAACTTCTCTCAAGGAACGGTAAAATTATACTACCGTACTCAACTAAATTGCAGCTCACCGAACATATTCAGGGAACGGCAAGAAAATTTTCGACAAAAACCGCCAAAAATTTTGATGTCAAGTGGGCTCAGAATCTCGTTTGAATTTCGCTTACAAAGGACTGCATTTGCTCGGAAAGCTATCGTGGGGCGAATTTCAGCCTCCAAACATTTAAACCGTTCACGATCTTTTTGGGTCAGGTGAGGCTATGACCATCTAGTAATTTTGTTGGCAGTACCTCTGTTGCAACTAAACTCCCTCATGGAAATTGACAATTTTTGTGTTAGGTTAGGTTGTTTTCAGTTTAAGGTTATATTTTCTGAATAGGTACATTGTTGCCGGATATTCTCTAGTCTCCACATCGACTCGCTTTCTTTTAAATGTGGTCTGTCCTTAAATTGGAAGTAGCATCGTTTAGTGGAAATTTTTTGTTGCAACAAAATTATTTTGGGCATTTTGACTTTTCCTTTGACGGAAATTAAAATTATTTTTACACATTTGATAAATCATTTATTTTCTTACGAATATTAAAATATTAAATCTGGCAATGTGGTGGCAACAAAATGTCGAACAGACACTGACAGAAAAAAAAAGTTGCATCCGCTACATCATCGAATCAGTTAGTCCAACATGAAAAGAAAAATTCATAGCCAACTCTGTTCCAAAAAGGTCGTGAACGGCTTATAGCTTACACATGCGAGATTTTGCTCCACAATTACAAATAACCCCAAAATCACAGAAAGTTCTAGCTTCACGAACCACAACACTGACAGTCATTAATAGTTTACTTATAGAATTGTTTGCAGAGCGACGGCGCTACGTAGAGCGGCGGTGAAGTAGGGATCTCCGGCACATATTGTGATGCATTGCTAATAAATTTATGGAAATATTGCATCCTATATTGATGCAGGTTTTTTCGTTCGAGAGCGATAACACGGCGAAAATATGTAGTTAGTGTTTATTTTGTCCTTGAAAGGTTACCATCCTCCCTCGTTGACGGAGTGAGAAATCCTCACAGATCTGTGGGGTAGGTGGGAAACCAAATACCCGCGGACAAACAAGCCTGAGGGTAAGTAGCTACGCTTTCAGTTTGTTTTCCAGCGAAGATTGTGTGCGTCTGATTGTTAAAAATGAGATTAATTGGAAAGGTAAAGGTGCAGTATCGTAGAAGGCAGAATTTTTTAAGAAAAAAAGCGCTAACAAAAATTGAACACTATTAGTCTTCGATATGAAGACGAGTTCACTCTGAAAGCAGAATTAGCTGAAGATTTACGAACATTTTTAATAGTGCAAACATAGCACAGATTGCAGGACAACGTTGGAAAAACTAAGTGTAAGATAATTCAGAAAACATAATATACACCAGTAAGAATTATAGTTACCAACAAAGAAATCGAACGCATAAGAAAGTGCAAATACACAATTGCGCAAGCAGATTTTACATTGGTATGTGATATTCGTGCTATTACATGGCATGGAGATGTGGATTCTTACAGTGAATTTGTGTAATAAGATAAATACCAGATGACGGGTTGTGGAGGTCCCTAGGAATGTTGTGAATTTCGTGGACGACCAGAGTCACAAGTGAAGAGGTGTTATCAAGAATTAATACAGAATTGAATTTACTCCTTGCCTTGAAGGAAATTGAAATGCTTTGGGCATATTATTAGAGGACATAAGTATGAATGACTACAATTAATCAAAAAAGAAAAAATCAAAGATAAATGGACGTAACACCTAGAGAAACAGCGTGGTTCAAGAACATTCGCGTAAAGTATGGTAGATCAGCAACTTCTTCAGCATCCAAAGTACTAATTGAAACAGCCATGTGGATTCTTTTGCCTGGATTGCTTATTTTAATATTTACATATACAGGGTGTTAGGTAAACATGCGGCAAAAATTCAAAGGGTTATTCCTTGGCCTATTCTAAGAATGTTTTGTCCTATGATGATTTCTGAAAAACCCCTTTGTTTCGAAGATACAGGGTGATGAAAATTTGCGACAACCATATTCGATATGTTTTGAAATCATTAATGTAAATAAAAGTTTGGCGTACGCCAATGAGCTTATCAAGTATCTAGGCTGGAGGAAGTCATTTCGATCATTTATTGTAGGTCGAGCAACTTTACATGTACTTTTTGATATTAAAATGTTGTCGCAAATTTTTTTCACCCTGTATCTTCGAAACAAAGGGCTTTTTCAGAAATCATCATAGGACAAAATATTCTTAGAATAGGCCAAGGAATAACCCCTTGAATTTTTGCCGCATGTTTACCTAACACCCTGTATAGCCACTTTGGGTTTGCATGTGTTACTATTAATTACATTTAATCATTGCAACTTAATATAGTTGAAAGTACGTGAGTATGATCCTCTTTAGTGAAGCTCTTGAATTTGTATATTTACAATAAACGAAAATTAAATGGTGTTTGCGGGAAACTTAGGTAGTCGCCAGCGGGCCCAGCTCGTAGTCGCACGTCTGTAAGCGACTTTCAGTGAATTTTGCTTACGGCAAAGTAAATGGAAGCCTCACAGTAAAAGGTCTAGGGTCTAGGGATTTCGTGACGTCCAGAGTTGATGACGCAATCTAGTCAGATGGCTGTGTTGTCGTTCCCAGGCCGTGATTTTAAGGTAACCTGATACAGAAAACGATTGCAGTTTAAGCGATACGCATTCGGTCCACGCTGTATAAAGATTACGCGCATGGAAAGGAATGAACTTAATAGACAAGTAAAAATGTAGGCAAATTACGGAACCGGACTTTGAGCCATAACATTTTGACGGCAGGTTTCAGTGCAGTTTACTTTCGCCTATTAAAGATAGTTACTTTGACGAATTTTTATTATTGTTTGAATGTAAATATATAGCGTTGACAGTTATTGGTTGCTTGTAAATGCGTATAGCTACGAGTTATTGCTCGTTAATGACTTATTAGTATCCTAGGTTAATATGTTTAGAAATGACCATTAATTTTAGGTTTTAATCCTAATTTTTTTATTGTTTTATATGTGTGTTTTAAAGGTTAATATATCTTTGTTTATTTGTGCGAATAAATTGGCTTTTTTGTGTATGATATTAGTTTCAGCCCGAGAACACTACTGGTGCAGGCTAGCTTCTTGTTTTAGCAGATATTGATTTCTCCTATCCACAAGTTGAGACAAAGTAAGAGTTTCATGTGTACTGAGCTAGCTAGGCAAACAATAGTGCAAATTAATAAAACCTACTATATAAAACCCTAGAAGGCATGCATTAGTTTTTTCCGCAAGGAACATATCTAAATAAAGAAGCTAATATTAAATTTGAATTTTTTTTTTTAGTTTCTTGGATTAAAGTCCAGTAAAATGAAAAAAAACTTGTAAATGTTTTTTGTTGCTGTAGGTTCTTACTGTTGATTAAATACCGGTGCAACAAAAAATCGCGTTTGCAACAAAATGCAAGTGAGCTTTAGTTTAGAGAGTTTCGCTAGAGCCAGGGATTCTAATTTAATTAAAGCGGATTCGCAGCAAAACTCGGACTATGATAAATTAGCCCATGTCGCGCTTAAAATTTACTAAACCGAACACTACGGCTGTTGTTTAAAAACTCAACATGTGCATAATTCTAACACACAACTGGCTCAGCTCCAGATTTTTTGCAACAGCCTGAAGTTTAAACTTTTATCGGGCGTGTTTTTCTGTCGCCGAATTGTCAGACATTTTCAGCCATACGTGCTCGCCCCGGTAGTTAAGCTGAGAAATTGGAGGCAGCCGATGCACATGCCCAGGTTGTCCCGCAAATTAGGAAAGCACTTGGAAATGCATTAAAATAAATTTTGGGAAATGCGCTGCACACTCACGAGTAATGGCCCGTGATGCTGGAATGTTGCACACAATTCCTGGTGAAATACGTAAGTGCTAATTGCCGCGACGGTGGAAACTAGTTATAAAATAGACATTAACGGATTCGGTTTATTTATGGCGCCTTAGTACGCTGCATTAAGGATACGAACAAGAATTTGTGACTGCCGAGGGCCGCCTTTATTCCTGCTTATAGGTGCTAAATAGCTTTCTAGAAATATATTTATCTTCTGTCTCGACTTAATTACTTGGTGTCACTTTGGAAATTTTCAGCTTTGGCCTGTGCAAATGAAAATAAGTTGAAATGTATGAAACAGGTCTAATTCAAACAAGCATGAAATGAAAATCTTTGAGGCTAATATCTTAGGTACACGTGAAGTAATATGGAACAATTCAGGAAAAACTATTTAAAATAATTTTCTGGTAGATTATTGCGGTAGGTAACGATGGTAATATCCACAAGAACGTCGTTGTAATGAGTGTAAACAAGGCCACTGATAAAGTTATTCAAAAGTGTGTTGTTTTATTTTATGGAATGTTATTATTACACCTGCCATGTGATTGTTTAAATGCCATAATCGTCTATAGAATGAAAATACGTTCTGGCATATGAGGCGAAACAGCAATAGAAGAGTTTGTGTTACAGTTTTTTTAAAATAGCTTCAAATTGTTCTTTTCAAGACGTTAAAAGATACGATTATGTGAAATTCTTGTTGTGGCAGTTTAACAAAAGGCCCACAATGCATCTTGGTCGTCGCCTAGCTAATATTGAGCTCTCAGAGCTAATTAACCAACATGCCTCTTTTAGAGGTTCCTCGCAGAATTAGAAAGCGTCACATAACACGAGGAGGGAAAATGCAAAAGTTCAAATGAAACATTCACCTGCAATTACCAACGTAACCTCTTGGCAGAAACGAAACCACCTATATCCTTGAACTTTCCATAGCCAATAAGTAGCTTTTCGGAAAAATTATGTTGAGTTAGATGGTTAGAGCTAACGTTAGTAAATAAGGCAAAAATAGACGCAACGTCAAAATGACTGTAACATCAAATTAATGAATTGTTGATGCTTGACACTAGCCATCGTTGTTTTCCTTCGGAATTTATTATCTTCTTGTAGCCTCTTTTACTTCATTTTATTATTGCTCATAACAATTAGGCCAATTTATTACTCGTTCTTCATACCAATAACCCCTCTCCCACATTCTGTTTAAAATACTAAAAGTTACGATTTTGATACTAGGCACTTTCCTTTACTATTACATTTTTATCATAAACTTACATGACAACATAAATATAGTTACAAGAGAAAACATCTAAAGATGCATGCTTGTGGTAAGCAACTTTAAATAGAAATGACGTAACAAAAGATACGATAGATTTCTGTAATTTTATCAAGAAAACACATTTGTACTAATAGTTATTTACGTGGCAAGCTTAGTAAATTAGCTTTTATTGGCGAGCCGGATAATTTACAGGGTGGGTGCCAGGGCAACATTTCACAGGTACCGTGCCTGTAAAAACTCGTTTACCGAGCCAGTTCAGACGACAGTAACATTTTATAGGTACCGTTCCTGTACAGACTCATTTATCGAGTCAGTTCAGACAACAGTAAACGACTTTTTAACAACTCAAGAGGAAATAAATTCATTTACAAGTCTTGTATCTTCTGGTGAGAATGTTTCCTACCAAATTTTCTTTTTTGGGTAGCATATCCTTCTAAATACAGTTTCCGAATTACCGGTCAGACATTTGAATAATTGAAAATCGTTAAAGACTGATTATTACTGTTTCCACAAGGCGTGATCTTTCCATTGCGCCCGCAAGAAACTGCGAACATATAACAAACGGAAAAACAGTTTACTGAGAAAATACAGTTGTACGAGCCGGATGTAACAGCGCTATTGCTGTTTTCAAAAGTTTAATGTTAATAGATTTGTGAAAATAGTAACTTTTTCATTCTCCTTCATTTTGTTTAATTTAGAAACAAAGTCGTCAAGTATGTAACTGTACATGGGGCTTACTCCTTATGTGTTACTTTAAATTTGAACAAGACGGCTCGTACGATTTAATATTTAAATCATTATTTGCCCTTTTTATTCCTTAAATAGCTTAGTGGATACTTGAAACCCTCTTAATAACTCAATTCACTATCTGTAGTTTTGTCAAACTTAATCTGACTTTAAACAATGAACAAGAAAGGACAATTTGTTTATATGAATCTATTGACTGTAAAAAATATAAAAAACACAACAAAAACACAAATAAAGACAAATCAAGTAAAATAAGACAAGTATAAATTATCAAATAATCTATATGGGAGATATCTGGGTCTACCCGCATGTATATTCAATCACATAAAAAATCAATATAAACGTAACAGAATAACATTCAATCATTATCTTTTAAAAGAAAGCAAATGTTAAAATGTCTTAATATGGTCTTAGTTTAAACCGAACCTGATGGCGCTTGCTTCTAATCAAATCGATACAATACGCGTACGTAAATCGGGCTGATGCGTACCTCTGAATTCAGTACGTCTTAGATTGCGTTATTGACTCTAAGGGCCACTTCTACAAACCAAAGATAAAGTTATCCGGGGAATAAATACCTTAGAAACGATTGCTGTAACAAAAGACACTATGCCAATTATACCTCGGATAGTTTATTCTAGGTATATACGTGCATTGTAGAACCGGCCCTAAATGGTACAAGGTGTGATACGGGAAATTTACGATTACTGATTTGAGTACGGCTCCTCTAATTGACGTCAGCGTCTTCAGAATGCTTTAAAGAACGTCCTTTGCATGTTTAAATTTTTATGCTTACCTTGTACACGGCGAATATGCGTTCACTTAATTTGCAAACACTTGTTCGCTGCACTAAAACTGCAGCATCAATTTAAATACTGCGAGGCCCATTTAGGCCACTTCTTCCCTAGACTTGCACAACGCACTTGAGCAGGAGTTGCAAGCAAGTCCGCCCTCAATTTTGGGCGGCTCACTACTAAAGTTGAATTTGAAAACGTCAACGAAAGATGCTTCGAAATTGGAATTTACGTCGTCTCTCGGACAGGACTGGATGTGCATTTATCATAGCACACACGTAAATTAAAATTTACAAGAGACGTCCAGCGCGGGACCGGATTTGCAAACATTTCGATTATACTAAATACAATCTTAAATGTAATTATAATAATAAAATATATGAAAATACAGACTTGGCTTAGACTTTAACTTAAACTTGAAAACAAACATTACAGGCGAGTGATCCTGATGACTGGTTGCAAGTGGTTAATGTAAATATCACAATTTCAAACCTAGGCTTTACTGAAGGTACATTTTGAAACAGCATCAAGCCATAAATGTGCAACTTTTTCTTTGAAAAGGAGTTGTGAATTTAGATGTTTCAATAGCAATTTTTTACGAAAATGGCATGGCGAAACTCTCCTAGAAGAGTTTCGCCTATGGCATGGTTTACATGTTGAGTTACCGTGTTCTTTTGCTTTTTCTCCTGATGAAACCCCTTACAAAAGTGGGCAAAACGTTGACTTATTCGACTTCAATAATAACACGGTCCAATCACGGAAGTTGTTTGTTATTACGTGTTTCTGTTCACAAAATTTTTGATCGTTTTATTAGAATCTTTAATTATGATGCTGCATTTATGAAATATGGAAAGATCTTGCGCTGTGATGACTTATCGCTGACCCTACGCATGCGCTATGTTCAATGTTACTTTTGGTCAGTTCTATTGTATGGAGTTGAAGTGTGGACTCTAAAAACAAGCGCGATCAGGAAAATAGAAGCATTTGAAATGTGGACATATAGACGTCTACTAAAGGTGCCCTGGACGGATAAGGTGACTAACGAAGAACTATTAAGAAGAATGCGAAAAGATCGCTGTTTGCAATAGTAAAACAGATGAAAACCGCATATCTCGGACATATCAGAAATGAGAAATACAATCTTTTTCAACTACTGTTCGAAGGAAAAATTGGAGGAAAAAGGGAAGTCGTCAGAAAGCAGATGTCCTGGGCAAGAAACATAAGATACTGGACTAGTTTAAGGCCAATAGGGGTACTAATCAACACCGCAAGAGACAAAAAAGATTTAGAAATGTGGGGCTAACATCCAATGAAGATATTGGATAAGCAGTCTGAGAAGAAGAATACTTTTGAAGTACATATTCATTTTGCCTTTATAATCCAAATTATCACGAGCATTAGCAATTAGAGTATAAAAAATGTAGTCTGCCAACTTAACAAACAACAAGGTATAGAAAAGTGTTCTTTGTGAGTCAAACTGATATGTGTATTAAAAAATGAGAATGCAAGTGATGGTATACTAATTGGTTTAATAAGTTGGCTAATCAGATATTATGTATCAAAACGAAATCGTTAATAGCATAGAATTAGCAACTTCCGAAAGACATCATAATTAAATCGCATACATTCGAACTGAGAAAATTACCAGGCAATTACGTATAACACAAGAGTAGATTACTGACCCAGTAAGCTGGATCCAATCCAGCAGGCCAGAGCGCGTAGCTGAAACTTATTCGCCGCGGAACTAATTAGCGTTTGGGTCCAAAAGAAAACTATTCCAAACTGAAATCGCGCTGCAGTTCCTAAACGAGCAGCTTTTCGCATTGTGAGCGACTAGTTCGGGATGGAAATAAGGGGCGACACGCTAATTCGCGCCATGTCCTCTTGCGGCAACAAGCTCCTGTCTACGTGCAGCTTAGTTATTAGTTTGTTTAATTGGGACAGTTTTCAGGGACGCGGGGCTGTTTACCGTTTCACCGTTTCAATTTAGCTGGAATGAACGGGCGTGGTCAGGCCGAACGCCAATCATTAATAATTTCAAAATTTAATTATGACGGTGCAGGTCTCGCGCGATATAAAGTTCCGTTAAACAGATTTCGGTTAACGATGAAATTCGAATTGGGGATTGCAAATATTACACGTTTTATAGCGGCCGGGACCACTTAGTGCATCGTTGGGTTAAAGTGACGACTCGAAATTTTATAAAAATTATTTCAATAGTGTTCTTCTTCTTCTCATTCTTTTTCTCCTTTTATTTCTATTATGAGTTTTGCTGCTCATATCACCTCTGAATGAGGATGACTAGCAGTTTCTCCAGCGGGTTGGGAGTCGTTTTTGTGTTCTCCTTCCATGCGGTGTCTTGCTCATACCCATCTTTATTTATTCTATATACATGTTTCCTCCTCTTCTTCTTTTTCTTATCTTCAACTTTTCTTATGCCAATATGTCTTACTCTTACATGCAACTTATTCGCTATCATTCGTAACAGTTTTTGGTTTGCTTTAAGGTTTCCACATAAAAGTAACCATAACTAGATATAGGTACAGCAGAAAAAAGAGGAAATCTTACGGTCTGTGAGCAAAAAAAGAAAAACCTCTGGAAGCATGTTAATAGAAGAAAAGATCAGCTTATAGAACACATAGTAATGAGTAAAAGTATATTAACAACAGTAAATAGAAGGAAATACAGAAGGAAAAACTGCAACAAGACGTCCACGCTGTTAATTTATATTCGTAAATCCGCTTGTGGAAATTAGTTAGTTCTCGTTCTTTTTGGATTAAAGCCCGGTCCTACCCACTTGTTTATGGAAGCTGTAAAAGTATAACGCAGCCTGCAGTTAGGCAGAGGGGCTTCACGCCGTTGGAACTTTCTAGAATGTGTTCCTTGCAATCAACGTCTGAATAGTTTCACTGACAGTAAATCGGAGATTTTTTGTTTTGCTGTTCCATCCCGTAAGAGTGGATTAACGAAGCCATTGAGCTGCCAATTTGGATTTTTGACCAGCAGTCGGTTATTAATTACCATTTATAGAAGTTTAGCCGGAGGTGGCTCTTTCTGTCGAGATGAAGATTGTCGCAGGTTTTTTTTGTGACTTCTGTGCTTTTGCAAGCATTACAACCTGATTTAATTCAGATTTATCAAGTTATGCTATGCAAATAAGCTTTTTGCCTTCCGGTCTCTTTTCGAGTGTTCTACGTGTGCCACCGTACATATCTGGTGTGCAAAATATTGGGCACTGCCTTTTCTCTCCATAGCTTGAGGTATCGTAATGAATTCTGAAAAGAGAAATAGTCATTCAGGAATAGAAATATAGACTCATTTGCCCTGTGCATAAAAAGACAATAAGTTAGACTACAATAACTACAGAGATACTTGCTTATTGAAGGTTACATATAAAACTTTCAAGTTTGTCATAAATAAACGTGTGGACTACGTACTCACCTTGCGACAAATAGAAACATGTTGGGAGTTTAACATCGTAATTGTGCAACTACGAGAAGCGTTCAAATACGAATTATAATTTGAATTACGCGTCAAAAGACAGACATGCACAGAAGTTGTATACATTAATTAATACTCTGGAACAAGTTCTAACTAATTTCTTACTAAAAATGTATCAGTCCATCAAAAATTTGCACAAGAGTTAAAAGACACTTTGGTGCGCATGCACTGCCAGACATACGTGTTTATAAAAAGAATACGCAAATAACCTGAAAAGCTTGGAAAGCAGTCCATAATCATAACGAGCATGCGAGGACATAATGAGCGGGCGTTATCAGTACGTCTGGTCTTAACGCCCTAGGGCGCTATGGACTGTTTTATATACCTCATATCACGGATATAAACAACAAATTATAGATCACTGAAAAATAAATTTATGTATGTATTTAAAGTGGAAAATAAAACTTACACAGCACGGGTATTGCTTGATGTTTATATACCTCGGGCGACTTACAAACCCTCGGTGTTCTGTTTTTATTTCACATGGCTTTTATAACCTAAATTTACCTTTTTTAAATTTCCATTGTACACAAAGTTTTGTATGCTCATCAGGAGTAATTAGCGTCGCAGACCATAAACGCCTGTGTTAAGTCCTTGATACATAAATAACTATTATTAGACGCAAGCTCTTTAATAAGCTGTAACCTATTATAGGAAGGAAAAGGCATAAATACAGCTGATATTTATTACGATTTAAATCGAAGTCAAAAAGGGGCCTAAATTACAACTGGAAAGTCCACTCTGGGAACCGTAATCACATTTCAGAAAATCAGATTTCGCCTCATCACGTCTGAGAAGAGAAAATAAAGGAAAGGTAAGTTCAGCTTCAACGTTCGATATTAGTCATATTATTTTTTTAGCCTCTGGTCTAGTTTATTCTGATACATTGTTATGTTATTTGGCGTTTCTTGTTTTCGATCCATTTAGTTTTTGATCATTTTGGGTGAAGCCGGCACTGTCGTTTATTTATTCGGCAGCCAGCTTGCTTAGGCGTTCGTAATGGGATTTTTCTTGCACTCCGTGGCCGCGAAAATCGCGCGTAGGCGATTTGGTTCTACATTGAATCCGGGCCCTGGAGATTGTTCGTCTTGCTTTCCCTAGAGTCGGCAATCGAGGTTCACCATCTGACCCGTGCAGCGGGCCGTACTTTTTGGCTCCAAAGACTAAAGTGCAGTTCGGCAGTTAAGTTTTGGCACTGATGGACACTTGCTCCGGGACTGTCGCAGATTATAACGCTGATATGATCTCATGTCTGTGGTATTTGAAAGCATAATGTTACCGGCCGTAAGGCGCTCGATTTATTCGGATTCAACGGTTGTGCTCTACATATAAACATTTGTGCTTTTCTACTGTATCATCTTTATCGCTGGTACTGAAGATCGATTTTGTACCGGATCAAACTAGCACACGACTGCGAGGTTCCTCCACTGGAAGCTAGCTATATTCCAACGTCGCCGGCTCTTTCCTACTGCATCTTACTCCCCAGGTGCCCTCTCGACAGCTATGCCCATTTTGCTTTCTGACCTGGCGAAGAAGCATGAAGCCGCTCTCTTGATTGGTCCATAGACACTGGACTACTGAACACTGCCTTCCTTCAATAATTTTGAGGTATCTTAATCTTTTTCGTAATGCTGATTACGCAAAAATTAATGCCGATCTCGCGAGTCAGAACTGGTCTCTTACTTTAAATCATCTCAACATTGATAACGCAACCGATACTTTTTACAATATTCTTTATTCAGTTATTGATAGACATGTAGAAAAACGTAGTCCTAAGCACAACGACAAATACCCAGTATGGTTCTCACGTGAGTTGATAGTTTTAATAAAAGAAAAAACTAAAATTAGAAATAGAATAAAATCCTATAACAGGGACTGTGATAAAATACGTTTTAACTTTCTTAGATCTAAGATTAAGTCATTAACCGATCAGTGCTACTTTCGCCTTATAGATAAAATAGAAAAAAATATTCAATCAAATACTAAACAATTTTGGTTTCACGTTAGGCAGAATAAAACAGATTTTGGACTTCCATCTAAAATGACTGACAATGACAGTTCCAGTAATATTCCAACAATAATAGCCAATTATTTCGTAGTTCATTTTTCATCAGTTTGGGAACCTGCTGCATTTAAACCAATACAAAATATTAATACACGCTCACCGGATATTCCCTTTTCTGAATTATCACTTAGTCAAAATGAAATACAGGATACTCTTTCTAATCTCGACGTTTCTAAATCTAAAGGCCCTGATGGTATTGATCCATATTTTATAAGAAATTGTTCTCACACTTTATGTTCTCCTCTACAGCTTTTGTTTAATAAATCATTGAAATGTGGTGTATTTCCAGCGAAGTGGAAGTTAGCTTATATTACGCCTATTTTTAAATCAGGCGATAAATCAGTGGTAACTAATTATCGACCTATTTCGAAGCTCTCGGTATTTGGAAAGATATTTGAAAGCATAATAAACAAATACTTAATGTCTTTTATGGAAGCTTATATAACTCCCAAGCAACATGGATTTTTAGCCAAAAAATCAACAGTAAGCAATTTACTTATCTTTTCAAATTATCTTGCTGAGAGCTTCGGGGAAGGGCTTCAGGTCGATACGGTGTATACAGATTTTAGCAAAGCCTTCGACAAGGTCAACCACTCATTACTTGTTCAAAAACTTTTATATTACGGCGTTACAGAAAATTTACTGCAGTGGTTTACTTCGTATCTCACTAACAGAACACAGATGGTTGTAGTAAACGGTTTTAATTCTAATCTTCATTACGTTACGTCTGGTGTGCCTCAGGGCTCCCATCTCGGACCAACTTTGTTTTTAATCTTTATTAATGATTTATCATTTATACTGTCATGTGGTCATTTGTTCTTTGCAGATGCTCTTAAAATATATCAAGCCATAAAAAAACAAAACGACACAAATAAATTATAAGTGGATCTTAACACGTTGTCGACTTGGAGTCTTCTTAATTGCTTGCCACTGAATACAAATAAATGCTGTTATATTAGATTTACAAGAAATTTAAATTGTTTAAAATATGACTATACGATCGCACAAGAAAGTATCCATGAAGTGAATTTTATGAAAGATCTTGGTGTTACTTTTGATTCTAAATTAACTTTTATCAAGCATATTGAAAACATTACAAATAAAGCAGATTCTATGCTAGGATTTATTTTAAGAATTACAAATTCTTTTAAAAATATTAATACATATAAACTGTTGTATTATGCTTACGTTAGATCAAATCTTGAATACGCAAGCGTAATCTGGAACCCTTGTTATGCAATTCATTGCAATAGAATCGAAAAAATCCAAAGAAAATTTTTAAGAATTACTTGTAAGCGACTGAATATTGACTTACCTAGTTATGGCTGTAGATTGACGACTGTCGGCTTAGTGACTTTGGAAAATCGTAGGAAGTGTAATGATGTTACTGTTCTTTATAAGATTGTAAATAATATGTTCAACTGTCCGGATTTAATTTCATGTATTAGTTTTAATGTGCCTCAGTTCAATACCAGACATTTTCAACTGCTCAAATCAGAATTTGCTAGTATCAATGTTATTTTAAACTCACCGTTTTGGAGAATTATGCGATCCTATAATCAGTATGCTGGGTGTATCGATATTTTCTGCATGTTTTTTCCAAAATTCAAAAATCTGCTTATGCAAAATCTTTAAATTTGTTTTGTTTTTTGTTTTCATTACTTATAGTTTTCTCATATTATTGTACTACTAGTACCACAATACTGCCGTGCTTGGCTGGAGAGTAGTGTTTCCATTGGTGAACATTGAAGATGCTGCTGTTTGGCTAAGTGCGGCAGAATAATAATAATAATATCTTGTAATTAGTGTCAACCTGTAATTGGGTTCTTACCTGTTGGTTGTCCATGTGATATTTTTTAAATAAATAAATAAATAAATAAATAAATAAATAAATAAATAAATAAATAAATAAATAAATCTGGATGTTAGCTATATTAAAGTGTCTGGGTGTCTTATGCATGCTGTTTAAATTTTGTATTTCGTGTCGTCGAATTGCCATACGTTTTTGAAGCGATTGCATGATTGTATTTCTAAACGTGTGACTGCTGTATTTAAATGTTGGTACCAATTCAGGAAATTCGAAATATTGGCCTGTATTTTCGTAACGTGGCATAGGTAAAATTAGCCCCATTATTACTTAACAATAATTTCGTCTAGCTTGGTATGTCAATTATAGCGTAAATATCACTTTGTATCTTTTTTATTATTCTGTTGGAAATCAGATATGCAGAACGTATTTAATAGAGAAATGAATAGCTGAAGGCAGAGGTAAGTAAAGAGATAGTTGTTTCGCCATTTTTATGCTACTCCGTAAATGTGTTTTCAAGGTCGGGGACGTCTCGGAGACCTGCAGTATAACTAAACAATCTTATGGCACACTAATTCGTATTCTCGATGTACTCCGCTTTTAAAGCAATCACATTTTAGGTTCTTTGAACCGCCCTGGCTTTGACTGTTGAGCTAGCCACAGTATTTATTGTTACGGGTTGCTTTAATTACCACTTTCTTTAGTAACAAATTGGCGCCCAACGTGGGGCTTTCTTTTTTAGGTAACGTTTTGACCTGCAACAATATAATAATTTGATGTTTCAGGTTATTTAGATTTTAGATTATGTTTTTTGTAGCCTTTTTGTCATTTCTGGATCAATGGTTCGATATCTTCAATGTTTATGCTTATTCGTATAATAGTTATTAACTAAATCTCAGAATATATATTAGTGTCAATGAATCTAAGCAAAACTCTGCAATATACTCTGTTTGGTGTATATTAGCAAATTATATATTATTATCAATATAGTAAGTTTGACTTATCTTTGGTATCAAATTAACTTATATCCTTTAGTTTATGCTTTATAAACCAAATGAACCGTATAATCTTCTAGCATTGACATTTTTTACAATTTATTATTTGACATCTGACTTATGTCAATATTAAAATTAATTATTATGCACGACTGGCCTTAGCTCTAAGCAATGAAACACCTTCTTTTCAGTCAAATAGGGATGTTAACATTAACAATTCTTTCTTTAATGACTTTTTATGGTTATAACCAGTATAATCTTATTACATTAATAAGATATGTATTCAACTTCAGGTACCTTCAAAATATGACAAGATAAATTTAGCTTTTTAAACCTACATTAATAAAAATAAACTAAGCTCTAAAATTATTTTAATGTCTCGGATCTAAATATATGTCTTTAACACATTAGTTGTTCAAAATTAAAAATAATCCATCTATTTTCTAAAAATATAAATTTCTAAATATAAATGTCTAAAACTGTTAAGATCTTGATGTACTTTCAATTTAGAATATGTTATGAAATTACTTTCTTATTTAATTTATAAAACAATTATATTGATTCTAGACGACTTTTCAAAATTTTATCAAATGAAACACCCCATTTAAATCCAAATAAAAACTTCACTGACCTTTATCGTATTTCAGAGGTACTTGCACTTAAAGCTGCTCTCCGTTATGGACTATCTTACTGGTAGCAGCTCGTTGTAGACCTTCTCAAAAATATTTCTATTTTCTCAATAGAAATAACTTCATTGGCACAATCACTCACTAACTGATACTACGTTAGAAGGAAGGATGAATTCTAGTGCATACTCAATAAATCAAAATAAATCAGGTGTACTTTCAAATTTACTGCCTGTTATTTTGAATTATAATAATCTGATATTATTTAATCAAATTATATCACAGGGAAAGCTATTTTACTACTGGATATATCACGAAAGATTATTATTTACTCACAATTGTTAAGTATTAACTTTCAGACTGTTATAAAAAAAGACGAGGAGTTTTATTATTGCCGAATAAATATACATTGGAAAACGATGCGAAGGTTAGTAGAATCAATATTATGAACTTAGGAGAGTATGCTGTAGAGCTACTTAAAAACGCGGAAACAAATAATTCAGTTTAAATGGATTAGTCATATAAGGTGATGATATATTCTAAACAACAATGAAGTTGCCGAGAAAGTAAATTTAAAATTTTCTGTCTTCACAAGCAAACAGCGAACACAGTTTATTTTAGCGTTAACAATGATCATGAAAATTTCTGTCATTAAGAAATATTGTTGTACATTACAGGGGCAGTATTTTAACTGAAAACTTAAACTATGTATCCTGTATAATTTGACATGCATATTTACTCCTTTTCAAAAAAATTTATGCCAGAGTAAAAGTGAAATCTGTAGAACTGACAGAAAAATACAGCTTAAGTGCTATTTATTTCTTTCATATTAAATTGGGATATTTGTCTGAATATTTACAGTCTTAGGCAGAGTTCCCATTCATAAGATGAAGACTTACGAGGTATTACCGATTTTCAACGGATACTTTGATGGCATTTCCAGGAGAGTATTATTTAATAAATTTGGAAACAGATATACACTAAATTGGCTACTTAAAGTCATCTCTTAGAGCTTATAGCTGCCGTCTAGTTCGAAAATTTAAAGCAAGTCTTTTAAATATTAAGGACGGTCACTACTGGATGTCTCTCGAAATAAATTTTTGATCAATTTTACAAGCCGCCGAGCATGTCATGTGTGATAACTTTTAAAAGGTATTATTTTTAGTCTGCAAACGTCAGCTATATCTTATTTCAGCTGCTTTATTTACCAATCATTAAATATGTTCAAAAGTTTCCAGTAATTGGAAAACTAATGTTGGGTGGTAATAATTTTCTGCACTTTAACCGAAGTTAAAATAAAATAGTGAATTGAAATACAAAGTTTCATACTATTCCTCTTAAAGGGCACAATAAATATTTACACGTGTACTTCTTGTAAATTTCGTAAACATTTTTGGCTATTCTGAAGGCCTCGGGGGCTTTGTTTCTTTCTGTATCTTCAAAATCTCGAAATAAAACATCAGCGTACATAAAATCAGCCCGCGAGTTATACAGAAAATACTGCGGCCGCTATGAAAAAAAGATGCCGCTGGGAATTCTGCAGTGACTTTGTATACATAAAACTGCGTTTCTCGTAAAAACTGGTTGTAAAGTTGGGAACTTTTATTAATTATGTAGGAGATAAAGGTTACATGGTTTACTAAAATATCACAGCGCACTTTTCCAGAGCGCTTTAGTATCTCTTTTGTGTTAAGCGTTATAGAGATTATTTTTTACATTGTGCTATGTTGTAGTATGCGAGCACCGAGCGAGAGCTGCAAGCCTGCTTCTGGTTCACTGACAACTTTTTGTAACATAGTAAAGTTTGATCGAGAAATATGAATTCTTGTCTTCTTGTTATATGTGACACACAGAAAACTTGTTTTATTAAGTAAATACTTAAATTACTATTTGAATGTACTCCTACTTTTTAGTTAAAATGAAAAAAAAAGAAAACTAGAAAGAAAGTTAAGAATTGGCAATGGTAAGTTAAAACATCTTGTGAACACGCACCAGGCTGTAGAGCTTCCAAAAGTGTTGCATAAAATTTTGATGTGATCCATTACCTAGTTCTTAGTGATAGACCAATCAACGTAAAATACATATGTAGTAGAATGTTGTGGCTTTTCGAAAGACAGCATATGTTTACCTACATATTATTTTAGGTAATAACTTGGCGGTCAAATTATTACTTTGATTTGTTACCTAAACTCTGTGGTGTATAGATTTATAATTCCTTTACAAATTTAGCTTATGGCCACAATTTTCTGGGGTGGTGAAGAAATTTTATTAGTTTGAGTTCTACCATTAGGAAAATGCTACGTAATTTAATCGTAACATTTCCTGATTATGCTTTACCAGGAGAATGTTCTTGTTTACAAGATATTAAGCCTCAAGACTATTTTGTGGTGAAACTATCCAACATTGCACAGTAGCGGAAAAAACTTTATATCTGGGGTGCAAATAAGAGAAACTTAAAAAAAAACATACGTTTAAATGTAGCTCAGCACGTGATCGTGCAAATCACCAGAAATGCTGTTTCAGAAACTGCAGCTAGAAAAATTCTGTTTTTACAAATCGACATTCATCGACGTATCGAAAGAATGCAATTTGGACGCTTGCCTCGACTTGTGGTTTCAAGACAAGTACAACGAAATCTCTTATTTTCAAAATCCGTTATTTGAATTGATAAAGACGCGTCCATATCTAACAAAAACTTTGCAAAATTTGTTCGTTGATTTCACCCCGTTGAAGTAAAAGGTCACGTCGCCAATGGATTCAGCCCAGCGAAGAGGGTTGGATTTTTGATAGACGTTCGGATGACAAGGCATGCTGTGCTAGCCGTGTGGAAGCGATTTTCGGCCTTTTGTGGAGTCATCGGTTTTGTTACCGGATAACATACAAGCT
The DNA here is from genome assembly GCA_940337035.1 of Agriotes lineatus. Classification (NCBI taxonomy): domain Eukaryota; kingdom Metazoa; phylum Arthropoda; class Insecta; order Coleoptera; family Elateridae; genus Agriotes; species Agriotes lineatus. The sequence continues at coordinate 241,309,941 of OW679194.1, read as the reverse complement.
GTAGTATTTGAAGTACCGTTCACGTTGGTTCATACCGCTGCTTGAGTTACAGCCGCCACCCCACTTCCGAACATGGAGATCGAGTCAAATTTTTCACGGATGGTTCTTGGTTGTTGGGCGCTAACTTCTCAGGCTTTCTTCGAGCTTGGATCGACGTCCGCCTATTACCTTTCTTCTCCCGGGACAATCGTTTCGAGCTGAACTCTTCAATATCGGTATCGCTATTTACTGAATTACAAGTAAATGTATCAATTTATTGTGCAATTCTTGTATACACATTATGGTCAGAAGCACTAAAACGCAGTAGTCTTCTCCACGTACATTGTACGTGGAGAAGACTACTGCGTTTTATTGCTTCTAATTAAGACACCTCCACTATCAGCATGATGGATCACCTCCCTGCATTATGGTCCATTTGGAATACAATATTTATACCGCTTATGTTTATAGTATTTGTAGATTCTACGCATCGTCAGCTGAACGTACTCAACTTTTGAGCTCATCTGCATCTAGGGGTGTTAATCGCTATTTGACACATTGGCTGGCTTGCTACCAGTCCATCAAAACGTATTCCTTTTAAAATATAAACGGCGTGACGTCACACATTTGATTTCTTGTGAAGTGAAATGCGCGTTTTCAATAATAGAAAATTTCAGGAATCTGAAGGCAAACGTAACTCCACTTCGTGTGTCAGTTCATGGTGGAACCTTTTCAGCACACCGTTTGACGTTTGCAAGCAAACACCTGTAGCCTCGTACAACTTTTTAGGACTATTACAGGCAGTAGATAGGTTTTCACGTGTAACAAATTGCAGATCGTGGAGATCAGAAAATTGTATCATGTGTATCAATGTAACTTTCTAACAATACTTAGATTCTTATAAGGATGAATTAAGTGGTTCAATACTGGATTTGGAAAAATTTTCAGATTTCGTTTGAAGGCATGTGGAGTTTTACATAACTATATCTAAATGTAAATTTGTTCCATATTTTCAATTCGGCCAGAAAACGCTGCTTACTGTTTTTCATTTATCAACAATTCCAATTCCCTTAAACCCTGTTTTGGTCCTCTAATTTTGACAGAGACCCATTTGGAGTTTAACTCGTCAATTTTCTTCACATGTATAAGTATTGTTTCACTTAGGGGTGGGGGAGTAATTATGCAGCTGAACGAAATTTGTATGTTTACCAATATTTAGCTGTATACTTTGTTTTAAGAAATTTTAACTGATATTGGGCTTATTACTTATTTACCCTGGACTGTATTAGTTTGCGTCTCTTTTATTATTTCGTTATAAAATAGATATTATTATAATTGACTATGTTATAATGGTCCTTATGTATGAAAACGGCTCCATGTCACAACAAAAATTATTATATTCCAGCTGTTACGTTTGACTTTTACTATACTTTAGTTTATTTTCAATCAATTTTCTTTTAAAAACTGAATTTTAAGTAGCTTATTTGCCCTTTTATAAATTATGGATTATCAATATTATTAAATATCTAGCTCCGGTAGAAACATTTTACTCTTGACTAAAACACAGGTCGGATTCGCTCATAATCTAGTCTGATTTTATTCCTGAAATTTAATTCTTTTATTTCATGACAACTTGTACGTCTGTCACCCCTCACTTCAAATTATGCAAGCGCAAAATCAATTACAAATACATACTCGTTACATTACTTGCCCTTCAACAAATATCAAATAGTAAGTACTTCCCTCTTTAAAATTACCTCACTTCACTCTTTCTATATTTTTATTTCAGTTTTGCATAAACACCAGTATTCTGTTACTTGTTCATGGACCTTGACACTCTCCGTTACCAAGCCAAATGCATCCAGTAATCTTACAGAGATCTCCCAACGTCCAACAAATCCTAGTACGAACTCTACCAAAACACCAGGATCCGCAAAGACTTCTCGGCTAAACACGACAAGATACCTACCACATTTCTCTAACAGAACTAGCAGCAGCAAACGCCTTCCACGTCTTCCTACCAAAATTCTCAAGTCACCGACGACCTAGTATCAGGAACCTCGACTAGATGCAATATATAAGATGTCACTTCAATGACAAACTTTGTTGAATTAGAACTCCATTAGATGAAAACCCCCATAAAACGCTCACTCTGCTAACAATCTTGATGTAAATCACTTCTAGTAAAACCATTTCTTGCTATCTGATTCATATGATGTAATGTAATTTGACAATAAACTCAGTTCGGCATCCCATTCCAGAAATCGCTTTTCTAGATTATAACTGTATTACTTAGGGCATTCTCACCGCATCCATTTTCTTCCTCCTTATCATCTTCACATCTCTAAATCTTTTAAAATTTACTTTTTATTTTTTTCTCACCAATTTTAGTTTAATTTACAACCCTTTCATATTCCAAACAGATTATAGTTTTCATAAAAGGTTTACAGTGAAATCTCCCCTACCGGACACATCTAATAAGCGGACACCTCTCTTACACGGACATTTTGTTGGAAACCAACTTGCTTGCATTAACTTTACTAATAAAATTTTCTCTAATAAACGGGCACTCTCTTAAACGGACACGGACACCATTGTTCGACAATTTTTAGACTATGAATCTCTCTTGTACGGACACTTCAAAATGCAGGCCCAGCTAATGGCGTCAAAACAATCCATAAATCCAACATTTAATGATCATGTTAAATTATTGAGTTCTTTTGCAATACGGGCGGTATTAAGTCAACTCAAATCAGCATTATGACCGCAGGAAATTCGACACTTTCATTACCCTATGCACGATATTACAAAACAGTCCATGTCGCCCAATTTTAGAGGCCTGCAATTCAAAACTACTTTGCCTTTTGCCTGGGCAGCCCATTATGATAAAAATAAAAATAGGAAACATTTTTCCTACTTGCTTTTATGGAAAGACAGAACAAGAAAACTAGGCTCAGGGCCGTCCCGCGACCGCGGTGCCTGCGGGTATCAAGTTACACCACTGTAATCAATTCGAACCAGAGGACGATTTATCCTTATCAGTAATGGCTAAACTGTATAGGAGTATCTCAGAAATCGAAGACGTCGACCCTGACGAATTTATAAACACTGACAAAGAAATAATCCTGGAAGATCATGTAACCGAAATTTCGGGTGAATCAGCTGCCGTTGATATGCAGTTGGCAGAATTAGAAATTTGTGAGAATGTAATCAAGACCTACACGGAAGTATTAACAGTACAGTGAATAATTTTAAATGCTTTGCTAAAGAAAGTAACGACTTTAAAGTATTCAAACTGTCAAAATATTTAGAAATACATGCGGAAAGTATAATAAGCAGTTAGAAGAAACCCTTACGTCAAACGAGTATTTTAAATTTTGTAACTATTACATAACTTTGTGTCAATTATTTTATTATTAATATATTAATTGTTAGCGCATATACCTTTGCATAATACGACTTTTTTAAACATAAAAATGGATTTTTCCCTTAAGCGGACGCCTCTAATAACCGGACAAAAACTTTGGCACCGTGCGTGTCCGCTTATGGGAGATTTCACTGTATTTTAATAATTTTAGCTGCTTACAAATTATTTTTACGTACTCATAAATATTATTATCTTCTTAGTGATTTAGTTTAGTATGTATTTCATTAGATAATAATTAAATTACGTTAGAATCTTACTGTTTCTTATATAGCATCATTCAATTGAATTTTAAATTCTATTTCATTTCTCTACCAAATACATTTTAATAATTTCGATATCCTTCTAATACTTAAATTCATCTTTGTAATTTAATACTGTATTCTTTTAACCTTTTTTTAAATCTGATTTTAAACCCTTATACTCAAGACCATTACAATATTATAGAACATGTTTTTATAGAAAAATTAATAGCTGAAGGCAAATGTAAGTGGGCGAGATTCAGTTCACCATTTTCATGCGTCTCCGTTGATGTTTTTCAAGGTTAGAGACGTCTGGAAGACCTGGAGTTTAGTTAGACAACCTTGTGGCGCCCTAATTCGTATTTTCGATGTACCCCTTTTTTAAGTAGTAGATAAACATATTTCAGGTAACTCAAACCGCTTTTGTTTCGACTGTTAAGTTAGCTCAAGCAATTATTGTTACGGATTGTTTTAATTAGCACTTTCTCCCGTAACAGATTGCTGCCTTGTATTAGTTGTACTAGTTATTTAAAATTGTTATTGTTTTCACTTAAAGTTTTATAGATAAAAAGTGATTATCTCCATAACAAAGCGTTTGCAAATTTATAATCATAGATACATTTCCACTACGCGGAATACCCTGATAAGCGTAGATCCTGCATACAAAATTGTTTAAATAGCATAGCGTACTCAGCTTGCTTTAGATAAAAATGTTTAGCTTATGAGACTGTTCGGTTCGTTCTCAAAAACAGCTAATCCGTTTGCTGTATATCAAATAGCAGTGGAGATAAAAAGCCAACGAATGCAAATCTGAGAAAGATGCTCAAACCTGACACGCAGTTTTTGTCGAACTGCAAAAAGAACCTGGCGAAGAAGCCCCTGCGTCCCCAGAGGATGGCGAGGGCCGCGACGGGCAGCAAGATTTGTACGGCGGTGCTCCAGGACTTCACGCCATCGTCGTCGTTTTTGCCCCTGACGCCCGATGCCACCACGTGAAGGCTATCTGCAACGAAGGGAAATGATGAATTAGCATGCGAAAAAGCGAATCAATGGATTAGCGCTGTTTATCGCGCGGCCACGCTCAGGTTAACCCAAAACTGATGAAACGCCTCGCCGACGCCGATGAAGCAAAAAGCTTACGCTTTGCATTTTTCAGGATTACGGCGTGCTCGACAAATCGGTTAAACGCGACTTAAAAGTTATAATTTGGAGTGCGGGGCTTGAGCCGCGAACGTGCTAAATTGGGCTAAATGGGCTTTTCACTTACGGAATTTTGATGTATTGAGTGAGAGGTGTGGTACAACGCCGTGTCGCAGCCGCACAATAAAATTTTCATTTTGTGGGGGTTAGTGCGGATCTAAGAAGTGCACGAATTTAACTCCATGAAGTATTGAGTGGGGTTTACTTTGCTTAAAAAGTGATTAGACTCCGTCTACAAAAAATCTATTAACTTTTGCTTAGTCGTAGATGCTTTCTTATAAACCAGTAGCCGGAGTACTTCGCTTTCGTGCGTGCAAAAGGAGACATAAAAAAGTGCAATTTCAGATAATTTCAAATTTACAATTCTTTGAATGTGCAAACAACTTAATATGAACTTAGTGAGCCTTCTAATCAGTGGCGTAGCTATCGGGGTTCCGCGGGTTCCGCGGAACCAGGGCCCGCGCGTTTCGGGGGCCCGCGTTTCTTATAAGTTTTATAAAAATAATCACCTTTTATTCTTTATTCTGAGGGGATTCCATGATTAAGAATGAAAAAATCCATTTTGAGCATAGTTTTGTAATGTTATATATTTGTAGTTGTTTCGAAATGTGATACCGTGAGCGTTGGTGTGGAAGGCCGTATATTTTGATAATTAAACACGTTTCATGAAAGCCTATAAAGTATAGGCCCAATAATTCGGGGAATTACTCAGAAAAAGAGGTAATAAGCACGTTTAGCTGTTGTCGAAATATTTAGTAGTTTTAACTTCCTGATTCAGTTTGGAAAAAATTGTGCTTAGTACGGATCGTGTTAGTTTTTCATTAGTATTATTTTTTAATTCAATTTAGAAATGAACACTAAAAAATATAGCCATAAATCAGGTGCTATAAAACGGAAAGAAAGAACGGAAAAACAAGAGAAAATAAAAAAACTTATAAAAATTGATCAGATATTTAAAAAACAGCCAGATGAATCTCCGAGCTCAAGCAGTAAGTCATTTCATTTATATAGAATTAAGTTATTCAACTATTCAATTTTTAGAGAGCACACGTTTAGACGAGGCAAATAGTGAAGATTTTAGTAATCCTCAAACTGAATCTGAACTTCAGCCGTCAACTTCAGCTGAATTAAACTGTAAGATAAGCATTTTATAAACACTCATTCTAAATTCTCAAATTGGATATAATTTTCGTAGATGTCGAAGAAAACAAAACGGATGATGGTCCATTGTATGTGACTGATAAAGGTAACTTTCTTTCGGAATTAACACTTACGCAAAAGCAATTTCTAATTGATAACGGATCTTGTCAGCCACCTGGACCTTATCCACGCGATGCAAATTCCAGAAGCTTCTCCGATTTTTATTATACAAAAACAACAAAATCAGGACTAAACACTCGAAGACTGTGGCTTTGTTACTCCCAACGTTGAAATTATTGTTATTGTCAACCCTGTTGGTTATTTTCAAAAAAGAATCATTCTTTAATTACCGGCTTTAACGATTGGATCCATTTGCAGCGCACAATCGCCAGACATGAGGAAGATCCTGAACATAAAACGTGTTGTGTTTTATATTAATTCAAAATTTTTCTTCTTGTAGTAGTTACTCAGAAATTTTAAATGCATGTTTGCTATTTTTGACAAATCCTGTTAGTGAAGCCACTGCGGAACGCTCTTTTTCTAAACTCAAGTTAATAAAAACATATTTAAGAAATAGTATGAACTAAAGCAGACTCCCATCGCTATCGATAATAAATTAAACGTCACGGAGTTAATTCAAAAATTTGCAAGTGCTAAAGTTCGCAAAAAAGTTTTTACTTAATAGTTTTCAATGTATGTGCGTATGTCGGTATGTGTGCTACTTATCTGTTTTGATATTTTGAATTTATGCTTAAAGTATGTTAGTTACAAATAGCATTAGAGTCTGTTATGTTATATTTATATGCTTAAAGGTTGATTTATTACATATAAAATATATATTTTGTACAAAACATTACATTTTACATTTTGTTCATTTAATGTTGAATATATATACAATTTGTAGTGTTTTGTAAACTTTGTAAAAAAGGCCTGGATATTATTCGGGACCCAGGCCCGGCATAGTGTAGCTACGCCACTGCTTCTAATGTCCCAGTGCTAGAAGAGACATGTCAAATAAAAATAAGCGTTTGAAGTTAACCTCCACACAATTCTGTAAACCTCATAACAATTTTGTACAAAAGGAACTAACTTATCCTGTCGTTTTAAACAGACAGGAATTATTTCTCAGCGCATAATACTAGTCGTGGCTTGTTTTTTACTTTTCTCATTTTATTGTGGAAATAAATAATTCCCCTAGACAAAAAAGAAGTCATTAGCACGAGGTAGAAAAGTGGTTAAGGATGATAGAAGGATAGTTAGAAAGCGAAAAAGAATAAACTGAAATATCGTTTATAATAATTCCACTTTGAAAAGGAAAGTTATTCGTGGCCAACAGCTTCGAAATACAGAAAACTGTAGAAAAGATTGTCTAAATAAGAAGAAATAAAAAATGAGCATTTTCATTAGTATTGCGAAATATGTATACGATAAGTACAAGTCTTATTCTAAAAGAAGAATAGAAACATCAAAACCCAAGAAAAGTTGAACGTATAAAGTGGAAGTTAAATGGTGTGTTGGTCGAAATCTGCAACGTTTCCAAGCAATGTAAACCATTCAATCATATTTTTCAGTTTTGATATTACTCACATTAAAACTTTAAAGCTTAATATTTTCGAAAGGGTGCAATTGCATACACGAGTTTATTAGAACTTTTTGATAATCGAATACTTCTGCAAAGCATGCTTGGTTATTTTAGAAACAAAATACATATTGAAAGTGCAATAAAAAAGTTTTCAAGGTGACAAGATAAGGCGTCACGATCCAATAAATAAAATAACCATGGAAAAGCTCTCACTTAAAGGTTACCAATTAATTTTATCCATACCATACGAAAATCATTGATGTACTTACATAAAAACTGGACATATACGCTTTTTGTCTTCTTTTTGCAAGATCTCAAAAATATACAAATAGTGTACACTGTGAAGGGTTCCACAAGACCAGTAAATAGGACGATTTCAAAGACCCTTGTGAATAGTGTGATTGAGTAAATAGTGAAACAAACGAAAAAGTAAAGAAAGAAAAGTTAAATATGAAGACGGAACTGTAAAAACAACAACAGAACACATGGTTGTAATATTTATGCCTCGATAGCAGCATTCCAGCTTCTCATTGTTACATCACAAATTTTTAATCTCAGGACATCTCAGGACTGTATTCGAATGTGACACGACTATTCCATTACAGAAAAAAGCACGAAGCCCCTATTAAACACCCTAGTGATTGGTATCAGCCAATAATATTTTTCGAAGTACGCGAAACAAAAAAATATGGATTTTCTAAACTTTTAAAACTTCCTAAAAAGTTCTTTTCAAATAACAGTTAACAAAAAGGGCAACTGGTTTATCTGCAGTCAACTGCTTTCAACTAACAACGGTTTTAACGTGTTTACTGGAATGTCTAATTATTAGTTATATATTTAAAACGTTTATCAAAAAACTTTTAAATCAATACCACATAATAAGTATATCATCTAAGATGTGAAACTGAGAAGAACAAAAACGTACTCCATCTTGAATTTAATTCACTAAAACTAAAATAATGTGCTCCATTACAAATTTAAACAAATAAGTAGAAAAACAAAGATTAAATAACTGAATATTAGTCGAGCAAAGCCTCAAATGCCAAATTACTTTAAAGAAGAAAAAATAAATGTTTTCTATAGCAAATGTGCTTTAATCGACTCAAAACAAAAGATCAAGTGTTACTTTAACAGCAAGGGTAGATAAAGTAGCACTTTAACATTAAGGGTACATAAAGTAATTTTTCTACGACCACTACTAAAAGTAGGCCTTTTAGCGCCAGCTTTTTTCATTAAATATGACGTTCTATAATTCAGCGTGTTAAAAGTGAAATCAGCTGTATACTTTTAGCACATGTGTTAAAGTAAACAGCTGGTGTTGATTTAGAATTTTGAACTGGAAGTGAGGTTGTAAAGTTATTCTAGTTACTTCTTCCGTTAGAGGTATAGTATATTAAAATTCAAGTTGCAGAAAGCACGAATCTAAAATTCCGCAACGAGTAGCGGCGAGTTGAGGGACAAATGAGTGCTTGAAGGACGCTCTGCAACGAGTGTTTTATACTATTTTTTTCTATTTTGCCGCTTAATACCATTTTATAAATAATAAAATAAAAATGTTTTCTATTTTGCGTTTAGAATAACTCCATTCTAGCACCGAAATGACGTCATTCCATAGTGACTTATTCTAACACTCAAATGACGTTATTTGGGTGCTAGAAAAGAGTTATTCTAAACGCAAAATAAAAAAAAGTGTTTTTTAAATAATTAAAGCATTATGTAACGAATAAGGTAAAATGTGTACATTTATAATTACTTTTGATAACTAATGTTGACAGCTACTGGCTGCAGAAACAGTCACCTACGCGTCAAGGCCATCTCTTTAGTATGACATAATTTATAACTGTCATAAATGCAAACCTTTGTTAAATCGTTATTTATGGATTAATTTTTTTTTATTAACAATGAAGATTTACAATCTGTCATATAAAATAACAATAAGTAAATTATATGAATAGAAAAAAAAACATGTAAGAGAGTTCTCCAGCGAAAACACTCTATTAATTTACTTAACCTGAGTATTAAACTATAACTCAAAACTAACCTAGAAATTAGAGGACTTAGTTAAACCGGTTTGGTAGATCAAGTCAATCGTGCCGTTTAAGTCTTTTAGCATATGATCGGTTTAGAAGGTCGACTGCAAGTTCGTTAGTATGAGCACTGAGTCTATCACAATATTTAACATTATGGAACACTATTACTTCTTTAACTGAGGGCACAGGGATGTCTTGTTGTAAGACCCAGTTTGGTACATATCTGGGTGTGTTGACAATGTTCCGAATAACCTTGTTCTGGAATCTCTGTAGTATCTCCAAGTTAGAGTTGCTAGCCGTCCCCCATAGCTGAATTCTATATGTCCATATGGGTTTTAGAATGGTTTTATGCAGCAGTAGCTTGTTGTCGATTGAGAGTTTGGAGGTTCTTCCTAAGAGCCAATACATTTGCCTGTATTTTAGACCTAGTTGTGTTCCTTTCTTCCAGATATGTGTTCGCCAGGTTAATCTTCGGTCAAGGTGCATGCCTAAGTATTTAGCGCTGTCTACTTGCGGAAGTTGTTTGTTATTTAAAGTAACTGGAGGGCAGGTCTCCTTGCTCAGTGAGAACGTGACTTGGACTGATTTGCTTTGGTTGGCTTTGATTCGCCAAGTGTTTAACCATGTTTGGATTTTATTTAGGTTGATTTGAAGAAGTCGTGACGGTGTTCTCGGATCTTCGTGTGAAGCTAGCACTGCAGTGTCGTCCGCATAAGTGGCAATCATGGTTTGTCTGACGTATAAATGAGATAGAGTGTGGGGCCCAGTACGCTTCCTTGTGGAACGCCGGAGTGGATAGGATACAGGGCCAGACTTTATCAAATGCCTGGCTAATGTCTAGGAATGCTGCAGAACAATATCTTTTGAGATGTAAGTCATGGTTTATTTTAGTCATTACTCTGTGTATCTGTTCGATGGTACCATGACCTTCACGAAAACCGAACTGATGTTTCGGCAAAAGTTTGAGCTCTTCTAGGAATGGTTACAGTCTGGACAGAATAAGCTTTTCAAACACTTTCGACAATGTGGGGAGCAGACTGATTTGCCTATATGATGTGAGTTCTGTCGGGTCTTTGCCGGGTTTTGATATCATTAGAATTTGAGCAACTTTCCAGTGTTCTGGGAAGATTTGTAGTCGAAAGAGAGCGTTGCTTAAGGATTGTAAAGCTTTGTAGCCACTTTCGGGTAATTCCTTTAAGGTTTTGGTCGTTATCAGGTCATAACCAGGAGACTTGTTTGGATTTAGGTTGGCAATTATTGCTTTTATGTCTGCAATTTTAACAGATTTGAGTTTTTCGACAGACTGAATGTAGTTTTCAACTGCTTGTTGAATTAGTCGTTCTTCTCCAGCAGAGGAAGTCGAGGGATAAGGCTGAAAAACTGTTCGCAAGTGGTTGGCGAAAGCATTTACTTTCTCTTCAGGGCTTCTTGCCCAGGAGCCATCGGGTGTCCGTACAGGCGGAATGTACGGTTGGGGTCTTTTAAGCTTTTTCGTAGCTTTCCACAGGGAGTGTCCTCAGTGGGAGTTAGTTTTGTCAAGTAAGCTTGAATTCCCTGATTATTTAATTCATGCAGTATTTGTTTTAGCTCTCTCGTTTTTGTGTTAAGTGGAGTTTTGTCCCTAGGGTGTCTGGTATTTTGCCAGATTCTTCGAAGTCTTCTTTTTTCTGCTATCTTTTGTTTAACAATTACAGGGATCGATTCGCGAACCTCCAGCTCTGGAGAGTCTGGTGTGGAGTCCCATGCTGATTGTTGGATAACAGAGTTGAAATGTTCTACGGCTTCATGTATATCTCTTGCTGTTTTCAGTGGAATGTTTAAATTTAATCTCTCATCCACCAGTTCTCTAAAGTAGTCCCAGTTTGTTTTCTTGCTGTGAATTTTAGGAGCCCTGGGGTTTTATTATTTGAGTACAATATGTGACTAGAACTGGTGAATGATCAGAGGACAAGTCCAAGCATGTTTCTGCTCTTAAGTAATTTGTTGCTTTTCCGTTTACCACACAGAATTCTATAAGTCAGGGATCTTTAGCGGATCCGATGGCCAGTACGTTGGTTCCCCAGTCGACAAATGCTGTAAGTTATTATTCCTCATTGCTTTAAGTAATTCTCTGCCACGAGTTAGAGTGACTCGCGATCCCCACTCTTGATGTTTTGAGTTGTAATCTTCTCCTGCTATAAATCTAGGCCTCAGAGTGTTGAGAAATGATTGAAATTGATGACTCTTAATTGTGTGTTTGGGAGGGCAATAGACCGCGGACATAATGACCTCTCTATTGTTTAATACTACCGAGATGCTGGTAGCCTGGAGATGTTCTTGTTGGTATTTTTGTAACTCGTGATGTTTTATTGCTGTTTTGATTATAATTGCAGTTCCTGCGTGAGCCGTGCCGTCTGGATGATTGGTTGTATAGATAGTGTATTTTAGTATTTTCATATAGTTTAGGTTAGTAAATCGTGATTCAGAAATTAACATTATGTCAATTTTATGGTTTATTAAGAATGTTGTGATTTCTTGGCTATGCTGCGCCAAGTCGTTAGCATTCCAGATTGCTATATTAAGAAAGAGTGACATTATGAAAGTTTGGTTATAACGGTCGTGAGTAGATTTAACATAGTATCCATCCGTTCCATTAGTTTAATCATCATTGCTTCGATCTTGTTGTCTGATTGAGTATTTCCAACATTTTGGTTAGTTTGGTGATTGACGACTTGTTGTTGCTGCATATTTTGTTCTGCGGCTCTTTGAGAGTATGCAATACCAGGTTGAACCATCTGTTTGCTTCTTAAAGGAGGAAACATTCGTATTTGAATTTCTTTAGCTACTTCGCATCCCCTGTAATTTGCTGGGTGGTTCCCTTGACAATTAACGCATTTGACATCTTTGCTTCTCTGTTTTTTTTCGCAGTCCTTTGTTAGGTGTTCCCCCGCGAATTTCACACATCTTGGCGTTCTGAAGCAGAAGTTTTTGGTATGACCGTACCTCTGGCATTTGAGGCACTGGAGCACTTCCCGTTTAGCGTGAGGGGGTTCGAACTTGATTTTAAGGTTCATTAGATATTCTATGTCATAGATTTTTTTGTTGTTTTCATTTTGTTTCAATTGGATGTAAAACATAGGTAACGGAGTTTTTCGGGTTCTATGTCGAATATTGTGGATGCTGATTACTGTGTGTCCGTGTTCAGTGATTTCCTTAGCAAGGGTATTGATATCTATTGTGGGGTGCATGTCGCGTAAGACTACTCAAAATGATCTATGTTTAAGTTGGAAGGAGTGAAATTCGGTGTTTTTTTCTTTTAAAATTTTAATTACAGTACTGTAGTTTTCAGCACTGTTTAGCTGAACCTTGGCTTGAGTATTCCCCACTAGTTTTATGGTATATTTGTCTTTAGCCTGCTCTGTTGGCATGTCTGTGAGGGGTTTGAGATTGTTTACTCCAATTGTTTATTTTCTTCTTTGTTGGCGTCATCTTCTGCAAGTGCTTGGAATCTGTTTGAGGTTCCTGGTGTGTTGAGCCAGTAGTCTTCCAACGTTTTTTGTTTTGTGGCGCGTGGTTGTCCTGAGTTGTGTCTTTGCTTTCTCGAGTTTGATGTCTGCCAGTCTCCATCGTTAGTCATTTGCATTGGAGTTGAAGATTCTTGGCTTTGAATATGTGATTGGTACAAATTTTGTTGTTGCGGTGAAGTTTGCATTGGCGGGGGTGTAGAATACATTTGTTGCGGAGGCATATGTTGTTGTCATGAAGTTTGCATTTGTGTATGAGGAAATATTGGTTTAGCTGACATGTGTGTAGGCATCTGTGATTGTATTTGATACGGTGATGGCATGAGTTGGTGATACGTATAGTTGTTTTGTGGTTGTTCGTACAGAGTTTGCGGATTAACATGTTGCACACCCTTGTTTGGAGCACCAAACATGGTGGCTTTACGTAGATGGGATTACCGTAAAATGTAATTTTATGCAGCTCACCCTTTATCACATACGTTGACCTCAGGTCACTTAATAATCGCCTTTCACTTGATATTTCGACGCGCGGAGCGCGATAGCACAACCTCGCTGCTCGAAATTCAAATATCGACTTTTTTATGGATTAATAACAGTAAATTTAAAGCAGTAGAAAAAATATTGTGTGCAAACTCGTGCTAAAAGTGTTTATGCACGAGACATGTTATGCAACTCAGCCTTCGGCTTCGTCTCATAATTTTCATGTCTCGTGCATAAAAATCCACTTCAGCATTTGTTGCACAAATACTTATTAATTTTCTAACTTTATTTAAATTAAATATTACAGCTTCGTATTATCCTAGCAACCCAATCTAGCTACTGAGATTTTAAAATGTGATTGGCTTTCCTTATTTTCTTTTGAAATTGTTAAAGTTCTTGCTATAGTAAAAATGTTTGTATTATACACGACGAAAAAGTTATTACTATCCACTCTTGAATAATTAACGATTCACTCATGGATAAAATTTAACTTAATAGTTTTGTATAATAAATTACTATTTCGTATGCCTATATTAAATTAATCCAAAAATAGCAGCTTCACATCAAAATAATTTACAACTTTAGTGTAACAACCTAGCAATTTTCAAATTTGGATACCATATTACTAACTAAAGGCTCTAGAATAATTACAAATACCATTAAAGAAGTGTACATCTAACTCGAATAGGAAAGAAAACTGAAATAAAATGCATTCCATCTTAAATACTCTTATCACCAAAATCAAATTATTTTTGCTTCTCTACACCATTAAACAAATAGAAAAATGAACTAAATAAAAAATATACTCGAGCAAAAACTCCTGTAAGCATATATGAACTCGAAGAAGATTAATCGTTTTAAATTCTATTATAGCAACCAAGCAACTTAGTCACATTATTATTAACGGCTCTAATATGTACATTTTTAAGAACTAATGTTTAACACATAACATTTTAAAATGTAAACTGAAAAAGACTACAAAGTAGTCGAAATATGTTTTTTACTAGGAAAAAAATACCGGGTGTCTTTAAAATGAATTAAGTACATCTTTTTTTTATAATTATGTATTTGCCAGTTCAACAATAATTATAATGTTATTCATGGCATTGTTAGTAACAGTAATATAACTAATGACTTATGGGGGTTAATAGTTCCCCTACATATTAGCGTGATATTTGCTTAATTGGTTAATCACTGTCAATTTAGGATAGGTGCAAGTCGTGTGGTAGTTTGCGTTTTAGTCTATTGTGTATATTTTGCTTACCTATGTTGTAATGAACCGCACTATCGCACTCACGTATGGTTTTGGAGTTTGGACTGTTGGTATGTCTAGTTCGTAGTGTAGTTGCGCGTTGCGGATGTACCAGGGGGCATTCACCGCCATTCGGAGTATTTTGTTTTGGAGTCTTTGCTGCAACTTTTTTAGATTGGATTTGGTTGTGTTACTCCATATTGGTGACGCATAAAACGCTAATGGTCTTTTTAGTGATTTATACATCAGGGTGGTACACTTATGTTTCAGGGAAGATTTCCTGTTTATGAGAGGATACAGTTGAGCTAGTCTTGCATAGCTTTGGTTTAGTTTTTGGTTTACGTGTAATTTCCAGATAAGTCGTGTGTCCAGTAGCACTCCCAGGTATTTTACTGCGGCGTCAGTGGGGTTCCAGTAGATAGTATTATTGCTTATTACTATGCTAGGTGGGTTTCTGATTTTCCTGAGGGAGAATATTATGGCTTGACATTTCGCAGGGTTTTATTTGTATATTCCATTTGTTGTACCATGAACATATTTGGTGCACTGTAGTCTACAGTTTTCTATAACCTGTTTGAGGTCGGTGTGTTGCGCTAAGACTGCCGTGTCATCTGCAAAAGTTGGTAAGGTTTTCTCTGTGGTTGGGATGTCCGATGTGAATATGTTGAACAACAGCGGTCTTAACACACTTTTTTGCGGAACGCCTGCTTTAAAGATGTTTGTTTCGGATATTGTAGAGTTGATACGTACTGCAAATGTTCGGTTTTTAAGAAATGAAAAGACTATTGCTTTTAGATAGTTGAGTATTCTGAGTTTGATTATTTTACTTTTTAAGCCTTGAAACCAGGCCTCATCAAAGGCCTGGGCTACGTCAAAGAAGACAGCTACCGTATAGCTTTTAGTTTCAAATCCCTCTTCTATTTTCTCTGATATGGGCTGTAGTTGGTGTAGGGTTGAGTGTTTTTTCCTAATTATGATTATGACAAATTATGATAGAGCTACCGTGTGTCTTAGAAAGAATTAGATCTTTGAATTTCCCATAATGCAATATCAATAACGATCTAGCCACACATAAAAATTTACATGCAAACAAAATTGAAAACCTACTAGATGTAATTCTTTTTAGGACCACCGGCATAATCGTACACTTCCTAAACCAACGTTTTTTTTTCTTTTAACCCTAACGACTACCGTTGGTCCCCGGAACCGCTGACGCATTAGTTCAAGAGGCTCGGGCGTCAGTTACACCTAAACCGTAACTAAGTGAAAATTAGACCGCCCGTGCCGAGAGTTGAACTCTCAATCTCTATCAAATATTTAGATAAACAGAAAAATACAACGTGGAATTACACATTATCATCATCGACTTTATAAATGTATTCGACTCAGTGTATAAAAAAATGCTGAGAGAATTAGGTAGTCCAAAACGCTGATAAATCTAACCAAAATAAGTTTGAAAGACGGTGAATGAGTAGTTAGACCGAAATTTAACACAAAAAGTATAAAATACATAGATACAGTCTCCCTCGACAACCGTTTCAAATTTAGTGCAAGAGGAAATAATAAGTGAAGTTGATTTCTAACCATTAAAAAATAGTAGACGATCTAGGGAAACCATCAATGAACGAAGAAATTACGAAAACAATATAGAGAAGCAAGAAAACAATATTGTAAATAAATAACTCAAAAAAGAAATGCTACATACTATTCTACAAAATCATGGACATGTCTTATTACGTCTTCCGTCTTATCATCCGGAATGAAATCATATTGAATTGATTTGGGCAAAGATAAAAAATGAAGTAGCAGGGAAAACCGTTTAAATTTAATAATAAGGTATAGTTGGCTATGGGCCCAGCGGTACGTCAACGAAACTGAAAAATTAGAGAAGAAAACATGATTTAAATTTTTCTTATACGACTTGTGCGATATTCAAAATAGTAATTTACGATACAAGTGCGTAAAGCTACTCTTTAGGCACGAGTGGGGTAGAGTTAAAACGCGAGCTAGCGAGCGTTTTAAGCCCCGCGGGTGACTAAAGATGCTTTACGCATGTGTATCGTATAATATTTTATCTACGATAGAATCTAGAAAACACGAGAAATATGAAAACAAATTAAATGTAAATTAGGATCACCAGCAACCGGTCGTAATTTTGCGTGTTTTAAAAATTTTAAAACACGTTGCTACTCACAACGTGCCTAATGAAATCTTTTACATACGTTACTACTGACGACGTAAACTAATGAAAACATATTATTAAGTAGTCGTTTTACAAACTTAAAACTGCCAACTAAACGGCAATTTTACACACTGTCGTAGATAAAAGATATTGAGACATAGTTATTCGTTTTTTCTAAGTATAATAGCTGCGAAGCTAGCCTACCCGAAATATGAACATTGACCGACAACGACTTAAGTATTGACAATATGAATCCCCCATCGATAAAGGTAGAGGCTCTCCATCGGCATAAATCTGAAACTATTAATAGTATAGAAACCAACCAATCAACGCGTACGCATACTATTCGGTAGATAGCACTACTTTTGACAACCACAGGAAAGTAATTTTCGGAATTGTGTGTAAAAAATCCCTACATGATTATACACATTTTTCAAGCTATGTAGATTACACAGTTGTATGCACTAAACCCTCGATTTAATAATTAGCGCTTTTTAAATTTTTTCTACCCACTACCGTTGCCCCCCGGAACCGCTCATGCATTACTTCAGGGGGCGCGGGCGTCACTTAAACATAAGCCTTAATTAAGTGAAAATCTAGACTGCCTGTGCCGGGAGTTGAACTCTCAACCGCTCCGGCTCGAGCGCCCCATGATTATCACTGTGACCTCGGCTGCAACGGCAATCGCTGTTTGCCTACCGACGTCCCTAACACTTAGTTCTTAAGCACAATTTTTTTGTAGTTCTAGAATTTAGAGATTGAAATGCTTTTATAATTCAGGACAGTAATTTTTAAACTTGAAGAAAAATTGTTCGGTTGAATATTATGGTCACCTATCTCATCTTGGACTAGATGGTACTTAATAACTTACACTTTCGAGGAAAAAATTATCATTGACTTGGAAAACATGTTTCTATCAGAAAGAACCTTCGTCTTAGAAACTTTGAGAATCTATCCATTCCACCAAAATATTCTAAACTTTCAACTGGAGACACATTCAGAACCTCCACAACGCATCTCTGTCTTGTCGCATGCAGCTTGACCGTGTCAGTGGTTTTAAGTATTGGTCGTGTCTTGTTACTGCATGGGTTTAGCACTCACGGGTTACTTTAAATTTGAACAAGACGCTCTTACTTCTTAATATTTAATTAATTATTTTCCCTTCCCTCTTAGCTAGCTCAGTGTACATATGATACTCTCATAATCTCTCAGTTCTCGGTTTATGAAAGATCATTGTTTCTCTTGTGCGAGATAGCTGGGTCGATTCGCATTCAAACATATATAAAACATCAATAATAACATATAAAAACAATATTAAATAATTGTCTTTTAAAATAACGCAAATTTCCACTGCAATACTTCTATTTCGAATTACCTTCGCTCCTCGAAGTTGCACTGGCTTGCGTCATTCCAAATCTCGCATTGCATCATCCAGTTCTGGCTGGCGTAATGTGTGAAAAGCTACCGCAGCCGTTGATGGAAAGTTCCTATTGTCTTATCGTTGATTTTGTCGTCTCAACGACGACTGGCTGACCTCATGCCTTTCTGACGCTTAAAAGAACACCTATTGGATGTCATATTTAGCGTATTTACGTTGTACATTGTGAAGAAGGAGTCTGAGGAATCGCAAATGCTATTTTATGCCATTAAACTTATGCATCATGTTTTAAATATAACAAGGCTTCAGCGGTTTCTAATTGATTTCGCTTTTGAACGATTTTTGCACAACGTACTTAAGCAGGGGTCGTAAGCACGACCGCCCTCAATTTTGGCCAATCTTGAGCTTGGAAACGCCAACGAAAGATGCTTCCAATTTTAAATCTTCCTTCGTCCCACGGACAGGCTTGGGCGTGCGTTATTGCTGCACTCGCAATAAGTTTAGGGCCGATTTTGCAAACACTTATGAGTCTAAAATACGCTGCTTAAATGTAATGCATAAGAAAATACATATAAAAATACAACTTGGCTTGCACTTTTACTGTGAAAATAAATATTACAGGCGAGGGATGGCTGCGGCTCGTTTCAAGATGCTGAATCATATAAAATACCGAAAAATTACTCAATGTAAGTATTTATTTATAAAAGCGACGATAACTAACAAAAGAAGGCTGGAATGTAGTTGAACACGGAATTGAGACAAAACCAGATGTATTAGTTAAGGAATAATTGCCATTAGACGATCATCTGAAATGCAGAACTATACTTTGCAACAATATGAGATAGATTTGGCTACAATGAAGTAAAGGCCAGCGTTTAAGGGAACGGACACATGAAGAGTATCTGTAAAGGGATTTAATTGGTAGTATTACATGGAAATTTAAATACAAGTCTGTGTAAGTGTATATTTTATAGGTGTTCCACACTATCAACTAACATGTGAGAAAACGAAAATAAAATCTAGTTTGGCTTTGAAAATTAAAACATATGTCGATTATTAATTCCCATTATGAAGGATATAGACTATTATAATAACTGTAAATTAAAAACATGACTTTGTAACGCTAGCTCCTGCATCAAATTTTAATTATACACAAAATGTATTAAATTTCTTACATCGCCTTATCGAGCGTTACATCTAACTAGCGCTCGAACCAGCGATAGCAAATCCGTACCCGCTATGCGCAAAGTTGCGCTGAAAGACTGACCGCGTCGCCTCCCTCTCAATACCCGAGGTGGCTGTTCTGATAGCTTGGCCCGAAGAGTATATAAGAAGACTCCGCAACCATTTGAACTCCACTTGAGTCCACCGATATCGACCAGCAGATGCTCTAGCTTGGAAAAGCTTTTCGCTCTAGGCCCTCTTGGACTTAGAACCTGAACCTGTTCGTCAAACTTGAGATCACCTATCCTGCCCAGTCCAGACTTGAGTCTTTGGACTTCCCTGATTCCAAATCCTCTTCAAACGTTTAAATTGTGACAGCGTCTCTCTGTCTCTTAAACGTCGTCTCCAGAACCTGACCTGACCTGACCTAGGCGTTTAAATTGTGACAGTATCTCTCTGCCTCGTAAACGTCTCCGCCAAAACTCCAACCTAAGCTTTTAAACTGTAACATCGTCTCTCTGCCTTTTAAACCTATTTCCTGATCATTATAAGCCCCACGACCGTAATACACGAGAGTTAACATTCCAATATAAACGGCATCTATATGAATTTTATTGTACGCTCCGCCTGAAAACGGCGCGAATAAATTAACTGTGGCAATTAAATACCTGTAGGGACAACCAAATACGTTTCACACCGCCTTTCTGCACGATCACCAGCGGCGCCGACCCTCTCGTACTCCAGGAGGCACAGGTATCTGCTAGATCTATTTATTTTGTGCACAAGTTCATAGCCCAGCAAATGTAAACACTCCTGGGTACCACAAGGTTACGCTTTGGGGGCATTCGTCCCACAGGGCCAAAACTTATACTTGGCACGACGCCGGTTGCAACCTCAGTACCGGCAAACCTGCTGAATAACCGCCTTCTGTGTTCACTTGCTAAATAACCGTTTTCCGCACACACCTGCTAAAGGTGTTACCGTTTACTAGCAAACCACGACTCCAGAAGAACATATTCTTTTGTTAATATACAATTCAATTTATTAAATCTACTACTATCTAGCTAATAACATTATATTGAAGGTAATTATATGGTGTTTTCCTTACCGTATATATTTGAGTTGTGTGAACAATTCCTCCCGTTTCAGCTAACCGAGATAAAGATTAATAAACGCTGGAGCCCTTCCGAAATTAATGGAAGTCATATCAAACCAGATTTAATACGTTACATGACCAGAATTAATTACCAGGACTACAGTTAAATTCGGGAGGTTAAAACGTTACAACTTAATGTTTTCAAAGCCATCCTTGATTTAGTTTTCATTTGCTCACATGTTTTATATTGTAAATCATTGGAGGCGGACAAACGATGCTGTGCTATGTATATTGCAATCAGAGCAACTAGTCTCTGTAAGTTTTTGTAAATGGGTTGCTACGTTGAGAATTGTAATCATGTTTGACTTCCTACACTTCAAATAAAATAAAGTATTTGATAAAAACCATGGTTTATTCAGAGTATTTAGTGGATCAATTTAAGATAGGCCGTCAGTTAACAGACAGAATCTACAATTGTAGACGATCGCATGGCGCAGCGGGTAAGAGCGCCCAGGTTTGCATCAAAAGCGAGTCTGCGGTTGGAATCTATGGGCAAGTCGAATTTTTCCGCATTCCATTACATCGGTAGCGGGGCCGGTCACTATTCGCTGTTGGAATATAATTGACGGCGCTCTTGCCGGAAGAATGATCTATGGGAAAGAGTCATCTGATCATACACCACATACTATACACACTATATACACTGATATGATAACCTCAAGATATCATAAAGTTGTTGGCTGAACTGCTCGGATCGCAGATCCGGATCTCCCGGCCAAAATATGCCATACAAACATTCATACATACATCTACAACTGTCAATAACAGTCTAGTTACGATTTTCTAAATTCTCTTCGAAGAAAGGATCCTCACATTGCCGATAAATCTATACAAGAATTACTAACAGTTGGTTCATCTTGAAACAGCGTATTAACAGCTCTCCAATCTCTCTTCGAACGAATTTTTCTTCGTATATGCTAACGATGTTCGGTGAAAACGTGCTTAGCTAGTTTGTAAAAACAAGGAAACCAAGATATCCCATAGATGCAGTTTTTAGAATTTCGAAACTTGCTTTTCGGTTTGTTATTAATCAGAGTCGATGTTACAGTATTCATAGTTTTAAAAATGATATTAATTCGATATACCCTGTCTTAGGCGTCTTTAGTTGTTGCGAGCAAGTTTTAATGTATAGAAGTACACATATATGGTGGGCTTGGTCATTGGGTTGATTTGGAACGCGTTCATCTTGAATAATTTTACGCAACTCTTTATATGTGCATCGATATTATTTCGCAGCATCTATCTTATGGGCAGTTTGCAACACCTTTAATGATTTTTGGAACTTGTTCCTTTCTTCACCTTTCATATTTTTAATTATTTTTACTAACTGTCAAGCATTAAAAAATAAAGATAATAGAATAGTATCAAATAAAATAAAGAAAGCATTATCGCGTGTGAAGAAAATGCTGTTCGAAAAAATTGCACATATATGATGTTCCAGAATGAACTAACTATTAGTAGTCTAAGGGCGAATGCTTCAGGAATATGGAGACCTTTTCTTCCCAAAGAGTGGCAAAATTTTCTAGTTGGCTACCGAAACTGGTCTTCTAGTTTCTCTTTTTTCCCTTTTGTATATAGCGTCGGGTTCCTCGACCATT
The DNA here is from genome assembly GCA_940337035.1 of Agriotes lineatus. Classification (NCBI taxonomy): domain Eukaryota; kingdom Metazoa; phylum Arthropoda; class Insecta; order Coleoptera; family Elateridae; genus Agriotes; species Agriotes lineatus. The sequence goes on along the minus strand of OW679194.1, from coordinate 241,287,631 downwards.
TTCGGTATTTGTTGCGGTTGGATGCCATTATCTTTAGTTGTGATAGGTTTTTTTCTCTCTCTCTATTTCTATCTTTTCTAGATCTTCTTCCCATGTTTATCTTGGTCTGCTTACATATCTCTCTCCCTCGCGCAGTGCTTTATACTTCATTTCGATTTTTTTCACCTCTAATTCTTGTAACCTGACCAAACCAGGGAACTGCCTCCTTTCTACTTGATAAGCTAATGGTTTCATGTTTAATTCTTCTCGTATCGCAATATTTCTAATTCTATCTCCTGTCGTTATTTCTGTCATTTTTTTAAGATATTTCTTTTCGCTTTTTCTATCTTGCATAATCCAGTTAGCTAAGTAGGTGCATGGTTGGTGAAAGATAGAAGGTTGGTTAAATGGAAAAAGATTTGCAGTTTTGATTTGCAGTTTTATGAGGTTATTCGAGATGTACTTTCGTTTCTTTGAAAAAATCCAAGGCCTAGTAGATACAAGCAAAACATTAAAATTACTTAATTTCTTAGGCCCTGAACACACGGGATTCCGTTTCCCAGATTCGGTATGCGGGATACAGAATCTGAGTCTGTTCGGACACGGCGACTGAATCTCAGACGCGGGCCTTCAGTCACTTGCAGTGCCGTGCTGTTATGGACCTAGCATTGCTGTTCTTTGTTTCTGTCGAATTAGTCTAGAAGTGCTGTATTTAAAGTCAGGGATTGGGCTCTACAAAGCTAACAAACTTTTCATTGTCAAATAATGTACGCTCTATGATCGTTGTATAGTAAGGAACGCCTTGCTTATTCGATTTAAATAGAAGTTGAAGAAAATCTGCTACGCCTATGACATGATATCATATGTTCTGGCTGGCAAAAGTAGGCGAGTCCAGGCCGTGGTACACGTGGACTCATATCCTCTATATGCTCCAATAGTAAATCGGTATCCGAGATACAGAATGTGTCGCCGGCGGCCGATTTTCCTTATCTCTCCATTCACTTCTAGACTAATTCGACAGAAACAAAGAACAGCAATGCTAGGTCCATAACAGCACGACACTGCAAGTGACTGAAGGCCCGCGTCTGAGATTCAGTCGCCGTGTCTGAACAGACTCAGATTCTGTATCCCGCATTCCGAATCTGGGATACGGAATCCCGTGTGTCCAGGGCCTAAAAGTCGGTCTAGCGCCGTTATTATTGAAAATAGAAAAAAAAATAAGAAGAATAAAAGTTTTAGCTATTTTTACGGTGTTTATCTTACACTTATTAGCATTCATAGTTGGATTAGACATTTCTAAAAAGGGCACATCTCGTTTGCTAAATGGAGAAAGAATTGCAGTTTTATGTGCTTATTCAAACTGTGCTTTTGTTTCTTTTAAAAAATCCAAGGCCTACTAGATATTTTACTGTTTTTTTTGGTATTTTGTTTTGTCTTGAGATTGAGTTTGTAGACGTACATGGCCCTTAAAATTGCACACTTCAATATTGAATCGATTGGTACGGGTTTTTATGAGTTCAGAGATCATGTATACCAGTTTGATTATGATATTATTGCTCTGTCCGAAACGTGGTTAAATCCTAACATTTCTGATAAAGATTTTAAATTAAATGGATATCAAATGATAAGGAAAGAACGCATATCGCGAGGTGGTGGCCTAGCATACTATATTAAAAACAATATCTTATTTACCGTAATTAATACAGAAAATAATATACATTTTGAACAATTTTGGATAACATTTACTTTAAACAAAAAGCGATTATCTCTTGGTGCTATTTACAGGGCTGGCTGGAAAGTATATGATGATTTCTTTAATGCATTGGAGGACTCTTTTGCATCTGTGATTCCGTTTTGTGATGATTTGTTATGTGTGGGTGACTTCAATATCGACTTATCTACCAATAATTCAAACTGCTTAAAATTTTTAGAATTACTTGAAGTTTATGGATTTAAACAAATCATGACCGAACCAACTAGAGTCACTAAGTCCTCCTCCACACTTATCGATCTAATTATTACATCTAATTCCGAAATTATATGTGATAAGGGTGTGAGGAGTATGCATGGAATATCCGATCATTCTTTAATATACTGTTATCTGAATGTCGGTCATGTTAGTACTGCAGTAAATTTCAAAACGTACAGAGATTTTAATAATTTTAATCGTGATGCATTCACCGTGGCGCTGGAAGCTATACCGTGGGATGCAATGTTTCGGCTCATTGACATTGATTCGAAAGTAACTTTTTTCAGTGATAATGTATTATATTTGTTCAATTCTTTCGCACCTATCCGCACTGCTAGATTTACGAAACCCGAAGCTCCTTGGCTGACAGACAATATCCGTCTACTCATCAAGTTATGTAACAAAGCTCTTCAGAAATTTAAAAAATCTAAAAACCCTAGTAACTGCGATTATTACAAAACTTTACGTAATTTCACCACCAGTGCTATCAGACGGGAGAAACGCGCTTATTTACAATCAATCTTGACCAATAACAAAAATAATATATGGTCGGCTCTTAAAAAACTGGCTCTTAATGTTCAACCAAATAATCGTGTTATTCCCGCTACACTTTGTGACGCTAACGCTATTAATAATTTTTTTCTTGATGAAATTGCTACAAAGAAAATACAACCTGATCCCTATTTAAAAATATTTTATGAAAATAATTTAAAAAATAATGTTACTCGTTTGTTTGGCTTCTCTCTAGTTACAGAAAATGATGTGTTGGATTCCTTATGCACAATTAACTCAAATTCTGTTGGGGCAGATAACATTAGTATCAATATGATAAAAATGTGCTGCCCTTTTATAATTAGATATTTACTTCATATTATCAATTGTTGCTTAGAAATTAATTACTTCCCTGATAGTTGGAAAATAGCACAAGTCATTCCTCTTCCCAAAACCAACTCTCCTTCTAGCTTTAGGGATTTACGCCCAATCAGCATACTTCCCGCAATATCTAAATTATTAGAAAAAATTATGGAAAAGCAAATTCGGAATCATCTCCATTATTTTAACATTCTTCCTATTGTACAGTCAGGCTTCCGGAAGGGGTACAGCTGTGTATCTGCTCTTGCTTGTATCACGGACGACATATTTAATGCTTTGGAAAATAACTTGGCTACTATCTTGATTCTTTTAGATTACTCCAAGGCATTCGATATGATCGACCATGAACTATTATTATCTAAACTACATTATTTTGGTTTTGGTAATAATGCAATTGAGCTTGTAAAAAGTTTTTTAACTCGAAGAACGCAACTAGTTAAACTAAGCAAGGTTTTATATTGGGTCCTTTGTTATATATTATTTACACTGCAGATTTTATTAATAATGTAAAAAATTGTAACTGTCACTTTTATGCCGATAATACGCAAATCTATTTACCATTTAATCTCAACAACATCAATGAAGCTAACAATTTAATCAATACTGATCTCTCAAATTTAATAGCGATATCTGAACAACATTATCTGCTTATCAATCCTATAAAATCTACTATTATGCTTTTTTGCAAACCAAAAGACAGAGATAATTTAATACCGTTAGTAAATATTAACATTGCTGGGACAGCTTTAGGTGTACAAAACTCCGGTCGTAATTTAGGTTTAACTATAGACTCTAATTTAAGATTTGATCTTCATATTAGCAATTGCATACAAAAAGCGTTCAGCAACTTAAAAATCTTGTACGTCAACAGACATTTTTTAACTCCAGATGCGAAGAAGACCTTATGCAATGCTTTTGTTTTGTTTCATTTTAATTTCGCTGATTTAGTTTATGGACCTTGTTTGGAAAGTTCTGATGCCAGGAGAGTTCAACGAATTCAAAACTCTTGTTTAAGGTTAATTTATGGAATTAGAAAATATGATCATATTTCACACAAATTGCGAGACTCTAAATTGTTAAATATGGGTAATCGTCGCTTTCTGCACTCGGCCTGTTTTGTCCATAAATGAGTAATTAACAAAACACCAAGTTATCTTTCTGACAGACTGACATTTAGAACTGATACTCATAATATAAACATCCGGAATAAAGGTCTATTAACCATCCCATCTCACAGATCTGTATTTTTCGAACGTTGTTTTTCATATAGTGCTGCTAAAATTTATAATTCCTTGCCATCCTGTAGCAAAGATCTTTCTATTGCTTCCTTTAAACGATACGTGTCATCTCATCTTTTTGAACGACAAGACAGTGCTTGAATGAGAATAAAGGATAATTTAATAAAAATCATTTTAATGTTTGATCAATTTAATATTAGTGCATAATATTGGCGGGTGCGTCGCGGATTCAATTTCAGACAATTATATTCAATATTTTTTTCGTACTTATTTTTTGTCGGTTGAATGTAAGAGCTGATGTAATTTATTGCATCTGAACTCCGCCGTTGCCACATAGTTTTTTAAATTCTTATATCTGAATGTATTATTTATTTTTGTTTTTTTTTGGCAATAAAGTCCTTTATTATTATTATTATTATTATACTATAAGCAAAATATAAAAATTACTTAATCTTTTAAAGCCTGTCTAGCGCCATTATTATTGAAAATAGAAAAAATAATAAGAATAAAAGTTTTCGCTATTTATACGGTGTTTATTTTACACTTATTAATTTCCTTCTAGCTTTCATAGTTTTTGTTTTCGTAATTTTCTTATTACGAAAATTATTAGAAAAGAATTATTTGTCAAAATAGGTATAACAAACCTTATGTCATTTTACGCTGAAAAGTGAGCTATTTTTAGAAATGTCTAAGCCAACTATGATTGCTATTTAAAAAAATGTAACTTAATGTTATAACTCAAAAACTATGAAAGCTAGAAGAAAACTAATAAGTGTAAGATAAACACCGTAAAAATAGCTAAAATTTTTATTCTTATTATTTTTTCTATTTTCAATAATAACGGCGCTAGACAGGCTTTAAAAGAGTAAGTAATTTTAATATTTTGCTTATATCTAGTAGGCCTTGGATTTTTTAAAAGAAACAAAAGCACACTTTGAATAAGCTCATAAAACTGCAATTCTTTCTCCATTTAGTAAACGAGATATGCTCTTTTTAGAAATGTCTAAGCCAACTATGATTGCTATTTAAAAAAATTTAACTTAATGTTCTAACTCAAAAACTATGAAAGCTAGAAGAAAACTAATAAGTGTAAGATAAACACCGTAAAAATAGTTAAAACTTGTATTCTTATTTATTATAATTTTTTTGCTATTTTCAATAATAACGGCGCTAGACCGACTTTAAGAAATTAAGTAATTTTAATATTTTGCTTGTATCTAGTAGGCCTTGGATTTTTTCAAAGAAACAAAAGCACATCTCGAATAAGCTCATAAAACTGCAATTCTTTCTCTATTTAACCAACCTTCTATCTTTCACGGTTTCCGAGATCCCTATAGTAGATAATGAAAAAAAAACTCACCCTGTATACAGGGTGTTTCATTAATAATTGAAAATATTTTAACTGCAGAATCCTGGGCTCAAAATATTAATATTTAACCCAAATCGCTTAGATAAAATGTGGCTCCTTACTGAGATATAGGGTGTTCTATTTAAGAATTTAAAAATGATTTTGCTCCATTACTTTAAAACTATTTGACGTATCCGTATAATATTTGGCAGGAAGTGTAGACACTGTAAACCATGCTAAATTATGTTAAATAAACGTTTGTGGTTACTACCAGAGGCGTACGACAGGGGCAAGTGGTAGGTTGACCCCTCCCAAATTCTACGCCACTGGCGGAATTGCTATTTTAGCACAATTTTTCGATTCTCCAATACTTTTTATGTAAATAACATACTCTTCCTTCGTAACGATAAAGTCATTATTTTTCGAGATATTTAATGTTAAACATAAAGCTGAACAGTTATTTTGATTTTAATGTGTATTAATTATGTCGGTGTTTTTTGTCATAAGATTGCATTTATTACACAAATAAAACTTTAATCCGTATTAACAAAAAAACATAATGTTATTGAATGAAATTTATTAAAACGAATACATAGATGCATTCAACATTAAAACAAATCGTGATTCTGAAAAGAACCATTTTGTTATACCTAATCTAAATAAAAGAACAATTTTAATAACACGAAAATATCAAAAACCTTTTATAATAAATGTTCAATGTGACTCCCGTTTACCTCAATAAGTTTATCAATTCTTTCCCAAAACGATCTTCTAACTTTAAAAAATATGTTTGGCTGATTGGCAATAAAATTAGCGGAATTTACTATTTGCTGCCATAGTTGTTGACGATTATTTATTTCTTGTGAGTATACCAGCGATTTTTTGTTAATACAGATTAAAGTTTCATTTGCGTAATAAATGCAATCTTCTGACAAAAAACACCCACATAATTAATACACATTAAAATCAAAATAACTGTTCAGCTTTACGTTTAACTTTAAATATCTCGAAAAATAATGACTTTATCATTACGAAGGAAGAATATGTTATTTATGTAGAAAGTATTGGAGAATCGAAAAAGTGTGCTAAAATGGAAATTCCGCCAGTGGCGTAGAATTTGGGAAGGGTCAACCAATCACTTGCCCCTGTCGTACGCCTCTGGTAGTAGCCAGAAACGTTTATTTAACATAATTTAGTATGGTTTACAGTGTCTACACTTCCTGCCAAATATTATACGGATACGTCCAATAGTTTTAAAGTAATGGAAAAAAATCACTTTTAAATTTTTAAATAAAACACCCTATATCTCAGTAAGGAGCCATATTTTATCTAAGTGATTTTAGTTAAATATTAATATTTTGAGCCCAGGATTCTACAGTTAAAATATTTCCAATTATTAATGAAACACCCTGTATATAAACGGCATTTCTACAGCTAAAGCCGCCTTCCCGTCACCAAACGCCATCTATTTCTATCTTGCGCATCTTTCTCCTCTGGTCCATGGTTCTGCATTGCTTTCCTCATTCCTTCATTCCAGGACCGTCTTGGTCTACCCCGCTTTGGTCTTCCGGGTGGTGTCCATCTGTAAACCCTTTGAGGCCATCTGTTTTCATCCATGCGAAGGAGGTGACCGAACCATTTTAATCCTTTCATCTCTATCCTATCTATTACCGTCTGTTCTGCATGCATTATCCTTCTAATATCTTGATTAGGAATGTATTCTCTCCGTGATATACCTGCACTGCGCCTTAGGTAGTCCATTTCTATTGTATTCAGTTTCTTCTGATGATCTTATTTGTTTATATACGTTAGTTTTGTGCATAATAAAGTAATTAAAGAGAGAATAATTATATTATTTTCTGGCAATGCTCTTCAATAGCACATGTTTCCAATTGCTAGTGAAATCGGAGCGATAGAGTGACACGGAAGCTAAAATTCGCATCTATGTCCTTGCTAAATCAAATTCGCACGATACGCGATACTCTTAATTCATTAGTATGAGACCGAAAATATTGGTTTCAGATGCTCCAGTGCTTCCTCGCAATTAATATTATCGTGAACAAAAGGTTGCCGAACGTGTCCGCTACGCAAGAGTTGAACGCAACCAAAATCTTCGAAGCTGACAGCCACTTTCAAGAAACGGTTTTCCATCAATCTGCTTGAAATTATCACCATAACTCGTAAGTGGAGTATTCAAGCGAAATAATATAGAGTCCTGAGTTTCTGCATTCCACAAACAGCTCGATCAAAAAGAAGAAAAACAAGTACCTGGGGATGTTGAATCCCAGAGGGTTGGAAACTGAAGCAAAGTTACAGGGCTGTGGGGAAGCTGCCCAAAACTGCGAGATTGAGTTGTGTAGACCTTTCTCCAGGTAGATATGTGGAATAGCATAAGAGAAAGATGTATTCAACAGTCTCGAAAGCAATGTAATTGGCCAGCGTAGCTTAACACAAAACCGAGAACAGATCTGTACTCCAGGTGCTTCGCGTGGTGGCAACATATCCCAGAAGGAGAAAATACAACGTAGTGTAAATAAAAGCCCGGAATATTCACCAAAACATCACGTAACGTGCAAAGGCGAAGCCAGACTTACATACCAGAATTGAAAAAAAACCACAGATCAATTTTACTGCAGAAATTCTTTCTAATTTTGGCGTAACCACATTAATTTCAGTGATTACACACACAACCTACATATGTGTTGAAATAAACCTGCAATGATATCGAGGGATCTTCATCCACACTTAAGAGAGTCTTCGGAAAAATCCAACATACGCCAGCAGAAATATATCAATTAATCACACAGGAAATCGTTTCCTCTACATACTGGCAATATTTCAAAATTCACCAAAAATTTTCCCAGGTCAAAGATTTTCCAAATTCATACAAAACTTACTAAACACCAGTGAAGAAGCGACGACCTAATCCACGTCATAATAAGGGAAAATAGATGGAAATTCAAGACAATTTCTGAATAAATAACTTAATCCAAATCAGTCAAAATTTTTCACGTTGCATCTTTCCCACTAACTCTGATATTAGTATTTTCCATTTCCACTCCAGATTTCGACTTCTTCTTCCGTTTCTTGTGTCTTCCATCCTTTAAATGATAAACTGAGTTCAATATCGTATTATTTTGAAATTTCTGATTTCCTTATGACAAAGTATAAAACTAAATAAGCCTAAAAACATTTATGAAAATACTGCTTCAAGTCTAAGTTTGCTTACTGCTTAAGGATGCTCCATCTTTAAAGCTAATTATTATCAGTTTAAGAACCTGGATATAATAAATCTTTCAGTATGCTATGATTATTATTGATGATATCTATAAGTGAAAACGAGATGCAGATTCAACGAGTCCGCAGGACGAGTTGAATTTGCCGCTTCGGTTTCAGGAACGATATCCTCGTTTATTAATCATAACACGTATTATATTTTCAAGAGCATATAATGAATTATAAACAATTTGCGGCACAGACCACACTAAGTTTATTCCAAGTGAACTTTCAATTTCAATTGGAGCAAATGATGTCACGTAACGAATGAATTATATATTCTATATTAGAACACATTCCTGTTATTATTTGTGACTTTATCGTTTAATAAGTATTTATTCATGTAAAGTTCTAAGGTTATTATCACAAAGAATTTGCTTAAAACGGAACATGTATTGCTTATTATGAGAAAGAAGGAAGTACGCAGAAACATCGTCTTTGATTACAATTTGTTTAGATAACCTGACGTCCTATTCATATTTGAAGTAACTGTTTGAGTAGCTTATAGGATTATGTATAATAAAACATCAATTTAATCTTTGCAACACAATGAATAATTATTAATATTGACATGAGGTGCTCTGCCTGTAAGTCGAAAACAAATAACAATGCATTTGATATATTGTTGTTTGTAATTGCTTTAGGTATTCTGTGGGAAGCAAACAATGTCACCATCAATAATTATTAATAGGAATAGTTTTGCGTAATAGATCACCACCGAGTTATATTTCGTCAACTGGTCATAAAACTTGTTGATAAAGTAGCTGTAAATCAGTTTTACAATCTCGGACTAGCTTATTTTTTTAGAAAATAATCATGCATATTCTTAAGCATTTAATTTAACAAGGTAAATCAGTGACAACTTTGCAGCTTTTACTGGCATGAAAATGCCATTTTCACACAGAGATCGTGATACTTCATTCCCCAAAACTTAAATTTAAATCGAGCGTAGTTGCCTTTCTGGATATCCCAAGCGGGTTCCGCTTAACCTTTCTGTAAATCCTTACGCCATATGCAGGGTTATTATTTGTAATCAACGAAAGTCATCTAAGCTGCTTGAGATGTATTTACTACAAACGTTTTCGAGCGTGACCGAGTTAAAGTAGCGCTAAATTAAAGTCGGGATGTTAAATTCCTACAAAGTGTTTGCATATGAACAACACATTATTACTGATCTGCCCACTTGCTAAAAGCGTTTTGGCCACTTGTTTATTATTTCTTACCATCGGATAGTTAGCTAATCCGCTAGCATGTTACTTTAACAATCTGTTTGTGAGCATTAAAATGTTAAGTGAGACAAATTTTCTACTACTCAGTCAAAATGTGTTAATGTTACGGTTCGTTATATGTTAATAAAGTTGTACCATTAAAAGTACGAGTATATTGGAATATTGTAAGTCACTGGAATTTCTTAAAACAAGAGCACTTAAACACCGTAATACTTTTACAACCTTTAAATGGAGTGTGATCTTTCAACCAATCGATTCCACTAAGTCATGCGTAGGTACAGAACACTATAAATAACTGGATGCCACCACAGTTACAGAGATATACAATTAATTAAAGCTGCAAAAGTAGCTAGAAATTATCGAAAGAATAAATAAGTGATGTAGATAAAATAGGCGAGATCATGTCAAAGAAATACATAACAACAGATTCGTAACAAATACAAAACAATTCTCATAAAGAGTAAGAACCAAGTTTGCTTTTAAATGAAGGAGAAATATGCTTATATGGAATAAATCACAACGAATCAAATATTAATTCTTGTAGTACGGCTTTCGAATTCATGTACCACCATTTTGGGCTTCTGTAGCCGACTTAATGATCGATTTAATAAACTAAATAAACTTTGAAAATTCTCCCTGAAAATAATTAGATTATGTATTACTTTTGCACCACGTATTTCGCCTGAGTTAACATAGCTTTTTACCAGAGTCAAATAATTTTAATACTTTCCTAGGAACTTTGTTGTAGAATAAATAAAGCTAACATTTGATAGTTTGTACATTATAATATGCATATAAGACAAACGTTAGCTTGCAAAATTATCAGAATCAGGCCAGTGATTCAAGTGTAAGAAGATAATGTAAAGCTAAATTGTATAAAATATATAACCAGTTATAACGCTTAACCCACAAACAAGAAGAAAAAGAAAGCGATTTTAGTAATGCAGATCTACTATACATCCACTTTTATTATATTAACCTCATAGAAACAGATCAAGCGTTTAACTAAGAATGACACATTTCCTTTATTGATGAAAAGATTATGTTCGATAATTTAAGCCGAGAAGCTCTCAGAATGATTATAAGACGAATCCACTAAAACCATCTGATATAGATATTATATACGTCTAGAGCAACTCTAAAATCATACTACCTATATTTGGAAGACAAATTGTCAGAAAAACACAGTTGAAAATGATAAGCCTTGCATTGTCAGACGAACTCCTAGACATATATTAACTTCTTTTTCATCTGCAATCAGAATCTGTCAAAATTTAAAAATTCCGCACAAACTGACAAACCCAATTAACGGATTTAGATACGACTTCATTTACGAAGTTAGTGAAAATATAGAAGCTTAACAAGTATTCTGTAGCTCATCAACTTGTTTTAAGACGTACCTATATCAACAAAATCCTTCTGAACGGGAAGACAGACTAGAGATGGGCGCGTGAGTGAGTTTTCGCTCACGTCACGCACGTTTCACGCTTGCTTGAAACACTCACGTTCACGCACGTTCACGCTCACGTTCACTGACGTTCACGGCGTGACACGCCGCTCACGACGTGACACGCAGCTTTTATTTCAAAATTTAAATTCAGATAGAAGGAGAATGTTCAAATTTAAAACCAATGAAAAAACCCTAAAGAGAACTAAAAATATGTTTTGCACGTGACATAATTTACGTGATATGTTGCAATCAGCATAGTTGATATAAAAAGAAACAAATGAAAATTGACTACAATAACTGACGACAAGGGATAAATACTGATTTCTTGCAAATACATTTCGTGCAGCTGTCTTCAAAGACATTACTTTTAATACTAAACGCTGTCATTGGAATTGACGTTTCCCTTATTGGTATGAGTACTGAAGCAACACTTAAATCGTAGGGTTTAAAAGTACTTTTACGTATAAAGATCAACATTTTCAGCGTTAAGGCGAGTATACAAAACAGAACATTACTTTTATTAGAATAATAAGTTCATCTAGACATGTACACAATAAATTGGTTTAAAAATAAAACGTAATCAACATTTTCAGTGTTAAGTCGAGTATACAAAACAAAATATTACTTTTCTAAAAATAGGTTCATCAACACATCTACACAATACATTTTTGGTTTAATAATAAAACATAATTAACATTTTAAGCGTTAAACCGAGTATACAAAACAAAACATTGCTTTTATTAGAATAATAAGTTCATCTACACAATAAATTGGTTAAAAAATAAATCTCAATCAACATTTTCAGCCTTAAGCCGAGTATAAAAAACAAAACATTACTTTTATTGGAATTATAAGTTCATCTACACATCTTGTGTTATTTCTATCCATTACCGTAATCAGTGAGGTAATATCCATTACCGCACTGAGTGCGGTAATAAAGCTCTTAACGATAATAAAATTAATTTGGTTAAGAGTCTATAACAACACTGATGTAGATAAATTACTATTATGTACGCAAGTGGCAAAGCATAGAATTCTCCTTTCTACATCTTCTGTTTGATTATTTTGATTAATACATACCTTTAGACCAGTACAATTAACGAAGGGGACATGACAAAAGAATTCCAAAAATTCCCCACGATATGAGCCCCAGGGAAAGATGCATAAATAAAGGAAAGATGATGTGATACAATTACATCACAAGCTCTTTCGATTTCTTAAGAAATGGCAAAATGGATTTTCCAGAATATGGAACTATTAGATCGAGGGATTGAGGGAGTGCTGAACAGCTACAAAAAAAAATTGCAGATGATACAAGTCTGTTGGAAGGAGAGGTAAAGGTATAGTGTTGACTTTCCATTATCATCTTCTGTTAATCTCACGAGAATGCTTTTTTTTAAATTTTTCGTTCTCTACTTTGAACTATTGGATATCGTCATCCTAGAAACCGATTTTTAATTTTTAAGCATTTGTCAAAAAATTTCAAATATTACAAATTCTACAGAAACCCTACAAAATAGAGCGTTAGTTAAAGAGACAAATTTTCTCTAAAATTTTAAGCTGAATTCAAAAATTTAATAATATACCGGGTGTTTTATTTAAACTAGGAGTTTTTTTAGAGGTTTGAAAAAAATAGTTAGAGCCGTTTTTGAAAATATCGAAAAAAACTGAAAAATCACAAGAGTAAGCATCATACTTCCGGTTATCGATTTTCTTCAAAAGCTTGCTGCCGCATCTAGATAGTACACAAAACTTATACAGGGTGTTTCAGAATAACTGTTCCTAATTCTCAGAATGAAGAGAGGGCATGTTATTCAACACTTTTTAATAATAAACTAGTGTTCGGAAATACTTCCGTTTCGAGATAATACGACATTAACGAATTGAGTACTTGAAATAATCTCAATTTGAAAAGTATGTATGTATAATCAGTAACCTCATTTACCTTGCGGTGTAGAGGCTGGTGCTTTATGCGCTGGCATCTGGCGGTACAATGCTCAACTTGCCCCGGATGCGGGATACAGAGTTGGAGCGCGCCTTTTTGGTGCTTGCGCAGCAACCATTGTGTGAGTTGTGTGGCTTGGTGATGTGTTGACCTTGTTACTCTATCTCTTCGGTCTGTGGTAATGAGTAGAGCACAGTTAATTTGATGCCCAACTGTGAATGGTCTCACTGAGCCCGATTCTAATCGCCAAGGATACGGAAAAATTCCGACCCCAGCGGGATTCGAACCGAGGACTTGCTTAATGCAAGCTGGCGCTTACCCATCTGCGCCACGCAGCTTCTTAACGATTTTATTGATTTCCAGGGTTGCAATTTTTATTAATATTTAAAAAATGGTATTTAACAAAAATTATAAGAATTGTTCAAAATTATGGCCGCCATTGTCGACACACAAGGTATAACGATGTGTGATTGACCGACGAATTCTTCGAAATATCTGGGGACGATCACGAATGTCATCAAAAGCAAGAATAATTCGAGCCACTAACGCCTCTGCTGTGTCCACAGGTGTCGCATAGACGAGTGATTTAATATGACCCCAAATACAAAAATTACCCGTGCTTCATTACTATTACCGAAAGCTGCTCCATATGCATTATGCATGTCTGTCCATTCAACATTTGTAAACCGATGCATTTTTAATAATTGACATACAAAACAGACACACGACTGACAAGAACAAACTGTCTCTATTTTTCTGTTGCCATGGATAAGGTTCACTATCTGCAGCTATTTTGCATGCATGCGTTACTTTCCATATTGAGATTATTTCAAGTACTCGATTCCTTAATGTATTATCTCGAAACGGAAGTATTTCCGAACACTAGTTTATTATTAAAAAGTGTTGCATAACATGCCCTCTCTCAATTCTAAGAATTAGGAACAGTTATTCTGAAACACCCTGTATATGAAGTTTCGACGCCATACCTCTTTTAGTTTTTGAAATATTCTGTTCACAGGCACACAGACAGACACAGACACACAGACAGACAGACAGGCAGACCAATGAACAAAAACATGTTTTTTGGGTTCAGGGGACCTATCATTTGCTAGAATATAGAGTGACTAGAATAGTGAGATAGTTATAAGCTAGGGAAGTGCGCATGCTAAGACTGTCAAAAACAGATAATAAAAGATTCAATACAATAAAGAGAAAGGAGGAAAAAAATAATATCGTGTACTGGAACAGCACAAATGGGCCGAACCAAAAAACAAAGATGAAGAAAGAAGCTTGTTTTTGACCAACAATGAATAATTATTGCTGTATTATCATTTCCCTCGTTAGGATTTGTCAATATTAAGTTTAGGTCAGTATGTTGAAACCTTCTTTCGATTTTGCTTAAGCAGATACCGAAATAGTGAATCTTGGTAAAATTACTATATTTGAATTTTAGTAATCTCTAAATTCGATATTCGAAAATCCATAAAAAATTGCCAAACGATACAAGCCTCGCGGAGAGAGGGATAAAGTACTGATATAGGACAAATGACATAAACTATGAGGAGGACAAGAACACTAAGCTTTGGAAGTGTGTTTGACGTTAAAAAACACGGTCATTATGTTTTTATTATCTTCTACTTCATGTGTTAATATCACTTTACGCAAGTCTCGTGAAAAGTGCTTTTTATTGTTCTTAAAGTAACGTCAAATCATTGGATTTTACGAAAATGCATTTATTAGAATGTAGAATTATTTGATTTGCATTTTAGTTTCAAATAAGCGCAGTATACATGCTGGAAAATTAAAAAATAGCCAGTGAATATACAAGTCAAATATGCACAGAAGAAGTAGAAGAAAACGCTGAGTACTAGAACAGAGCATATGTACTAACCCTTGAAATGAGAGACGAAGAAGACATTTTTAAAGTTTATGTTACGTAAGTCAATAAACACAGTAACTCCTTTTTGATTACAATTTATTTCATTGTTGCGAGTTGTTAATATCACCTTTAGCTCAGCATTACAATAGCTTTATTTAGGTCTTATGAATTATATATTGGGATGCCTTTCAAATGTATTACAAAATAGAAAAAATATATACAATTGCGGAAATTGCCTTGAAAAGGACAACTACGTCAAATTGACATCAAGGCGCCCTAGCATAAACGAGTGCACGTCAGCTAGTTAATATAACGTGTGAAATTTAAGTGTTAACATTCTAGATAAATAAATTATAATCAGTAGTAATATTATCGGGTTATATGTCGATAACTTGTTGCACTAGAATAAAAGAGTATCAGTTTCAACAATAAAACTGACACGATTTCGTACTGTGCAGGAAGTTTGAGACGTATAACCCGAATGTGTTCGAAGGACGCATTGTATTCGATTTGATTATTTTTTGAGTAAATTTAGGAACAAATACATATTTTATTGTCAGCTCGATTTGTTTATATTAACCTAGGTGAAAGTCCTCTCAATGAAAACAACATCAAGTTGTCAAAAGTTATATATTGCGTTGCCTAGTGAAGTTATTCTAGTATAATCGACTTTGTAAAGGGTGTTTTTTAGAGTGATAGAACTTTAAATTGAAATAAAACACAGAAAAATGTTTTTAATATCCATGAAATTGGCTTTATCTGAAAGATAATTTTATGGCATTTATGTTTGAATATGATATCGGGCATGTGACCGTCGCGGCTGGGGTGTACATGATGTAATCTGGAGGTCCAATTTTCACACACTCTTCGCAGTAAATCAGGCTGTATTTCGGCAATAACGCGTCGAATGTTGGCTTCCAAGTGCTCAATTGTTTCCGGTTTATCGACGTAGACATGCGACTTTACATATTCTCAAAGAAAATAATCTAACGGCGTCAAATCGCACGAAAGAGGTGGCCAGTTAACAGATCCACAAAATGGATACACGAAATGGATCTGTTAACTGGCCACCTCTTTCGTGCGATTTGACGCCGTTAGATTATTTTATTTGAGGATATGTAAAGTCGCATGTCTACGTCGATAAACCGGAAACAATTGAGCACATTCGACGCGTTACTGCCGAAATACAGCCTGATTTACTGCGAAGAGTGTGTGAAAATTGGACCTCCAGATTACGTCATGTACACGCCAGCCGCGACGGTCACATGCCCGATATCATATTCAAACATAAATGCCATAAAATTATCTTTCAGATAAAGCCAATTTCATGGATATTAAAAACATTTTTCTGTGTTTTATTTCAATTTAAAGTTCTACCACTCTAAAAAAAACACCCTTTATTAGCATACATAATGCAACTAGTGGGTTCTTGATTATCAAACAATTATTTCTGTTTACATGAGATATATTGCATAAAACAATATATCAAGTGGAAGCAGAAATGATTTGATAATCAAGAACATACGAGTTGCATTCGGCTAGATTATATCACGAGTCAATAAAAAACGTTTGAGCAGTTTATTTCTAAACGTTAAAAGTACAATTAGTGTGGTTGCTATGGCAATTGTACTTTCAGCAGATAACGCGATGTTTGTGAAGGTACTTGACTATTAGTTATTAGTCAAGAATGTATATGATGATCAACGTTGCTATGTACATTATCAAAAGTTAGTACATGCGTAACTACGCATTTTTACCGTTTTTCATTGGTTGATGATATAGGGAGTGGTATAATCGAAATTATACAAGATAACTGAACTAAATCCAGCCTTTGATTGATATCGATACAAAAAAAAATAATTACTTATAATGTCTTAACGTGTCATAGAGTCCCAGTGCCCCAGGGAGACATTTCCGGACATGGGTTTCTATACTCAAATGTCATCTATCCCCTAGTAGTTTGATCCCATAGTTCTGAAACACCCTGTATATGCAGATTCCTGCTTGCCCATTGAATTGATAGGATTGATAGTGGTATCAATCGCAAGAGAAAAAATGCGCTTAATTTAATAGGTACTACTTGAATTTGTTGCTTGTTTAATATAGAAACAGCTTAAAACGGTAATAAATATCTTGCACTTTATTCACAAAAAACAGACCAGCCATAATAAAATTTGTTTATGCCAAAATACTATAGTATGATCAAAAATTAATCTCATCTAGTATGGCTATGGAATTTTTTGTAATTTATGAATGCAACTATGTTTACACTTAAATGTCAAACTTGACATTTGATTTTTAAGTGAGTTATAGTTGCATTCATAAATTAGGAACAATTCCATAGCCATACTAGATGAGATTAATTTTTGATCATACTATAGTATTTAACATTACTAGCTTGGTAAAAGGGTTTTTACTGGCGGACGTTTCTACGCCGCCGGTTCGTCGCCGCCAGTTCATCGCCGCAGTTTCTACGCCGGCTGTTTCTACTCTGGCCGTTTCTACGCCAGATATATTATTATTACGTACCATAAACTTTTCATAAGACATTTTTGGTGATTAGGTACCTCGTTAATAGGAAATGTTAATCCTTCATTATTACTTAATAATCCTACTGTCGATCTTAATAATTGTTTACTACAATGTTTTACAATACGTTGAGCGTATTAGAAGAATTGTGTTTAGGTTATGGCAACAGGGAATCTTTGAACTATTTACGTGGCCTGGCACACAATTATGAAATGATTTAATTATTTTTTCTGTGTAATGGTAGGAAATGATATAAATATTTACAAATTGTAATAGTATTTTTAAGCTATTGTGCGGTTTTAATGTAAATATAACAATAAACTTTTAATATTGTTATTATTTCGTTAATGTAGATAATGTAATAATAAATTGAAATAATGTTTTTCAGTCAATGTGTTGATCAACTCTTGTTTCTTTCTTTAAATTTATGTACCGGCGTAGAAACGGCCAGTGTAGAATCGGCTGGCGTAGAAACGTCCTAGACCCGAAAGATACGACTGGCGAGCCAAAGGGGAGCCAGTCACCGTCTGGAGTCAGTAAAACCTGTTACCTTGCGTGTATTGTTGAATATTTTACTTGTTCCTCACTTGTAAATAACTAAAGTACATTTTTTTCTATAATAATTTTCAAGGTCAACTTTCTAGGGGATAAGTTGCATTCCTGCAGAGTCCCTAGTTTTAATAATGTCGGTACATAGATTTTTAGTTCTTTTCTTCCACAAAAAAAATGATTGTCATTTTGACAGATATGTCATAATTTAATATCGCTTGCTTCATTTTTGCATTAAAAATATTTCTTGGTTTTCTTATGTTATCCGATTTTATTGATGATGATGATGATTCCATGTTAAAAAAAGAAATGTGTCAAGCGTTCAAATTAAGAAACTTTGACATTCAAAATTGACACATAACCATAATTTTGAAAAAGTTCTTCCAACACGAGCTACAAAAATTTCATAGCGTTTTAATCACATATCTACCAACATTGTAACACTTTGACTGTTATTATACAAAAAAAAAACGTACTTTATAAATGTACCATTTATTGACAATGTCAAACTGACAAGCAACTAAAGAGAGATCATTTGTCTATGCGCACGGGTGTAAACCTTGACCGGATAGCCAGTAAAATTTTACTGGCTAACCAGTTATTAAGAAATATTTTCAAGGTGAATACTGTGACTTGATAAACTGATGTTTACAAGTGAGGAATACATAAGTGTTATTTTCTGCCAGTTATCAAGTCACGTATTTAACTAATTACTATGAATAATAATGTTGAATTTGAATATTCTCATGAAGAGAGCGTATTTATTATCAAAATATTTTATAGTAGCGCCAGTTTACATACAGTTCGTGATTTATTATCTGTTGAATTTAATAATCGACCTATTACAGTTGTATCACCAATAAAAAATAATATATAAAGGTACAATTATTGTAATACTTTCTTCTAATGCAGTATTAAGATTCTTTACTTCAGTGCTTCTCATAGTTTTAACGCGTCTAAAACTGATGAGCACTATCGAGTTGTAAATAAGGAGGAATTGATCCTGCCGAACTATGGTCAGTGATTTTAATTAATTGCTGGTTGCCTACTCCCTCCCAGTTGACTTACAGCAAGAAAACGTGAAAAATGGCTTGTAATTATTTTGTGTTGTATTGAGACCAAATTTCTCGGAGCTGCTTATATTGCATTTGCTGATATAATTAATTCCCCCTGGCAAATTTTTAAACCAAGAAGACGTTTTCCACACCGGATTTTCGGTCAGAAATAATCGATTTATTTTAACCCTTTAACTCTTTCTGGTATGCCAGTTATACCACTGTGCATAAGAGTCAATAATACTTGTTTTGAAACTTAATACTGTTCTGAAACGTCTTGTTTCCGTTCTACCGATATTGCAGTTCTTTTGTCTAATTTGATATTTTTTAGAATTATTGTAATTATAAAACTCCCCAATAAACCTTGGTGTAAATGTGTAGCTGGTATAACAGTATTACCAGCTTGCATTCCGCGTCACGACTTTGAAGCGTGTAAGCGCATTGGTAAAGTTTTTTCTTTCTTACTATTTTGTAGGAGCAACTTTCAAGTTTTCAACTGGTAAGCGTTGTAGTGTAATATGTAATGATTATACTGTTGATACGTAGTAGAAATTATTTTGTCCTGATTTTAAAATATATATTGATGTTTGGAAACCTTTTATTTGAGCAACAAAGATAGTCTATATTTATGCCCAAATTTTTAGTAATAACGTACATTTTATGTAACTTATTTTTATGTATAAACATAGATATAATCTAATTGGTTTTGCTACTATGTTGCGCTAGGAAAATATTTACGTTCAAACCCATCTTGGTCACACTTTATCTGAAATCTTTGAAGCAGGTTGCGGCGGCGGGAATTGTTTACGATGGGGTAGTCATAAATCTTAAGCACAACGTTAGTGTTCAAATTTCAAACATTATTTTATTTTGTCTATTCAAGTAATTTATGTTATTTGCAACGTCTTGAAAATTATAAGTTATTTCTGTTCATGGCAGATTTTTTGTTAGTGATCAAATAGCCGCTACTAACTATACTAATAAAAAATATGCCAATGTAATTGAATTCTTTGCAAGAAAATTTACCAGGAGACTACTTCAAAAAATGAATTTGTATTTATGGCAAAAGTTTTAATGCTTTTTACAAAAAATACATATTTTATTCCCGATTGATAAAAAAAGTACTTCTCAGTAGTGTTCTCAGGCCGAAAAATGCATGATTTCCGTATTTTTACGCTGTTGCTAGATAATTAGAACTAACAGTTCGCAAATGTATTCGTTGCTAAGCGTTACCTTTCCAATTTCCAATTCGAAAGGTAGAATTTTATAGTATTGAAGAACCAGGTTGTTTCTTGACAGGAGATGGAACTTGCTTGTTGCTATAAGATATAACAGGGGTTTGTCCGGTTTTACCAACCCTTTACAGACGATCTTGGATTTTGTCTATCGTTACAAATGAACATACTTCGAGTGTTTAAAGTATATTGTTTTAAATTAATAATACAGAAGCTTATATACAATTAAATGTGTGTCGTGTTTTTTAACCTACTATTAACGTAAACTAAAAAGCACGATAGTATGCACTTAGTATAGCGTAATCGTATACATTGTTCGCAATTCGACCTAGTGCACTTCGCATAATGCAAACCTTGACGAAATGCTCGCTGTAGTAATTTGTAATTTGACCCAGTGCGTCGATAAAACTGCCGAGTCTTTGTTTACAAACACTTATCTGGCACGCTTTGAACTAGTTCTTGTAACCTAATTACATGCACGATTTCAGTTAGTTTTACACTTTTTTGTTCACCCATGGTCAAACATAAGTTTGAACACTAAGAGGAAAGGAATAACAGTAGAAAATAGTATATGTCAGAACAAAGGGGTAGTTTAGGGCGTGACCACTTATAGTTTACACATTAAGTCAGATAAGCACAGTTTATTGGTTGAAAACTAAAATAACTAATAAATAGCCAGCAATGGTAAAGCAAATATAACTAATAATAAGGGTTGACACGGTAATGGTCCGGCGCCCGCAACTCAGTCCAACACCTTTCCTTTTCTATACCAGAATCCCCTCATCTCAACAACGCTACTCATTCCCAGATTGTTTGGGTCTTGCAGGCGCCGTTCCATTCGATAGGAAATTGCCTATCGCGTACCTTCTACGAACTCATTAAACAAAACAGTTCAAATGAAACATGACATAACTACAAAACATAACTCATAGGCGGAGACATTAGTCCAAATATCTTCGGCGCCGACACGGCCATTCTGACACGTGCACGTCCACGGGCACTAAAGTCTTTCAACTGTACGAAAATAAATCAGTTACTTTACCGCCCGTTCATCCTGATCAACAAATAAACAACAAATCAATCATCGACTTTGACAATTTTGAAGAAAATGAATCAAGTTCTTTAGGTAGTGCATACCAAAACGCTCTTTCGAATAAAGTACACTATTTGACTGTTACTATCAAGCTCAACTTCCGATATTAAACTAATCGGGATCAACTACTACACACAGGCATTCCGATTAAACTGATAATCCGGATCAACTGCTACACACAGGTCTCCCGATTAAACTGTTATTCGGGATCAACTACCGGTCTTCCGATTACACTCTTAATCGGCCTCAACAAACTATCAAACAGGTCTTCCGATTATACTCTTAATCGGGCTCAACACCTTCCGATTAAACTCTGAATCGGGATCGACTCATAATAACTACATCTGACCAAGTTACATCTCTAATCAGGATCGACTCGAACACTTCATCTGACCAAGTTTTATATTTTGTCAGGATCGACTAAAAACAATGACAATTTATCTCTACATAATTCGAATAAAGATCAAATTAATCATACGTTTTTCTCCGCCGACACGGAGCCATCTTCCTCCGAGTCAACTAAAATTTCTCCTTGTCCTAGGGGACACTAATCAGCTGATCGTAGCAAACTTAAATGTTGAAGGGACCTCGGTACCGGCGGTCAAGCTTGATAGCATTCGTTCGTTATTTTTTAATGAATACAAAATCACTAATCACAAATGGCTTTATTTGCGCCTTTCCAGCAGTCTTACGGACTGCATCACGTTGTATTAAACGCTCAATATTTCCACTTGAGTCACACTGGCCCACTCTGTATGCACATCGACGTTATGAATGACTTTGTTTCCCAAAGCCAATATCGGTGGATATGATGTAACATAAATGATGGAGTGCGAGAAAAAAATCAGCTGTTATGCGTTTTTCATTGCGATAAACGATATGGCAGCCAAAAGCTTGCAGACCGTAAAATGCCTTTGCCAAAAATGCCTGTAGCATTAACAATCGCTAAAGTTTCCAAGCTCGTACAAATGATAGCCAGATTCCGAGCCGGCAGTGTGCGCCTACTGCAATATGAAATCGGATACTACTCCCCGTCTTTAATTTACCCGAGCAGCTGTTTATGAGCGTTAGGACGTACAGTTCCCGATTAAATAAGATCGCCTAAGCATTCAACTTCTGTTTTAGTTATCATTTTTGCCGACATGAACCATCCGGCACAATACAAAATAAAACCTCTATAAATAGTCCTTGAATTTCTACGACACTCGAGATTTGCTTGGTACACATAAATGATCCGCAACCAATGCCTTTTAAATAAGCCACATTGTACGTTTCCCATTAAAATAGTTTGTTACATTCTTTTTAATTAATGAGCAATCTGAACTCGAATTAAACAGAAAAGGAAAGGTTTCACCAGTTTTCAGGTCGAACTGTCCTTCCGGCAAGTTGCTCTTTTCACACTCGCCTCGGGGAAGCACCACCCTTAATTTTCCGACTACCCTCGGTGCAGTTCGGTGCAATATGGCCAGGTTTTCCGCAAGAGAAACAGGTAACCCGTCTAGCCTCTGCTACATGGCTTCCTCTGGATGTCCCTAGCGATAACTAGTGATGTCAACTTTAGTTACTTTTCGGTACTTGTAACTATTCGTTACTTTTCGTTGTACTTTCCGTTACTTTGTATTCGTTACCAAGTACTCGTTTATAGTGATGGAAACAATCGAATTGTTTTGACTATCGAAAAAATGCCGAATGAAAGGTTCAAAGCAATTGAATAAATCGTTCATTAAAACTATCGAATACTTTTGTTTAAAGGGTTTTATAAGCTACAAGCGAACAATTTTTCCGGAACATTATCAGATGCAACGGAAGTATTGGTGAAACCCTGCTACATCTGTACCTTCAGAAAGGGTTTTTTTGAAGGTACGGAAGTATTGGTGAAACCCTGCTACATCTGTACCTTCAGAAAGGTTTTTTTTTGAAGGCCGGTCAATTAACAAATCTGAGAAGAAATCGCCTTTCGCCTAAAAAATTCAATTATATTGTATTCTTAAACAGTACTTTGTAGTTTGTAATAATTAATACATAATTTTGTGTCTTGTTATTAAAATCAATATTATTTATTTTGCTATGAAAATAACATAACAATTATGAAAATAGTTCGAATTTTACATACCGTCAAAATTTAAAAAATAAATGTATATATATATATATATAAATTATACTGGATCAAATGTTTTTATTATAATCCCGATAGAGATAAATAGAATTAATAATGGCACGACTATGCGCCAAAAACGTGAAACAATTTATATTCACAAATCTGTACAAAATAAATTGCTTAAAGTAAGTAAAATTATTAGTAAAAACATGTATATGTGTTGTATATATGTATATTATACGTACACATCGTATACCACGAGGGCATATATTATGTTAAATGTGTTAAATCTCCATTTTGCTTACATGCGACTATTCTGTGCATGATATGTATAAATAATATGCACATAAACGAGGTTTTTAAATAAATTGCCTTACTTTAGTTAAATTAGCCAAGTAAGCATGCAAAAAGACTACTAAAAATGAATTCAGAAAATACAAACTACGAGTACAAAGGACGACTAAGAAAAGATACCTGCTCGACAACGAAATTTTTGGAACACACGTTAGATAGAGAAAACAAAGGAGATAACGGGGATAGTCCAGTCACTATGTCATTTTTGCTTGAAAGTGAAGTGAAATTTGAAATTTCTTTTTTGGGATATTGGTGAGGTCCAGCAAAGCTTAACTTCAAGTTGTCGACCAAAATTTCCTATGTGCTATTTACGCTATCTTGATAAATGAGTGCGTTTGATTTTTTTGCGATAAATCGGTTCCCGTTCACACTACATGAAAATAATGTTGACATCTTTTTTGGAAATTTTGAATGCTCTACAATTTATGTTCTATTACTTTTTCGCGTACGAACGATATTTGGCGAGATAGAGAACGCGAAAGGAGAGAGTAAAAGGGTCGATATTTTTTTTTGAGCTTCTGGGTTTGTGTCTCATTTCTCTTTCTATTTAGCTAAAAAGTAGCCATTATCAAACTTGTAGGAGTTGAAAATAGCTTCAATTTGACCTATTATAAATTGATATGCGATTAAAATTACGACTTGTAGAGCGGTCCAAAGTTGTCAAGTTGGCGCGTAATTTTTATTTCATGTATCGTACTATTACGCAGATGACATCACAAACTTCATTGCATTATTGGAATCATTACATTTCATCAAGTAGATAGAATACAGCATTATATAATTGTATATTAATACAAATAAGAATAATAATAATAATAAAGGTTTTTAAAGCACCAGCCTCTACACCGTAAGGTAAAACGAGGTTATCGATTATACATACATACATTAAATTATTACAAAATTACACAGAAAAAATGTTGACTAAAACGTAATATTGTCTTGAGCGAAGTTCAACTTGAT
Organism: Agriotes lineatus; assembly: GCA_940337035.1. Classification (NCBI taxonomy): domain Eukaryota; kingdom Metazoa; phylum Arthropoda; class Insecta; order Coleoptera; family Elateridae; genus Agriotes; species Agriotes lineatus. The sequence goes on along the minus strand of OW679194.1, from coordinate 241,262,572 downwards.
AGAAAAACAGATCTATCCGCTGTTCTTCCACTTAACCCGGTAAAAAACAAAAAGAAGTGTATTATGTTGACCCTAATAATTAATTAATTGATGTTTATCCATACAATTTTGAAAAATAGCTTTTTTAAATTTTGACGTACAATAGCCTTTTACTACATTTGGTAACGAATTATAGCATTTAGTAGTTATTCTGTAAGAAAACGATCGCTTGAAAAATTCTAACTTATGTTGAGTCTCAGTCAGGCAGCGGTACGAAGCGGACGTGCCTATCTAAAAGTTGTATTTTCGTACAGCGAGAATAAAGACGTGCGGCGGTCTGATTCTCTGTGATTAGACGAGTGCGCGGCGACCCGCGGGTCAACAAATATAAATAGCTGCTATTTAACGATAAGTGTGAGTATAACCCATAAATTTATTCAACAAGTAAACAGGACCGGTATCGTAAATTCCTTTGCCTAACGGTGAACTATGATTACTTTGATCAATATTTGGAATGAGCGAGAACCTTAACCAAATCAATTCAAATAACATGTTTTTCAATCAACATGAACAGTATCCGCAAGTCATGCAAATGCAAAATTTTCAAAATCAACAATTTCAAAACAATTTGCCCTTCCCGTCGCCACTACAAGTCACTAACATGACTATACCGCAAACTGCTATGAATTATCAACCAATACCAAACCAGCAACAATTTAATCTACAAATGCCCACTTTCCAACCAGCAACCAGCTCTTTTCTGTCACAAAATCATGCGATCAATCCTCAAGCTAATCTACGCAATATTGAGGAGACCAACTCAGTCTCTGAAATGGCCACTAGTTACTTAACAGAAGAAGAGAGTGAAAAAGAAGATACTTCAGAAACTCCCCATTCGTGGCAAGTAATAAAAAAAAGAAAACGCTTTAACACAAGGGCTAACAAAATTCCTGAAACAACACCTCTGGTACCCACAAATAATCGATTCAATACATTATCAAACGAATCATCAGAAATTACTAATTCCAACCCAAATAGTCCTCCCAAAGACCCTAAACCCCCACCAATTTTTATATATGGAGCAATAGACTACAAAAAGATTATCGATAATCTATCTCAAATCACTGAAGAAGAAACCTACTACTCAAAAGCGCTCGCAAACGACACAATAAAAATAAATGCTAATACGTCCGAAACCTATAGGAAACTCATCAGACACCTTAATGAGGAAAAAATAATACACCACACATACCAAATGAAACAGGAGAGGGCCTATAGGGTGGTTATTAGGAACCTCCACTATTCAATACCTATAGAAGATATAAAAAAAGATATAGAAGCAAAAGGTCACACCGTTCGAAACATTATAAACATACGACATCGAATTAGCAAACAACCACTAATGCTATTTTACGTAGACTTAGAACCTAAAAAAAAATAATAAAGATATTTACAGTCTCGAATTCATAAGACATATGCGTATAACTATTGAACCGCCACAAAAAAAAGCAACATCATTCAATGTACAAGATGCCAGTTATATGGCCATTCTAAGTCATACTGCAAACGACCATACAAATGTGTTAAATGTGGAGGTGACCACAATTCTACACTGTGCCAAAAATCGAAAAGCACTCCAGCAAAATGTGCACTCTGTGGAAAGGATCATCCTTCGAATTATAAAGGATGTGAAATATACCAACAATTACAAAATGCAAGAAGCAAATCAAAAGGAAACAACTATCAAAATCGCGATCAACCCCAAATTCCACATATCCAACTGCCGAACCAATCAATACAACAACAAACAAGAACGGAACTTCCAACATACGCTAACGTTACACGAGGGCTAAATACAGTAAATCAAGGCGACGACTTCGGCGGACAATTAAATCATTTCCTTACCGAATATAAAGCAATGTTCAACCAGTTAATAAACCAAAACAGTATGATACTAAATATGTTATCAACTGTCATCAATAAACTAGTCCATTAATGGATATCTCATCATTACGTATAGCTCTCTGGAATGCCAATGGTTTGGCAAATCACAAAACCGAAATAATTCATTTTCTACAAATTAATAAGATAGATATAATTCTCATATCTGAAACTCATTTTACAGACCGATCAGTATTTAAAATACCATCTTATATGACTTATCATACCATTCATCCGGATGGAACAGCACATGGAGGGGCAGCAACACTAATACGCTCTGTAATATCACATCATGAACTACCCTCGTTTCAAACCAACAAAATGCAAGCCTCTGTAATTCATGTTAATGCTAAACCGAGATATTTTGCCATAGCAGCGATTTACAGCCCACCTAGACACGCAATCAATACTGATGAGTACGAAACAATGTTCAACACTTTGGGATCCCGCTTCGTAATTGGTGGTGATTGGAATGCCAAACATTCTGACTGGGGTTCAAGATGTATTACGCCCAAAGGCCGAAATCTACTACGACTCATAACAAACAAAAACTTCTCGCATTTGTCAACTGGTCAACCAACATACTGGCCAACTGACCAAAACAAACTCCCAGATTTGTTAGATTTCTTTGTCATCAACGGCATTCTGATCATTCTCCAGTAATCCTCACCCTTAGTACTCACATTATTATAAAAACAAATTCACCCAGACTTGTTTCTCCAAAAACTGATTGGACTAGCTTCTAACAATACATCGAAGATAAGTTAACTCTGAACGTTATACTAAAAGAACCTAGGGATATAGATAATGCTGTACAAAACTTTACGAATACGATACAAGAAGCAGCCTGGATAAGTACACCAACACCAACCTCAAATAAACAAGAAGTTACTAACATGCCGTTAGCGATTCGACAGCAGATTGCGCAGAAAAGACGTGCCAGACTCACATGGCAAAGAACTCACAATCCTGTCGATAAAAATACATACAACAGGTATACAAGACTACTTAAAACTACACTACAAGATTTAAGAAATTCTACATTCGAAACATACATTACGTCACTGTCGAGAGAAGACCACTCAGTTTGGAAAGCTACAAAAAATCTCAAGAGACCTACAAATCATATACCACCATTAAGGAATCAAGATGGAACCTGGGCAAGAACAGATCAGGAGAAAGCGAATACTTTTGCAGAGCATTTAGCTCAAATTTTTAGTCCTCCAGAACTCAACCCTAACATCAATACTGAGAATATCAATAATTTCTTAGATGCACCATGTCTAATGACCCTTCCAATCAAACCGTTGACACCATCTGAAATAAAACAAGTAATTAACAATTGCAAAGCTCACAAAGCTCCTGGATTCGACCTTATAACAGGCCAGATTCTTAAGAAACTACCCAAAAAAGCAATAAAAATATTAACTATTATTTACAATAGTATGATAAGACTGGCCTATTTCCCCATCTCTTGGAAGTTTGCCCAGATCATATTAGTACCTAAACCTGGTAAACCACCAAATTTAACTTCTTCATATCGCCCTATAAGCCTGCTCCCTCAGCTATCCAAAATATTTGAAAGATTGCTGCTTAAGAGACTGGAGACTGAAATTAACCTGGATGAGATAATACCTAAACATCAATTCGGATTTCGAGAGCAACACTCCACAATTCACCAATGTCACAGAATTGTTAACGAGATTATAAGAAGTCTGGAAGAAAAAAAGGTTTGCGTTGCTGCATTTTTTAGATATTGCTCAAGCTTTTGACCGTGTTTGGCATTTAGGTCTATTATTTAAGCTAAAACAAATCCTCCCTACCTACTATTATCTCATCCTAAAGTCCTATCTCAGCGATCGCTTTTTCCAAACTAAATTTAATAACGATGTTTCCACAATCCACCCAATTGAGTCAGGAGTGCCACAGGGTAGTGTCCTAGGACCATTCCTGTACCTTGTATTTACGGCAGACATACCAACCACAGATAGCACAACCATAGCAACATTTGCAGACGACACTGCGATCCTGTCAGTTGACAATGATCCTCAACTAGCTGCCGATCATGTGCAAACTCATCTAGACAGACTTGAAGAATGGCTCAATTCCTGGTGTATCACAGTAAACGCCGCTAAGTCAACACAGATAAATTTTAAAACTAGACAAGTCGACTGTCCAAATGTTTCTATCAATAATACTCAACTACCCGTCCAAACTGAGGTCAAATACTTAGAACTATTACTGGATTCTAAACTTACATGGCGGCCACACTTAATTTCCAAAAAGAATCACATAAACCACAAGGTTCGACAAATGTATTGGCTACTCGGTCGTAATTCTAAATTGAAAATAGAAAATAAAATACTTCTATATAAATGTATCATCAAACCCATCTGGACATATGGGATTCAGCTGTGGGGTTGCACAAAAGCCTCAAATTCCAAAATTATACAACGGCTGCAGTCCAAAATTCTACGTATGATCCTAAATGCTTCTTGGTTTGTAAGCAATAAAACCATTCACGATGACCTAGCCATCCCTACAGTTGAAGAAGAAATCCAACGATTCAGCACCACCTATTTCCGCAATCTCCCAGGGCATCACAATGAAGAGGTTAACCAACTAATGAATGAACTTGCCGTACACAGAAGACTGAAGAGGAAACGCCCCACTGATCTACAAAACTGAATTACTAGAGAATCACTTATGTTACCTTATCATATATAAATTAAATACGGAGTGTGGTCACTGGATCACTTCTCCCCTCATGTTGTACTAGTTATCCTATTTACTAAATGTTCTAAAAGAACAGATTGTAAATTTCTTAAATAAAAAAAAAAATGTTGAGGTGGAGTCAGCGTTCCTTTAAATCTTATATTTAAAGTATGTACGTCGGTTCTAAACGTTATTTTGTTGTATAAGTAACTCGGTGATTTACTCAAAATGATCTTGTGGAAAAGACATGCAGAATGAAAGAAGCGCCATTCTTTCATATTAAGCCAGTTTTAATCTTTCAGCTTATAAGAAATTCTTTCATATTTTCGTATTCCAAATATGAGGCGTAAACATGAGTTCTGAATTTTCTGAATTCTAGCAATATTAAAGCTACTTAAATGTGAATCATAAACAACGTCACAATAATCAAAACAGGACAAGATTAATGCATTACACAAAACGGTTTTCACATTTACACTTCAAAATTGTCGATTTTGATAAAGGCACTATATGATTTTTCCAGACATTTTGAAATCTGTTTAGTAAATTTAAAATCATTATCAAGATAAAGGCCCAAGTTTTTGACATCATCAGAACTGGGATTCTATCCTGGTCTACTAATAAATTTACTTCATTAGAAATTTCCTCTCGACCACTCTTCCTTAAAAAATGTTTTACATTACTGTAGCTATTTAGAATGATAATTGTTGTCGACGAAGATTTCCCATGCTCTGTTTCCGAAATCTTAAAAAAATGGTGAGTTTGCTTTGGTTGCAGTAACTCGGTTCTTGCTAACGCTACTTGATAATGCTTGTAATTTTACCTGCTATGAATTGAAATTCGACTAAAATTACGACTTGTAGATTAATTAGTTAATTAACTACTTACTTATCGGTGTTGTAAGTTTTTTATTTTCTTCTCCGTTTTGATGGTTTTGGTTCATTTTCTTCGATATATATATTTTATCTTCTTCTTGATGCTTACTTTATTCAAGTATACATTCACGGTCAGGGTGCTCTTCGTGATGTTCTCATTCCTCGACGATTTTTACTTCGAGCGTTACAGCATCCTCATCGTCATTGTCGCTTTCATCGAGAACGACGTCAAAAATAACAATTTACGTACTGGCTACTTGAAATATAACGATTCTCATAATGCAATGAAGTTTATTATGCCATTTATGTAGTAGTACGATACATGAAATAAAAATTAAGGGCCGACTTGACAACTTTCGCCCGCTCTACAAGTCGTAATTTTAGTCGCATATCAAAATCAAATTGAAGCTATTTTCAACCTCTACAAGTTTGATAATGGCTACTTTTTCGCTAAATATAAAGAGAAATGAGACACAAGCCCAGAAGCTCGAAAAAAATCTCGACCTTTTCACGCTCTCCTTTCCGTTCGATATCTCGACAAATATCGCTCCTATGCGAAAAAGTAATAGAACATAAATTGTAGAGCATTGAAAATTATAAAAAAGATGTCTACATTATTTTCAAGTAGTGTTAACGGGAACCGATTGGTCGCAAAAAAATCAAACGCGCTCATTTATCAAGATGGTGGAAATAGCACATAGGAGATCTTGGTCGACAACTTGAAGTTAAGCTTTGCTGGACCCCCCAAACACCAAAAAAAAATCAAATTTTGGTTCACTTTCCTGCAAAGGCCTTATTTTTGGACATGAACACGAAACTCTAATTTATTGCTTCTGTGAACGCGAGGAACTAAATGCCCTCAAGATGAAACATTTTTTGGAAAAAGAACAAATACCCAAAATGCCCAGAAACACCACTATGGAGACAATCCAAATCCTCTTTACAGACTTGGAAATATTTCTATGACGCCCTTTAACACTTGGAGGCACAATCAGGTTTCTAGGCCGGAGTGCATTTAACATAGGACCAGCAAACCAGGAGTAATAATAATAACATTAATAATAATAATAGACCCCAGTATTCAAGCCACACTACGATACATGATGCAGCAGTGGAAGACTACCATCTGGATGAACAACAACGAGATAGGTGAAGTTTCAATACGAAGAGGCATTTTTCAATGGGATTCTCTTAGTCCCATGTGGTTTTGTCTTGCGTCCTGACAATGGGTATAAACTAGATTCGAAAAATCAGTCGTCCTGTATTTCACATCTATTAGATATGGATGATTTAAAACTCTACGCAAAAACGTCAAAACAACTAAAATTATCGATGGATATAATAAAATCATTTACCGAGGCAATAAAAATGTGTTTCGGATTAGATAAGTGCGCAAAACTACATATCCATAATGAGAACCTGAATAAATCTGAAATCGATGACCCCTACCTTGACATTCGTAATTTAGATGCAGATGAGCTCTGTACAAATACCTTGGCATAAAAAAAAACCACATGATTGACCATACGTTCTTGAAAGAAGAATTAAAAGTGAAATACCAAAAAAAGACTGGTAAAAATATTAAATACAAAATTAACATAAAAAAACCTTTTTCACGCTATTAATACCTGGGCGGTTCCTGTACTAACTTACTCTTTCGGAATATTAAAATGGAGTAATACTGATCTAGACAATATTGATAGGCTCACTAGAAGAATGCTAACACAGTTTCGTTATTTACATCCAAAATCTGCTGTAGAAAGACTGTATCTACCGAGAAAAGAGGGCGGCCGTGGTCTTATTAATATTCATAATCTATGTAAGTCGCAAGAACTGAAACTACGCACTCACTTCATAAATACGACAGATGACTTTCTCAGAAGCATTGTGCAAGCTGATGTATCTTTAACATGTTTGAAACTTGGAGATCGCGATCATTCTATTAGTCTTCGAACCAACACCCTGCAATCTTGGAGAGAGAAAATCGTACACAGTAAATATTCAAAGCATCTGGATTCGGGTGAAATTAGTAAAATCGAATCTACCATGTGGCTTAGTAGAGGACAACTTTACCCAGAAACAGAGGGATTTATTATGGCGATCCAGGACAAAGTTATAAGAACTAAAAACTACGAGCGTCACATCTTGAAATTTAACACCGCAGACAAATGCAGCAAATGTGACTTGCCTGGGGAATCAATCTAACATCTCACAGCAGGATGCCCACAAATGTTCGACACTGCTTACTTAGGAAGACATAATCAAGTGGCAAAAATTATTCATAGAGAAATCGCTCTAAAACGCCACCTACTAATGGATGCCCGTCGTATTATAAATATTCACCATCTGCCGTGCTAGAGAGCTAAGACACGCTTCTATATTGGGACAGACCAATCATAACGGATAAGACTGTGGACTACAACCGACCTGACATTCTACTAATAGATAGGATTAAAAAAACAGCGGTTATAACTGACATAGCTGTAACACAAAAACTGAACGGGAAAAGGTGACAAAATACGAAAACTTGGCATTAGAAATTAAGCGAATTTGGGAACTCACCACAGTCACAATAGTACCCCTTGTGGTGTCAGTCGAAGGACTAGTATCTAACCACTTTATCAAAAACTTAAATAAATTAAATCTACTGACAATTTAAAGAAAAATATCATAAAGGCTACTATTCTGCAAACGTGCCATATTGTCAGAAAATTTTTTACCCCTCTGGGCTAGACTGAATTGTCTTTTCAGAAGGAGGAAAGTCCGATACTGTAAACTATCGTGGAATACAAAACATTGAAAATAATAATAGTAATAACCCTGACGTGAAGAGGAAGAAAAAGAGTTTTATTTTAAATCAATAAACACAAAAATTCTCTTTTATTATCTTGCATGTCATCGTTCTGATTTCTAAGTTTACTCATATGAGAAAGTTTTTTCGATTTGTCTTAGTAAATGTAGATACACCGAGTTTCCTTAAGGTGCGTTTACTATAATGCAGACATGTTAAGGTTGAATTTCAGTAATAAACCAGGGAAGCGGGCATGTACTAGGTTAGTGTGTCTATGTTAACTACCTGCTTTGGGCTGCTCGCTCTTAAAATATGGGCCTTAATCTGCACGGCAGCCGGGAACACATTATATCTTTGCTGAGCCTTAAATCTCAAGATACACAACAGTTTCTTTGTTTTACGAAACCCGCATAATTTATTCGAAATCCGGGCTCCCGCAGCATGTCGCTCGCAAACACCGGCCAATTATAAAAGCCTGACACTAAATCAACAGGGCAGCTCGAAAGATGAGCTCAAGACGCCCGAATCGGCAGCCGCCCGTCGGCGGCCCTTCGAAGGCGTCAACACTCGCCACCGACCTTTTTCGTCTGCCCTGGACCGGGCCCCGGAGAGAGAGCCTTTCAATAAGCGAAATTGTCGCTTTTTAAAGACGAATTGATTGCCTCGCGCAGATCTCGAGGGAAGACGCAACGTCGTAATCTAACACGTTATCCAATAAGATAATCCTTTTGAAGTCGCGCTTTAATCTGCGCGTTCTGTATTTCTGCTGCCTACGAGATCGCTCACTTTATCATTCGCGATACGCGTCTTCCGAGGCGCCTCTTGTTTGTGTAATTAAGAAATGGAACAGCGAGTTTTATGGATTGTATTGATGATTAAAGTTCTGCTTGTTTGGACCTGCGACATTTAGTCATCCACGGTTCGCTGCCTCGCAGTTGCCAGACAATGCTCGAAAAACTTGGATGAAAATCCATCTCACAAAGGGTTGAGGTTTTTGTTTACTCTTCCTGCTGTTTCATCGAGGCAATGGATTAAACAGACAAAGGTTTTTTAAAAAGTTCGAAATGTAACACATGTGAACTTTGTAATCACCTGTTAAGTAGCTTTTGTTTTGCAGTCTCTTGGTATCAAAAGTGTGGAGACGTGAAAAAAGAAGACAGCGAAAATACTGCATTCTATTAAATAGTTCAATAAAACGTGTTACGGTTACCTTGACGTTAGCTTATAGTTGGGGCATATTCCTAAAAAGCAATGGCTGACCTATACTAAATTTCAAATAAGCATGCAGTACTTGGAACTAAGTAGTAATCATAACTTTGGCCGTGATTGGTCAAAACAAAGTCATCATTACAACCATTTGAAAATCAAATATTTTTTTCAAAATTGTCAATGTGACATTCGGTATGAATCCTGAAAATATAACAGGAAAACCGATAAATAGTAGATAAAAGTAGCAGGCCTACAACGTTTATTTGAATTATATAGGACGAAATTATTGTAAAACACCAGCAGTCAAACAAACTTGATTTTCCTAGTGTAAAACTGAGTTTGAGTTCAGAGCTCCATCTACTGCATTCTTATTTGAAATTTAGTATAACTTACAATATATGCACTTAATTACTATACGAAAATAAAAAGGATATGAACTACGGTAATCGTGGATTAGTAGTTTTGCTTAAGGTCGAGCTACTAACTGGTTTGCTCATCGAATTTTGTTGACCTTAAATGAATTTGACGATTAACAGGTTCTGTTAAGATAACTACTTATCTGTTGACTTTTGACATTTGAAGGTTATGTATTTGACATGTAAAGTTGGCTGTGCTTCTGATCTCGTAAAAGTGACTAATAGCTGATGCTAGTCAAGACCTGATTTGGGTTACCCATGTCTCTTTATGAGTAATATTTCGAAGTTGTCTTAGCTCATCCAACGTTCTCTGTTGGGATTCGGAGTATTTTTACCCGATTCCTAAGGCTATGCGCTGAGTGGCAATATGGATTTCACGCGGCTTTGTATTAACTTTCAGTTTCGATTAGGAATTCTAGTATCATTGGGTCATATTGTGGTGTTATTAGCTTATTTTTGTTATCGTCGTTTAGGAATAGAAAAATAATTCGCTGAAATTGTGTGGGACTTCGTTTCCAACTTAATGTAAATTTTGTGCTTCGATGAATAGCTGAGTATTCATTATTATTCGGCATTCTTGTTTGTGGATAGTATCGGGTAAGCCATAAATATTCATGTTGGAAACTTTGTGATAGATTTCATTTTATTCGTTAGATATTTATTGAGTCAACACTTCCAGATTATTTTGCGTAAGACTGGAGAAAAAACGTTAAAATAGTGTATCATCCCGAGTAAGCCTTTTAAATGATGATACATCTGTGAGCTGATGGCACCTTTAGTATAGGGATTTTTTCTACTTATGGTATTTGGTCTTGTTAACCTCTTATTTGTATCTTGGGATCATGGTCGTATAGATTCAAGTGTTTAGCTGTGGTACTCAGCCGACTAGATATGCATCTTGTTGCCAGATAGGAATTTTTACTTGCGCTTTGGGCTTTCAAACTTTCTTATTACAGTATGTCTGGCTTTTAAGATAAGTCACTTATTTATACTGAAATGAACATTTCAAAATCGAAAAATATAGTGAAATGAATTGGTTTGCTAATGTACGTTCTTGAAATATTCCTGCTTATGCCGGTTTTTTCATGATGTATCAAAGCAGCAATACTTTGTATACACTTGCCTTGCAATTTAATTAATAAAACGCTAAACTTAGATTTGTGAACGCCATGTGATCACATCGCGTATGTAATATTATTTTCATGTGAATATAATAAAATTTAACATATATTACTTCGGTACGAGGAATTGTCTTTATATGTACATGTTTTATTTACCTGTATATACTGTTATAGGTCCACGTTGTGACGCCTATTAATTTATGTTAAGGTAACAAGGTACCAATTTCTTTGCAATGTTATACCTTTTCAAGGTGATGTTAGTTTATTCAAGTTTATCTAATCAGGTAGTTTTTAATTATTGAAGCTTATATTATTTTTTTGTATTAAAATAACTGTCTATTTTAACAAGGCAATGTTAGATATGTAACCTTATAAGTTTTAATTTACCCTTTTGCTAGCTCATAGAGAATGAAAACCTTTAAATCAAGTCGGGTTCATGCGTATTTAAATACTTATCTGAAATGGTTATTAAAGTGCACAGATATTATCAGTTATGACATTTTGACAACGTTAACCAAATGATCTCCGTCACATATCAATTATATCAAACATCTATCCAAGCAATTATCCTCAAAAATGTAATGTTCTAAGTATTTAAGACTTATTTGTTTAATATTATATTAACATTTACCTTTTCTAACACTCACTGCAGCACAATCCACAGGATACCAATTTCAACCACACAAGTAGTCCACTTCCTGATCTTGCAAAACCAAGCCTCCAGCGACAACCTCCGCTACGAAAAACTCCTTCCCTGTCACCCCAATGCAGAGATCACCACTGATGAGCCCCCAATAGACAGGAACTGACCCCCTTAATTGCATCCATCAAGCTGGAAGCCTTCCAAACTCGTACTATCCCCTTTTGTAAGCTCCTTGTTATATCCTTACTTCCAACTGTAGCAACTGTTAAAGATATATTTTCTCACCACTTTAAGACAATATTCTTTATTCCGAAAAAATACAAAAATAAGGGGGCACATCTAACACATCGATATTCAATACCTAAGTTCTTAACTTGTCCTGTGTCCTTAATTGTAACAACTTAAAAACACACAACGGTCTTCACCCGCTCAAAACCTGCTTGTTCTTCCACGTTCGGCGATAGACTGCGCGTTCCCCCTCCCGCACATCCGCTCGTCAACTCCGCGTCCCCTAGCGGCGCACTTCCGTAGCACTCACCCGCGAAACGCTGAATTTAAAATATTTATCACTCGGCCATTCCTGATTTTACGACCTCCTGGTTCGTTGCTTGGGAAACGCTCGGATGTCCTCGTTGATCTCCGCCTCCCTCCAACACGTAATCCTTGAACCGCAATGGCCTCCCCACCTCTCGCTTCGTTCGAAGGTTAACCGGTCTCGCTGCCACCGTTACAGCACCTGATGTTGTTTGACCCACTTCGGAATCTCGCGTTGCTCGCCTTGAAGCGGCGACCTTGACCTCGTTCTCGTCCTCCCCGCATGCGACGTTGTCACGTTTCTTGCCTCCACTAATCCGGATAGGTTCCTCTAGTTCGCTCGAAGATTCCTCCTCTCCGCTTTCGTTCTCCACTGGATTTTTGTACACTTTCAACCTGGGCACGTGCACTTGGGTCGTGAAGTTCCTGTTCGCACCATCTGCCACTGTATTAATCCTATAAGTGTCATTCCCTAAATCTCCGGTCACTGTGTATGGGCCCTTATATTTTCTTTGTGTTTTTACCGGTTCCCCCGTGGAAACTGGCGGAGAACGCACGTAAACAATGTCCCCGACGTTAAATCCTTCGTGTTTATACCGTTTACGGTCAAACCGCTCCTTATATTTTATCTGCTCGTTTGTAACCTTTTCACGCACTTCGTCCTGTAACTTCGCTGGTAATACGTAATCGTCATTGTTTCCCGCGAATTCCCGTAAAGCACCATCGTGAAAGTTAGCTCGAAATCCATACAATGCTTCGAATGGCGTTTTCCCTGTAATTTTATTTACCACACTATTCGCGTCACGTTGTACTTCCTTTAAACAACTGTCCCACATTCGCTCCGTTTTCATTTTCGTTAAAATCGCCGGCGTAATGGTCCTATTCACTCGCTCGCAGACTCCGTTCGCTCGAGGATGTCTTGTGCTATTTAGCACGTGACGTATCCCATTACTCGCGCAATACTGTTCGAACCCGTCAGCTGTGAAGCTGGTTCCGCGATCCGTCACAATCATCGCTGGTAGACCAAAATCGTTCACAAAATCGCGCAAACACTTCAATGTACTGCTCGTTTTTGTGCTCGGCACCGCATAAAGTCTAATAAACCGTGTGAGAGCATCAATTACTACCAAAACGTGGGCGTTCCCTCGCGCACTTTTCAAAAAGGGGCCTAGATGGTCCAAATGGACTCTTCCCATCGGCCTCTTCGGAGAAGGTATCGGGTGCAACTCTCCCGCTTGCTTACCTCCAGGTATTTTCACCAACAAGCATTCTACGCAAGAACGAATGTGCTGTCTGACGTAATGCCTCAGTCCAGCGAACCAATAATTTCTTAATATTAAATCCACTGTTCGCTCCACACTAAAATGACCCGCCATATCATGGAATTTAATTACCGTACTTTTCCGCATGCTAGTGGGGATTACAAAAAGTTCTCGAATTTTCCCGTTTACCCCTCGTTGTAACATCATCCCCGCTAAACCAACTGCACTCGCGTCCGTATGCAGTTCTGTATACGAACTCGGATTATACAGCTGCAAGACCGGCGCTGACGTCAAAGCGTCCTTCAACTCGTCAAACGCCACCTGCTGTTTGTCTGTCCACATAAACACATTGTCTTTCCGCGTTAAATCGCTTATCGGTCTCACTTTCACCGCATATCCTTTCACGAAGCGTCTAAAAAAACCTGTTAATCCCAGCCATCGTTTTACTTCGCGCACATTTCCCGGTCGCGGAAAATTCTCTATGACCTTCACTTTCGCTGCACCTGGGGAAATTCCCTCCGCAGATAATTTGAATCCTAAAAAGTCCACGCTTGAAGCACCAAAATGACATTTGCGTAGCTTCATCGTAAGATTCGCGGCACGGAAGGCCTCGAACACTTGTCGTAACCGCTCCAACATATCGTCCCAGTTTTTTGCTGGTATCAGCACGTCATCTAAAAACGCCATCGCGACCTTGTTCCTCAAAGGCCCTAGTACTCGCGTCATTAGCCTAGCAAAGTTCGATGGACTATTGCACAATCCGAAACACATTCGCGTGAATTCCCCCGTTTCATCTGGCGTAACAAAAGCTGTTTTACACCTAGACCCTTTCGCTAACGGTAACTGAAAAAACGCGTGTGCTAAATCCAAGGTAGTGAACATTGTACACCCTGCTAAATGTTCAAATTGATCATCCATGTTCGGCAATGGATAATGTTCTTTCACTGTCTGTTGGTTCAACTTTCGAAAATCTACCACTAGCCTTGGCTCCTGTGAACTTTTCGCCACTAATAACACCGGCGACGCGTATGGCGAAGTGGTATCTGTCGCAATACCATTTGCCTTCCACTCGCGCACGATTTTTGCGATGGTTTCTCGCTCGTGTGCAGTCACCCGATAAGCTCTCGTACGCACCGGCACATTATTGTCAACTATGTTCATTTCCATTAACTGGGTACAACCTAGTTCGCTTAAGTTTTGCGCGAAACACCCCCGAAATTCGTTCACCAAGCTTGTTAGGTTCCGCAAATCTCGCTCCGATATTTCTTCGCTCACGTTTAATTGTTCACTTGTAATCGCTTCTCTGCATAATTCAATTTCCATCACGCTCATTTCTTCTCCACAAATATTCTTCGAATCAATGTTCACACCGAATTCCCGAATTTTGTCTATCTTTTCGCCTTTCACTACGAAGTTTGCATCGTCACTTTCGTTGGCTACTGGCACCGTGAATTTGCCTTTATTTATGTCCACACTCACGAAGTTTATGCTCCTGGGTTCCAAACTTTGATCTTCCGCAGCAGTTATCTCTACTGATTGCGTGGAAACTGGCAAATTAATTTGCGCAAACGGTTCCTCACTACGCAAACCAAAATGCAGTACATCGTCTACCCGCACATATGCTAACTCAGGGTGTTCGGTAAAGTTCTGCCCCAGCAATACACGTAGATTCTGTACCCCACACGGAACCACGTAAAAATTCACATCTTCTACGTTAATTCCATCTAGATTCACTCTAGCTTTCGCAAAACCTTTGCTGATTACCGCACTGCTTCCGAATCCTGTCAGTCTGTTTTCCGTTTTTTCAACTTTTAATTTTAAATCTCTCGCGGCTTCCTCAGTCACTGTGCTCACCGTAGCACCAATGTCAATGAAACATTTTATCGCTTCTTGCTCGTTTATTTTAACATTCCGTATGAACTTCGTTGCCGCACTTTCTGCTAAATTCTTTGGTTCAGTCCCTATTCTCCACACTTGATTCACAGATTCACTTCTCTGCGTCACACGTTCTGGACATTCTCTGCTGATGTGGTCCGGTTTTTTACAATTGAAACATACCACTTTTCTTGGTTTAGTGCATTCTCTGGCTAAATGCGATGGTTCACCGCAGTTGAAACACTTCCACTTCTCCTTCTTCACTTCAGGATGCTTTTGTGCACCCGGTATGGCTGGTTTCGTTGCTTCCTGAGGTTCACTTTTCACCCCGACGAAGCTGCTGCTATTGTTTTGGGGTTTGTGTGGCTTTTCACTTTTTTCTGCCCGGAAACGTCCACTCCTCGCATCACCGATTTCTTCGCACTCTTGCAGGTCCTGTAACAACTCCACTTCGTTGCCTTGAGTTTTTCCCATTGCCACATTACACAAATCCTTGTTCCACAATCCTACTAAGATTTGCGCTTTGGTTTCTTTAAAATTCAGCTTAACGTCCTTACACAATTTGAATTTTTCGTGAAAGTAGGAATTTATGCTTTCATTCCGGCTCTGCACCCTCGCTGTCATTCGCTTCCACTTCTCCGTTTGCGACAACTCTCCACTGAACATTTCTTCAAATTTCTCCGCGAATTCGTCGAATGTTTTTAACTTCTCCCAGTTACTTTCATGCCAATGTTTTGCACCTCCAACCAAATGTGTACGAGCTGTTTCCAAAGTGAAAGCATCTGGCCACCGGTGCAATAGCTGCATACTTCTTATGTTAGCTATCCACCTTTTTGCTTCACTTTTACTTTCTCCATTAAATGTACTGATTGTCCTCGTTAAATCAGGCATTATGTGATATGCCATTTGATTTCCCGTAACCGCACTCCCGGCACTACTCGTTTGCCCGGCTGTCACTTGTGTGATAAGTCTTTCAAACAAAGCGTCTCTTCGTCTGTTCTCTGCTGTCATAATCTGCATCATTCTGATTACATCACTGTCAGTATTCACTCGATTATTGTCCGCGTTCGCGTTCACCTCCGGCGTGTTAAAGCTTGAACTTCCCGCCCGATCCAAATTTCCCACCTGTTCACCCAACATGATGAGGTCGTCGCTCTCGCTGTCACTACCTCTCACTCCCCCACTTCGTCCCTCGCGTTCACAGCGCAGTTGCAAACGCGCCTGGAACCTCTCGAACTCGTCGGTCATCCTCTCGAGAATCTTCGTTCGCTTCCGTAAAATGTTCCAATCACGTTCGCTTTTCCCCTTCTCGTCGACGTGTCGCTACGTCACTTCCTTTCTCGATGCACAAGATGTTCACGCCCCTAACGGTCAAATTACAGGCTGGCGCTCCATCCGTCGTCGGCCATGTTGACACGTTACCACAGCACTTGAATATTCCGTTTTTCTTGCTTTTTCGCTCGCCTTGGGCACTTGTGGACACGTCCCTCTGCTCTATTTCCCCCGGAAATCACGCAGACACGGAAGTATCCCACTTCTGAACTATGTTAAAGATATATTTTCTCACCACTTTAAGACAATATTCTTTATTCCGAAAAAATACAAAAATAAGGGGGCACATCTAACACATCGATATTCAATACCTAAGTTCTTAACTTGTCCTGTGTCCTTAATTGTAACAACTTAAAAACACACAACGGTCTTCACCCGCTCAAAACCTGCTTGTTCTTCCACGTTCGGCGATAGACTGCGCGTTCCCCCTCCCGCACATCCGCTCGTCAACTCCGCGTCCCCTAGCGGCGCACTTCCGTAGCACTCACCCGCGAAACGCTGAATTTAAAATATTTATCACAACAATAATATATCCAATTCTTATAGTACAATTACGATGTTCTCTGAATCCTTCATATGTAGTATGTATCCAATTCCAAATCTTCTGTAGACTTTAATACACCATGAAGACCATTCACTTGATCTTAATTCTTCTTTATAACATTTGTACTCTTCTATATTATACTTTGAAAAATTCGTTTTACCTTCGTTTCATTGATTTAATGACATATTACACCAACCAGATACCTTATCTTTCAATTAAAGGGTTTTTTATTCTTCAAAATTTCGTTGTTATTTTCCTCATAATTATTTTACTATAGTAATAATTTTTATAATTGTATTTTTAAAAATGTTTTAAAATTAACCTTCTGGATTATTTTACTTTATATAATATGTTTCATTATTAATCTACCAGTTATAATTAATTTAGTCTAATATGATTTTAAACTTATAAACTTGATATTATTTCATACTTAATATTCAGATAATCATTTGCATTTGGTTTTCACTTTATTTTCCAATTTTAAGTTAATACAACTTAAGATATAAACTCCAATACTATCAAACCACCATTCCAACAAAATCAACTTATGCTTGACCCTTTTTAATAAATTATTCACAATTTAACAGCAACTGTCTTTTTATCATTCTCCAGAAACTACCATAACATATTATATTAAAATAAACGTCACTGTAATTGCATCGAATTTATTTATTATTAATGTGTGATAGATTGTGTTTTATCATGGCTTCGCAATTGGATTATTGTTCGGAACACCCCGGTACTTTCAGACCGGTTCTTTATGATTTTTTTAAATCCTAAGACGTATTTTTGGTGCCAAAAATACTTATAAAAGTCAAAGAAGAAGTATTGAAAGTTACTAAATTGCATCTTGTTGAAACTGTAAATGTGAAGTTTTGATCCTGGTTGCTGTTTTCCATGTTGAGGCATCTATACTCGGATTTTTGTATAAAATTTCAACATAATAGTTTGGTGAATTTATTACATTTTTACATTTTTGTAGTAGTTACTGGTTCCAGAAATTTTGTGTTTTACCAAAATCAATTTAAGTTCGTTAAAACTATTAGATAACCTTTTATTTAAAAGAAATAATGTTGAATTAACGTTGGTCCTTCGAACCTGATATTTTCTTTATGTGGTTACATTGTCGAATTTACAGGCTCGTGTCCCTATAACATATAGGAATATATTAATCCAAGGCAAGAAACATGGCTTTACACTATCATAGTAACAAAATGTAATGACAAAATATTTTATAATTTTGTTTTTAAAAGACTTGGCATAACAAAAAAGATGTCATTAGCTTTAGAAATGAAATGATTGAGGTGAATTTATAGTGGATTTAGTAGGATTAAATGCGATAACAAATTTTACGAAATATGAACAAGGCTAGATATGAAAACATCAAATTAAGATTTCAAAGAATTTTGTAAGCAAATCAATATTTTCTTTCTGTTTTCAAACAAAACAGATACTCAAGCAAATGCTGGGAATTTCAATGATAAGAAATTAATAAATCTTTGTTGCAGACCCTCCAATTGGTATTGGATATACATTTTATATTGAGGTGACCATACTTTTGACGCCAAATTAAGGTGGCTTCTTACAAGAGCGTTAAAAAGCATAACGTGCATAGTACGTAAGCAATTTACAATTTTTCGTATTCTGAGTAAGAAATTTCAAGCTTGTAATGCAACCTACAAGAGCATGCATTAGTAGTTTTTATTTTTTAAATCTAGTCAGTTCAGAATTATGCAAGACCAATCGTATGAATGTTTGGTGTTAGTTGAGATAGGAACAGGGCTTAGGAGTGAAATATTATAAAAAATAATATTGACTTGAAATTCGTTAAAAAATCAGGTTGAGGATTCAGTTCCTTTCAATTATGAATAAATAAATAATAATTCTAATGTTATATACGCAGTAGTAAAAATGGCTTTCCCTGTAGTATAATTTGATATAATAATATCATACTTTTATAATTTTCCAATAAAAGTCAATAATGTTAAATATAGTAAGATTAGATTCTTCTATTATGGATGCAATCGATTAACAATCATTTCACATAGCTTCAGTGCATGAGTGATTGTGTCTATTTATATTTGAAAATTATCTTTTGGTTATTGTATTCAGGTTAAAAATAATTATAAAAGAGAATTGTTAAAGTATTTTGGACTAAATAATTAAAATTTATGTTGAAGGTTAATTGAAGTTTCTTATGTACATGTCAGATCAAACAAGATAACTGTCAAGTTGTTGAAACGTTTAAAGGGAAATATTTTTGAAGGTACCTGAATTGATTACTAAAATTAAATATATAATATTATACTGCTTATTATAGCTGTCTAAGATAAATAAGTTCATAGTAGTAAAATTAACATTACCTTTCAGCTGATGAAAAAGGAGTCTCAGTGCTTCAACAGGGTTAGTCGTGATTATAAGTAATTCCAGCTTGGCATAAATATCAATATTTTTTGAATCGATCAAAGTGATAGACGTTTCTTGTGAAATATCAAGTCTTCATTAATTGAAGTATTCTATAGTAAAGGTAAGTCAGTTATTATATTGAGATAGAATCAATATAAATTCTCATATAACGTGAGACCCGATATATTACAAGCTTCTGTTTGATTTACGGGTGATACTATCAATATAAGTATCAAAAGGTAATTTGTCAAACGTAACTCCCTTGTTTTTATTGCATCTCTGAGGTCAGATGAAGGTTATTTGTGGAGTAAGTAATTATATCTGTTGTTTTGCAATACGCAGTTCCAATGTAAAACAAATAGTAAATTTACGATTGTGTCTTCAGGACCTGTTAATGGCAAAAATACATTTATCAATGTCACGTTTGAAGTAAATAATGTAGTTTTTGAAAGTGAAATTCCTATTCTTAATAAAATAAACTAAAAAATGTAGAAGAGAAGAAAAAGTAGAACAGTTGAAAAGAGCTGCTGAAATAGTGAAATACTCAGTAGTTCTCAGTATTTTATATTTAACAAAGCTATCTATTATTGGAATGGAAAGGTAAAATATAAGCCATTAGTTTTTTGACATTGACAATTGTCAACCTGTCATATAATTTTTGAAGTAAGCTTTCATTGAACAAAACGACTTTTGAAGTGTAATAATGATCTTTATAATGCATGAACCCGACCTGATTTAAGAGTAATTGTTTTGGTGGAGCTAGAAATATTTAATAAAACCAATAATCAATAATTTATATCAAAGGTCATATCATTTACATAAATTCATCTAAAAAAATTAATATTATACAGCGTTATAGCACTATATATATATACAGTGTGTCCCCGGATTGAGTTCACTATAGGTATAATCGACAACAAATTTTACAATTTTATTTTAATGTTTTGGGATCCCGCCCTGCTTGGTCTGAAAACAATTTTAAGCAGAGTTTTAATTTTTAGAAATTAAGTCGGCCATGAAAAATGTGCAAAAACTATTTTCTATTTAGGTAAACTACCCTTTTTGTTCATGATACGGCAAAATTTTGTTAAGAAAAGTTGTTTAGAATCATAAATTACGGCCCTATGCAAAATTTCAGAAAGATCTGTTGACTTAGAAAACACCGTTATTTTTTAGATAATTGTATTTTATTTTCAGGTAAACTACCTTTTTTGTTCATGATACGGAAAAAATGTATTAAGAAAAGTTGTTCAGAATGAAAAATTATGGCCCTGTACCAAATTTCAAAAAGATCTGTCGACTTAGACTAAACCGTTATTTGTTAGATTAAACAAATTGCATTTATTAAAAATGACGGTTTCATCTAAGTCAACAGATCTTTCTGAAATTTTGTATAGGGTCACAACTTCTCATTCTAAACAACTTTTCTTAATACAATTTTTCCGTATCATGAACAAAAAAAGTAGTTTACCTGAAAATAAAATACAATTATCTAAAAAATAATGGTGTTTTCTAAGTCAACAGATCTTTCTGAAATTTTGCATAGGGCCGTAATTTATCATTCTAAACAACTTTTCTTAATAAAATTTTGCCGTATCATGAGCAAAACGCGTAGTTTACCGGAAAATAAAATAGTTTTCGCTTCCCTGCCAAGGCCTACTTGTTTTTCAAAAACTGAAAATATTCTTAAAAGTCTTTTCAAACCAAGCAGGACCGAATCCCAGAACCTTAAAATAAAATTCTAAAATTTTTAGGTATCTCGCCTCTTGTAACATCAATCCTGGGACACACTATTGTATTTTCTTTTCAGGTAAACTACCTTTTTTGTTTATAATACGGCAAAATTTTACTAAGAAGAATTGTTCAGAATGGGAAATTATGGCCCCATACAAAATTTCAGGAAGTTCTACTTAAATCAAACCGTAATTTTTAATAAATAGGTACAATTTTAACGGTTTAATTTAAGTAGGTAGATCTTCCTGAAATTTTGTATAGGGCCATAATTTATCATTTTGAACAACTTTTCTTAGTAAAATTTTGCCGTATTATAAACAAAAAAGGTAGTTTACCCGAAAAGAAAATAGTTTTTGCTTCACTGTCAAGGCCAACTTATGTTTTCAGAAACTGTAAATATTCTTAAAATTCTCTTCAGACCAAGCAGGGCGGAATCCCAAAACATTAAAATAAAATTGTAAATTTTTTTGTCAGTTATACCTATAGTGAACTCAATCCGGGGACACACTGTATATATACTTCACTATGCAGACGACCAGGTTATATACTGTTTGAGGCTATCGCGTTTACTCGAATTATTCTTAACATAATACGTGTCCCAAAACGATGACACATCAAAACTGTGTTCACGAGCAAGAAAACTTTGGAAAAGATAAAATTCCAAGTTTAAAAATCGCTGGCGTATATCGCATTCCTTGTTCTTGCGGCTCGAGTTAGATTGGACAGACTGGTCGTTCCGCCGTTAATCTAAGACTTCAAGAACATAAAGGCGATTGCAAACACAAACGCATCACAAAATCAGCCGCAGCTGAGCATACGTTTACAAATTAGATTAGATTAGATTTAAGATCCACGACTGCCTTTTGCTGGCATGCGCACGTCAGCCCTTTGGGCTTTTTATACTGTCGGGAGTTTTCAAGTTAGCAGGCGACATCCGTATCTTTTACTAGACTTGCAGTTGTCAATAAAGTTGAGGCTCCAATCGAGTTGGTGTCTTTTACGCTTTAATGCTGGGCATTCAAAGATGATGTGATCGGCTGTTTCATCGTCCTCTTGACATAGTCTGCAAACAAGTTCATCTCTAAAGATATTGATCATGTGCATAAATTCTCTGAATGCTCCAGTGCTTACGTTTACAAATGGGCACATCTTAGGATTTGAGCACGCCAGAGTACCTCACTACTTCGCGCGAGTGATACCTGAAGCCATAGAAATAGAAAAACATCGAAACAATATTAACAGGGAAGATGGTTTTAAGCTTAGTAATACGTGGACCCCTGTGATACACGATCTAAAGCATTACAACCACTGTGCGTCATACGGCCACTCCCCACGGATTACGTTGAATTGGAACGCTCAATCAGCGTTACGTCACTCCGCGCGCTTGGCACAGAGGACAATAAATAGCTCCACACCGACCTTTAGTTCTTAGTGCGACTTTCACTCTGATGATGCAAGCTGCACGGTCTTGCGAAGCGTTAGTGAATATGGATGCACAGCAACAAGGCCAAATCTGCCTAAGTATCCTCGTTCTCAAGGTACTCAAACAACACGAGCCACCAAAGAGCATGGCCATCGCGATTTCTTGCTCGAGTTCACAAAGTGCAAGGCACGTTGAGCCAGAGAATTCTGGGTGTTCATCCACAAATACTACTACGTGAAAGCTGAAATTATATGTTAAGGAGAATAAGATGACCAGGTTGTTGTCGTTCAGGATATAGAGGTACTGAAATGCATGGCAAAAGGGCTATTTCGAGAATATAAAGAAGGGAGACTATTAGTAAACGGGAGCAAAACTAAATATCCGAAACAATTCGTCTAAATCTGGACGACAATGGATAAATAGGAACAAGTAAAGAATATACAGGGTGTCTCTAAAATACATGGACAGGGCTTAATCATGGGTTGCTGTGGCCAAAATAGCACGATTAAACGCAATTTATCTAAATACAAATTTCGTTTCTTATGCCAATAATCTGCTTCAAAGGTCTTAAAAAAACAAATTTTCCTTATAAAACCAGAACATTGAAACCTATTTCGCTGATATTCAGTATGACATGCACCATGGATTTAAGACAACTTTTGAAATGATATTAATGTTTTTTTCGAAAAGACACTTTTATTAACATTTTTTGTGTCTTTGTAATTTGTTATATCTGTTACGATTTAGCCACAAATCAATCCCAGTAACGGCGCCCACTCTTTTTTGCATTTAGGTTTAATGTAGTTGTTAATGTACGTTAAAAATGACGAAAAGAAAATTTTCTAACTAATTAGTTTATTGGTGAAACGCAGGGACATTAGTAGCTTTACAGAAGATGCTCGATGTGCCCGCTCTGTTCCTGGATGCAAAGGTTATTTCTACGCAAGAAGTTAAAGTGTGTCATCTGCAGCATTTCTTCATTGTTTCCAGTTTACTCTGATGGTTGTTGTACCCTAGTCCAAAGTTCACCCTGTGTTTATAGGATTCGAATACCCTTTGTTTTTTAATGCTCCCCGCAGAAAAGAATCGCAGATATTTAAATCTGTTAATCGAGATGCCCAGTTTGCAGGAGCGTTGCGCCTGTACCGATTCATCTGTTACGAAACTGTGCTTGAAGATAATTACAAACGTTTGTAAATTGAAGAGGTGCCCCATCTTGTAAAAGCCATATACCACGTTCAAAATCTAATGGTAAGTCTTCCAACAAACTTGGAAATGTATTTTGTAGAATATCTTTCGAAACTCCTACTTTAAGTGCCGAGCATTGAGTATTTATTTCAGGATTTACTTCCACTATTTCTAAAATTTCTTCTTCTGCATGTGGAATACGGATTACATAAGGACGTCTACGATCAGCAGTAACTGGTGCCAAAGTTCCTGTTTCGCGAAGCCGTCTTTCAATATTTGCAAAAGTTTTATGATCCAGAATGCGACGATTCGGAAACCTTTCTCTGTACACTCTTACGCTCCGGCAACATACCGGCAACATATCCGTTTGTTCGGCAGAAGTGTATCTTACTGCCATTATTATGGAAATGACAAAAATGATTAATGTTGATAATTACTTAACAACTCTTTTACAGACACCTAAGAAGTGTGGCCACTGAGAAACAACTGCAACTATGTTTAAAAATTTGCAGCAGATTGCATCTGTTTTGTGACATGCAATTTTATTTATTTGTGGCTTAACTATAACAAAAATAAAAAATTTACTAATAAACATATCTTTCAGATGAAAAAAATTAACGTGATCAGCTTAACCTTTTAAAAGTTACCCTGTGTTATGTGTCGTGGCACACGCATTTCATTCTCTAGTAATTCGTTAATAATCAGAAATAGCATCTTAAAAGATGCCTTAGACTCGTATGGCATACCAT
>OW679194.1:241151983-241237735 GCA_940337035.1 Agriotes lineatus | reverse complement strand
CGCTGGATCTTCACCGTTCGGACTTGATTCGGTCGCGATCGGATTTACGCCATTTAACGGCAATGGCGCAGAGTAGTCCCTTTTAGTTTAATTTTGTAAAATGAAAGACAGAAATCGTTGGGCGTAAACAAGTGACAGTAAAAAACTCTTTTAAAAATGTTCAGATAAGGAAAGGACATGTGCTGTCAACACTGTTTTTATTATAAAAAGATTGAATTTCAGTTATTTTAGCAGTTAAAAAAGCAAGTTGTTTTAATCTTCGTGGCATATCTTTGTCACGTGGCGTCATTTTGATAGGCACACTATTTCAGAAGTGGTGCAAAATAAGGAATCAAACTTCACAGCATGGTGGAGGGGGGTTGTGGCTGCAACTCCAAAGTCACAATATGCGTGCATTTCCACTTGTTGAGTAAACATTTTACTGCGCATTATTTTTCAGGAAACTTTCATATAACACAAATGTCTATATTGAATTTTTGTTAAATAAACACTTAATGTTTTCTATATTTAACGATACACAAATTAACGGAATTTATATACATATACAACATTATAGTTAAATTAACTGTTGAAATTGTACATTGATTTGTGATAGTGTTTTAAAGTTGATATAAGATATTCTTACCAACTTCTGTAGGGTTTTGGTTCGACTAACCTCATTCTGCAGAGTTATTCGATTAAGTATCGTCATTTGTATTGATCCACATCTATTTTTATTTTTAGTCTTTAACTCATACCCTGTTTCGATATATCTGTTTTGGTGTTTTTATCAAAATACATTATAGAAAATTCGGGATTCCACGGTTATGGCTGCCATTAGGTGCCATGAAATCAGCAAGTGATGTGCCGCCTGTATAAATAACTTTGGTGATATAGAATTTCTTTATAGGACGAAATGGTTCTTCTAATGTAACGTGACAGTGGCTTTTCTTCATACGTTGTGTAGTAGTTGTTTATATTTGTAGTCTACCCTACTACTGCCTAGTACTTCTTCAATTACACATAATTCTGTGAAGTTAAAAGCCTCTTGGTAGTATACGAACATCATGTGCAGTGGCTTGTTGTATTTGGTGGTATATTCAGCTATGGTCTTCATAGTTAGGAGGTGTCAGTAGGTTGATATCCATCGCATTTATTTGTCACGAACTAAAGATCTGAAATTGGTCTGTCACCACCTTATAGTATTACTACATATGTTTGGAAATACCGTGTTTGAAAAGTAAATATTGTAATGATGTCATTTCCATTGTAACGACAGGAAAACTAGCTGTAATTAAATTCATGCAGCAATACTCTACACCTTCTAACTCTTTCAAGAATCAATATACAATATGCCGCTCTACGTACAATAACGGAGGAAGGTGTTGTCATAACTGACATAAATTAACGAGGAAACTAAAAAATGTACGCTTGGCTTAATTTAATTTCATTTTTTGCAATTCCCCTTATCGTAGTCGTGATTATAACAACGCTGACTACACGTGTTCTGTAATAATAGTAAAAATAGTGTTAATCTGGGTCAGTACAATATAATGGTTCAATTAGACGATAATTGTTTGGTTAGTTAAATCAGAAAAGTATTAATCACATGAGAGGATTTTGTAAAAAAATGTATATGCAAGGTCACAATGCTAGTATTGTTAATATTATTACTACGTTAAGTACCAGGTAGCAATAACAGCCGAAATAGGTCTTACGTAATTTAATTATTTTGATATCCAGACGTGAAATGATATGTTTCGAATTTTGTTTTTTTTTCTCTTATTGATTATGGTGTTATTCATACTGCAGTAATTCATGGTTTTAAAGCTGTATTACCGGAATACGTAATCTATATAAGCTAATATTTGTCTACAAATTATCTTATTATGTAAACCGACTTGTGGAAAGCAAGGATGCGTTGAAAAAATTCTGCAACAACACGAGGAAGTCTAATACTCTGAACAATTCATCATATTTAAATTAGCAAATTCTCTGGCCGTTTTCCAAGTTTTCAGCTTTTCCAACCTAGAGGCTCTGGTCCAAGTTCACAGTTGCAAGGGAGCGATTTTCAAATCAATGGGCGTCACCTCCAAAGCGATGAATGAAGTCTATTTTCGAGCGTAGGTTGCGTTATCAAATAAGCTACCTTCAGCTGCTATTATTTTTTCGAACAAACTCAAATCAAGGTTTCCAACTTGAAATTGGCCTGGATCCACACGTGTTGTCTCGGGAAAACTTTACCGGGAGCAGTTTGGAATTTAGCGATTCATGTAGATGCTTTAGAATTATCGAGGTTAATTATTGTAGTGGCATTATTGAAAGTGGAAGCGCAGGTTGAATGTATAAACTACCTTGAACGTAGAATCTCCTTGAACGCGAGACTAACTTCCAGTATCAGCTATAAATGCATTTTTGTATTGGCGTTTGCTTTTATTACGTTCAGATTTTATTTTTGTAGAATAGAAGTATATTGATGGTTTAAGTACTACCTAGGTAATTTATGGAGATGGTGGCTTGCTTTACGAGTACACTTTCGAGCCTTTTATGTTCGTTTTAAAATTTACTTCACTGATACACTTTTGAAAAAGATCCAAAAATAGTTTATTTGACATCAGGTCAGATAACCCATAATTGCAATTGAAATATATTATTAAATTCCAATAAATGTTATTCTCGCATTAGTTCATATCAATTTATATGCATTAGAGCTATATGTATATAGAATTATCTACACAGCTCATAAAAGTTACACCTTAGATTAGGGTTTTTACTATGGCATTGTTTTTGTTGGAAGTATTTCCATATCAATTAAAGTTTTTAAAGAGTTTGTGTACTTTGCTTTTTACAAGTTTTCTATAATATCTAATTTAATAGACGTCAACAGTGCATTATGTAACACACATTTAAATTATGCAATGAACAATAATAACCATTACACATCTTTGCACTTTGAGTTTTTGATATTAATCACTTGGACAAACAACGAAATCCAGCAGTGTTCCAGGAACAATCAAATATATTCTTGGCGGTTGTGCCAACAGATTTTATTTCCACCGGTGTAATAATTTAAAACGAATTTATTATAAATTCTTTAGTGTCTACAAAAATTAAGTAAAACGTGCCGCAACTAATACGAGTCCTTTATTGTCCGTTTTACAACCCATTTCTCGGTCTTAAATTAAATGAACGAGCCTTAAATTAACTTAACTTTGGCTTGCTTGCATGATAGGTATCTATTTCAGGTGACTATTTGATTTTTATTCTATTTTAAAATGGAGTGATAGTCGCCTTCCGCATTTGCAGGTTAAATCAATACTGAGAGCACACATTCAGGTTTAAAATTTGTAGTGTAATTGCAAAATAAAGAAGTTAGAAATTGAGGACATTTTAAGGTTTTAAGGGCCTTTAGCGTGCATCTTGATAATTTTTTTTTTTTACTATTTAGCTAATTACATTGAAGCTTCTCAATTCAGTTAATTTTTAATTATGTGGGCCTTCACATATTTATGGCAAAATATCAAGTAGTTAGTGCACGAAAAATGTTAAGTAATTACATGTGTTTTTGCCAATCGCCTCCAGTGAATAAAATGACTTATATGCAGCGCTAGTGAACTGTCAAGTTTGTAATTTTGGTGTTGAAACCCAATATTAATATTTAAAATTTCATATGCCACAGAAGTTTCGCAATAGTAGAATTTTGTTTATTGTACACTTTTCTAGATGTTATATACAGCGTGATTCTAATAGTTATATAGCAAATATTTTAACTGGTAACAAAGGACGATAAAATAACATGATTATTCCGAAAAAAATCAGGTTAACATTTTTCCAAAAAAGTTTGAGAGCCACAGATAAGTTTGAGTAAATGTAATATGTAACAACCAAAGAAGCCTGTTTTTATTAATATTTCTATTAAGGTCACGTTAACATAATATTTTTTGAAAAATACCATAAAATGAATATTACCAATGCTGAGATTAATACCATACTAGATGTCTTAGCATTGGTAAAACTAATTTTATGGTATTTTTCAATAAAAATCATGTTAACGTGGCCTTAATATAAACATTAATAAAAACAGGCTTCTTTGATTATTACATATTACATTTACTCAAACTTATCTGTGGCTCTCAAACTTTTTTGGAAAAATTTTAACCTGCTTTTTATCGCAAACTGAAAGTTTTTGTATAAGACATTATTGGACCGATAATATTATTTTACCGTCCTCTGTTACCATTTAAAATATTTGCATAACTATTAGTCACTCTGTATACTGGTTTTGGCTTGAATATTTAAAACAATTGAATACGAATAGCAATATTAGATAATTCAACTGGTCCCGTAGTTGATTTGCCTTTTTATTAAAAACTGCTATACTTTTTTAAAATAACAATTCGTGAACGCTTTGTAGAATTTCCACTTTCAATAGAATTGACCACAATTTATTAGTTGATAGTAGCCCCCCGGGGGGGGGGGGGATTATTAATACTTTAATCAAAATATTATGATAGAGATTTCCACGATTAGAAACTAAAGTAGTACTGATTAGATTTCCGAAAATTTACATAACGTACACACTGGAGTAAAAAGTCGTTCCATGAGTACCCTTATTTGTCGTGTAATCGAAAGTGTTATAAAGCAAAATTAAAAGAATTCAGTTGTAGGTAGTGATGTGACATTACTGGTAATGTAGTAATATTACCGGTAACATAAAGGTAATATTACCCATACCCATACAAAGATAGAAACCCTAAAAATAATTTATTAAGACTTAAAACTTTAATTGCTAGTAATTCTTGATCAGCGCTTAAATTTTTACCTCGAATAGATTCTAAAATGCTGTAGTCTGTGACTTATTTTTATTAGATTACAACAGCAGGTGAACTGTTAGGCTATGACACATAATAAGGGGAAGTACTAGATACTCGACGCTCTTCACGCGAGTAACATTGCAACAAGCTGCTAACTTTACGTATTATTAATTACTAGCAACTAGTGAGACAAATGTCTCATTTAATAAAACAAAAAAGACCGTTTTTCAAATAGAACAGCGTCCCGGACGGACGGACATCACGTGATTTCTCGAAAACCGGAAGTGTCACGTGACTGAAATTCGGTTCCTGACCTGACATGACCATTCCAAACATATAACTTTCATAACTTTTTTCTCTATCTCTTACGGTTTGGCTGCTGAAACAGCGTCCCGGACAGACAAAACAGCGTCCCGGACAGACAAGTCTATTAGATAAAGGATATTACCGGTGATCATCCTGTGGAAATATTACCAAAAAATATCGTGAGTAACTTTACGTAATATTACTTAAACTACCAGTAATATTACCACTTATATCACTAGTTGTAGTTGTAATTTACCCACTTATGTCAAAAATATTTTCATCCAGCCCTTAGCATTCTTTTCATTGAAAATTAACATGTACTTCGGGCTGATTTTGCTCAACTAAAGGTATTACGTTCAGA
The DNA here is from genome assembly GCA_940337035.1 of Agriotes lineatus. Lineage (NCBI taxonomy): Eukaryota > Metazoa > Arthropoda > Insecta > Coleoptera > Elateridae > Agriotes > Agriotes lineatus. The sequence continues at coordinate 241,232,275 of OW679194.1, read as the reverse complement.
CATTCTGAATCCGAACTGCATTTTGAATTCATTATTGTTTATTTTATTACTATTAAAAAACCCAAATTGTAAACAAAATAAAATTAGCTTCAAACTATATATTTTTTAAACAATGGCTTATTTCACTTTATGACGATGCTTAAAAAACACTTCTAATAACTTCAACCCAGTAAAACCACTAAAAGGATATTTTTGAGATAGACCCTGGTTTTATATTTGGACTACTTCTTAACGATTCTTCTTATAATTTTTTTTATAACGCAAAATATATTTGCGATTTGCTAGCTTCACTCCAATTTTATGTAGTAACAAAATTTTAATCGAGTTGTTCGTAAAAATCTTTAATCTGTTGCAATTTTTCTATATCACACTCTATTTTATAATGATTCCGTTCTTCAAAATGTGATATTAAAGAAATAATTCTAGGTGAAAATAGGGGTTCATGCCTTGTTTAGAACGAATACATAAATAATGATATAAGTTTATTGACATAATATTATTTGAATTTAATTGATAAAGAAAACTTAAAATATAAGTCTAAACTATGCTTTATTTTCATCCACGTAACGGCAGGTAGAATAGTAAAGAAATAGAAATATGTAGAGACAAATGAATAAACGATAGACAAAGAACGAATGCAAGGAATCAGAAATTGTTAGAATGGAATTTGGTTGAAAAAAGATGCAACAGAAATAAGTAAGGATGTAGTATTGGCATATCGACCTTTAGATAGATAAAAGGATGGCGCTAAAATATGGATTAGTATTTAGATGTTAAATATATAATTGCTGATAATTATAATCATATAAAATTTAATTAAGAAGTTTCACGTAAAATAGTAACCACGAAATTTTATAACCAAGCTAGGTGCTAGGAAATTAAGAATTAGAAATATAACAAACCGTGATTTATTTTCCTTAACGGAACAAAACATATCTAAAGGAAAGGATTTATTATAAAGTAAACCATTTAATGCCTGATTAATAATTACAACAAACTACTGTACATAACGAATTTAGAGTTTGAACGTAGAAATATAATATGAAATATAAGAATAATTCAAAATACATGTCCCAACTAGAGTAAGGAGTTTCATATTTAAATCAATTATTAACTGAGCTAGTTTTGAGATTTAATTAATCATACGTATTTAATACACCGAGTAAATGATTAATGTGAAATACATAACCATAAACTCGATAGTCGATATGACATGTAATGGATTATAATTTTATGCAAGCTTAGGTGAAAGAAAATTTTATAACGAGCAACTGTAATATAAAGAATATTTATTTCAAATATCTACTACGTATAACATTGCAACATTTACCTGTTTTTTAATGAAAATTTTGAATAAATTGTTTTATATTCCGTCCATTGAACATTAACAGAAATTTAAATGATAAATAGTGGCTACATTAGCATTTAGTTTTTTACCTGCATGTGGAGTAGTGTAGAAAGTTTTGAAAATAAGTAAACTTTAATTCAGGATTTCTAAACTTTTTTAAATTTTATTTCCTTTTTTAATATTATTTTTTTCGTCGTGTACAGTGATAGAGCACATTAAATGGTTAGTAGTACAAGTGCGTAGATCATCGTTTTGAAATCAGAATTAAGAAAAGATGATAAAGAACATTGAGATTTTGATTGTATAAGACAGAAGTAATTCTTGCAAATCTTAGTACTTTACTGCCAAACAAAAATATTTAAGTGAAAAGGTTCTACTAGTTTCTTACAAAGTTGCATATAAAAGCTAGATGCAAAAAGTTTCACACCATTGGAGACCACATTCTGCCAGCTGCGATTGATATTGGGGAAATTATGTTTGGAAAAATGTTGGCCAAACAACTGCAGAGCAAAACTGTGTTTTCTCAGTTCAATTGCTAATTGCTTATGTTCGATATTGTAATGGATTGTTAGTATTGGAAGAGCTATTATTTTGCAAACCAATAGAAATAAGAACAACAGCAACTGAATTGTTCAAAATATTAAATGATTTTATACCAAAGGTGGAAATATTGTGTAGAAATTTGCACAGGTGGTGCACGAGCAGTGTGTGGACAATATAAAAGTTGACAAGCGCCTGTGAAAGAAACATTTTCCATGATGTATCTGGGTACATTTCATAATTCACAGAAAAGAAAAATAAATGAATCCAGATCTAAATATCTAAACAACAGTTGAACCGTGGTTAATTTTATGAAGTTGAGACAATTAAAATAAAGACTATTTTCTGAACTTTCTACGAATATGGTGTGATACGCGCACACAACTTCCTTTTACAGTGATCTTATAATTAGCAAAAAATTAGATTTTTAATTTTTAAGCATTTGTCAAAATTTTTCAAAAATTACACGTTCAACAGAAATCCTACAAAATAGGGCGTTAGTTGAAGTGAACATTTTTCTCTAAAATTTTAAGCTGAATTAAAAACTGTAATAATATACCGGGTGTTCTATTTAAAATAAGAGTTAATAAAAAAAAACAGAAGAAACCATTTTAGAGGTATTCAACTGAAAAATCACCTATCTCACATCAATACACATTAAAAATGTAATAAAAATGTAAAGTTAAAAAAAATCGTTAGAGCCGATTTTAAAAAAATGGAAAAAAAACTGTAAAATCACAAGATTAAACACCGTACTTCCGGTTATGCGATTTTCTTCAAAAGCTTGCTGTCGCATCTAGAATAGTACATAAAACTTATATATATACATATATATGATGTTTCAACGCCCTATCTTTTTTCGTTTTTGAGATATTCTTTTCACACACAGGCAGACCAATGAAGAAAAACATATGTTTTGGGTTCTGGGGACTCTAAAACGTGAACGTCTGGTGAATCCAATACTTCCTTTATTGTAAAAGGAAGTAAAAATAAGAGAAACCACTGAGAATTGTTTTTCGGAGCAGGTAGCTGTCACTTCATATTTGACACTTATCTTCAATTCTAAGCAACTTCTTCAAATAACATTTTGTCTATTTTGAAAAATAAGAGTATTTTATTCTTGAACCATTTTATATTTTTAAACCTCCCTCGTATACGAAAGAAATTTTGCCAAGTAAATTTTTAGTTTTGAGAAGATGCAGGAACTTTTATCAGGATCTTTTTTTCAGAAACTGACTGCGCCGCTGCTTTTGCATTAAAAAAGTCCATGAGAACTTAAAATTACTTTCCTCTATTTTTCTAATAAGCGAGATATAATCACAAAACGAAAAATCGAAAAATAGAATTTTTGCTTATAATCCTCAAACAAAAGGCGGAAGTTTATTTTGGTTCCCACCATTAAGCTTTTCTCAAAAAAAGAGATCGAGGATGGGGATGCATTTCTCCATATCTCATGTAGTTATCGAGATTCCCTATGGAAATATCGAAATTTGCCCACCCGGTACAAACAACATTCATATGAACCAGTACATAAAATAGGCTTTGTAGGTTTTCGGCAGTGGCTGCTATAAACGCAAAATATAGAACTAGCGTTGTCAATTTCCAATATATTACCATCTTATTGAAAACTTTGTTCTGAAAGTACTCCTACACCTACGGGAGCGAAGAGGATCGATTATGTACGTATGGTCTGAAACGCAAATTCAAGAAAGCCATTAATTTTTCAATTATGGTTACTGTTTATTGGTTATTATATTGTGCAATTATAATAATACCTACCCATATGTAGTTTATTCAATGCTTTGAAAATGAAATAGTTTATTTAAACGTTCTATTATTTTATTTTACACTAACGTAGTGACTATGTTAAATATTTCACGATTTTGTTTTAATTCTTAAGAATTCTTAAGAGACGCATTTTTTTCTGCAATTTGCACTTTTTTTCTGTTACATTATGTTTCAGCTCAAAACATTTCGTCCCGCAGCCCCCGTAGAAAAGTTTAACATTTACTATCTGACAATATCTCTGTGCTATAATGCATGTTTAAACCACATAAGTAATGTTACAACTTAGGAATTTATATTCGTAATTGCGTCGCGGCTCGTTGAGAATTTTTATGGTAGCACCAACCACCGAACGTAAAATGCAATCTCGACCCCCTCAAAGGCAAAGACAGATTCCAAGATTTAAATATTTCGCAAATAAATTGGCAAAATTTATCCGTGAAACAATTTCCCCAACTTTACAGGTTAATACGAGTATTATTCCGAATAATTAAGCTCGAGGACGTGCTCTTTCTTTAGATAAACGAAGTTAGCGTAGGTGTCAAAATTGTCCTCAGAAACTCTATATGCGGGCGTTATCGCAGGGATCAGGTCAGGCTGAGACTGTTTGAGGCTTGAGCATTCGCTGTGATGCCTTCCGTTGAATCTTAAAATATAATTATTTTTTACCTACTTCTTGCCGCTCTGCACGCGCTGCAGTCTATAAACTGTGGAAAAACTGAGGAACTGCTTCGAGCTGGCACCAACGCGTCCGTCAAAGTAAGAAGCACTTATCGTGCAGTTTATATATTCATGAAATAAAAATTACTCGTGCTTTTTTTAAGCTTTAAAATGAGAAGAATGATGAAAAATAAGTAAAAAAAACGTTTATTTCAGAATAAAAACTCTTGAATGACTGATTTGTTATATATATCTACAGTGTGTCCGCGAACTGAAGTCCTCCCCGATTCGGTTCTACTTTTCTCTGTGGTTTGCCAGTCTGATCCACTTTTTACCCGTCTCGTTGTTCTTGGTCTCCACTGTAGCAGTCTTGTTGCCCATCTATCATCTGTCCTCCTCGCCACATGTCCTGCCCAACGCCACTTCAGTTGGGCTATTCTTTTTACTACATCCTCCACTCTCTTTCTAATCCATTCGTTTCTTTTTCTTTCCTGAAGAGTTATGCCCAGCATTTGTCTTTCCACAGCTCTTTGTGATTTTGCCGTTTTGTCTGCTATTTTCTTTGTGATTGCGTTAGTTTCAAAACCATATGTGAGTACGGATAGGACACATGTATTGTATATTTTTGCTTTGTGGGGTTTGGTGAATTTTGTTGATTTTAGTATACTTGCCAGTTTACCGAATGCCACCCAACCTAATTTTATTCTTCGCTGGATATCCGCTTCTTGATATCTTTTGCCGAATGTTAAGTTGTTCCCCAAGTATATATACTGTTCGACAACCTCTATTTCCTCATTGTTGATTATAAACCGGTATGTGCTTTTTATTTCGTCATTTACCATGATTTTTCTTTACTCATGTTCAGTTCTAATCCTGCTCTCTTAGATTGGTCGTATATTTCGTGTAACATTGTTTAGATTTCTTTCTCGTCATTTGCACTTAAAACTGTGTCATCTGCATATCTTAAGTTCGATAAATGCTTGCCGTCAACATTTAGACCTTTATTTTCCCAATTCAGTTGTTTAAATATATTTTCTAGAGCTAGTGTGAATAGTTTAGGTGACAGCGTGTCACCTTCTCTTATCCCTCTTCCTATTTTAATTTCTTCATTTGCTTCGTGTAATTTTACTATGAGCTTTTATTATGTGTGGTATCTCTATGGTGTCGAAAGCTTCTCTGTAGTCTAAGAAGGCGAGTACTATTGGTATGTTGTATTCGTTGCATTTTTGTATTATCTGTTTTACGCTTTGCTTTTCTGTATCTTGCTTGTTCCACCGGTTGGTAGGCGTCTAATTTGTTACTTATACGGTTAGCTATGATTTTTGTGAACAGTTTATAAAGATGGGATAATAGGCTGATTGGCCTATAGTTTTATAAATCGTCTTTGGGTCCTCTTTATGTACAAGAATGATCGCTGCAGTATTCCAGGTGTCTGGTATGTTTCCTGTCTCCAAAAACATTTCTTCATTAATCTTTTTACTAGATTCATTAACTTTTCTCCTCCGTATTTTAGTTGTTCACTTATTATGGATCAGATTATCAAAAGCGTTAATGAAATGGAAGCTGGATATAAAATGGGAAACCAGAAGATAAGAATACTGTGCTGCTGACGACGCTGTCATCGCAGCAGAAAACGAAGACGATCTACAGCGTTTACTATTCAGATTCCAAAGATCCTATTCGATGCAAACTAGCTATTGATGACAAGTTTATCGAACAAGTCATGAGTTTCTAATATTTAGGAGTCGGGATAACCAGTAACAGAAACATTAACCAGGAAGCACGAATACAAGCAAACAAAGCTATTGCAGTCTCAGGCTACCTCAATGACGTAATACGGCGCAATAAACACCTGACCGTCGACGGTAAAGATAGAATCTACAAAACCTCCAATTTTAACATACGCTGCTGCAAGTCGTGCGGACACTTCCAAAACCAAACAAATAATGAGATCAGCGGAAATGAAGACGTTAAGAGCAATACGTGGCGTGACCCTACGAGACCAAATTAGAAGCTAAACCATACGCCAAGAGTGCAACACCCAAGATATAGTAAAATGGGTAAGAACACTGGAGAGACCACGTCGACCGAATGGAGGATGATCGACTGGCGAAATGGGCAAAAACACAGAAACCAATCAAAAAACGTCCAATAGGAAGGCCGCCAAAACGGTAGAAGGATTGCTGGACGTCTGCATCCCAGGAAATATGAACGGGAAAATTGGAAATTACAGGACATACGTCCTAAATTATGTGGAAGAAGAAGAAGACTTATTAACCCATCGTGATCTGGTGCTCTTGAGTTTTTCATTTGATGGAAGGGCGTTTTGTATTTCTGCTTTGGTGACATCTGGTATGTCTTCGGAACCAACGTTTATGATATTTAATTTTGTTGTTTGTGCCTTTATGTTTTCGTGGTTTTGTAGGTGTTCTTCTTCTAGTTGTGACTTGTATAGTTTAGTGTAGAATTTTTCAACTACTCTTGCTATTTCTTTCCTGTTTGTTGTTTCACCGCCTGTGTTGCCCTTTATTTGATTAATTTGTGTTGTTCCCTTACTTAGTCTTGATCGTAAGACTTTTATTGTTTTCAATTATTTCTTCTGTTATCCTTCCTCTGTAATTGAATAGGTCGTTTCTTATTTTCTTTCTCAGCAATTTGTTGAGTTCCGCGTACTCGACTGTGTCCCATTGTCCTTTCACTTGCATTTCTCTTCTTTTGTTTACTAGTTTCTTAGTGTTTTCGAGTTGCTTGAGATGCTAATATTCTAGAAATCAGCAAATGGTCAAGAGACAACTACCTTTATTAGAAGATATATTAGTAGTATTAGTTGTGGGGAGACTGATGTCAAGCAAGTAGGCCTTCATAGGCCCTTTTTTCCAACCCCGTGGACAAGGTCTAGGCATGCAGAGTACCAGGTACCTTAGTCCTACTTAGAATTTTTTCGATAGAAGAGATAACAAAAAAAGTATTTAAACAGTTGTTCAGAGTTAAGAGTTAGTGCAAACTCTCAATGTTCAGATAAATCGGCCTACTTAGATTTTTTAAATTTTTGGATTTTTTATACCAACATACCCTTTACCTTTTATCATGGCTGTAGGAGGTACTCCATTGATTTTTTTTAACATCTTAGTCCAGTAATCAGTTAGAATGCCTGCAATTGTTTCTGTGTTATCTCTTCTAATAAAGGTAGTTTGCTCTTCACCATTTTTTAAAAATCAAGATTAAAAGCACCCTGTATATTAATTAATTTCATTTATTTTCTCAAAATCTTGGTGTGAGAATAAGCAGAAGCGGTTCCTAGAATATTAACATTTAACGCGAAATTTTCTTTGTCATTTACACCTTATCCGAAATCAATCCGTGGACACACTGTATATATAAACCATTAAAATAATATTAATAAACAATAAACAAATAGGCAAAATTACTAGTATTACTTAATCTTAAAATTCACTGACACACAGTAAATTATTGATTTTATACAATAATGCAGTAACAGCAAAACATAAAAAACAACAATTTCTAGATGTTAATCAACATAAACAACATTTATCAATAAATAATTAAGTAAATGGGTTAAATTGAACAAATTTATTACGATGGTAGAAGATTAATATCATGCATTTGACATAAACTCACAGCTACAGTTTTTGTTAAAATTTAAAGGAATTTCGTATTAAATATCAAAATGAAGACTAAAACTAGTGTATTTTGTTGAATTCGACTTGCAAATTAACAATTCAAGGCACATCCATTTATTTTTAAGAGAATTTAAAAAACTAACTGTCCCATTTTTTTGTCCTTCAGTGTATGTATTTCCCCTTCAATTCAGTTTTTAGTTGCAGCATATAACTGCCATAACCTCAAATAAAACGTAGTTGTGTGGAAATGATGATCGAAATCCAAAAAGTAGCATTCGATTTCGAAAACAATTGGTTCGTCATTGTGCTCAAATGACTACGTGTCCTTAACGTTGATAAGTTCTGTATTTCTGTCATTCGTTCTTTTACATGTCGTGTCGAGCAACACGAGCCGCTTTCGCAATAAATCAAAGTAAAATATTTCGGGAGCTCGCGGTGCATTACGGTGGAATAAAAAAGCCCGCTTCAGTTAATAATAATTTATGATAAACGTTCTAGTGGCCGCTGTTGACAAACGAGCTACACGACCAGCAATCAAGGCTTCGCCGTTTTAATGGACCCACTGGGCAGTGATAAAGATTGAATTTTTCTGTTGATGGGATGACGTGACAGCGAATTAGATGTTTCCACTCAGCCGAGAGCTTAACATTTATAGTGATTCACGCCGGCCAGAACGCAGGCTAAGCGTTTGAGTAATATTGACAGATAAAAAGAAGGAAATGCAGCAACTTCCCGATAGCGCACACTATCTTAGCTTTATGCACCACGGATGACCTTATCAGTTATCTTACTCCCGGTTGTTCACATTGTCAGTCATGTTTTATCGTGTACTCGAGATGATAACACGTCGGAGGTGTATCTTGCATGAGGATTAGGAACTGCTTCTGGTCAGGTGGTCGCAGCTAGCTGTGGAGCTTTGGTTCTAATGGCATTTGTGAAAATTGCAATACTCTGATGCTTTGCATCAACCCTTAAGTTATTTCCCCACGCGCGGAAGTCGGCCTGAAAAGAAACAGGATATTAAATGCATTTAAATATTTTCAATATTGTGTGATACTGGACACCCAAGGAGGTCCAATTCTGAGCATTTTGATGGAAATAAAAATATTGCGGTTCCCTCTCTTTCTGTTCAAAGCAGCGCACGAGTTACTGCTTTATGAAAGCATATTAAATATTTGTCTGTAAATATGAGTGGATGCTTTGCTGTTGTGTAATTGATTTAGTGATGTAACAATGGACTACATAGATAATCTATTATTTTTATTCTGCGTTCTCGTAGTAGTAGCTATGTAAATAGGTCATTGTTCATTCTGTGTATTGCATGAAAAAGAGTTGGAATTATTAAGCTATTGTATGGCGTTTTAACATTAAAGCTTCGCTTTGGCAGATTTAAATCACACGTAATGATTTTTCATATTTATTTTAAAAGTATGGTCTAGTATTTTTTTTCCGCAATTATCAAGGTACTTTATAGTAGTGTCGTTATAGATAGCGATACAAGTTTCGGATAGGCGTAACTAGTGGGGGGGGGGGAGAGTCACGTGTACCCCCCCCCCCTAAAAAATAGAAGTGTTTTTTTATTAACCCAGGTAATCCCAGCGGCACATTGATGATCCACACACGTTTTTTACATTTTCTTCCGGTTTTATTATTTATTTTGGCTTCAAAAACCATTATACAGTAAATTCATTTTAATGTACAATGTGGTCTTGCCCTTTCCATGAGGATTTCATTGTTACCTCTTGGTGTCTAACGACACGCCACGCCCGCACAATGTATAAATATGGCATATAAGCATCACTAATAAAACAGCAAATGTAACATGTACTAACTTACTCACTTACTGTAAACTGAATTCCTCCGTAGAATTTAGAATACATTATTTTTACCTACCTAGTAACTTTTTTATATTGCATTTTAAAATAAACATGGTGGGAGCGTGGGGTATGCTTAGACACTAATAGGTAACAATAAAATCCTTATGGAAACGGTAAGACTACATTGCCCCTTAAAATAACATGTGAGCAAACGAAAATGAAATCAAGCTTGGCTTTGAAATATTTGTTTCATGAATAATATGTTGGTGAGACTGTAAGTCTTTGTCAAATTCGAGGTTATCAGGTTAGGTTTTCCATCAGTCTGTGTCAAAACTGAACAAAACCTAACCTGTTAACCTTGAATTTGACATAGACTTGCAGTGTCACCAACATATTATTCATAAAACAAATATTTCAAAACCAAGCTTGATTTCATTTTCGTTTGCTCACATGTTACTATATAGTCTAAAAGACGAAGGAAGTATTGTAATTGTGAAAGAAATCACCTACCGATTTTTTTTAGATCTCCACGTTTCAGGGTTTCTAGATGACTAAAAACAGATTTTCTCAATTCCGTCTGTCTGTATGTTGCCGGTATAACTTAAAAATTATTTGTTGGATGAAGACGATATTTTGTATGCCCATTATATGCCTTCCTGGCATGAAACCGATCAAATTTCCGTAAAATATATACAGGGTGAGCACATTAAAAAATAAAATCCTGCCTATTTTTGCTTTAACTCAAGAACTATTACTTAAATGAAAGTAATATTTTTCATATGGCTCAGGTTTTTACTTTCGACGATAAAGGGCATATTTTGGGCCCAGCATATACAGGGTGAGCAACTTAAAATAATAAAATGTTGTCTACTTTTGCTTTAATTGAGAAATACAGCAAAGTGATAATTTGCACATAGCGCTGTCTTTACCATTGACGAAAATGGGACCCAACAGATAGAGGGCGAGGAGTCCTCGGTGACTGGTGCAGCGAACAGGCGGTTAACTTGCGGGCTACCGCCAAGCGTTGAAATCGCTTTTGCAGGCGCCGAAGTCCGAATACTACCAGTAATGCTTTTTTATTTGAAAATTCATGTAATTCGCAAATATTTCCGTTTATTGTTTCAGTATTATTATGAATGTGAAGATATTTTTACTTTTATTTTCTATTTATTTTTAAAATTGTTTAGTGTCACAACATCCACTTGCGAGGGGAGTTCTAAGTAAAACCCTTTACAGATTTTTTTTTCATACGGAAGTGCAGTCTAGGAAAACCATTGGCAATAGGCATCGTCACCAGATTGAATTGTGTTGGTACATAAACTTCTGGTTATTATTTTTGCAGTGAGGTTAGGTTTCAAGTTGACTGGTTGCCATCTTTATTATTTAAATTGTAGTTATGGCCATTATAAATTTAAATTTCCTCAGTGCAATACCTATCTAGTTAAAACCAAATTATAAAATCGCACTTCAAGTTTATAAGTCAGAACTACGATTTAAAATAATTAAGACGTCAACCGGTCAACAAGAAACGTTACCTCACGGAAAAAAATATAATCAGAAGTTTATGTACCAACACAATTCAATCTAGCGATAATGCTTGTTGCCAATAGTTTTCCTAGAATTTGTCCGATTGTTGCATTGCCATATAAAAAATGGACTATAGCATAAATACCATATGTTGGATATCTGGCTTTTATAGAAAATAATATGCAAGATAAAGCATAATTCGTGCAAAAATACAATTTAATTTTGCTAAAACTTTGAAATGACTTTCTTTTCGTCCGAATATTACTTTTTTCCAGTTAATTGTGTACTATTGCTTTTACTTTCTCTTCAGTTTTTTATAAATAACGGATCAATTGTAGTGTCTATACAAAGCCAATTGCAATTATTTCATATGCTGGTAAGTCATTGAACGCTAACAGCTACCGAGGCTCATCCAGTTCATAGTTATGGTGACTTGCTGTTTCGATGCTGCTTTGCCTAAAGAGTTCACTTTAGCACTTTGAAGAGTACAATCCAAAATTTTATGTTTAGTAGTGTTTTAGGATTATGTTTTCAAGAAACTATTCACTTAAACCGTAACTGATAAAAAATTTGAAAGTGATGTTTTAAATAAAAACGTACCTACTTCATTAAATTGCGATAGGTAGTCTATACATTCTTGCATGTTGTTTATGAACCGAGAAATAATTATTGATATGCTATTTAGACATATAGCATTATAACAGTATAAAAAAACAAACAAATAACTTTATGCGAAAGGGTAATCTATGCAAATTCATATCTTCATAGGTATAGGTATTGACGATGGTTGGTTTGGAGGCCTGGCCCTCCCCAGCTAAAAATCCTAGTTACGCCAATGTGAAGTGCCATAAGCAAAGTTAATTGTTTAATATTTTATCTTTATCAATAAATCTGGTCCAATGTATTCTTTGTCTTGTAAAAAAGAGGGCGGTAATATCCATTACCGCACTCTCTCAACGATATTCAAATTAATTTGGTAAATAGTCAGCACCAATGAAGATAAAATATATTTAAACCTTCTTTCTACTGGATTTAAATTTAATAACAAATCCACTTTTACTGAAACCAATCAATTGCTTTTGAAAAAGAAGAAATAGAAGTGCAAATAAAACCTTTATACATGTCAGTAAAAATAAATCTAAAACTTCGAAATATTGAAAATTATGTGTAATTTTACTATTATGTTGTATTTCATTTAGGTTCATGATTTTAAAAAAAATTACGGTCTATCCTACGACAGCCGCCGATGTAAAATGATCTTCTATCACTTTACTACATTCGTTGGATAAACTTTATAAACAACAAATAGTCTGAAAACTTGAGTTTAAGATTTTGAAGATACACACAGGGGTTAATTTATTTTTTCCTGGATTTATATCGGTTCTCATGCATAAATTTACAGGTTGAAAACTTACCAAACATTCCGTACCGCCCCTTTGGGCCGAGGGTTGTGAGTCAGAAATACGACACCGGGGAGGCAAGACGATTAGCCGTTCATTTCATGTGGCATTTGGTCACACACACTCGCTCGCAAGCACAAAATTGTCAAATTACCAGGCGGGTAAACAAGAGTAAACAAGCATTACTGTATTTAGCAGTACGTGGTGCTCCCACGTAGCATATAGTAGAATATTTCGATCAGGAATAATCTTCAGGTGCACCACAGATGATCAAATCATTATTATTACTTACATATTGGCAGGCGGCTAATAGCCGATATGCCCCATACAGTGAACTTGGTTAAGCTAAACTAACTAAAAATTATATTACCTATCTAAGTATAAATCAAGACTATTCTTAAACATATTTACATTAGTAGAGTTAACAACTGTTTCTGGTAAATTATTTCGAAAATTACAAACACGTAAACTAAAAAAATAATGTCGCAGTAGTTTTCTAAATTGTACTTTGTATTGAAAATACTAATAAATGGGAGACTGCAATGTTCATAAACACAAAATAAATGGGTGCTAAAGTAAATACTACAACAAAATCGGAAATACGAGTAGCATATATGCACTCAGTTAAGCAGTTCTTGCTGGAGTCAGTAATTTAAATATGTATAGTCTCCCATTAAGTAGAAGAAAAAATGTGAACGAAAAATGAGATTCAATTAGTAACTTCCAATTCTAACCTTGATGGGGGAAAAAAAACTTAATTTTAGGAGCTAAAAGTCGTAACACATGGGTTATATTTTTTTAAGACAAAGCAAAGGAAAATTATCATTAGATGCATATTTGAATTTCACTATTTATCACAGGTGGCTAAAGGTTTTAAAATGCATCATCTAAGTGACTTCTTCTTAAAACCAGTAATCAAATACAATTAATACTTTTATGAATAATATCATGTACTACTAACAACAGCTATACCACATGTCATTTTCATATTTTTGTTATGGGCTAATTCTCAATCATTCTTATGCCAGAAAATATTATTTCCATTGACAATTTCACTTTCAGGAGCGCAGGCTATGTATTGCATTAGAAAACTTTTTAAAATAAATAGATTGCACAATTTATTATGTTGTGAATAGTGAGTGCTCCAAATGGGATTTTCATATTTTTCCAAAGCAATCTGCAAGCTTCAAGAAATAAAAATTCAATAATTAAATTGTGCGGGGATGCATTCTACTTCACTGGAGCGAGTAATCCTCATTAGTTTGAAAACTGAGGCACGAACTAGATTGTTTGTTAAAAATAGAGGTCACGCTGCTTAGCATCTTATCGCCCGTTTATGGAGCAGTAGTGAATGAAACGACTAAATTTTATTCCTACATTAACATGTACGTACTCAAGTTTTCTATTTTCTCGTACACGATTTTGCAGTCCTCAGTCGATAAAACCGTGCATAAAAAAGTTTTAACGACTCTCGTTCTGCCTCACATCAGTGTCTCGCTCGTTGTGCTTTTTGATTTGTAAAATTCAGAAAGCGAAAGCCTGAGGGCCGTTGCTTGTCAAAAGTGTCCTCTGTTTTGTAAAGCAAGTTTCGGAAAATAAGAAGACCGCTTTTCTGTGGCCCTACGGTGTTACCTGCTCGAATTGTTGTAATTTTTGAAGTCAAAGGTTACAATTTTCATATCCCGTTGTTTATTTTCTATTACGTAAAGAGAAAATCGCCTGGGACGGATTTCATTTAGTTTTTTAATGAGAGTTGCGTATTATAAAAATGTCGCTAGCACATCTTAGTAGATAAAAAGAGATAGGCTGAATTAAATGTTGTATTGTCTACAGTAATTAAGATTTCGAAATATACCTATACGATTCATATTTTTCAAGTTAAAATCATTTTCTGCATCCACTCGTAAAAGGAAGCATTTGCGTTTCTTAACGTTGCTTGTGGACACCAGAAATTAGGAAGTAGAGTACAGAGGTTTAATAAATGTAAGCGTCCAGACTACGAACACTTACGAGTTCGAAACTTTTCCTGCATCACTTTGTTCAGCACTCGCACACTTGGTGTTTCGCTTCTTAGTTGCTGCATATTCGTAGGAAAAAAATTAAAGTAAAAAAATTGGTAATTTTTATTTATTTAATTAGAAAGTTCCTCAAAATGGTTTGTAAATAGAGTAAAGATGATTAAATCGACAGTTATCCAAATTGTTTAGTGTATACACTGAGAAGTCGCAGAAAAGTATATTCATTTATGGGGAAAATATCTCTAATACTATATTGTCTATATTGCCATATGATTTGGAGATTTTCAAAAATATAAGTATATGAGGAATTCACTTAACTCAATTAATGGTGATAAAACTGTCAAAAATATAGTCAGACTTCTTTCAAATTTACCTGAATGACGTAGCAGAGAGGTATTTATTAAACCTTGCTGGTTATTTAATCTTAGAATGCTAGCTATGAGATTTTCAACACCTAATTTATTTAACTAACTTTCTATGGTCATCAGCCTATCTTTGATACGTCGAAAGTGGAAATAAATGGTGTTGTACCAAAACCAATATCTTGAATTTAATGACACCTCATGAATATTTGGAATTTTTGTGTTTCTTACAATAGCCACCACTTGAACTTGCTTCGTTAAGAAATAGAAATGAAGGGAAAAATTGATTTTTGATGACAAATTTTGATTTTATTCATTTTCATTGAATACGCCCTAATTATCGAGTAGAGATCAAAATATGAAAATAATCACAGTTTTTCTCAATCTGTTACTAAGACGTATTAGAAAAAGGCGTTTGTTGATAATATAAACAACTTCCCTTGTTACAAGCTCTATTAAAAAACGATTAAAAATGAGGATGATTATTACACACAACTGTCACATGACTGATATCATCTAATGAGAACCATGTATTTTTTGAAAATCGACCAATCCCGAACTGATTACCTGATAAGCTGCCTAGGGAAACTTATCAACCGATAAGCTCCCTAGTGATAATTATCGACCCCGTAGATGGTGTCATAATTATTTAGATATAGAAATGCAAGAAACAAGCAATTTGAGTTTTTTGGCATTATTAGATCAATTTTAAATCATAATCCGTATACAGGTTTTGTGTAATAATCTTCAAAATATAAACGCGGGCGACACACGTAAATATAATTTCGCCCATGCCAAGAATCATCGTGCTGGTTGCCCTTAGAAAACTGCCCTCGGGACAGTTTTCATTGCAACCAGCACTCGACCCTTGGCGTGTGCAAAACTATCGGTAAGTCTGTCTCGCCCTTGTTATATTACTATTGATAATAATATCGATCTGTTATCAATTTAAATCTCCAACGCTTAATGCATCTTTCTGCAATGAAGATTCAAACTAAGGAAACGTTTTTACTTCCCTCGTCTGAAAGACGAAGGAAGTATTATGATCACGAAAAAATGACCTTCCGAGATTTCTTCAGATCTTCACGTCTTCACTGCCTGTCTGTCTGTCTTGTCTGTCTGTCTGTCTGTCTGTTGGCGGTATAACTCAAAAAAATATTTGTCGGAGGAAGACGATATTTTGCATACACATTATATAATACCTGGAATGAAACCGGGAAAATGTCAGACAAATATATACAGGGTGAGCACCTTAAAAAATAAAATTTTGTTTATTTTTCATTCAGCTTAGTAATAGATACAAGTAATAATTTGGGAACCAAAAGATACAGAATAAATTTTTTAGAATTGAAAAACGAGGCACAATTTAGCGCGTTACTAAATATAGCTGCGACATAGAAATTCGAGAGGTCGGTCCTCCGTGGCGCAGGTAGAAATTGCCCAGTCACTGACAATATCACACTAAACGTTGGTACTGCACACGCGGTCCGCCTGCCGTTCGAATTCCACCCGTAACGTTTTTTTATTTGAAAATGTATTTAATTTATTAGAAACGTGAAGATATTTTTACTCCTAACTTAATTTGATTTTTAAAATTATTTAGTGTCACAATGTCGACGAAGGAAGTTCTGGGTAAAGCCTTTTACAGATTTTTTTTCTTTTGACATGAAACAGACTAACCGATAATTTGAATATTCTTCTTCTTTCATCTTCGGCTTTAATTCTCTATATTCGCCCTCTCAAGAATTTTAAGTCTTCTACGTCTTCACCCCATTTCTTTCTGGGCCTTCTTCTCAACCTCTGGTTTCTTCTCATACGCGTTTCTCTAAACTGGGCACTGCTACGCCAAGTGGTGGTTCTTAATTACTGCCACAATATCTGATTCTTTGTAAAGTTCCTGGGACTTTTAGTTTCTTCTTTTATTGGGCCAAACATTTTTCTAATTCTTTAAATGCTTTATTAAGCACATCTGCTGTTTTCTCCATGATTCTTACGTCGTCTTCTGTAATTCTGTGGTTGTCATTTAACCGGTTGCCTTTCGCTTCGCGGTGAAAGGAACAGTTGTCCATAGCGCTTATGTACTTTTAAAGAACGATGTTAAACAGGGTCGATGATAATGCATAGAACCCGTTTTGATTTAGAATTCTCGTGACGTGGCTGTCTATTATTATATCTTACTGTTGATATATGTTTTAGTGTCTTTGTTAATGTTTGTTATTCGATAACGTAAATAAAAAAGCACCAGTATATTACAGAAACTTTATTAACCCTTTACAGCCGATGTGCCGTTGATTTGGGCTATGTTTCTCAGCTTATGTGCTGCGAACTGGTACGAGACCGTCTTTAACTATGTACAGTTACTTAACGACTACTTCTTACTTAAAACTACCTGGAGCCGCCCTGCCGCGCTCACCCCTCCCTTACTAGGGTGCATGCCTGGAGGCTCCAACATACCGCCCCCTTTGAAGTCCTTTAGGCTTCGAAACAAGAAGAATTAATAATATTATGTACAATAACGTAATAAAGACTGTATAAAACAATTCCTACACCTAAAGCACAATATACAATGATTCTTACAATTAAACAATATATACCCCTATTACTAATACATAAATCGTTTATGTTCACTCATTTAGAGGCAAAAAGCACAATTTGTTTAAAGGCCTTCGCAACACTCCGCGCACTGTTTTTACCGTTACCACTCTCACTAATTGGTCAGCCCCTGGATGAAGCTCAATTATTCTCCCCAAGAGCCACTGTTGAGGTGGTACGTTGTCCTCTGCCACGATGACCATTCTTCCTATACGAATATCTTCGAGCGCCCTTTGTCGCCACTTGGAACGCTGTTGCAGTTGAAGCAGATATTCTCTATGCCACCTTTTCCAAAAATGTTGCCGAAGTTGCTCCACTCTTTGCCACCGTGAAAGGCAATTTAATTTTAAATGGGTTGTATCGGGTTCCACCATTGTCATCAACGGTTCCCCGATCAAGAAATGACCAGGAGTCAGTGCGGCCAAGTCATTAGGATCAGAGGTCAGCGGGGTGAGGGGTCGGGAATTTAGACAGGCTTCGATTTGGGTAAGGAGAGTGTATAATTCTTCGTATGTTAATAGCGCGTTACCTATAACCCTTTTCAAATGATATTTCATCGCCTTAACATTTGATTCCCACAAACCCCCCATGTTCGGCGCACGAGGTGCTATGAATTTCCACTCGATATTTTTAGCAGCTAATGTGCTTATCAATTCATTTTGAAAGTTAGAATTTTTAAGAAATTGGGCCAAATCAGCCGATTCGCGTTTGGCTCCTATGAAGGTAGACGCATTATCTGAATATATGCGTGATATATGACCACGTCTTGCGATAAATCGTTTAAGCGCACTTAAAAACGATGCTGATGTTAAATCGCTCACTACCTCCAAATGCACTGCCTTAGTGGCAAAACATACAAATAACGCAATGTAAACCTTTATGGTTCTTTTACCGCGTCCGCGACCCTGTTTGGGAAGATCACCCATTTTCTGCACAATAGTACGGGGCTTTGCATGAAAACATCTCATACATTTATGAATGATTTGCCTTATGACACCTTTTGCCGCTATAATCCAATATGTCTGCCTTAATGCCGCTAATGTAGCTTGCGCCCCTGCATGCAATTGACGCTCATGTTCACTGATAATAAGCAATCTGGTCAAGTGATGATTTTTAGGCAGAACTATGGGATGCTTTACATCATTCGATATAGCTGCATTTCTTAGTCGACCACCTACCCTTATTAAGTCATCGTCGCCTACAAAGGGATTTAAAGAAGCTAATGGGCTACATTTGTCCACTACCTCGTTTTTATTTAATTGACATCTCTCCGCTGCAAATGCCTGCTGTTGTACAATGCGAACTAAAGCAAACGTAGCCTTTTGCAGTTCATTAGATGCCAGCGGCCCTGATTTTGCATCTGTCTTGTTTTTGCAATTTTGAATAAATCTAAAACAGTAGGCTATCACACGCTGTAGCTTGGAAAAAGATGAAAATTTGTCAATGAACTGCGTCTCTACATTCATTGTTGTAAAGGCTATAACCTTCTTGCGTTTCTCTATAATCTCAACATTCCCTATCTCTGAAGTTGGTTGTTGGTATTCTTGATTCAACCACGTCGGACCAAAGAACCACGTTCGATTGGTGATTAATTCTCTAGGTAGCAGACCCCTACTAACAACATCTGCAGGGATATCCCGCGACCTTATATGGCTCCAATTTTCTATTTGAGATAACGACTGAATTTCAGACACCCTATTTGCGACGAAAGTATTTAACGTATTAGGTTCTGTCGCTAACCACGCTAATACAATAGTCGAATCAGTCCAACAATATTCCCTTTTAATGTCTAAATTAAGCGTTTTCTTAACGCTATCCATTAATTTAGCTAACAATAAAGCAGCGCATAGCTCTAGCCGCGGTATTGTGACTGTTTTCAGCGGCGCAACCCTACTTTTGGCACACAATAATTGAGAACTATGTTCATTATTAGTGCCTATTGTCTTAATATATATCGCAGCTCCGAAACCTAATTTTGAGGCATCGCAAAAGCCGTGGATTTCTATTGATTTGAAAGGAAAACGCGACACTACTTTACGATTGATTTGTAAATCGTTTAAATAAGACAGTTGACTTAAAAATTCAGTCCACGTCGAATGAATATCCATGGGTACGCTCTCATCCCAAGCTATTTTCAATAACCATAATTTTTGCATTATAATCTTTGCTTTCATCGATACTGGTGCTATAAGACCTAAAGGATCAAAAATCTGAGCTATCGAGGATAAAATCGAACGTTTAGTAATTTTACTACATAGTGTGTGTGTTTTAATTTCGTATTTTAGAAAATCACCATCACAATTCCAAATTAATCCTAGCGTCTTAGTTTCTCCATTCTTATCTAAATTAATTACACTATCTGGCCTTATACCACTACTTCCCGAAAGGATTTGTTTTTCATTTGAAGCAAACTTGCGCAATTCGAACCCCCCTTGTGCCAAAATGTCAATTATTTCATCCTTTAGCGTTATTAGCGCATTTAATTCATTCCCGCCCGTAATGAGATCGTCCATATAAAAATCGCGACCTATAACTTTACTGCTTAGAGGATAATTAACTTGATTTTGTAAAGCTAGTTCTTGCAAACATCGAGTTGCGATGTAACTGGCTGGTTTCGTACCATATGTAAGTGTAAGCAACCTGTATGTTTGAAGGGGTTCATTAGAATTATTTCGCCATAATATTCTTTGATAATCAGCCTGCTGTGGATGAATTTGTATTTGGCGATACATTTTTGCTATGTCGCCCGTTAACACATATTGAAAGGTCCTGAATCGCGTCAAAATTGAAAATAAATCTTGTTGAATCACTGGTCCACACATTAAATTGTCGTTTAAACTCGACCCGTTGCTAGTCCTCGCCGACATGTCAAAGACCACTCTTAGCCTGGTGGTTGAACTAGATTCCTTAAACACCGCGTGATGAGGACGATAGCAACTCGGCACGTTTAATTGATGTTCCGGAACCAATTCCATGTGATTTAAATGCTTGTATTCCGTCATAAAATCCATATATTGCTGCTTTATTTCTGGCTTACAGTTTAACTTATGCTCTAAATTATAAAATCGCTTTAACGCATTTTGGTAAGACGCGCCCAAGGCCAGCTTATCGTTTTTAAACGGAAGTCTTACTACAAACCGACCATTTACATCCCGATGAAAAGTGCTCCTAAAGTGGTTTTCCACATTTATTTCTTCAGCAGACAAGTGTCTTTGACATGAGTATTGTTCAAGTTCCCAGAATTTAGTTAAGCTATTTTCTAATCTGCTTGCGGTACTCAGGTTGCACGAAGTTCTTGCGGTACTTAAAGCAAATTCTATTGAGCCCCCGATTAGCCATCCAAAATGCGATTTCTGTAAGAAAGGTTGATGGTTGTTCGTTCGTATTTGGCCCACACAAAGAACTTCCCAAAATAGCCCGGCACCTAGCAATAAATCTATGGGGCCTGCTTGGTTAAAATATGGATCAGCAATATTGAGATTTACGGGGATTTGAACCATGGCCCTGCTGAATGATCGCGACGGAATATCTTGTGCAATTTGCGGTACTATAAGACATTGCACTTTTGCAGTGAAATTATTATGACGGGACTTGACAGAGACTTCTACCATTTTTTTGACGTAACTGAGACCTTGATTAATACCCGCAATTGTAATATTTGTGTTCACTTGATTCAGAGATAATTTTTTTGCTAAGTTCTCAGTTATGAGATTACTTTGAGAACCTACATCTAAAAGTGCCCTAGCTTCGTGTAAGTTTCCTTTGCTATCACTGACATTGACTAAAGCGGTTGATAGCAATACAGTCGTATTAATGTCCTTGTTTGAACATATCATTGATGTTGATGGCACTATTTCAGATTCATTCAATTAAGAGGCACTGCTAACCTCTGCTAACGTTGTAACATTTTGAACTACATGTAACAAACTATTATGCCTTTGTTTGCATTCGCGGCACTTTAAGGTCGATCGGCAATCATTTGTTTTATGATTATTTCTGAGACAGTTTGAGCATAAATCGAATTTCTCGACTTGCTTAAGGCGATCGGGAACACTTAATTTTAAAAATTCTAAACACTGATATATGTTGTGCGAATTGCGTTTACATTGAAAGCACGACGGTTTGTTGATATTCAAGTATGAAGCATGACGAGGTGGTTTTTCCCTTAAGCTTACTTTCTTTGATGGATTCGCCTGATGTGGCCTTGTTAAAGAGCTTAACGATTCGAGTACTTCGCATCGTTTGTCTAAAAATGTTATAAATTCCTTTAAAGTTGGAATCTCGCTATTTAGACACGATTGCCACTCTTTGTTAGTGGTATAATCTAATTTTTCGCTCAAAATTGGAACAATAAGTGCATCCCAAGAATCAACAGGTAAATTTAGAACTTTTAATGCTGCCATGTTTGAGTTTACCTTGTCTACCAATTGGCGCAGCAAAGTATGAGATGGTCTAGAAATAACTGACAATTTTAATATAGACTGAACATGTTCTTGTATGATTAACCTTTTATTCTCATACCTTCGTTTTAGAATTTCCCAAGCAGAGGTATAATTAGCTTGTGATACAGGCAATGCATCAACTGCATGCAGAGGTTCTTGCTTAAGGCAGGATTTTAAATAGTGAAAACGTTCACAATCATTTAATTTGTGGTTATCGTGGATTAGCGATTTAAAGGTGTCATAAAAAGCTCTCCAATTTGAATACCTTCCGGAGAATTCGGGCAAATTTAAAATTGGTAATTTGATATTAAATTGCGATTCACGCGAATTTTCTGCAGGAACTCTCTGTGACGCAGAACCGGTATGATCTTCCAAAATTGATTGAATTGCGCATACTGTATTAAAATACAGCGTGTCAAAGTTATCCTGATCATCATTTTCTGACAAATCTGGATTAATCATTAAGATTTCCATTTGCAAGCTATTAAACTGATCGTTAATCTCCTTTAACATGGGAAGTCGTACCTTCAACTGATTAACATTATCCCCTTGTTTAAAATTACCTACAAAATTTGCTATTTTTGTCAATCTAGCCTTAACATGACCCCGTTTGTGAATCAAGGTTCCTAATTCCGCCGCCATTTCAATTAAATATTAGAATAGACTGCACGGCGACAAAGATATACACTCTCCGATGATAGGACGGGTGAAATAGAGTTATGGAAAGGATCACTGACCTGTTTGACCTAATGCCCTCCGTTTTTCTACTGATGTGTAGTTGATGTAATTGGCCTTGATGCTGCTGATATGCAGAGAATTTGATCGGAGTCGTCGTCTTGAAGCTGCTGATGTGCAATAGGAAAACGTCCCTCGTTGGTGCTGCTGTTGTGCGGCTGATGGAGCTCGATTTCCAGGAATTTCGACGAACGAACACACTTTTTAAATTAATTTACCGGTGATCCGGGTCGGAGGACCAAATGTTAATGTTTGTTATTCGATAACGTAAATAAAAAAAGCACCAGTATATTACAGAAACTTTATTAACCCTTTACAGCCGATGTGCCGTTGATTTGGGCTATGTTTCTCAGCTGATGTGCTGCGAACTGGTACGAGACCGTCTTTAACTATGTACAGTTACTTAACGACTAACGACTACTTCTTACTTAAACTACCTGGAGCCGCCCTGCCGCGCTCACCCCTCCCTTACTAGGGTGAATGCCTGGAAGCTCCAACAAGTATCACGACACATATCACAGTACTTTTTCAATGGCTAGGCCGACCAACTTTAAATTTTTTTTTCGAAAAGACACTTATTAACATTTTTTGTGTCTTTGTAATTTGTTATATCTGTTACGATTTAGCCACAAATCAATCCCAGTAACGGCGCCCATTCTTTTTTGCATTTAGGTTTAATGTAGTTGTTAATGTACGTTAAAAATGACGAAAAGAAAATTTTCTAACTAATTAGTTTATTGGTGAAACGCAGGGACATTAGTAGCTTTACAGAAGATGCTCGATGTGCCCGCTCTGTTCCTGGATGCAAAGGTTATTTCTACGCAAGAAGTTAAAGTGTGTCATCTGCAGCATTTCTTCATTGTTTCCAGTTTACTCTGATGGTTGTTGTACCCTAGTCCAAAGTTCACCCTGTGTTTATAGGATTCGAATACCCTTTGTTTTTTAATGCTCCCCGCAGAAAAGAATCGCAGATATTTAAATCTGTTAATCGAGATGCCCAGTTTGCAGGAGCGTTGCGCCTGTACCGATTCATCTGTTACGAAACTGTGCTTGAAGATAATTACAAACGTTTGTAAATTGAAGAGGTGCCCCATCGTGTAAAAGCCATATACCACGTTCAAAATCTAATGGTAAGTCTTCCAACAAACTTGGAAATGTATTTTGTAGAATATCTTTCGAAACTCCTACTTTAAGTGCCGAGCATTGAGTATTTATTTCAGGATTTACTTCCACTGTTTCTAAAATTTCTTCTTCTGCATGCGGAATACGGATTACATAAGGACGTCTACGATCAGCAGTAACTGGTGCCAAAGTTCCTGTTTCGCGAAGCCGTCTTTCAATATTTGCAAAAGTTTTATGATCCAGAATGCGACGATTCGGAAACCTTTCTCTGTACACTCTTACGCTCCGGCAACATACCGGCAACGTATCCGTTTGTTCGGCATAAGTGTATCTTACTGCCATTATTATGGAAATGACAAAAATGATTAATGTTGATAATTACTTAACAACTCTTTTACAGACACCTAAGAAGTGTGGCCACTGAGAAACAACTGCAACTACGTTTAAAAATTTGCAGCAGATTGCATCTGTTTTGTGACATGCAATTTTATTTATTTGTGGCTAAACCATAACAAAAATAAAAAATCATAAAGAGATAAAAAATTTACTAATCAACATATCTTTCAGATGAAAAAAATTAACGTAATCAGCTTAACCCTTTAAAAGTTACCCTGTGTTATGTGTCGTGGCACACGCATTTCATTTTCTAGTAATTCGTTAATAATCAGAAATATCATCTTAAAAGATGCCTTAGACTCGTATGGCATACCATACCGAATATGATTCAAATCGATCAAGGCGTTCGGTTTTCATAAGCAAAATTCGCTTTTTTTAAACTTTGAAGCGAAATATCAGTGGAATGAAAAAAAATTGGATATAGGTAAGTTGGGTCAAATAGTTTTATTTTGGACCCGTGAATTTATGTTAAAGCCATATCCATATATTTTAGAGACACCTTATAAATATCAAGGTACAAAAATTGAAATAAGTGGTCGAACGGAGAAAGGAGCAGAACAACGTCACGTCTCCGGTAGGTTCTAGAATCCCCTGTTATTTGAGTCCTGAGACATATTTGATTAATGTGTAACGTTTTGAACTGTATGTTTCTATTATGAATTACTCTGTACATTAATAAATTAACGGTTTTATTTGGAGCTGCGTTTCCTTGTTCCTGGTCGGTCCGCAGCTCATTTAGCAGGCAAACACTGCAGGCTGCTTTGTCCGGGATTGAGCCAAGTATGTATTTTGGCCCTGCGCATAACGGATGCACCAGAACGTCGCAGATAACGGCAGTTTTGTTTACATTTATGGGCTGCGAACATATTCATAAATTAACAAGTTTAAGAGATATCTTCGATTCCGAGAGTACGTAAGGGTTAGCGCGGAGTATGCTAGTGCCTCAGGATGGCCAGGCGATATTCCCGGAGTGACGGTACTGTGGAATTGGACCTGGTTGCATTCACCTAATTTTAGCCGGGAAAATTCAATTGTCAGCTCGGTTTTTGCGGGCAGCAGGATTCCCAGGTTCGGGCTCAGGTCGCTGGTTTCGCATTTTGCTGTAGCGATGCAATTGGCCTTTGGAGGATGTTCCAGGAAGTCCTTGCAGGTTCCTCCGTACTTTATTATAGGAACGTTAATAGATTTAGGTTATGGTGCGGGTTAAACCACCTTGGAGAAGTGGTTCGGTGGGCCGGTGTTTGCGCTTTAAGCGGTTAACCCCGCAAGACAGGTTAGCTGCCAAGCCACGGTTTAAGCCTGAATGATTCTATTTTACAAGACAGGCCAGCTGCCAAGTCAAAATCGAATCCTAGTGGCTTCGCCTTACGGAATTAATTAAGTAGGGAAAGTTTAGCTTTAGGGCTGAGAGGTCAGTTGCCACCTCCCTAAAAGCCTGGACTGGTAAGGGTTGGAGGTCTACTCTGTTAGACAGATCAGCTGCCAGTCGGATGGCCCAGTCAGGAGAGGAAGCGGAGAGTTCAGGAAAATGAGCCTCAAATTCGAGGGACAGGATTAGGGACTGGGCCCACTGGGCCCAGTGTTGCTGGTTAGCATAGGTGAACTCAAGTTATTTAAAACCACGGCGGAAGCCGCATTTATACTCTTCTGTGCCTTCGTTATCTGTGCTTTTCTCGAGGGGTTGGATTCGAACTGCGCGGTGCACTGGTTTGCCCTTCATCCGCGCACAGCGGGTGCGTGATTTGTTATCACCAGTTCGAGCGCTGGATAGATGTAACGCTTGATTAGGCAATGTATAAATTTAATAAATGTTTAATGTTTAATTACAATTTATACAGGAGCTTGCGTTATAAATGTAGAATGTGTTTTCGCCAATATAGCAGTTCTTTACTTTGGCACGTTGTACTTTAAACATTGCAACAACCAGGTAAGTTTGTTCCTTGGACTGACAGCTTTCCTGCAGAGTTAAACAGAGGGTGGCACCTTACCATTTGCCTCGAATTTGGTATGTACCATTGTAATACAATCCTATTTTAACGTGCAGCTGGTAAGCAAAGATGCAGAAATACCCTTTTCCTTCACGCAGCTATCGGCACACGCATTTCTTGTTTCTGTGACTTAATTCGGTCTTAGACTGTAACAGAGTCCGTAGACCATGAGTTACGAACCAAGTGGATTTCTTTAAGAATTAGTTAGGATTTCTGAAAGTGTTTGTAGCTACTGATATAGTGTGAATTATTTCTCACATTTGCAAAAAAAGCATCGTCTGTGTTGTATTTCATCTTATATTTGAGCTTGATATGTTGCTGCATTCCTATTAATTACATTTCGTATTAGACATCATCATTTGTTTGTGGCTTGAAAGATAATATTATTGGATATCTTATGCTGTTACGAAGTTTTTTTGTTGAGTTTCTATTGCATTACAAGCTTAATTTGTTTTTTATTTAGTGAATGAGAGTTGTGTAGGAAACACGCTGGAAGATCAATGTATCGTGGCGAGATGTTTTCTGCTGCAATGTATTTTTGGCGTTTTTCTGTGTCAATTATTTTGTGATTAAGTTTATGATCTAGAACTTTTAGCGATAAATTTTCTGTGCCTAGTGGTCTAACAGCCTTACAAATAATGCATTTTAGACTGCAGGTTACAATGTTAAACTTAAATTTTAAGTTTCAATATATTTAATATACTTTTATGCCATTGTCTAAATATCACAGGTTTTGCTTGGCAGCCAGTTCAAATTCCTCTCCGTTAACTTGATCAAGGAAAAGCGAGAATAAACTTCCTGTGTTTGGGGCGAAGCCCGGCGAAGCAAAATATTTGCCTAAGAAAAACATAAACTAATTAAGTACCCGAAGGAAGGTAAAAATAATTGAGAAATCGTCGGCAGACAACAAACCAAAAATTTAATTAATTCGAACCACTTCTCAGCAATGGCTTCCATAATTAATTCGAAACACTTTTCAGCAGTGGCTTTCGTCAAGTCAAATTAGAGCGTAAATGAAAAGTGTTTGAAATTTGCAAACTCCGCCGACTTTTAATTGCGTTACTAAGCCGAATATTGTAATGGAGTTTAATTATTTAACAAAAGCTTATTAATTTGTTTTCGTTTCTTCGCTGCTGTTGACGTAAACATTTTATAATTGTTGCTTTGGGGATTGGTTTTAATTTAAAATGTTGTCTTATTGTTAATTATGTTATTTTAAAAACCTAAAATAAAAGAAGTTGCGTTTACATTGGATTAGAGATGGGTGCGTGAGTGAGTATTCACTCAAGTCACGCACGTTTCACACTTGCTTTAAACACTCACTTTCACTCGCGCCCACGTTCACTCACGTTCACGGCGTGACCCTCCACTCAACGACGTGACGAGCAGTTATTATTTGAAAATTCAAATTCAGATAGAACAGAATGTTAAAATTTAAAACCAATAAAGGACTAGCAACAGAACTAAAAGTTCTAAGATAAAATATGTTTTCCACGTGAAATAATTTACGTGATATGTTGCAATCAGAATAGTAAACACAAAAAGAAATAAATGAAAATTGACTACAATAGCTTACAGCAAGGGATACATACATAATGATTTCTCGCAAAAAAATTTCTTGCAACCGTCTTCAAATAAAGTATTTTTAATACCAAAAGCTGTGATTGGAATTGACGTTTCCCTTTCTGATACGAGTACAAAAAGGTATATGTTGCTCTACGCAACACTTTTCATTCTTAGGTTTAAAAGTACTTTTACGTTCGAGGAACTAAAAGAAAGTTCTAATATTCACAACACAACACAGGGGCTCCGTAGCTGCAGGCTGCCACACAGAAATACAATGACCTCCCGCTCCAGCCCTAAATCTTCCACATGGGCGGGCAGCGGGAGAGAAGGGCACCTTGCAGCCTTTTATTCGTTACTAAATATTTAAGGTGAAATTAACGTGAAACGCGAATCACGCCTTGGAAATTTTCACTCACGTTTACGGCCCGATTGTCAAATATTACTCAAGTTCACAACAGGACCCGCCGTGACCCAGCGTGACTCGACTGCTTTTACGGCATGCGCTCATCCCTACATTGAATTGTGATGTTAACTATACATAGACATAGACTTTTTGTAAGCTCACCCTAGTAAAAAACCGACTACATTGTTTTGACTGCTTTTGAAAAGGAAGTAACTTTTTGTTGGCACAATTTCTGTCATATAGCATTAGTAATGTTTTGGTTTGTGTATAAAATAACTTAGGAACAAATAGAAGCACACAAACGATTACTTGTAAATTCACAATGGCAAGAAACCTATCACCCTGCTGAAAATGTTTGAATTAGCTGTACTTCCTGTTGATTATCTTCATGCCATCATTAATAAAAAAAAAATTTTGATGTTTTCATGGCGCTAATTTTTGTGTATGCACTGCTTCATTTATTTTCTAAAAGTTGCTGAATAAAATTAATTAGGGCTTACGTTTCGCTCAAAGCGGCGAAGTAAAACGCAGCAAATTACATTAATCCGCAGCATTCAAATCCAAACCTCGTTAATCCCGCTCGAATCCGAATTCTCGGAAGTTAATTAATTTGAAAAAATAATAAACTCGGGGCGCGGCATTAATATGTAACCGGCGGTTAATTCGGCCGAAATTCAAACTTCATTAGGTCGGGTTAGGTGGATTAGAGTGCCCTGACGGGGTAAATATTCAGCAGAGCGACTCGGAGCGTCTTGAACTTGTTTTCAATTAAAGAGTCATTAAAATTGAGTAATGGTAATCTGGACTTAAAACTTCCTTGCATAACGAAACACTCCTTGGCTTCCGAGACTTTGCTGCTCAAATAATTTCATTTGCTCCTGTCTGTAGTCGGCTTTTTCGGGCTTTCCTGGATGAATATTTCACGACTTGATGCATTTGCTTTGCGTGAGGGTCTGTATGTTGATTTCTGCATGACAAACTTCAGTAATATTTCAGGCTTTGCTGCTCTTTTGGTCATTTTTAATATTTCAGACGCAACTTGCGTCGCTGCGAAACTTTTACGTTAGCACCAGATTTTTCTTCTTCTCGTTGTACATTTTTTATTCTAATATTTAAGCAATATTCTTTTTTTTTTTGCTTGTTTGTTATAACAATAAGTATACTTTCTTCTATTGCCAATTTTATATTTATAAATGGAGTAAAGATTAATTTTGTACTGTTACGTAATACCTACAAAAGCAACATTACAAAATTATTTATAGAGTAGTATTATTGAAAGTACAGGTAATTTGACAACATAGCAGCCACGGCAGTGATGTAAATTACCCAGGTAAGTATTTTTAAGGGTAAATACCCAAAATGGGTATTTACACGGGTATTTATGGCTTGATGTACAAACATCATAAAGCTAATCTAACCAGTATGATTGACTGGTAAGTAAAGGTGCTCTATTCGAATTACATAATTAAATAAAATAGATGTACTGAGATCATGACCTGTCCAAAATATAAAACGTTGTTTATATAATTTTGTGCTTTGAAAAATTCCATATTATTTACTTATCACTAAAGACTGGAAGTTTAGGCAAAACGCTCAAAACGGCTAAAAATGCTTATTTTAGTGGCTTATCTGCAAAAATGCCATTTTAAGTATAAACTTCTGTTGGGTTATATTTTTAAAGTAATATATCATAAACCTACTGAAAGACGGCCTGAACGTACTAATTTTGATGGGTTTTTCCTATGAATGCCGTTTCCGAGTAAATACGAGCAGAAATTCCTATCTTGCAGTGAAACTAGTAAAAGATTAACAAGATTCGAAACCACCCCCGAACGTCACATCACCTGCAGGGAAATAATAAACCTTTCATTACAGGAATTAAATTATTTATTGGAGTTTTTATTAACAACAGTTAAGAAAACTCATAATTTGCAATGTGCTCTTACTCCTAAAGTTGCATATTAGTTTCAGTTTGGTTTTGAACTTTGGCGTGATTGTGGTATCAGTCGTGCACATTTAAAAATGCTCAAAGTACGGGCATCGGTAACAGGGAAACTACAATAGTTATTTACCTAACAAGTTCGGTAAGGTAATTTTCTCGAATGAGCACTTTGTTTGCAGCACGACCGAAGGTAGTGCTGCATGTACTGCGAATTCGGGAAAATTCTTCCCGAAAAAGTTTTGTAACGAATAACTGAAAATATTTTAAAAAATAAAAAAAATATTCGTTAGTGTTTTACTACTTTACTGAGTTAACAGCGCCTCTGGTGTTTGGATGCGCAATTAAACCAACGAACGACAATTATGAAAATTTACAAAGAACACACAATAATTGCCCTAGTTTTCTTGCAAAGTAAAAGGCAGCGCAGTGCGGGAAAAGTATCTTTCGGTCCATCGGGAATGACTGGAAAATATGAATTTTGAAGTAATGGGTACAAAAAAATTAATTAATTAATTTCGTAGTGATTTGTTAACGTGTGACGGGTCAGTACGATATTGCAAATTTTGTGACAAACCCATAAATTACGAAAAGAAGTATTTTCAAACTCAGCAGGCAGAAAGAATGAGTCACAAGAAATAATAAAATCAAGAAGTGCAGATCCCAAAACAACTCTTCTCACTGCATTTATGGCAAAATAAATAACTGTTTTTACTGCTTATTTTGTATTTTCATAGTACCTGAATTCTGGCCTATTTGAATCATTTTGAATGTCTGAACTTTTGGCCTATTTATCAGGTTCGCTGTACTTCAGCATGTCTTTTGTAAATGATGTAGGAAGCAATTTCTTGCGTCTATTTATTTTGATAAATTTGGCAGGTACTATGTTTTCCCTCGGTAAACTATTAATCTACCTGGGTGCATGCTTATACAATGTTATAATATTTAAACTGTTATTTTACATGAAATATTCCAGTATCTTCATATGCTCTTAGTTTATTTTATTGAAATAACAGTATTAAGTGAGCAAAAGCTTAGCTTTATAAATATTAAAAATTAGATAAATACTCAGTTTTCAGGTATTTACCATAGGCACGGGTAAATATCCAGGTAAATATCCATTTATAAATACCCTACCCAGTGGGTATTTACCCGACGCACATCACTAAGCCATGGTTATACCCTTTCTTGCAATTTTCGTTTTTAATCTAGCTTTGGTCAGGTGTAAGAAATCGTAAAAATCATTACGAGATTAACAGTCCGATAATAATAATAAACGTATTAAGGTATATAAAATTACACAGAAAAAATATTTAATAAACGTAATATTGTCTTGAGAAAAGTTCAACTTGATAGAAAAACAGATCTATCCGATGTTCTTCTACTTAACACAGTGAAAATCAAACAGAAAAATAGAAAAAATTCCAACGATCTATTTTACCACTTTGGCTCCAAGCGAAATATTACCCACAAAACAGCTATGGATGTGTTCAGTAATATAGCAATTTACTAAGCGTGTTGTTATGACCCCAATAATTAATTGATGTTGATCTACAAAATTTTGAAAAATAGCTTTTTTAAATTTTGACGTACTATAAGTCTTCTAAAATTCCGACTTACGTTGAGGTGGAGTCAGTGTTCCTTTAAATCTTATATTTAACGTATGTACGTCGGTTCTAAATTTTATTTTGTTGCATAAGTAAATCAGTGATTTACTCAAGATGATCTTGTGGAAAAGACATGCAGAATGAAGGAAGCGTTTTTTTTCATATTAAGCCAGTTTGAATCTTTCAGCCTATAAGAAACTCTTTCATGTTTTCTTATTCCACATATGAGGCGTAAACATGAGTTCTAATTCTTTTGAATTCTAGCAATATTAAAGCTACTTAAATGTGAATCATAAACGAGGTCACAATAATCAAAACAGGACAAGATTAATATATTGCACAAAACGATTTTCACATTTACACTTAAAAATGGTTATAAGTTTCAAGAAACTATATGACTTTTGTAGATATTTTGATATATGTTTAGTAAATTTAAAATCATTATCAAGATAAAGACCTACGTTTTTGAAATCATTAGAAACTGGGATTCTATCTTGCCCTACTAAGTTACTTCGTTACAAATTTCCTCGATCACCCTTACTACCAAAAAGTGCAGCTGCAGATTTTTTAGGGTTCATGATGAAGCAATGTTTATTTGAATATTGTAATAAAGTCTCTAAATCCAAATTAATTGCAGCAATTGCTTGTTTAACTTCATGCGGAAAGAATGACAAATACATCTGGATATCATCCTCGTAACAATGATAGTCGCGAGATGATCATGATATAAGAAAAAGTGGTACGATTATTCCCATTATACGTTGTGTTTGAGTTTTTTATAATACTGCGGAATAACATCTACAACATTTACTGCTGCAGCGTTACCAATTGCTAAGTTACGGCAGCTGCATTTACTTACAAAAGCCATTAAAATTATCAACGCGTTTGCTTATTATGAAATAAAATTAAATTAATACCAGAAATACAATCGTTCATTTTAAATTGCACACTTCCTGGG
The DNA here is from genome assembly GCA_940337035.1 of Agriotes lineatus. Classification (NCBI taxonomy): domain Eukaryota; kingdom Metazoa; phylum Arthropoda; class Insecta; order Coleoptera; family Elateridae; genus Agriotes; species Agriotes lineatus. Next base: position 241,199,429 of record OW679194.1, on the reverse strand, counting down.
TTTAGTAAAGTCGTTATCTCATGAAGCGAGCGCAAACAGTAAGTACAATATCGCAAATAAAACATGCAAGCCTTGGAAATAGTTGCACAAACGTTTTCTTAAGATTTCCTTAAAAAACAGTGTTTCTTATGCTGGCTGTAATTCGATTCATAATATTTCACACCTTCGCAGCGAAGGAAATACGCTCGGCAGAAATATCTTAACTGAATGGGAAAACTACGTACCTGATGTATTTTCCTCACTCGGTTTTTTCTTCCTGGCAGGCATGATGTAACGCGCCGGCAAAGTCTCAAAAAATTAAATATTCACACATCTATAAGCACAACAAACTCAATTTTAGCAGCTTTGCTTCAGACAACGTGACTGAAAAGAAGATTAAAGTCGACTAAATTTTACGCATTCCGGATGCCGTTCGAGTGTTTTTGTTATATCACGATAATTTGAACTATTGGTATCTGTCGTGTACAACAGGTGACACAATCGTATCAGTGTGTTCTGATATGGCGATTGTGATTGTAACAAAAATAGACTCTTAAATGCCAGTGTTAAATAATATTGGTAAAGCTTTAAATAAACACGCCATTTTGTAGCAGAAACAGGTGTCGTTTTATCTTTTAGATCTACTTGCAATTGCAACACAAAATATGAATGCTAGAATTTTGTATTTTTGATTATCTTATACTACGACATAAAGTGGCAGCGTTTTTTCCTAGTGTTCCACGTTCTTATCTACAATTGTTGCTGCAAGTCCAGCAATTCTGATACGAGATTAAAATTATTAAATTATTTATTTTCCTCTGAGTTGTCATTTGTTGTTTATATCTATACTACGAGGTATACAGAGTACGGCAGGCTACTAGGACCATTACAAAAAGCAAGAAGAATATATCCATGTGGCCGTCGTGGTGTTTAACAAATGAACAATCAACGTACGATAGCGGTAGGTCGTTAAGATCATTATAAATACAAGGTATATATTCCCTTTTTAAATTTTTTAAATACAATTACGGCTACATGTAAAGTCCCCTTGCTTTTGATATGGTCCTAGTGGCCTGTCGCAATCTGTATAAAGCAGTCCATAACGCCCTACAGCGTAAAGAACGGGTGTAATGATTACGTCGCGTCGGCTCTTTCCACCCATAAGGGCTTTATGGACAGCTTTTCAAGCTTTTCAATGTTTTACGTATACAAAGTGAAAATAAAACGATCTTTGCTCACGGGCATTACTTGCCTCTCGCGCGAGTTACAAACCCTTGGGCCAAACTTTCAGGCTTGTAAACTTATAGCAATTGAATGGTCGTAAACATCTTCATAATGCCCGTGGTACAGTAGCAACAATTTTGACAGTTTTTATAGTTGATTAGGTAGCAAAATCATACGGTTCGTGAACTAGTTAAACAACTGAAACAAGGATTGTCAATCGCGAAGAACTGCAAAGGCTAATGTCACCTAAAGGGAAAAGAAACAAGAAACAAAAATAGTAGATATAAAATCAAAGATAACAGAAACCGAGAAGTGGTATGAAGAACTTGCTACCAAGGAAGGGCAAAACACGATCTACAAAATAGCAAAAAATTGAAATAAGGCACTCGAAGATTTTAATGTAGTTTACTGTTTTGCGAACGAAAATGGTAACGCGTTATCGACAGATAGATAAAAGATCGATGAAAAGGATTTTTTGAGAAAGTCATTGGTGCAGAGAATAGCACAGAAAAAAATTGAAGATCTGGAGTGAACGGTTGTTATGAGCCAAAAGTCACTTTTAAATACTTCTGTAATTATATTCCCTATTTTAGTTAAAGCTAAATTTTGGTCTACGTTTTAATTGAGCTATCAGTCTATTTTTGAGTTTCAATATTGTGGAAATATTTCTAATTAATTTTCTTCAGTTTAGGCATCACTTGATGCTCGTGCTAGTTTGGTTGCATACTCAGTATTTTCTCTTTCCCAAAATTTTGGAATCTTATCAGGCCATTTCGTCCATTTGGCTTCAAGTCTTGATGCAGAAAGGTTGCTGAATGAACGACGTTTGTGATACGTACTATGTTCTGGTTTTTTCGCTAGCATCCTTCTTTGAGAAAACCCGTTTTTGATTCCGTTTTGGTTGGAATATTTGAATGAAGTCCCGTTGAGGAAAATATATGGGAATTTCTCAAATCAGACATCGTTCTGGATTCACTTTCGTCAAGCACATGATTACATTTCGGCAAAGCTGGGAACCGAACATCAAAGTGCCTTACGCCTTGGTTCTATTGTGTGCAATTAATTGTAGCTTCTTTTTTCTCCTCGTACGGCCAAATTCGACCCCTTTGTGAACGCATGGTACCCTTGGGTTTATTGCGTGCTTGGAACTCGTGTGCTAGATGGCTCCGATCCTGTAGTTAGCTTGAGACCAATACGCTCCGCCTAAAGCTATTCGAAGCCCCATATGATACCTGCATATCGACAGCCCCTGCGCAGGCGACCTATATGGATTCTGTGACGTATTCGACAGAGCTTTCTACACGTCCACGAGCTGGTATGTAGCTGCCCAAGGTCTGTTTTATAATTGTTCGACCTGCGTCGCATCACAGGTGCCTCGAGTTTAACATACAAATTAGAACCACCTTGTGTACTGATATGGTAGGACCCTATAATTACCACCCAAAATATGTTTCGTGTACTCGTATTATCAAATCTCAGGTTGATTAAAAGCTACTTGTAAATTGATAGCTAAAATAAATAGTTGTATGCCTTTTATAATTTCTTATTTATCTGCAACTAATAAAATAAAACGCTAGCTCAAAATTTCGTTAAAGCACAGACTCATCACTCGGTTAGGTTCCCCTTTGAATGTATTATTTATCAAAAATTATTCAAGTACGGATCTGTTCTCCGCATTAGCTCAAACGCGCTATTGAAAAACTGAAATTAGCTCAAATGTTAACCAATATGGTTGCCGTTTACAAGTTGCGTTTAATTGAATGATAAATACTGTGAAATCGGTCAACGTGTTATCGGTAATTGTTTGAATTTTGACTGTTCTCCCGACATTAATTTGTCTTCTGTTTTAGCACTTGCGGGAACGCTATTTCAACTGTTTTAGGAAGGCGTTCTTTGACTCGCATAACCTCACAATCGGATTCTATTTGCTATTTGAACAACAATTATTCCTCTTGAGCCGTAGGAATTACTTGAATATTGCTCGGTACTATCGCCTTTACGCTGCACGTAGCTTTCCAAGGTCTAACAGTGCTTATTTTAGTGAATTTGGGTACCTGGTTTTGGTCCGATTGCTTCGCCCGCAGGAAACGACGCCGTTGCTGTGAAGAACCTGCTGTAGGCCTCCTGGTGATGAGATCTCTGGAATGCGGCCTAACGGAGCTGCTCGTTGCCCTAGGATGCTGACCTGATTGCCCCAATGGTTATACTCTAGCACGCAGACTTCGAAACTTCAGTTGGATCGTAGCCGATTTGGTATCGGAAGGCAACTCTCGTGGACTTCGAATTTTTGGTGTTGGATTTTTATGCAAATATTACCACACGTACTCTGAATTGCACTGATTACAACGACGTACTTTTTATAATAAAATATTAACATTTATTGCACAAAATTCAATTTTAAAGGAGAGCACATTTACCACATCAATCAGCATTAATTAATTCATTTGTCAACCTCCATTAATTTTTTTATAAACAAAAGCTAGTTACTTTCAAATAAATTGCGGATATTAACAAGGTTCAAAACATTAACTTTTAACAATAATTCTACTTAAAATTATGATTTGGTACGCTAATGCTATATCTAAAATAATTATTTACATTTATATTAATTTAGCTTGTCTATTTGTCACTGTACGTCTTTTTAATTAGCGTTTTAAAAGTTCACATGTCACTGCACTGACTAAAGTATTTAATTCGCGCATATCCTGCACTGGGTTTCATTTGAATTTTTGTTACGTGCTAAAAGCATATGATACTAATACTAGTAATCTACAGTATATAAGTGTTGAATAAGAGATCAAGTGGGATTAATGCGATGATAGCTCATAAAAATTAATATCAGGTTGGCATTGGTCGTTACTAGAGGAAAAAGATAAACAACGGTTTTGTTTTGAAAAAAACGGGTGACAGCATTTCAAAGTGCAAGGGGTTTCGTGGTATATAAGTGATAATCTCGCCATTGCATATGGTTTAGCTATAGTAGGGAGTGTTGCTGGCTAGCCGTCCTGGTAGGAGATTTAAGAAGCGAGAATCATTTTTCCGACGAATGTAAATTCGAGCTTAGAAGCGATTTGGAAAACCACGGAATAACGTTTGCAAAGTTTATTGCCTGTTTAACAGGGTACGTACAGTTATTTTGGCATCTACCGCATTTTATCTTGAACTTCGAATTATAGCAAAAAGTGTAGGAGTGAAAACCTACAGAAAATTTAGTCTGCTGGAAGTCACCAGGCAGTTTTGAGGGCTACTTGCCGCAGGTGATAGCTGACGATTGGGAGCTGTCAAGCTGACAGTTAATCTGATTCATTAAACGTCTACAAGTGTAACCACGAACAGATAAGTGATTTTGATGATATTTTGCATATGAAAACGCTGTGTAAACATTAGAAAGACTAGTAGTTTGAGTTAATAGGAGTACCCCGCCGTCCCGTTCATATAATAGGCTAATTTTGGATGTCTCAAGTTTTAAGTGATAATAAAACTAGTTAAGGGTATTGCTCTCTTTCATTTTAATTACAAGGATTGGGTTCAATAATTGTTTATTTAGATATACAGTGAAGTTACAAGTTTCTTGACATATAGCAGTGTACCTGAGTATTATCTTGTTGGCGCTCCCTTTAACATCTTAATTAAAGAATTGGCGACATCTTCACTGTTGCTAGTAGACGGGCCTCAAGTACACTTATATAATGTTCAATTGTTGAGTTAAATAATTAAAGAGCGACGACCTAAAGGTAAGTAAAAAGCTAACATTTTCTGTTTGATTTTCGTTCACAATTTTAAATTCATATGTGTTTTCTTTTCTGCAAATTCTATAATCCTTGCCTTTGATTCTTACGGTTTCTTTCAAATGCTTTAATCCCTTCTTTCTATATGCCCTTTGCATGTTCTTAAGCTTATTTATGCTTCAATCACCTTTCTTATAAAGCGCTAACTGGATTTCACCATTAAAATATGCCTGAGTTCTACGCTTCATTCCCTTGTGTTCGCCATCCATCTTGTAATTATTAAATTTTCATCCGGCTTGGCTTATACATTTAGCACAAACCTAATTAACTAACCGAACTTACATCCAATTTGGCTCCCTATGCGAAATGAGCTTTGCTTACTGCGTTTATTAATTATTATTCTGCAATTACCGGCATCTCATTACAACTGTATTCATTTTTTGGCAAATTGAAATTTTAGCTTTGCAGTTATATAAGATATATCACTCTGATCTTTCATGAAATGTTCAGTAATTTGGCAATGCTAACAGAGTTGATCAATAGGGCTTAAAACCATAGCAGTACATGTCCTCGAATGTGTATTAGAGCCTTTAATGTGTTTGGCACATAACAGATTATATCTTATTCCGCAAATATTAGGTTGTCCTCTTAAATTATTTGAGCTATTAGCGTAAACTTAGGAAATTTACCTGTGTAGCACAGTTTAAATGTAAAAATAACTTGGATGTGTCTCACATGCCATCTGAGTGAATATTACCATTTAATTCGTAAAGTTGTGAAGCTAAGTTGCATAAGCCTCATTTAAATTTGGATTCTCTCTCTCTCTCTCTCTCTCTCTCTTTGACATGTTTCCCTTGTTTAAGGGTTTGTCGTACCCAGATTCCAGTTTTTTCGGTCCACCCAATCTCCTTCTTTTAATTCTCTTTCATCCATGGCTTTGTCTATATACGTTTTCCATTTAAATTTTGGGCGACCTTTTTTCCTTTTGCCACGTGGAGACCAATTCAGCACCTTCTTTGGCCATCTTTCCGCATTCATACGCTGCACGTGTCCATACCATCTTAAGGCTTTGTTTTCTAATTTCGTTGTAATGGATTTTGTTATTCCCATTCTTTGCCATATAACCTCTGTTCTCACTCTGTCTTGTCGTGTTAGCTGCAAACATCGTCTCATGTAATCGAGCTCTACTGATCTAATTTTGTCTCGCATTTTCTGTGTCATTGGCCATACTTCTCCACCGTATGTCACTACACTTTCTACAATGCTTTGAAATATATTCCTCTTGGTTTCAGTCCGGATATTTTTATTCAATATTATTCCATGGAGGGCTCTTGTGGCACATCGACCTATTCCTATTTTTCTTTCCACATCTCTGTCGATTTGACCGGAATCAGATATTATGGAACCTAGGTATTTAAATTCGGTACAATTTGGATTCACATCATGTTAATGACCGAATAGTTCGATTGAGTTGAGCTACAACAATCCCTACTTGCAAGATATTTCAGTAATGTACCCGCTTTACCTGAATTCTTGAAGTATTATTTACGAATTTCATATAAATTACCACGCTACTTCCGGGTTATATAGCGCCCTATCTGAAACAAGATCTTGCGTCAATAGGACCATTTGAGTATAAATATGAATTTCAACTAACAGTTTCTTGCATTTGAAGATTTGGAGTCACATTCAACCCGCTACTCTAAATTTAAATAGTAATAATTTTGCCGTTATTGAAATTTGTTTATCTATGTATCCCCGAGCACTTGTGTTGAGATAAATTATATTGGCTCGTTGTCTACGTTTGCGAATTTTATTTTTGCCCTTGTCGTTGCCTTTAGTTTTCAGGTTTGGTTAGTAGCGCCTTCTGTAGTGTACCTTTGGTTTAGCGTTGGGTTACCTGCTACTTGGCGCCCATAATTTTCTTACAACTAAAGATTTGAGTTTTTTTATTTTCCGACTACCAGTTCCAGCTGAGAAGTCGGTTGCCTTTACTTGTCCCTTTTACAGTCAGGTTGCCGGTAACACGGTAGGTGAAGTTAGACCACCTAGCACAAATAAAATAATCGGTGCACTAAAGAGCATGCACAGAAACAAAGCATAGTGCTCAGACCAAGTTCAAAGCACTGATAGCAGATGGAATAATAAATAAACAATGAAATGATTTGAAAGGATCGTAGAAAGGAAACTTAGAATAGACATTAAGAACCATAGCACAGAATACCAGGTCGATTGCATGCCAACAGGAGGAAATATGAATGGCATCTATTTTGGGAGAGTGCTAACGGAAAATTTAGAAAAAAGAATCTGCCTCTGCACACGATCTTCACTGACCTAGAAAAGGCATTTGACAGGAAACACCTATAACTCATTTGATCATGCAAAACCAAAAGGTTGATCAAAGATACATTGAACACCTCTTAAGAAATCCTTCAGAACAGTCAACCAATCCCACGAGGTTGAATTTGATCAGGACTATATACTAAGTTCCTTCAAACGGGCTATTTGTATCCCTCGCCGGTAATGTTTGTTTTCAAATTTAAAGTCCAAATTATCTTCTATTTTCTATATATATTTCCTTACGTGTTCTATCTAGGAAATGTATTCTAGAATGATAATTGTTCGCAAAGCCGGTCCTCTGATGGAAGTTCATTATGAATTATAATTTACGTGTATGCTGCGATAAATGGACGTCTAAGCTTGTCCGGGGACTAAAGGAGCTTTAAATTTCAAAGCATCAAGGGACAATGCCCGTGCTGTTACTTCAGAAGTTCATTGTGCGAATTTACCCAAAGCGCAAATTAAATTAGGGTGGGACGTGAGGCCTGCAATAAATCGTTTGCCTCACGCAGTTTTAAAGTGCAGGGAAAAATGTTTACGAATTAAGTGAATGCATCTTATGAGATAAGTATACAAATTGGACGACATTCAAAGGCTGTTGTTTGAAGTGTTTCGAAGATAATCAGACGATGGGCGCCCAAGCCATCTAGGATCAATGAGGCAATCTAAGACGTGTTGAATTCAAGGGTACGCAGCAGCCTGCTTCCAGGTAAAATGTGTTCAGTATAAAAGCGATAAAAAGTAGCTTTCGCGTGTGCGAAACGCGCTTAAGGAATATGTTTTGATTGATAATTTTTCTTTGTGATTTATTTGTATGTTTATATGTTTCTATTTGTGTTCTAAAGTGATGTGAACAAATTGGCTTTTTTGCACTTTGTTTAAAATCAGGTTCAGCCAGAACAATATTACAGGAAGAACCAGATTTCTGTTTTAGCAAATGGTTATTTTTCATAAGCCACGAATTGAGGTATTAAGAGAGTTTCATGTTCACTGAGCTAGCTAAGAGGTACAAAGAGCAACTAATTACTAAAATATTAAGACCTGCGAGACATCTTGTTCTAATTTAAAGCAACGCGTGAGGGTGGCAACTCCCTGTACTGTTACACCCTCCGTATTAATGAGTGTCATAGGCGCAATAGCAGCAGATATGCACAAAGAACAGCCATACAATATCCTTTTTGTGAACGAAACTATTCTATGCGCTGACAACATTAAACTTCCATTTTGGAAGGGCACGGGTTGACAATTAACAGAAATAGATCCGCCCACATGAATGCTTCACAGACGAAAGCAGAACGCGTCAAGATTGATGAATGAGAGTTATTTTCTGCAGATGTCTCCCGGAGATGCAAAAAGAGGCGTTGCAACAGATGTGGGAAATACAGTAAGGTGGGGGTCGAAAAAAGTGGAGAGATATGGCATATGTGATGTGTGTTAACAAAACTCAAATAAAAATATTACAGAACAGTAGACAAACCTACTATGATGTATAGAGCAGAGCGCTAAGAACTGAAGAGAAAGGAAGATGAATTGCTGCATCTTGTCAAGATGAAAACGCTGAGATGGTCCATAAGGAATGAGAATCAGAAGATTGCTGACACGAAACTGAAGACAAAGGAGTGTAGATTGACATATTGGCGCATTGCGCATGGAAGTATCACCGACAATGGGAATTGAGGAACGCGAAGGGCGACGAAAAGGTTCGTGGTGCATAAAACAAAACGAAATAGAAAAGACTAAGCCGTACAATTCATAGGAAAATAAGTAGGAAACTGATGATGTTGACATAAAAATCTTTAAACAAGCGAGAATAAGTTAGCAAAATCTTACACACGAAATAATGTCTCGTTAGAAACAGCAAAAACAAAAAACTTAATATAAAATTTCAATGAAATTATAAAAATAGGCGAGATATATTATTGAGTTCTAAAATGACGAATCCATGTTTTATTTACAACAACAAATCTTGTCACAAAAATATTCGTATTGGTATTTAAAAAATCAAATTGGCATGTGAAGTCAACAGTCGCATACATGTTGATTAGTGATCACTAGGGAGCGGAATTATAAGCACAAAAAAAAAGCTTAAAAAAGCCTCAAAATGTTTTAAAAACCGTTAATTTAAGCAAAAAAAAGCATTAACGCTTACAGAAAAGCTTTATCATAAAAAACGCCATAAATAAAAAAAAACTATTTTATTCATTCATTTAACTACTAACAATAATTCTGAGAAACAAGTACGGAATGTGACACTAAAAAATGAAATGCAAACACAGTTCACAGAAAACCTTTAAATATAACACAAAAAATAAAATAAAAAACTTGGGCACTAAAAATGTCTTTCAGAAAACTATTAATTATTAAATATGGTTCTAAATGCTCCATTGTAAAATGTTCTCGCCTTTCACTTAAAATGTTCTTATATGTAGAAAAACTTCTTTCTACGTCAACACTAGTTATTGAAGCATATTTTAAATTTGCTACAATAGTCGGATCAATCTCAAAATCTTCTGCAATTTCGCCTGCCAAAATTTTGAAAAGTTTATCTAAAATGTTATGGCCTTCGTTTTTGGAAAACAACCTCCTTACATTCAGAAAGAATTATTTGACCAGCTACTGCATAAACAGTATCATTGAAATTATTAACAAAACATTTTTTCGCAATGTGCTTTGATCGAGAACGTGCATATGACAATATTTATCCAGGAGCAATTTAAAGGAACTATTTTGTCATTTTTTCAGTGGTATGTTAGGTTTTGCAAAGATCTAAATTACATTGTGCTTGCCTGTTGTTGTGGCCTTTATTATACTTCTTTAATTGTTCTTGATGCAAAGTGGTTTTACATGTGGAATGACGTATTTTTTTGTCTCACTGAATCCAAAATTTCAGTACTTAAATAATTTTAAAGAACTTATCGACTTAATACAAGTTTTGCAAAATAATTTATTGTTTTCATATTTTAATTTTATTATGACCTCTGAAACAAAGGATGAGGCGTATAACTATCCCCAGATCGGTAGTATTGTTCTTGTCTGTATTTCGAATTAAAATCAAGCAAAACGAGGAATAACCGAGTTTTATGGTGTGTGTTATCTAAAAGAATTCAAGGGAATATCCGAGTTTTTTAGGAATTCCCAGAAAACCACTGCACTGACTAAATTTTTAATCCCAGCGCCGTACCGGGGCAAACTGCATGCAATCAAAAAATATGCCCGCAAACGAACCAGATTGAAATATTAGATTACGAAATAAATTAGGCGGAAAATAAATGCAAACTGGAAACTTAAAAATAAGTAGTAATAAGCACAAACATCCGAAATATGCATAAAAAGGCAAAAAAAGCAGGAAAAGCATAAAAAAGTTAGTGTCAAATACTTCAATTTCCTGTAATTCGTAAACATTTTTAGAAATCATTTTCCTGCTTTTAATATTCAGGATCAGCTTAACCCTTAAAAATCCGCTCTCTAGTGATCACTGCTCAGCGTTGTTAAAGTATTGAATTTCAAACGCTGAAAGTTGAAAATCAATTACTATCGATCATGTATTCTTTGGTGTTTACGTTTCATAGTAACGATGAACTTATTTTTTTATTTTTATTTAATTCGCACTCAGCCAACAGCCGTTAGGCCAATTATAGGCGTCGCTGTGCAGTTATGATGACTTCCAACCCCACTAACGACTGTCATGATGTTGTTATGACCGCCGGGACCAACTTATTTCCGTTATGTTTCATCTATGATACCAAATCGAGTTAATAGTCGAATGTTCGTTAACGTATTCAAGAATTGCCATGTAAATGCTTTGTGAAAAGTATTGAGTAGGAAATTATTTTTGGTTTCACTTAATGCTATTAACGTGCTTACGCTCACACGATTAAAGAAAGATCAAAACTTAAATTTTCTAGTTTATAAGAAAGTATAGGCACCCTCTAATCTTTATTTGAAAGTCAGAGTACACTATACATATCAGTATATACTGTGTGTCCACAGGAGTGCGCACCATGAGGATAGCAAAATGCAAATAGAATAAAACGACGAAGTAGTCTTGTTATGAATATGACAAATATATCTACCAGAGAAAGCATGAAATTGATTTAGAAAGGAAACACAGCACCAGTTGATATTTTCATTCAATTAGCATTTTTCTATCCTTATGGTGAAGACTCCTGTACACACATGGTATGAACATACATTTTTCGTTTTTATTCTATCACTCCCCGCTTGACTTTTCATTTCTTCATTAACTTCATTTCACCACAATCTTCAAATAAGGATCTGGTTTCCTTACCTGGAGTGTTTATTTTTATATTTATAGTTATAGTTTGTAGTTGTATGTTTTTCAAGTGTTAATTAGGCCCTAACGTAATCGAGCATAAGAAATAGAACGAGTTCGACTCTGTGGTGCGTGCATTGATCAGTTTGGCGTGTGTGGGTTCGATATGGATTCTTTGGCTTGTTCACGGTATTGATAAAAATAAGTATTGTTAACCAGGGGGAATTGATCCAGGCTACATGTGGGTGAACAGCTTCTAATGCATTGTGGAAATTCGCCTATGGCTAATTAAATGGAAGCTGCTTAAAAAACCTTTGCAGTGTTGAATTTGCTGTATAAGTTTGGATGCAGCAAGCTGCGGTTGCGTGTCCAGCAAACAACCTTTTCATTGTGTGCCGGTGAGCATACAAATTTCAAAGCAACACGTATATTCGTGACGTCCATAGTAGTTACGTGAAGTCAGCCTCCATGTCAGCACCAGCCAGTAGCCAGAGGTTCTCCGTATAGGGTGTGGTAAAAGTTTGGGGGACGCAATTTTAGGGCGAGTCAATATGTAACACAGCAGTTCGCAGGTCTCGAGGATTTAGAGGTAACTTGATATCTAAGGAAGGTAGCTTTAGCGATAACTGTTCCTGTCCAGCAATGTGAGAATCGCGTCAAAAGGAAGGCGCCTACGTATATGCATTGAGCCAGAATTCTATACATGCAATCGTATACAGGACCGTCTTTAGATGTTTGCTCTTTTAATGACATGGCGGTAATTAATATTGTGTTATGAGAGAACAAATGTAAATGCAAGTAGCCCTAAACTATATGGACTTTATGTTTACGCTTATTAATGGCCAATCATTTTAGGTTTTTACCCTATTTACTTTTGTTACTTTTATTGTTGTTATTGATGTTTTAAAGTCAATATCTTTGTGTGAGCAAATTGGATTTTATGGTGTACGTTGTTTGAAGTTATTTTCCAGCCAGAAAACACCACAGGTGCAGACCAGATTTCTGTTTTTGAAAATAGTGTGGGTGTCAACGAAAAATGGGTTCTATTTAAGGCAGCCGAGACGCGCGGACTAAGGAAGTGCTTCGTAGCGCAAGTAGGGATAGCCCGTTCCCTTGTAATATCCCGCTAAACGTTAAAATCACCTACGCAGCCGCCTGCCCTTTGAATTCAATCACCGGTAACGTTTTTTATTTGAAAATTTATGTAGTTTATTAGAAACGTGAAGACAATTTTACCTCTAGCTTAATTTGATTTTAGTGTCACAACGTCCACTTACGAGGAAAGTTTTGGGTGAAGCCCTTTACAGATTTTTTACCATACATTTTTTCATTGTTGCCATTGCATTTAAGCCTCTGGAATTATACACTTTTACCATTCATCTTTCCTGTAGATTGTTGTTGTGTAGTCCTGCTGTGATTTTGTCGTTATTTATTTTCTCATTATTGCTTCTTAGAACATTTTCTGTAGCATTCGAAACCACTTCTAGAGGTTCTGCGAACTTACCTTGTCTTATTGTTCTGACTACTTTTTGATTGTCACTCGTAGTTATTTTCTGAATCGAAATTTTGACATTGTCGTACACAATGACGATAAATTCAGATGCTAAGCAGCATATTAACGCTTTCTTATTAAATTGATAAACCTTAGATGACGATTTTTACGTTCATTGATACACCGAACGACTAATTTACAGGAGATAAAACATTTTTAATGTACATTCTGAACGTGCAGACAACGTTTGACGTTTTTTTGACATTAGGGATATGACCATGGCCGGGTGGGAACTTGGTAGGAATAATTTATCAAAAATAGCGCAGCGAAGTCCCTTACTAAACTTGAAAGATTAACGGTTGGATATACGAAAATTAATCTATAAATTGTTTACAAAAACAACTATCCAGTTCGTAACACCGTTTTTTAAAAACAGTTTTTGGTAAATAAATGGATCCGAAGACTGGTTTAACAATAATGATCTTTTTTAATAAATTTTGATGCAAGTCAAGAATTTTGAAAGGTTCTTACATAATTTCGTCTTTATTAAGCTTGAAGCAGAATATTGGCATAATCAAACGCACTCTGGTAAGTTGTGTCAAGTTGTTTTACTTTTTGTTCACGAATCTGTGCTTAAGCGATCAATTTAAGTTTGGTAAAAAATAGTTAAGGCCAATAATTGGTAAATCACACTTGTATATTCCACAAATCTTCTCTCATAACAACAGCAAATAATCTGCGACAGGTTCTAAGTGGAAAGGTGCTAATTACAAGGCAAAACCGTTAAATCAGCAATTTCCACAGAACTAATGAAAACAGGTGATTGTAAAACACGATAAATGAAATCGAAAATAGAGATGCATAAATACAAACTTCTTAATTTAGCGAAACAAACATTTTTCATTTTATTCTAACGTGTATGTAAAAACCTACAATTCTTTAGTGGCTGAAATTTAAAATAATATTTCTAATTCACTGCATTCTTTAAGTTTTTATAGCTAGCTCAGGCTAGGTCAGATAGCAAGATAGTAAAATTCTCGATGCTAATTGCCCGTCAGCTAATTAAATTTCTTGGTTCACGCACACTTGCACAGATTTACAAGAACGTCGATTTCTGCGTCAGCGTTATCGTTTACATAAATTTGTATTACACGCTTTTAAGTGTTGTACTTTCTACTGTGTGCATGAAAGGTGAATTCCGATTTCGGCGTAGTTTCGGCGGCAGAACGGGTTAAATTTTAATCAGCGTTGAAAGTGCATGACTGTTTTAGAAGGCAGTTATTAAAAATTAAGTCTATCCGCCAAGATTTGTAAATTTCCGCTACGGGTACTCATTTAAGCCGTACCATTTCGAGTTAAACAATTAGTTCAAAATGCAAAACATAGTTGTGGAAGGATATAACAATTTGTCATGATTTCTATTCAATTTCTCTCGTTTGAATACATTATTTGTTAGCTTCCTGGATTTTGTATTTCGTGCTTGCGTTATGCAAAAATGAAGAAAGCATTGCTTATTCAGTCAAGTGAAAAGTTTTTTACTCGTCTACACTTGGGATACATTGAAATACAGAAGTATTGAAGAAGATATAATAGAGTTTACATTGAAGGGAAAATAAAATAATTAAAATTCTTCGAAAAAAATTTGCACAAAACAGAGAGAAATACAGTTAAATTAAGACGATAATATAGTAGAACTACAGATTATAAAACCGCGATCCTAAAAAGTACTAGCACACAAACATTCGAGGAAGAAGTGTATGGTAATATAGAAATATATAAAACACAAGGTTCAGAGGACCTCGCCGACATTAGTAAAGAAGAAGTATTGAAAGCATCAAACCCAACAAAAAATAATAAGCCCCAGGGGAGAACAGAATTATAGCAGCACTACTTAAATATGGATGTCAAAAAGTATTGAATGCTTGAAGACAGGTACATCAGGACTGTCCACATCAAGAAAAGATTTCGAACCAATGCGAAATTCATTATTCTGTTACACAAAAAGATAACATAACAAAATTTTAAAATTAAACCTAGTAGCCTGTTGTCTAGTCTATACAAATTATTTACAAAATTTCTAACTGACAGAATCAGCAATGCTTATCAACTTAGGGAACACTGTGGCTTTGGAACAGGCTATAGGACATTAGGCCATATTCAGACTAAAAATTGACAAAACTTGATAGATTATTAAATAAAATTAATATATTTTAGTTAATTATTAATTAACCATTTGAAGTGAATGCATTTTATACCATTCCGATGTGGCTAGGCTAAGATACCTTAAATCGTATATATGATACCAACAAATCTTACGAACTTATTTATAAAAAAATGCTATTGTAAAATAGAATTAGTATTGGCTACTAACAAGACCAGTATATTGCTTCGAAGTTAAAATAATTATTTATAATTCTCCACGTCTGCTAATAAATCATTTTTGTTATTGTGTATTATTTTAATTTGAATCTCTAGAATAATATCGCAAGTATTTAATAAGTTTTCTAATATTGAATCAATTATAAAATGCTTATGTTGGTTGCTATCTATTGCAATACAGATAAACGCAGCTCTCACAATCGACCAATAAAATTTTAATGAAAGGGGGTATTAGATTAGAAGGTACTATTTCTTAAAAAATATGCACATTAGCTAGAAGAAATTTTCAAAAACATCGAGAGGTGCCAGAAAGGCATTAATATCAGTGAAGAATAGTTAAATCATACGCAGATGGCATAATCAAAATAGCAGATAATATTTTCCGCAGCTTATCCGTTATTTGAATCTCATCCTATATTTTTACTAAATTATTTTTTACTTCTTCAATGGTAAAACCTCCGGTGACATATCAATTTATTTAGTTCTGCTCGAGTGTTCCATTAAATCCGTATGTTTTGGGTGGATTTCTGGAAGAAGCAGTTGATCGTTTTGAAAATGGTTCATCACCATTTTAACTCTTCATTTGATGTTCCTAGTCCGAAATTGATATATCTTTTTTACTACCAAATTGGTCGTTAAAATCGCCCATAACGAATTGCAATGCGGTGGCTTTTCTATCGCCGGCGCCGGACCAGTGAGATAGTTGTTCTATCTCTGTATATTCTGATGCGTTTGTGGGGGTATATATTTGAATTATTTGCAGTTTGTATCTTTCTGATATTTGCAGAACTATTTACATGACTCGACTTGATATTGAATTCATCTGCATAATTTTGCGCTTTATTCTTTTGTTGATTAAAACCACTACTACTGCTGCTTCATATGCGTTTGTTTAGCTGTTGTTTTGATATAGTAATGTCCAGATTGCAGGTTATTACATTTTCCTCAAGTAATCTTGTTTCACATAGTGCCAGTATGTCCCACTTAATCTGTGTGAGTTCTTCTTCTAATTCGTCTAAGCAGTCTATCAATTGCACCGATACGTCAAGTATAGTTTCTTGGTGTTTTAGTGATATGTTTTAGTGATATGTTTAAGAAAAGTTAGCGAGTGTTTGCCTCACCCAAGGTGTAGGATTTGGAAACATATTTTTGACTCACCTGGGGTATAATCCCCTTAGTTTTAAAACTCGTGATTGTAATCTGTGTGCAAATACAAAACCGTGGAAAAGTAAATTATTACAAGAAACTCAAAAGCTCATACAGAGAAGAGATGTAGAGCTAACCAGAACTACAGTTTTGAAGGTCAGGTAAGAAATACAAAGTTACAACACAGTAGTCGACAACAAGAAAAATGTAAAGTGCATTTTAAGTAAAATGGGATATAGAAATAAAAGAAATCATAGACCTCTATACAGATCTATACTTTTCTTAGCTAATCCGCCGCTGACATGTGTTCTACCACTTTGCATTCTTGCGGTTATGACTTATAGAATGGAAACGACAACTTTCGCTATCAAATCGATTAATATGTTGAAAACAACATAACCGGTAATTGAACCAATAATGGTAGGGTTAAATCTGAGAGGTCACGACGATTTTACGAAGTAAACGAAAGTAGAACGGTGAATCGCATGGACACGAGGAACATATAACTTGTTGACCAACATAGAAATTGTTCAGAATGCTAACGCACATATTCACACAATGCATAATGGATATACGAGCCTGCACAAAAAAGAAGATACATAAACAAAATTGCCGAAGTTACTGTGGAATTTTAGTGTTGAGCCTCACGAGTTGATTGTATAAATGAATTCTAAGACGTTTGAAAGAGACTTGGACATTTGCTGAACTTCGTTATATGATGGACATTTGCTTTATTTACATATTGCCGTGAAATATCGCTTGCTACGGTACATGTAATTAAAATTGTAAATAAATTATTTGATTTGCCTCAGGATTTATTTTGATACCTGCCTTAAGTATGAATAAATAGCTTAATGTGACCACATACAGCGAAGTTTCTACAAGCAAGCAACTTTCAGAGACTCTTGGTTTGTGCAGGAGCGTTATGAGCAACCCAGAATTAAAAAATAGATCACATAACGTCAGTTTAGTTTCGTGGATTCATGGAAGCATATTGTTCAAATTAAACGTGTGGCGAAACTCGAAAGCTTTGCTTTAATTATTAATCTTTCTAATCCCCATCCTTGCCAGTTTAATTATGATTGTAAAGCTCAACAATTACAATAAAATATTTTGCGAGCTAAAAGGACCACATAATACGTAATACACACGCTAACCTTTTTCACTCTCCACCACTGGTTGATGACCTTCTAGAAACTAGAATCGTTCGCCACTGGTTCATGCATCCGCTGCTTGACCCGCGGCCATCGATACCAAACACTACAAACAATTGACTCTGTTTATTCTCACGGAAGTGACAGTTTACAAAGCAAATTAAAAACAGCGTCAACAGGACAAATAATTTAACTTCAAAAACAGGAGCACAAACCGACATAGATTTGCACCAAATAAAATTGGTGAAGTTTTTGGAAAATTCCGTGCGGGTTCTATTTATACCCTAAGAAAACGAAAGGAAACTACAGTCAGAGATTGGTTTAAATTTACGTAAGTATTTTAGCAATTGTTCACCGATACGTGAGTGTTAATAAACACAATCCTTTCGCAATTTGGAAAAAAAACCATCAATTAATTACATAAAATCCTTAAATGTAAGCGTAAAACCAAACGCACCACTGCCTCCAGCGCATTTGTAACCACAAATGTCTAGAATTTCAGCTTTTTTCGCACACGTGTCATGTCAACCATTTTTCGAACAATCTGGGCCCACACTAAAACTCCACAAAGTTTGTGTAGTTGCGGTAAAAAAATGGGACAGTTACGTCTATTTTCGCGATTATTCCACCTTTAGTCACTGCATTTATAGCGGTTAAATTACTATGTCGTATTATTTTAAATTTTGGAATTGTTTGGCAGATGTCAAATATTCATTGTTGCAATATGACATATTAATAAAATCAATCAAGCAGCTAAAATGAGACAAAAATCTGTTGCAAGAGTTGTCCCATTTTTTATTGGCCGCAACTGTACAAACGGCCCAACGTGATCCTGTGATCTGCACTCTCGCTTCAAACTAAGCAATCCACCCGCTCTGTCAGAGTAAGAAGGCCCCAAGAATGTCCATTAGCACCCCCTTTTAGTGTGGATTTGGCCTGCAGCTTGCACGGACTCCTCCAGGTAGTATATGCACTGCCCGATTTGGCTTATCGCAGCTCCAACTTCCACGATATATGAACTCGTACCTCTCATGTGTACTATACTCAATTTTCTTTGTTTGTAGGCTCCCAATTTCCCAATTAAGGACACAGCCGGTTCGCTAGTTATTGACTCCGACTTCCACATGTGTGGCCCCAAACTTTGAGTTGTCGATGATCGGTCTCCAGCGGAACTCGAATCAACTTTGATTTCAGCCTCCAACGGATCTTTTTTGATGTTGCAACCCGGTTTTATGCACTTTTTAAATTGTAATTATACCGTACGTTTTTTATAAAACACTTCAATGCGCACTGAGTCGAACACTGTCTTTCACAAAACTTTTGACTAATATGTGTCCCTACACGTTTTGCTGGCTCTTTGTATGCTGAAAATAGTATTCCCGACCATATTATAGCTTGGTATTGCCAAAGGTAATCACAATTCCTTCCGGAAGCCATGAAAACGCAATTGAATGTTCGGTGGGATGCAATTTGCATTATTTATTATCCTAAATTACTATGACTTAATTGCTCGTTAAGAAGAATAATCTTCTAAATCTTACTGTTAAACAAACTTAGCCCCTAAATTTGATTATATACAATTAATCGATATATCTTACGGCAAGGCAAGCTGTTTGTGTTGTTGATTATCTTTGGCAAATACTCTTTGTTAGTTACTCATTGCCTTTAATTGCAAAAATGTTTAACATACAAGCGAATATCACAGCAATGTATATATAAAATAACCTTTTCCAAGTTTGACAGGATCAATTTTGTGCAATATTGGGTTAAGCTTAAGCTGCGTTTTTAAGTTGAATGCTTCAAAGGCAAAGTATAAACCATTATTTCAAGAATATATTTTTCGAATCTGATATCAAACGACAAAAAGATTTATTCTAACCAACGATCTGTAAAATTTTTAGTTTCGATTTTTTTTTTGTACGGAACTTGATGTGGTTTTCTGTAGTAAGGCTGGTTGTAGAAGATCGGCGATCTGCAACCTCACAGACCCAACATTCTGGCTTGAAAACTATCTCCTGGATGTAAGAGTTAGGGTTATGCCGGTCGCCATCCTCAGCGCTTGGATAGCATACCCTCTCGTCGATAATAAAATGAGCGTAACCATGCGATTAATACTGATCTATTTTGCAAAACCTGATGCTTATATACAAATGAATTCCACATAATATACAAAAAATATGGAACGATGACTAGTTTGTAACCTAGAAACGCGATGAGGTTTAAAATTTTAAATGCTCATAATTAGCTATTCTAGCACACCGTTGCAAAGGAGGAACAAAGGGAATGAGAAGAATCGGTCGAAAGCGCTTATCATGGATGAGAAATATTCAGAGTGTAATGAGACAGACTTGTGGTGTCGTAAATGCGCACGTCGTTGTCTTCTGATGGCCTGTAGTGATCTATAACCCCCTACGTTGTGTACATCACTTTGTTTTAATTTAGCAGATTTTATGAATGCTTTAAACAAGTTCTCGTAACTTGTGTACCCTTAGGGTTCTTATAACCCTTGTAACTGCAAGTTCTTCATTTAAGTAGGCTCATACACACACTTTAATGAAATAAAACGCCAAAAAACGCTTTATACATTATTAAAGCAATAAACCCTATACTCTCGTATATAAAACTAATTTAACAATCAAATTGTTCCCTTTACCTTTCTGCAGTGGGCACAGTCTAATGGGAAATGTAATGCTCTTCAATTTTTGGTGTAATAATAGCAATACGGTGACTTAGTCAGTGCAAGGACGGACTTGAGAGTTTGTAAAGGAAATTTATCAGTGAAGGAAATTGCGCCGCTGCTCTCCACCTGCTGTAGCGACAACCGCGCAATTAGAGATAAGGAAAACCACCGTCGTCTGCCCTTAACCTGCAGTAGCGAGAAGCTCGCCCGCCGATTAAAATGTAGCGACAACCGCGGAATCAGGGATAAGGAAAACCACCGTCGTCTGCCCTTAACCTTCAGTAGCGAGGATCTCGCCCGTTGATTAAAATGTAGCGACAACCGCGGAATTAGGGATAAGGAAAACCACCGTCGTCTGCCCTTAACCTTCAGTAGCGAGGATCTCGCCCGTTGATTAAAATGTAGCGACAACCGCGGAATTAGGGATCAAGTAAGGTGCCCAAAAACTGTTGTTTGACTCCCTCGAGTTTCCCTTTAAATAGCCGCTCGCAGTGGGTATCCCCTCTCGGAATACAGTGGTGTTTCCACCCCATATCCAATCACAGCGTTTCCGCTGGGTAATCATCCAATCATAATGTTTCCATTATGACGCAGTATTTCTACCGCAATTTAAATCGTATTATAATATTTTCGGTGCCC
The DNA here is from genome assembly GCA_940337035.1 of Agriotes lineatus. Taxonomy (NCBI): domain Eukaryota; kingdom Metazoa; phylum Arthropoda; class Insecta; order Coleoptera; family Elateridae; genus Agriotes; species Agriotes lineatus. Next base: position 241,178,395 of record OW679194.1, on the reverse strand, counting down.
TCGATGTGGGTGACTAACACCCTGAGTCGTAAATTGCCACTTTAATCCCTATTTGGCTTTCGCCGCGTGACGAATTTCCCAATTAGACTATGCCCAAATATCTCCAGTTTCCTGTAAGAAAAGTGTGAATTATGTGGCCACATAATTCACTATTAAGCTGAAAGCAAAAAACTCTACGGTCAGGGCCCTGTGTGTGTAACTTAATACGCCCGCAGTCGCAGCTGTGGGCCGAACCTTAATCTATCATTAATATGCCTGCACGTGCAACAATTCCTTACACTGGGGAAAAAACCTTCTGCATATCGTAATTACTAAATTCAAACGAAAAACTTAAGCATCTAATAATAATTGTTCATGTTTGTGTCCATTACCTATAAGTCGCGTCCTCTCACATTTGCCCCCCAGATTTAAGGTGCTAGTAATACAATTATATGCAGCTTAAATCTGTAGAGAACGCGACTATTTGTTACCGCACACTCACCCCACTTCACCCTTTCACTTTATTGTTCTTTCTCACCGCACTCGTTTTATTCCACGCACCGTGATAAGCTCGGCGCGAAGCTTTTCCCGTACTCGACGTGATCGTTGCAGCTTACTCTTCCTCGGATGGTCGCCTGTTGCTGGTACTCCTCCAGGTGGTTCTCCTTTGTTATTACTGAAGGTGTGTGGTATCGGCGTCGGGACCGCAATCGTGTTTCTGCTGTGCTCCCATTGTCCCTTGATTCGAAATTTTCTTTCATTTCTCGGCCACGGACTGTAGCAGATGTTGTTGGACGGCTATTCTCCTTGATAAAACTCTCCCAATCGGCGTCGTCTAACATTATACAGTCGTCGTCTCGGTCTGGGGTCGGGGTTTGACTGTCGCCGTTGCTGTTACTCCTCCAGGTGGTTCTCCTTTGGTATCACTGACTGTAGGTGGTTTCGTCGGCGAAACCGACGTTGAGGTTTCCCATTCTGTTTCCCTTGTCTCTTGCCCTTTATATTTGGCCTCAACTTCTCGGAATCGGTTTGTATCAGGTGTTGGTGGACGGCTATTCTCCTTGATAAACCTCTCCCAATCGGCTTCTTCTAACATTAGGTAGTCGTTGTCTCTGCCTGGGCCTGGTGTTTTCTTCTCCACCTCCTTCCCTCCTGACGATGTAACAACTGTTGGTTTACTCCTTTTTACCGTTTCATCCTTTCGTACTTCAGGGCAATCTACCCAGCTGAATGGCCGCAACCCTGTTGTGGGGTACCACTGAATGGTGTTTAAATGTACTCTTTTGTTTGTCCTTCTCTCACCGGTTCCCGTGGGTCACTCATATTACGTCCTCGTATTATTATTGTCGGTGCCATCTGTAACTTTGAACTCTCTAACTTTGAATGTCGTGCAGCACCTCTACTTCGGTATATCAACCCTATTTCCCGTCGATGTTGTTCTGAGCTGTGTTTGATTGGTCCGATTTTGTTTCTGGATATCTTTTCCCCGTGATTGTCTGCGGCCCGAATTCGCATGCAAATGTGTGAGGTACCGTCGTAAATTCTTGAAATTATAAGTCCCTTTGACACGTCCGCTTGTAGGTTCTGTGATAGTACATGTGTTTGGGTGTGGTTGACACTTAATCTTGTAGGGTCCTTCATAAATTAACTGTAGTTTTGCTGACACGTGTTGTTGTGTGTCGGCGATAGGATTAGTTTTTTAGGAGTACTAAATCTCCGACACTGTAGTTAATTTCCTTAGAGTTTTTATCATATTGCAATTTCCTTTGTTTTGCACTTGTTTTAAATTTCGCGAACTGCTTTACGAATGTCGGTTATTGATAATGGTTTGTTCTTCAAAACATTACTTAGAAAACCGTCTAGATGCGTTGGTGCCTTCTTTCCTTTTACTACTTCATAAGGCGAAAAACCCGTACTCGTATGTGGAATTGCGTTGAAACATGTTTCAATATTTTGAAGTTGTAATGCCCATGTGGTATGTTGATGGTGACAGTAAACTCTAAAAATACGCCCAATTCTCGCATAACCCGTTCTGATGGATTTGACGCGGGATTCCTGATAGATGAATGTGTCGTTCTAATTCCCGCCTCTTGCAATCTCGAATACCATAATTTTGACGTAAACTGAGATCCGTGATCACTCAAATAGTTGCTGGCTTGATTATATAAGCAAAATCCTCTAAAATACTTTTCACTGCTGCGCGGGCTGTAGCCTTCCTCATTGCATATAATTTCACAAATTTCGAGAATACATCTAATACAACAAAAATAAAAGTCACACCGCTCCTGCTACGTGGTAGTGGGCCATAAAAATCTACGGCCACTAATTCTCCCACCTGAGTTGCTAACACAGGTGCCATTGTGCCCCTTGAAACTTGATTACTGTGCTTCGTTTTTTGACAAATGTCGCACGCAGTGATTATTTTCTTTACATCACGATACATATTCTTCCAATAAAAATAGTTTTTTATCACGTTATAAATTTTCGTCGTCCCAAAGTGTCCAAATTCTTGGTGATATTGTATGACCAGCTCCGGTATTATACTGCGAGGTACTGCCACTCTTGTGAGTTTTTTAAATTTATCGTCATGTAGAAGTATGCCATCGGTAAGTTTAAAATTGCCAACAACTCGAGTAATCTTGTCGTCTGCGCTGTTACCTCGGCGTTCCAACGCTCGTCGCACGTTTCCTAAAAATTCATCCTGTTCTTGTAGTCGTATCAGATTTTTCAGGTTACCTTTTAATTGTCGCAACCCTGGTGTTGAAAAGACAGCTATAATTGGATCTTGATATCGTGGTAAGTTTATTATTCCTAAATCTGCAGGGTGTCGTGATAACACATCAGCAACCACGTTTTCACTACCTTTTATGTATCTAATTTCGTAATCAAACTGTTCTAGGAATAATACCCAGCGTGTCAATCGATCGTTTAATAATTGACATCCTTTTATAAATTTTAAGGCTCTATGATCGGTGTGGATTATTATTTTCGTTGAAGCAACGTAAGTCCTAAATTTTTTTAGTGCAAACAAAATGCTAAGCAATTCTCGTTCTGTTACTGTATAGCGTAATTCGGGACCTTTTAATGAGCGACTAGCAAACGCCACTACGCCTTTAGTTCCATCCTCACATTCCTGATAAAGTACTGCTCCTAGACCATACGCCGAGCTATCACATTGAATTTGGAATGTTAAAGCGGGCCTTGGATGTATCAGCATAACTGTGTTTAAAAAGAGTTGCTTAACTTTAGCAAATGCCTCTTGTTCCTTTTGTCCCCACTGCCACTTGGCATCCTTTTTTAGTAAACACGTCAAACTTCTTGTAGCCTCGCTATATTGACAGGAAAATCTACGGTAGAAGTTGCATAAGCCCAGAAATGCTCTCAACTGCTTTAATTTCTTCGGCGCTGGAAAGTCTTGAATCGCTTTTATTTTTTCCGGGTCCGCTGTTACTCCTTCAGGAGTGAGTATGTGTCCCAAAAACTTTGTTTCTTTTTGTATAAAATTGGATTTTTGTAAATTAACTGTAAGTCCTGCATTTTGTAAGCGTTGAAAAACCTGTTGTAAATGTTCTAAATGGCTGGAAAAATCCGGCGAAGCTACTATTAGATCGTCGATGTAGTTGATAGCAAATTCGCGGACTTCCGGCCCTAAGATGACATCCATAGCTCTTGAAAAACTGCCCACGGAAGTGCGGAGACCAAACGGCAGAACTTGGTACACGAAACTACGTCCGTTATATAAAAATCCTGTAAGATGTTGCGATTGCTTTGCCAGCGGTATTTGCCAAAATGAAGAACGTAAATCTACTGTAGTTATGTACTTTACATTATGAAACCTCTGCAATAACTCTTCTACTGGTGGTGGTGTTTCGCAGTCGGCAATCATGTGCTCATTCAGGTGTCTTGCATCCAAACAAATTCTTACCGTGTTATCTTTCTTTTTAACTACTATAAGAGGACTGACGTAGTTCGTAGGTTCGCGTTTTATTATTCCTAGTTCCAGCATTTCATTAATGGCTACTTCCACTGCGGGTCGTAGTGCAAAAGGTACCGGATACGAACGCCGTACAAAGGGTTTGTCATCTCTCATCCGTATTTCATGCTCATATAGATGGGTTAGCCCAGGTTGCTTCGAAAATATCTGTTGAAAATTCTTTAAAATTTCGAAGAGTTCTTTTTGTTGGCTTGTGCTCAAGTCAGTTTTTCTTGCTTTTTCGTGTAGAGCTTCTTCAGATTCTGCAACTTGAGTGTTAATAGCGGCTAACATGGGCGTTTCCTCGGTAAAGAATTCGCTGTTATCTGTAGTGAAATTGTTGTCTGAGTAAAAAGGAATTGTTAGTGTCTTTCCCGGAAAAGTCGTAATTTGCAATTCCCGTTGATTATAATAAATGACAGCCGAATACCGTGTCAACCAATCTGATCCTAATATTAATGGCTTAACTAAATTTTTAATAACTAGACATTCAACGTATAAATGAAATCCTTGGAATTCTAACGGTATTAACGCCTGTAGTTTTATACGAGATGTTGGTTTCCCAACTGCCCCTCTTAGCTGTAACGATGGAACTGGTAGTACTTCGATTTTTGTATTTGAAGCAATAACATTATTAAACTCGTCCTCGCATATGCATGTAACTTCGCTACCGGTGTCTAGTAATGCCAATAATTTACCAGAAGGTCCGAGTACCAATATCTCTGGTAAAACACGTAATTGTTTTCCCGAGTCAATTTCCGCACCTTCCATTTCAGTTGTAGCCGCCCCCTGCAGGGACAACACCTTTATGGTTACTGGGGTCCTTTGAATGGTCCACGGAAAGAATTCGTATTGCCAAACGAGCTGAGCTCTTGGCAGGTTTCCTTTATTACTTCTTAAATAATTTTTTTCATTTGGTTTCCTTTTAATTACATTAACAGCTGGCCAAAATTCGTTGGTGTTTCCTATCGCCTTGCCTTGAGGGCGCTGTGGTAATTCGGTATTTGACCGATACGGCAATAATTCGTTCCGGGCGGCATTTATCGTCGTAGTAGACCGCCGCCCCTCATGGAGTTTTTTTGCTGCTCGGGTCCTTGGTTGTTCTGCTTATTATTTTGAAAGGTGGCACGCGCTTGTGTCTCTGATTTATGGTATGGGGCTGCTTTGAAATATTTATTACCGCCATCATAACGGTTGATTTTTCGGAATGTCGTGTTGTTTGTATATCTTCGCCGGTCTGGGCGCCCGAAGTGTCCTTGGCGATAAGTATCAGATGTCATAACGGTTTGAATATATGGGTCAGGATTCGGCCTACTTTTGAAGCTTTTAGTATCGCAATTAATCGAATCCTGTTTTCGCAGGAATTCTGCTGCATCCGTTAACTCTGAGCTTTTACATATTTCCCAGAGTGAACGAATCTTGTCCGGAAAATGTTTCATTATATCAGACAATAACAGCTGTTCTGGAATTGAAGGTGTTAATCTCCGTGCACGACTGACAAAAAATGAAAAATGTTCTAGCATGGTTTGTTTGCCCCCCGGTCTCCATTTCGCCGAATTTAACTCATTTCTAAATGATGATTGTTCTAATTCTGACCAGAAGGTGTGCAAAAAATCTGCTTTGAATTCTCCAAAGGTTTTCCATTTACTTTCGTAAATTGCCTTCCAATGGCGAGCTGGGCCTCTCAGGGACTCTAACGCTATTTCTAGCTGTTGCTGGGAATCCAGTTTCAATCTATCGCAGTACATTTTTAGCTGATCTAAGAAATCAACTGGGTTTTGTTCAGAATTTCCTCTGAAAATCGGCTTTTCAGGTAATGTTGCTAGTAAAAACGGGTGTTGCCATGGTAATGGTGGTAACATAGAGTAGTTAGGCTCACTGCTTGATGTTGAAGGCTGCCTTAGTGTTTTCTCCTCTGCGGTGTTACTGGTTACAAGTGTCGTCTCAGGTGTACTAGTTGTCTGCATATCCAGCTCGTTTGTAATATGGGATTGGTTTTCGCCTTCGGACCTTCTTTCACCATCATCTTCGTTGCTTGGCTTCAATTTTCTTGCGTCGGATGCACCTATTGAACTTGTAGTTGCGGAATTCATTAGTGATACTGATTCCGCCATCTTTTGCACCTTGGTCATCATTCCTACTATAAAATCCTTAAGAGCGGTTTGTTGTTCTTGTTCGATCGTTTGATGGGCTTCTGCCCATTCAAAAAACCAATTTGGCACAGTTACTGTGCGCACCTCTGCATCAATTTCGTTTTCTTCGTTGTCTTCCCCGACTACTTGTTCTGGAGTTATGTCCGTCATCTCGATATTATTTTCCATTGTGTGAGTGTGAGCCTTTTATCTGACTTAAATCCTGGTCACGGCACCAAATTTCTGTAATGAGACAGACTTGTGGTGTCGTAAATGCGCACGTCGTTGTCTTCTGATGGCCTGTAGTGATCTATAACCCCCTACGTTGTGTACATCACTTTGTTTTAATTTAGCAGATTTTATGAATGCTTTAAACAAGTTCTCGTAACTTGTGTACCCTTAGGGTTCTTATAACCCTTGTAACTGCAAGTTCTTCATTTAAGTAGGCTCATACACACACTTTAATGAAATAAAACGCCAAAAACGCTTTATACATTTATTAAAGCAATAAACCCTATACTCTCGTATATAAAACTAAATTTAACAATCAAATTGTTCCCTTTACCTTTCTGCAGTGGGCACAGTCTAATGGGAAATGTAATGCTCTTCAATTTTTGGTGTAATAATAGCAATACGGTGACTTAGTCAGTGCAAGGACGGACTTGAGAGTTTGTAAAGGAAATTTATCAGTGAAGGAAATTGCGCCGCTGCTCTCCACCTGCTGTAGCGACAACCGCGCAATTAGAGATAAGGAAAACCACCGTCGTCTGCCCTTAACCTGCAGTAGCGAGAAGCTCGCCCGCCGATTAAAATGTAGCGACAACCGCGGAATCAGGGATAAGGAAAACCACCGTCGTCTGCCCTTAACCTTCAGTAGCGAGGATCTCGCCCGTTGATTAAAATGTAGCGACAACCGCGGAATTAGGGATAAGGAAAACCACCGTCGTCTGCCCTTAACCTTCAGTAGCGAGGATCTCGCCCGTTGATTAAAATGTAGCGACAACCGCGGAATTAGGGATCAAGTAAGGTGCCCAAAAACTGTTGTTTGACTCCCTCGAGTTTCCCTTTAAATAGCCGCTCGCAGTGGGTATCCCCTCTCGGGAATACAGTGGTGTTTCCACCCCATATCCAATCACAGCGTTTCCGCTGGGTAATCATCCAATCATAATGTTTCCATTATGACGCAGTATTTCTACCGCAATTTAAATCGTATTATAATATTTTCGGTGCCCTCGATGTGGGTGACTAACACCCTGAGTCGTAAATTGCCACTTTAATCCCTATTTGGCTTTCGCCGCGTGACTAATTTCCCAATTAGACTATGCCCAAATATCTCCAGTTTCCTGTAAGAAAAGTGTGAATTATGTGGCCACATAATTCACTATTAAGCTGAAAGCAAAAAACTCTACGGTTCAGGGCCCTGTGTGTGTAACTTAATACGCCCGCAGTCGCAGCTGTGGGCCGAACCTTAATCTATCATTAATATGCCTGCACGTGCAACAATTCCTTACACTGGGGAAAAAACCTTCTGCATATCGTAATTACTAAATTCAAACGAAAAACTTAAGCATCTAATAATAATTGTTCATGTTTGTGTCCATTACCTATAAGTCGCGTCCTCTCACAAGAGCTTGCCCCGGAATTAAAGATTACGCCACACTCTATAACAGAGCACTAGCTTTTTCACTAAAAATGACGTTTTATAAATCAGCGTGTTAAAAGTAAAATTAGCTGTTTACTTTTAGCCCACGTGCGTTAGAGGTAAAGTGTTTTTTAAATAATTAAAGCATTATGTAATAAATAAAGTCAAATGTGAAATATTATAATTACCTTTGATAACTAACTTTGACTGCTACCGACTGCAGAAACAGTCACTTGGGCCGTCACGACCATCTCTTTACTGTGACATAAATTATAACTGCCATAAATGCACACTTTTGTTAAATTGACATTTATGGATTAATAACAGTAAATTTAAGACCGTAGAAAAAATATGTGTGCAAATTCGTGCTAAAAGTGTTTATGCACAAAACATGTTTTTATGTTTCGTGCATAAACATCCACTTTTAGCACTTGTTGCACAAATAGCTATAAATAGTTTGAGAAGCGCTGTGGCAGGGGAATTAGAGTGCAAGTTACTTATACCAACGCATTTGGTGTATTTACAACCCCTCAGTAAGTACCCGTATCGTCTAACCTTATTCATGGCCTATCGGCATTACTGTGGGAAAGCAAGGTACACAAGCTGCTGCATATTTTAGATATAGCCTATTATGTAGGGCAATTTGAGGGTTAAAGCGTAAATTCAGTTTGTTTGCCAAACAAACACCTTTAGATAACAGTTATCGCCGCCCGGTATTGACCTACAAAATCTGAATATCATTGCTGCGGTTCCTTTAGGTTACGCGATAGTTGTTGTGGTTCACGTTTTCTAGTCCGAAAATGAATATGCAGGAGCGAATTGTTCCTAAATAATCCGTTACGCTTTTTTAGCCGCTGAAGACGGCCAGGTACTAATGGTGATTAGCGCTACTTTTAAATGCTGTTTTTATGGTAGAGCAACCTTAGAAATGCACAATAAATTCAGCTCGCATGAGTTTCAAAGTCAACAGTCCACAAACTGCAATAAAAGTAACTGCGATGTTTGCTTCATTTGGTTACGTTGACTTAGTCATGGAAATTTCTCAATGGAAATTTAAAGTTGCAAGTGTCTCTTGTCATTTGAGTTACAAGCATGCAATTTTAAATCTTTGTATGAATTAATATTACTTTACAGATATTGTTAGAAAATTTAAACTGATATGATAATCGCCATTACAAAATTACTTATATGAAATTACAAATATAAAAAGTGAACGCTCAGGTTTATATATGCAAATATTTTCACCTACATTTTGTTACAAAAAATTTCAATGTATCAACATACGACTCCCTTGTATTCTTTTAATAATTACATTCATTATATAAAAAACGACTTCGGACATTAAAATTTGAAGCTAATTAAACATTTTCTTAGCATCCTCTTGGAATTATGTTCTTCTTGTTATACCAACAGCAGCTCTATTTTAAATTTCTGCTTGGGCCTTTCCTTTTTGTTCAAAAACTGGTAAAATTATCAAACCAATACCACTTTACATTATTTAAATTACAGGTCGGATTGTTTTCCTTAATTTTAGGAAAATTATTTCTACATCCAAGATTCTTTATTTAAGTATAATAAAAGTGATCAAGATGAAATAATAATAGCTAATATTAATTATGCAGCACCAATAGTTGTTATAATAAGAATCTGTCATAATATGCAAATTAAGCTAGACGTTAATGACTGGAAAAGAAGTTGCCCTTTTAATTACTGTACGGGGTGGTTCACATATAAAACCTTATTTTTGTACAACACCTTTCTCTCTATGTAACTCAAGTACGTACAGTGTTATTAAAAGAATCGTTTATAGTTGACAGAATTGCACTTTGGACAAGAAATTTTAGAATTTTAGAGCCTCCGTTTGGGGCGAATCACTTCTCCTAATTTCCATTTTATATTTTCATAATTTTAAACAGCCAGTCCACGAGACTTGCACTTTTTAGGCACTGTTTGTGGCTCAAAAAAATAAAAAAAGAGAAAGTAAGACAACCTTTGAATACATTTGTTAATCTAAGGCGCTTATTCTTAAATATCAATACTTTGAAATGTCAATGTTCGTTAACTTTTATGTATAAAGAATCTGTAGAAATATTATAGGGAGGAGTTTTTAGAGTTTCACAAGGTTTAGTTTGAAATAATATTGTTGACAAAGAAAATGAAAAAGCTGCGTGGCTAAAGGTATGCATTTCAAAGCTTAACCTGGAATTTGATAACGGTTACGCATAATTGAAAATTTTTTATAAAAAAAACTGTGGTACGTGATTTGAAAATCGAGACGGAAATTTAAGTTTGAATTATTTTCAATTGAAAATAAAGTTCTCATATTTAAAGGTTTTGAGAGCTTCACAGGACCGTTTAATCTAAAAAGTCCATTAAAAAATATTGTGTTTCCATAACTTTTACGATTTCACTAGTATAATGACATATTATTTGTCGATTTTAATTTGAAGAAAACCAAAATTGTTGAGATGTATTTAAGAAGGACTAGAAAATACAACTCCGAGCGGAATTAATATTTTGACAAAATACTTTGTAAGAAATAGCACCTAGCCAAAATTTAGTCCTTTTCCAGAAAACTGATAATAGAATTTACAAATATTATGTTGATATTTATTTGTAATTACAGCATCAGCATAAAGATTTAAAAGAATAAAGAATTAAAAGTGGCACTTTGGTCCTTCAAAATAGCATTATTTACAACATTACCTTAGTTACTCATCTACATTTCCAAAGTCATCCATTTTTCCGAATCGACCGTATAAATTTTAAGACCAGCAAAATCAGATTTATTTCATGATTTGTGATCCGGGAGGGCAAAAAATTGCGTATATACTTAGCGACCAAAGTGCCTTTGATCCCTTGAGTGATTATTGCCCGAGACGAACTCGCGGGATCAAATGATGCACTTTTGTCCTTTGCTATATAATATACTATTACGACTTTAAAAAATCAAATGGGCACCAGTTGCCGTCTTGCGACAACGGTAATGTCAATCTAACCAGCAGTCCAAACAAACTTCACTTACTTTTGAGTTTCTCTCTTTCACACACTAACATAATCTTAGAAAAACGAGAAAATACCAAGGCTTCAATAAAGATAAATGGGCAAGTGAGGCATTATTAAATTTCCATATCAACGGTTAAAGAAAAAGTACATATTAAGAGCAATTATCAATCACTCGAAAGTTAAGTAACTAATATATAAAAATTACACGAAGTTCAAAAGGCATTCAAAGATTACATTATTTAAGCATGAGTTATTGCAACAAATTCGTGAAATAAATAGTATGCGGTAATTAAGCAAGTAAAAAGAGTTGATGGAAAAGTAAATAATTAAACGCCTGAAACTAAAAGGCGAATATAGCCCCAATAGGAGTCTTATAAGACACTCCAAAAAACTATGGCCTTACGCAATCCCCGAAAGCCTCGTGAAAACGGAGCGTATTTATAATTACATAAAATTACCGCTTCATGAAACAAGTTTTCCATATACCCCATGGGCGTTAAATTAAATGGGCCCGTTTACTATTATAGCACTTAAAGAACGGTTGTATGAATTCCTGAAACTAAGCAAAACGATCAAGTCAATAAGCCACAAAGGTTAGTTGGTTGAACAGAAATCGTCAAGAACGTCTTGGAGAACTAATAAATGGATATGGGTTATAAACATTTGAAACTTATCAAACTTGTTGGTACCTGGGAGCTCTGAATTGAAACAAATGCATTGATAGTCTACCTTGACCGTCTGCATTCCGGATAGTTAGAACTGGATGAGAAACATAGGGTTCTAAGAGCTGTAGGGTTCTAGACGACATACAGGAATATGTAAGTGGTAAAAAACCTGATCTGTGTTCCCCACGACGTATCATCCTCTCAAGCGACTCCTATTTGCTTTGTGCAAGGACCTGAGCATAGCATAACACCAACTACAAAAGCTTTCTTATGTCGTCCAACAGCATTGGTTTTATAAGGTAAAAAAAGACCCCAAACCAGCTCATAGAAGGAGGAGGCCTACAAATGAATTCCCCACGTCAAACCATGGGAAATAATGATTGTACCGCATATCTTTAGGTGTAGATAAAAAGCGCTGACGAATTAATAGCTTATACATACAGCAAGGAGCGACAATAATCCACCAAAAAGTTGAACTGCTGCTCTCTTTACCAAGTCGCGAAATGATAACGGCTTAAAATTGGCGATGTTCTTACGTCTCTCCGTTTTAGATGGCAATAGGAAGATTACTTGCAATTTTTAGGAAAACACACCGGAGGGCTTGCTGTACTCTCAAGTTAAATGTGCAAGAGCTCAACATGAACGTAATACCGATTTGAAATTTAGCCAAAAATTAGCCAGCATTAAAACACGCAACATGCTACATACACAGCCGCTTAAGGTGACCTGATCCAAGGCCACATCATTGCTATAATTGAAATATAGGAGCTATGGAACCAAAATGGCAATTAAGAAAAGATTTAGCAAAATATTGCCAAACGGGCAAAAAAGCACAAGCTGTTTTTGAGATTGTCATAACTTCTGGGAAGCTAAGTTAGATTAATTATAAAAAGTTTTAGCAGTTGTAATTTTTAACAGTAAATTTATATTCTTACACAAATTTTACTCTATTTTCGTGCAGCACTAAGAAATCAGTAGATTTAATAATATTCTGTATTTAAATTTTATTGTTCTACAAATTAAATGTTTAATATACTCGTATATCATTCGCGAGATTCCACAAATAATGTATAAATGCAAAGAAATTATTTTTATTGTACAACGAAGAGATAGGAATGAAGCTGAGATGTTTTTTGACTGAAAAGTAGGTAGTTTATATTTAAACTCATAATTTGGAAGTTAAATAACAGAGCAGTTACAGTAAAAAAAAAATTAAATTTACAAAAAAAATTGAAAGAAAATTTGAATAAAGTTTTCAGAACTAGGTTCAAATTAATTTAGAATACTATTAATGTATTCGACTCATTTCAATTTTTGCAGAAGATCTTAAAATTTGAAGTTGAGGTTCAAATTAATATTAAAAATTTTATGGCAGACGCAGTAATATTTTGCAAATAGAAATATTAAACGCACACTTTATTAGCCAAGTAAGAAAAGAAGAAAAAAATGGGACAACTCTTATACGGATGGGGCCATAATTATACAGTGCTATTATACCGATGGGGCCACAATTATATATAACAGCAATGAGGTAACATGAACAAGCAAATACAACGCTTGAGTAAGAAAGAGATGACCATACAACAAAATTATTTTAGTAGGCACAATTAGTTGACATATGTCATAATTAAAGTAAGCTTCAAGCCTACTCGTATATTTCCTACTATGTTTATCTCTTTCTTACTCAAGCAATATGTGTTATCTTCTTATTCATGTTATCTCATTGCTGTTATATATAATTGTGGCCCCATCGGTATAAAATGCGAACATAGGTAGTCAAATGAGTTAGAATACAGTTTATGGGCTTTGTATGCGTTAGACAGGAATAGACATATACGATTTAAAATCTAGTATCCTAGGATTCAGTGTTTTCTGAAAACAAACACCTTCATTCTGCGGATGCTAGATGTTAATCGCATATATGTCTATTTCTGTCTAACGCATATAATGCCCATAAACTGTATTCTAACTCATTTGACTGATTATGTTCGCATTCCGTATAATTGCACTGTATATAACAGCAATGAGATAACACAAATAAAAAAATAGAATGCTTGAGTAAGAAAGAGATGGCCATACGAAAAAATTATTTTAGTAGGCATGTTTAGTTGACAAATGTCATAATTAAATTAAGCGTCAAGCGTTCTCGAATATTTGCTACTATGTTTATCTCTTTCTCACTCAAGCAATACGAGTTATTTTCTTGTTCATGTTATCTCATTTCTGTTATATATAATTGTGGCCCCATCGGTATAACAAATTTTGCTTTAATTTAGTTGTTATTGTTGGCTTTTAAAAATTTACTGAAAAAACATAGTAGTCGTAATTCTAGAAATGTCATCAATTTGTCAACGATACAGTTTTGCTTAAAGATGCTACAAGTTAATATTGTTGATAAAGCAAAAGTAACTGCTAATGCAAAACTGTCCCACTTTTTTTGCCATAAATGTATTTACTTTTAGTATAAAACAAACATTTAGATTTTCAAATAATTGCAATAATATGAAACCTAGAGGCTAATTAGTTATATGTACTTAATTAGAACACTTTTATAAAAGTACCCGAAATCACGAACTTTTCAACGTTTTCAGAGTAGTAAAAATGTATTCCTCACTTTAGTATTTTGTTTAGTGTCATGAGCTTTACTTGCTCTTGGCAATTATTGTTCAGTAAAGTTGGTAGCTTATATATATGGGGTTTACTGAACATGCGGAAAAAAAGTAGGGGGGTTATTCCTTGGATTATTTTAAGATTTTTTATCCTACACTATCAGAAAGCAAAATTTTTTCGGTTCTATGGAAACGAGAAAGAGCAGTTTTTCCCGGCTAGCCAAAAAACAAAATTTTGTTGGCTATCCAAGAAAATAAGCATATTTATATAGACACAGTTGGCCTTGCAATGATATGGCACTGTAAGTCTATGTATAATTCGATGTTAGCAGGTCTGCAGTCTGTCTATTTCATTTCAAATCCCTCAACTACTGGCACTGAGTTTTTTTAATGATGAAACAAATTTCTCAAGAAATGCAATTAGGAACATGTGTGGGCTTATGAAAACCCACACATGGTACTTGAAGATCGTTTTCAACATAAATTTTTATTAAACAATTGCATTGGAATTGTGGGTGACTGGCTAATTCGACCGGTATTTCTACCAGGAAGACTTACCGGTGAGGTGTACCGAATTTTTTTTTTTTTTTTTGAAGAATCATTACCTGGGTTTCTAGAGTATGTACCATTGGCAACGAGAAATGTAATGGGGTTTATGCACGATGGTGCACTAGCACATTTTAGTGTGGTTTCTCGTGAGTTTTTAAACGCAACTTATGAAGATCGCTGGATTGGTCGAGGTAGACTTCACTTAAGGCCTGCTCGATCCCCAGACTTAAATCCCTTGGATTTTTTCCTATGGGACCATTTGAAGACATTAGTGTACACTACTCTATTGGAAAATAAAGAAGATTTGAGAAATCGGATAATTGATGTGTGTAATGCATTAAGAAACAACCCTGATTTTGAAAGAGTTCGACAGTCAATGAGGAGAAGATTGGATGCATGCATCCCAGCTGGTGGTAGTCATTTTCAGCAGTTTTTGTAGAATAAGGATCTTTACATCTTTTATCTTCAAAACAAAGCGTCTTTCCGAAAAGCTTAAAAAAAATTAAAATAACCCAAGGAACAATGCCTTAAAATTTTACAGCATGTTTAGTAAACACACTGTATGTGTGTATGAATAGAAGTTACTCTAGTATAATCGATTTTGTATTATCGAAATTATAAAATATAACTAAATCCATCCTTCTGATTGGTTGATATCGCTATGAATAAAATAATCAGTGCAATACATTTAACATCAAGAAAAATAGCAACACCCTAGATTAGATAATTCAAAGTGATCTCAATAATTTTGCATATGCGCGTTGCGATGGATGATTCCTGGATCTATCTATCATTTTGATCTAAAAATTAGAAAGAAAAAGCTTTTCCTTATAGAGTAGATTGAAGCTTCCACCGTATCAAAAAGGCAGCTGCGTGTTGTTTCATTCCGCCAGGATCATGATTCAATGAGAATTTTCTACTGGATTTGCTAGGTCTGGTTTCTACTATTATGATCATCCAAGAAATTTAGACATGTAGTTTCGATGCCGCAAAAGTGTGGCTAGTAAAAACGACAAATCGTGTGAATATTTATTACGTTTTTTTCTGAAATATTTATCGTGTATGCATTTCTGATTGTTTTATTATTGTCTTACTTTGTTTCAATACTATTTTTTTTGTTATTTACGTTTGCTTTGCATCAATGATCGGTTGAGTAGCACGAAGCATGTTTTCAATTAATAAACTTTGATGCAAATTTTCTCAAACATCTAGATCATTATAAATGTTAAAAAAAATATGAATTCAATAAGTTTTTATGAAAGTGCGTCAGTTGTTATTGCCACAGAAACTAGACGTGAAAAACAAGGAAAATTGCAAGCTCACACAAATATGCGCTATAACTTTTCCAGAAAAAAAATATTAAAAAGTTGTCGATATGTGAAACTTTAATCACATTCTCTATATAATTATATTAATTTGGGTTTTATATGCTTCATCTTAACTCTTTCGTATATTACAATCATGATTTTTGAAATACAAGGAAGAAAACATGTCTTCTTATAAAACTAACATAACAATAATAAAATCATGTTTTAAAACTTTAAATTTGAAGTATAGCTACACGAAATTGAACCGAGGAAGCAACTCTGGCCAAATGTACTCTTAAGTTCTTATTTTATGTACGCATACTCGAAAATATTTGAGTACATTTAGTATGTAAGTAATCGGCCTCGCTGAGAGGCGACATAAGTGGGTTAAAACAATTAATATTTTAATGCCTCGGAAATTGCGTTTTTAAGGATGATTTTAAAATTCAATATTTTCCCATCATTGAAGATCGCCTACGAAATATCCAAGTGGGCGGCTGCGACAGGACGTGGGCTTTGGCTCGAGCCACCAAAACCTGAAAAAATCGCGTATGGAAAGGGTCTCACCGATATGTAGCAGTGACATTGGAAAGGGCTGCAGGTCGGTTCAGCACAAACTTTGGCACACAAACAACATAATCTTGATCCAGCACTATTAGATCTTTGCCGCAAACAGCCGTCTACCGCACACGTCGTGTGGCAGAACACTAACACGCGCACGTAGCCGACAATAAGCCTTTCGGTGTTGTGCTACAGTAATGCTAATTTGCTTGGCTTCTCAATTCCAGGTGCTAAAACACCGTGTTAGACTTTCTACGGCGATGATCGATCACTGCCGTCTGCGGATTCGCCGCCTCCGGGCCGTAAACCTAATTAGAGGCGGAAAATTGCCGCTTTTCGCCTGGCATTGTTCTCAGTCCAAGACGATTGAATTTTTGGGAATTTGCAATCACGCGCGTTCGGCTCGTTTGCGGTTATCGAATGTTTTATGCCGTGAAGCACTAAACTCCCATTGTTGAACTAACTGCATGTAATGGAGTCAAAGATTGCTACACCCACGGCGTTGTTAATTAAGGCCCCTATCATCGACGCTTTGTCCAAACAGCATTCCATAACAGCATCTCCAAATAAAACAGCTTTGGCACGGAATGTAAGAATGGTATTTCTTTCAGGAGGGAAACAATGACGATTGTTAGGAACTAGCTACATGATTACACAATAACGAAAGTGGTAAATAGATCGATGGCTGCTGCAGATTTTCAGACAATGGATGTCGGTTACACTCTAAATGTGTGGGTCATTTCACTTCTTGTTATGATTGATATGAATACTTCAGCAATTACATGATTTGAGATCAAAAGACTGCAATAGAATATTTATTTACACATACATCGAGTACTATAAACCCAAAACATTTTACTCACGAAAGGTCTAGGTAAATTGCTCCCATGCAATTGCTCGAAATCTGTTGTTCGAAAGTCAATTGCTCGAATGTGACTTTGCTCGAATTGCAAGTTTCTCGAACAGCAATTTCTCGATTATCTGTTGCTCGAAAAAGTAAAGTTGTGAAATAGCCTTAACTCGAATCAGTTAATATCAAATATAAAAAAAACACAAATTACAAATTATAACCTTTATTAATAAAAACTTGCATTAAGCAAGTCCTAGGTTCGAATCCCGCTGGGGTCGGAATTTTTCCGTATCCTTGGCGATTAGAATCGGGCTCAGTGAGACCATTCACAGTTGGGCACCAAATTAACGGTGCTCTACTCAGAAGCACAAACCTAAGAGATAGAGTAACAAGGTCAACACATCACCAAGACACACAACTCACACAATGGTTGCTGCGCAAGCACCAAAGGCGCGCTCCAACTCTGTATCCCGAATCCGGGGCAAGTTGAGCATTGTACCGCCAGATGCCAGCGCATAAATTACCAGCCTCTACACCGTTAGGTAAATGCGGCTACAGATTATACATAGTTACATTAATAAAAACTTGCATTAAGCAAGTCCTCGGTTCGAATCCCGCTGAGGTCGGAATTTTTCCGTATCCTTGGCGATTAGAATCGGGCTCAGTGAGACCATTCACAGTAGGGCACCAAATTAACTGTGCTCTGCTCAGAACCACAGACCTAAGAGATAAAGTAACAAGGTCAACACATCACCAAGACACACAACAATGGTTGGTGCGCAAGCACCAAAGGCGCTCTCCAACTCGGTATCCCGAATCCGGGGTAAGTTGAGCATTCTACCGCCAGATGCCAGCGCATAAATCACCAGCCTCTACACCGCTAGGTAAATGAGGTTACAGATTATACATACATACATGAATAGAAATAGGTATAGGTATGTGATTAAGTTAAAAATTATAAAAACCAAATATTATGTTTTTAATATGATATGTAATGTGCTATTCTACGGACATAATCATATATGTATATTTCTGCCATGCCCATAATTATTAACTAATCTTAAAAGTCTCTGTGCACTATCACGATAAATTCTTCGACTTATGGTGTGTTGTTGCCCGTTGACATATTGTTCTATCCGTAATTCGTTCAAACTCTGCTCTCTCTTTAATGCCGAAATAAATTTCCAGATGTTAAGACCGCATAAATTCGAGCAAAACATTTTCGAAAAATTGCGGTTAGAGGAACTTGTATTTGGAAAAAAGTTACATTCGAGCAATTTGATTTTCGAGCATTTGATTTCGAGCAATTGATTTCGAGAATCTGCATTCGAGGAATTGGCCGGAGATGATACATATTTTATCCAGATGAAGATGGCGCCTTGTATATGTCAAAGAAACTTGACGAGGAGCGTAGGAAATGGGGCTTACAAATAAACTCAATATATGGTGGTAGAAGAAATAGATAGAGATTGTGCGATGGAAGATGAAATTGTTATAAAGTGCTGTAAGGGTGTAAGTATTTAGGGTTCTGATATCGAGTGAATGTGGAAGCAACGAGGAAATTCAACAAAGGAGAGGGAAAGCCAAAGTAGACACTCGACAGTTACAGTCGATAGTATGGATCAAAACGACAGTATAAGGTATTGCAATCTATGGCGCAGACACGTGGGAAATAAATGAGAGTCACAGAAAATTTGAATTCTGGAGAGATAGCTACAGGGTCACGAAAATAGATAGTATTAAAAATGAGGAAATTGGAAATCGAATGAGAATTAATATAAATACAATGAGTACAATTGAAGGAGAAACGTTAAGTTGGTATAACCATATGAAAAAGGTGGATAGAGACAGATGACATCACAACGTATGATACTGAAAGGAGTTCAATTTTAAAAACGCTGACGGGCTAATAATAGTAGACAACAAAAGTTATTTGCAGTCTCAACAAGGATATGATCAAAACTTGAGTCCACGGTTAATCTCTTGACTATAATATAACATATTTCAGAAAGCTTTAATTCACAGCATACATTGCTTAACTAACATAACATGTTTAACTTAGCTGAAATGTAGCAGTTTTGTTGGCTGCTTGACTGAAAACTTAGAAATTGAATACTTGAGCTGAGGCAAAGAATGACTGATAGCGGAACTTCACGGCTTAACGAAGAAAGTCTCGGGCTCAAAGAACGGGAAGCCTGAATCTTAAATGTTGAAAAATAAACAACTGCAGTACAAAGCGTCGGTGTTCGCGTTCGAAGAAAGAATATTTTCAGGGCTGCGTCGGCTCTATAGGGTGGTTGTAAAATGCATGTTGACGGAGACGATAGAAGTTTTTCTAATATCCGACCAAAGGTCGAAATATATTTCCACTGCACAACAACGAGACGACGAGAAACAGTACCTCAGACTTGTAGGCTGACCTTGAGAATTATTAAATCCGACGAGGTTGAAAAATGTTAATATTCATTTGTAATCGCAATCACTACTGAATTAACAGTGAGGTAAAAGCAAGGCTAGTCAATTTCTGCGAGTTAAATGTTGTTTGTTGGAAGTTCAGTTTATTTTTGAAAATTTAATTGTTTTGCATATGCCCTGACAAACAAATTGTTTATAGTAGAGCGAGGTCACGATTTGATTTTGGATTTTGAAAGTAATTTGTTTCATTATACAAAGTTTTGAAAGTCTTGTGTAACGACTAGATTAAGCAGTGACGGATGAAATTATATAATTTTTCTGTAAATAAAATATTGTTGGGGCATGTTCACTATTTGCACAGTAATACATATGCCTTATTGCTTTATATAAAAAAAATTGCAGTAATTTTTCCAAAATAACTATTAAAATAACTCCAAGTTGCCTGTATGTAATAGCTAATAGTGCATAAGTAATTGAATAATTATTCTTATCTTACTGTTTTGTGATATATTTATTTCTATTAGACCAGTACGGATAATAAAACCCCAATCGCATACCTATTATTACCTTTATCTTAGTGTAAAAAATTGGCATAACTACATGTGCTGCAGCCCATGAAGTGGTGGCATGGTTGTTCTAATATTATACAATGATAGTCACGCTTCACCTGGTCAACTACATAAGTGGAAATGTTTTCTCAAATTTTATAGTTGTCTTTAGGGATATCTAACTTTTATAAAACGGTTGTAAGTTTACATATGTTTTATACTTTTTAATTCAAAGTTTGGTTTCGACAACCATTGCAGTTTTGTGCATTTATTGTGTTAGCATTATATCGGCCCGGACCTAATAATAGATCTTATCTATATATTTATTTATATTTATTTAATGATTCTTTTCTTTAAGCCATTAATGAGTTGTGGACACAGAGATAAGCCGTGTTGAAATAACTATAGCGTAATAAAACTGATAGCAGGTACTCCTGTTTATTATAAATGGTATACCCAGAACTTATCCGGGTACTTTTCTAGTTATTTTAGTTCACAAAGTTTCTATAAACAAGTATTCAAGCAATAGCTTATTGTCAGTTAACTGACAGTTAACATGTACATTTGAAAACAAAATTGTAACAGTATACCATAAACAGTGTAACTATTAGAAACTTTTGCGTTTTTAAATTTAAATTTGAATTTTTAATTTTAAATTTTAAATCAACAGCATGGTGGCTATTTTATGGAAGTCAAATGGTAATATAAAATATCCGAGTTACGAACGCCTGCGATACAATATTTTCCAACTAAAGTGACAGCACATAAACATAATTTTTCGAAAACTGATAAAAAATGTTGACATTTTTTACTTTCCTCGTCTGGAAGACGAAGGAAGTATTGTAATTACGATAAAATCACCTTGCGAGATTTCTTCAGATCTTCACGTTTTAAGGTCCCTAGATGGCGAAAAACAGGTTTTCTTAATTCTGTCTGTCTGTCTGTCTGTCTGTCTGTCTGTCTGCCTGTCTGTCTGTATGTTGGCAGTATAGCTCAAAAAGTATTTGTCGGAGGAAGACGATATTTTGCATACATATTATTGCATATCTCCCTCGCATGAAACCAGTACAATTTCATACAAATATTGAGATGGTTTAAAGCTCACAATTTAGCTGTGTATGAAGAGAGAACAATTGAAAAAAGTCAATTAAAGCACAGAGTTGAAATATTTTACTTAATTGCAATCTAAACAGTAGTTAAAGTTATTAAATGCATTTGTAATGAGATGCAAGAAGCATCATTAGGGGTATAAAGGCAAGCATAAGCAAAGCAGATTTCAGAAGGATTGAATTTGAAGTTTGAGTAAAAGAAAGATTTAAGATGGCTAAAATAATGTAAGTAATATAATAGGTTTGAGAATATTTGAAGTCGGATCAAATGAAAGTAAATCAGACAAAAGGTTGGTTATGTGCATAATGAATATGAGCGCAGAGTTAGTAATAAACGTGCAGACCAGTGAAAATCAAGCAAGCTGAAAGGTAAATGGAAATCGAAGCAAGATAAGATAAAATTGTAAAGAGCAATACAGAACGAGGGCAACTGAAAGGAAGAAAAATCAGTGACGTGTTTAAAAATGAACTCAAGTGTCAGTGCATTCTAAAACTAAGTGTATAGCAGAGCAGTGAATAAAAACGTTGTATGTGACGGGAAAGAACAATTTTTATGTATAAGAAATCAAGAAAATTTTAGATTTAAGCAACAAATATGTTATCAAATTTTATTCCTTTTTGTAAAATTGTAACTAACACTTGTTTCCTTTAAACAAATTTAGATCGCGGTTACTAAGCAACGCGATGCTATTTTGTTAAAAATAAGAAATTAATTCCTGTATTTGAAAAGTTGGGAAAATTGTGCTCCTGAATTTTTACTGTTTTTATGTAATAAATGTATTTTTCCAACTATAAAAAGTATATCAATCTGTTTAACGAGTTACCAGGCATCTGTGGAAGGTTTGCAAAAGTGTCTGCGACGTAAAAATTATAAATTGTGCAAACCAACTTTGGCTGTAGATCGGCACCGAATACCTGGAAAATTCGACCTGCGACACCGTGCCATTCGAGCTTCAGAAGCCAGGGGTCTCCAGTACAACAGGACAGAGAGGTGTGTACGAGCATCCCAGAACAACATTTGCTGCCAGGGAAGCGACTACAAGCGGATGAAGCCATCGGCGTCACCAGCTCCGAGGCGAAGATCGGCCAAAGTTATAAGGTAGCATTTGGCATGTGTGTGAGTGGTTGGGGTCCGGAAAGCTAGTGGACGTCAAGAATACATATTGCGGAATAGAGTCATCGTGTGTCCGAGCCTCCAGATTTGTCCGAGTTCGAGTAAAATGCATGGCGTCAGTGGGTCGTGTACACAACGTCGACTGCCCACAACGTCGACCGGGTATTTTGAACGCCCACAACGTCGACCGTGTCCACAACGTCGACGGAGGTTTGTTGGTCACAGCGTCGACCGTGCCCATAACGTCGACCTGTCTTCAGAGACACAACGTCGACCGTGCCCACTACGTCGACTCGTATAAAATGACGCTAAGTACATCGCAGCGGTAGCGTCGCTGGCGACATTACCCGAAAAATTCAAGACTTTGCAGCGCCGCATCGTCGACTCCAGAATACGTATATGGAACGAGGGACGCAACGTCGACCATGCCCATAACGTCGACTTGTCTTGAGGGACGCAACGTCGACCCTGCCCATATCGTCGACTCGTCTTGAGGGACGCAACGTCGACCGTGCCCATAACGTCGACTCATCTGGAGCTACGTCAGGGCTTAATATGATTTTACCTACCCCACGTATTCATTTTTACTTCCTTTTACGATAAAGGAAGTATTGGATTCACCCCAAAAATTCGAAATTGAGTGTTCAACAGATCTTCACGTTTTAGAGTCCCCTGATCCTAAAAAACATATTTTTTTTCATTGGTCTGTCTGCCTGTGAACAGAATATCTCAAAAACGAAAAGAGGTATGGCATTGTAACTTCATATATAAGTTTTATGTACTATGTAGATGAGACAGCAAGCTTTTGAAGAAAATCGCATAACCGGCAGTAGGTGTTTACTCTTGCGATTTTTCAATTTTTTTCGATTTTTTCAAAAACGGCTCTAACGATTTTTTCAAACTTTATACTTTTGTTACATTTTTTAATGTGTATTGATGCGAGATAGGTGATTTTCCAGTTGAATACTTCTAAAATGGGTTTCTTTTGTTTTCTTTCTATTTTTTTATATTAATTCCTATTTTAAATAGAACACCCGGTATATTATTACATTTTTTAATTCAACTTAGAATTCTAGACAAAAATTGTCTCTTCAACTAACTCTCTATTTTGTTCCGTTTTTGTAGAATTTGCAATTTTTGAAAAATTTTGACAAATGCTTAGAAATTAAAAATCAAAAACAAAAAGAGGTGTGGTATTGAAAATTCATACGTAAGTTTTATTTACTATGTAGATGAGACAGCAAGCTTTTGAAGAAAATCGCATAACCGGAAATAGGTGTTTACTCTTGTGATTTTTCAATTTTTTTCGATTTTTTCAAAACCGGCTCCAACGATTTTTTTTCAAACTTTAATTTTTATTACATTTTTAATGTGTATTGATGTGAGATAGGTGAGTTTCCAGTTGACTACTTCTAAAATGGGTTTCTTTTGTTTTTTTTTTCATTTTTTTTATATTAACTCCTATTTTAAATACAACAGCCGGTATATTATTACATTTTTGAATTCAGTTTGAAATTCTAGAAAGAAATTGTCTCTTCAACTAACTCTCTATTTTGTGACAATTATATTACTTCTTTAACAAAAAATCTGGTGTGATAAACGCACGCAACTTCCTTTTACAGTGATCTTATCATTAGCCCAAAATTTGATTTTTAATTTTTAAGCATTTGTCAAAAATTTTCAAAAATTACAAATTCTACAAAATAAAGCGTTAGTTGAAGAGAGAAATTTTCTCTAGAATTTTAAGCTGCATTCAAAAATTTAATAATATACAGGGTGTTCTATTTTAAATAGGAGTTAATGAAAAAAATAGAAAAAAAAACAAAAGAAATCCATTTTAGAAGCATTCGACTGGAAAATCACCTATCTCACATCAATACACATTAAACATGTAATAAAAATGTAAAGTTTGAAAAAAATCGTTGGAGCCGTTTTTAAAAAAATCGAAAAAAAAAACTAAAAAATCACAAGAGTAAACACCTACTTCCGGTTATGCGATTTTCTTCAAAAGCTTGCTGTCGCATCTACATAGTACACAAAACTTATATATGAAGTTTCAACGCCATACGTCTTTTCGTTTTTGAGATATTCTGTTCACAGAGTAGCCTATTCTAGCCCGAGGGTGCAAAGTAAACCATTCTCGCCCGAGGGCGGAAAAGTAAATTTTTCTGACCATGTTTACGTAGTTGCTACGGGAATGCACCTTGCTTTTATTAGATCCAGGTATTATAATTTTTAATGTTAATAGTTGGAAAATCTTCACGTATAAAAATAAATCGCACCACGTCTTTTCGGTTGAGGATAAAATTATGTATACCGTGTGTCCACAGGAAGACGCACCATAGGGATAACCAAATAGAATAGAAAGATCGGCTAATGTTGTGATCGCAGGGACGCTAAAACGTTGTTTTCTGGCTTCTGACTCGCCACTGTATGAAACAATATTGTTATAAATGGTACAAGAAAAGGGACGGTGGTCATAGCACTGGTTGACATTTATATTCTATTAGCATTATCTTATCTCTATGGTGCGTACTCCTGTGGACACACGGTATATCTCTGGCGCAAGGGCGATTTCATCTCTTTATGATCTACAGCCCTTCCTTCGGTCGGGCTCCACACTATCATCGCGGGCTGAAATCGTTTACCTTGCGCCCTTGATATATAAACTACTATTTTTGGGTTCAGGGGACTCTAAAACGTGAAGATCTGTTGAAATTTCGAATTTTTGGGGTGAATCCAATACTTCCTTTATTGTAAAAGGAAGTAAAAATTTACAGCGATGCTGCTTTGAGATTTTTCCTACCTTCATTTGTTGCTGAATAGTGGCGTCATCAGAGGTTTTTTTTTAAATAGAACAATTCCTACATATTTTCTAGTACCATTTAATTGAAATTTTTTCTTTTCAGCTTTATAACACTTTTATACCATTTCACAAGAAAATCTGTGATATCAATAAACGGCGTTTTTCTTCAAACGGCAGTAAAATATGGCATTATACTGCTGGATTGATGATGCTAAACAGTCACTTTATTGCCAAGCGGCAGATAATATTATCTACCGCTGACGAGATCAAGTAATTTTCTTCGAATTTTGTTCACAAAGTTGTAAATAATTTGTTATAAAAACGTTTGAAGAAAAAAATCTATATGTTATTCGGAGCAAAAGTATCTTTATGTGGCTCGGCTGTACTTATCTGCCTCGCAAGCTCGGCAGATAACCCGTCCAGCCTCGCCACATAAAATATAACTTTTGCTCCTAATAACATAATATACTATTGTTGAGGGTCATTTCATTGATATATTGTACGACTCGTTAATACAACGAAATAAAAATACTCTCTACTTCAATAACTAATAATTTATTGTAACAAAAAGCTTTATTTAATATAAATATTAACAGTAAGTTTCTTACTGTTAATGAATATCACTTCGAGAGATTCCTTTGAAAAAGTAGAGCTGTATTTTGGAACTCTTTAACACGAAAAATAAAAATTTGCCAAAACGTCAAAATAACAGATAACAAATGCAATTTTTTTTAAATACCTTTTTTAAGCTCTTTTTAGTTCCCTTTCTCGATAGTAGAAAAAATCATGTGCAAAACACTTAGGAAAAGTGTCTTTTTCTACGATCGTGCCAAAATGTCAACTTTTTGCACTGTTTCTAGTGTCAATAGCGACGTTTGTAGCACTCCTAATACCGGGCGACCATAAATGGTTGTAATATTTTTTTATTAGGTTAGCACTGTTAATGTTGGTTATCAAGCTGTCAATTTTAAGTCTACGTAAAATTCGAGGTTAGCAGGTTAGGTTTTGTGTCAGTTTGTGTCAAAACTGACGGAAAACCTAACCTGGTAACTATTTCCTATCTTGTTGCACAAATAGCTATTTCAATTGTATGTATGTATGTAGTATAACCTGTAACCTCATTTACCTTGCGGTGTAGAGGCTGGTG
>OW679194.1:241052612-241151883 GCA_940337035.1 Agriotes lineatus | reverse complement strand
ATTAGATTAGAAGGTACTATTTCTTAAAAAATATGCACATTAGCTAGAAGAAATTTTCAAAAACATCGAGAGGTGCCAGAAAGGCATTAATATCAGTGAAGAATAGTTAAATCATACGCAGATGGCATAATCAAAATAGCAGATAATATTTTCCGCAGCTTATCCGTTATTTGAATCTCATCCTATATTTTTACTAAATTATTTTTTACTTCTTCAATGGTAAACCTCCGGTGACATATCAATTTATTTAGTTCTGCTCGAGTGTTCCATTAAATCCGTATGTTTTGGGTGGATTTCTGGAAGAAGCAGTTGATCGTTTTGAAAATGGTTCATCACCATTTTAACTCTTCATTTGATGTTCCTAGTCCGAAATTGATATATCTTTTTTACTACCAAATTGGTCGTTAAAATCGCCCATAACGAATTGCAATGCGGTGGCTTTTCTATCGCCGGCGCCGGACCAGTGAGATAGTTGTTCTATCTCTGTATATTCTGATGCGTTTGTGGGGGTATATATTTGAATTATTTGCAGTTTGTATCTTTCTGATATTTGCAGAACTATTTACATGACTCGACTTGATATTGAATTCATCTGCATAATTTTGCGCTTTATTCTTTTGTTGATTAAAACCACTACTACTGCTGCTTCATATGCGTTTGTTTAGCTGTTGTTTTGATATAGTAATGTCCAGATTGCAGGTTATTACATTTCCCTCAAGTAATCTTGTTTCACATAGTGCCAGTATGTCCCACTTAATCTGTGTGAGTTTTTCTTCTAATTCGTCTAAGCAGTCTATCAATTGCACCGATACGTCAAGTATAGTTTCTTGGTGTTTTAGTGATATGTTTAAGAAAAGTTAGCGAGTGTTTGCCTCACCCAAGGTGTAGGATTTGGAAACATATTTTTGACTCACCTGGGGTATAATCCCCTTCGTTTTAAAACTCGTGATTGTAATCTGTGTGCAAATACAAAACCGTGGAAAAGTAAATTATTACAAGAAACTCAAAAGCTCATACAGAGAAGAGATGTAGAGCTAACCAGAACTACAGTTTTGAAGGTCAGGTAAGAAATACAAAGTTACAACACAGTAGTCGATAACAAGAAAAATGTAAAGTACATTTTAAGTAAAATGGGATACAGAAATAAAAGAAATCATAGACCTCTATACAGATCTATACTTTTCTTAGCTAATCCGCCGCTGACATGTGTTCTACCACTTTGCATTCTTGCGGTTATGACTTATAGAATGGAAACGACAACTTTCGCTATCAAATCGATTAATATGTTGAAAACAACATAACCGGTAATTGAACCAATAATGGTAGGGGTAAATCTGAGAGGTCACGACGATTTTACGAAGTAAACGAAAGTAGAACGGTGAATCGCATGAACATGAGGAACATATAACTTGCTGACCAACATAGAAATTGTTCAGAATGCTAACGCACATATTCACACAATGCATAATGGATATACGAGCCTGTACAAAAAAGAAGATACATAAACAAAATTGCCGAAGTTACTGTGGAATTTTAGTGTTGAGCCTCACGAGTTGATTGTATAAATGAATTCTAAGACGTTTGAAAGAGACTTGGACATTTGCTGAACTTCGTTATATGATGGACATTTGCTTTATTTACATATTGCCGTGAAATATCGCTTGCTACGGTACATGTAATTAAAATTGTAAATAAATTATTTGATTTGCTAAATAACAGATACCCTTTATACCTCAGGATTTATTTTGATACCTGCCTTAAGTATGAATAAATAACTTAATGTGACCACATACAGCGAAGTTTCTACAAGCAAGCAACTTTCAGAGACTCTTGGTTTGTGCAGGAGCATTATGAGCAACCCAGAATTAAAAAGATAGAGCACATAACGTCAGTTTAGTTTCGTGGATTCATGGAAGCATATTGTTCAAATTAAACGTGTGTCGAAACTCGAAAGCTTTGCTTTAATTATTAACCTTTCTAATCCCCATCCTTGCCAGTTTAATTATGATTGTGAAGCTCAACAATTACAATAAAATATTTTGCGAGCTAAAAGGACCACATAATACGTAATACACACGCTAACCTTTTTCACTCTCCACCACAGGTTGATGACCCTCTAGAAACTAGAATCGTTCGCCACTGGTTCATGCATCCGCTGCTTGACCCGCGGCCATCGATACCAAACACTACAAACAATTGACTCTGTTTATTCTCACGGAAGTGACAGTTTACAAAGCAAATTAAAAACAGCGTCAACAGGACAAATAATTTAACTTCAAAAACAGGAGCACAAACCAATATAGATTTGCGCAAAATAAAATTGGTGAAGTTTTTGGAAAATTCCGTGCGGGTTCTATTTATACCCTAAGAAAACGAAAGGAAACTACAGTCAGAGATTGGTTTAAATTTACGTAAGTATTTTAGCAATTGTTCACCGATACGTGAGTGTTAATAAACACAATCCTTTCGCAATTTGGAAAAAAATCCATCAATTAATTACATAAAATCCTTAAATCTAAGCGTAAAACCTAACGCACCACTGCCTCCAGCTCATTTGTAACCACAAATGTCCAGAATTTCAGCTTTTTTCGCACACGTGTCATGTCAACCATTTTTCGAACAATCTGGGCCCACACTAAACCTCCACAAAGTTTGTGTAGTTGCGGTAAAAAAAAATGGGACAGTTACGTCTATTTTCGCGATTATTCCACCTTTAGTCACTGCATTTATAGCGGTTAAATTACTTTGTCGTATTATTTTTAATTTTGGAATTGTTTGGCAGATGTCAAATATTCATTGTTGCAATATGACATATTAATAAAATCAATTCAAGCAGCTAAAATGAGACAAAAATCTGTTGCAAGAGTTGTTCCATTTTTTATTGGCCGCAACTGTACAAACGGCCCAACGTGATCCTGTGATCTGCACTCTCGCTTCAAACTAAGCAATCCACCCGCTCTGTCAGAGTAAGAAGGCTTTAAGAATGTCCATTAGCACCCCCTTTTAGTGTGGATTTGGCCTGCAGCTTGCACGGACTCCTCCAGGTAGTATATGCACTGCCCGATTTGGCTTATCGCAGCTCCAACTTCCACGATATATGAACTCGTACCTCTCATGTGTACTATACTCAATTTTCTTTGTTTGTAGGCTCCCAATTAAGGACACAGCCGGTTCGCTAGTTATTCACTCCGACTTCCACATGTGTGGCCCCAAACTTTGAGTTGTCGATGATCGGTCTCCAGCGGAACTCGAATCAACTTTGATTTCAGCCTCCAACGGATCTTTTTTGGTGTTGCAACCCGGTTTTATGCATTTTTTAAATTGTAATTATACCGTACGTTTTTTATAAAACACTTCAATGCGCACTGAGTCGTACACTGTCTTTCACAAAACTTTTGACTAATATGTGTCCCTACACGTTTTGCTGGCTTTTTGTATGCTGAAAATAGGATTCCCGAGCATATTATAGCTTGGTATTGCCAAAGGTAATCACAACTCCTTCCGGAAGCCATGAAAACGCAATTGAATGTTCGGTGGGATGCAATTTGCATTATTTATTATCCTAAATTACTATGACTTAATTGCTCGTTAAGAAGAATAATCTTCTAAATCTTCCTGTTAAACAAACTTAGCCCCTAAATTTGATTATATATAATTAATCGATATATCTTACGGCAAGGCAAGCTGTTTGTGTTGTTGATTATTTTTGGCAAATACTCTTTGTTAGTTACTCATTGCCTTTAATTTCAAAAATGTTTAGCATACAAGCGAATATCACAGCAATGTATATATAAAATAACCTTTTCCAAGTTTGACAGGATCAATTTTGTGCAATATTGGGTTAAGCTTAACCTGCGTTTTTAAGTTGAATGCTTCAAAGGAAAAGTATAAACCATTATTTCAAAAATATATTTTTCGAATCTGATATCAAACGACAAAAAGATTTATTTCTAACCAACGATCTGTAAAATTTTTAGTTTCGATTTTTCTTTTTGTACGGAACTTGATGTGGTTTTCTGTAGTAAGGCTGGTTGTAGAAGATCGGCGATCTGCAACCTCACAGACTCAACATTATGGCTTGAAAACGATCTCCTGGATGTAAGAGTTAGGGTTATGCCGGTCGCCATCCTCAGCGCTTAGATAGCATACCCTCTTGTCGATAATTGGGATTGGGGTTGGGGTCCCGAGTGGTGTAGCTTGAACAAGCGTCCACGTTCGATCAGCAGAGTTAAGCAACGCTGTCTCTGGTCAGAACTTGGATGGGAGTTTCACGGCTCTATCTCTCGGCGCCTCGTGGTACGGCTATCACGGAAAAAAGTTGGTCCCGGCGGTCATAAAACATCATGACAGTCGTTAGTGGGGTTGGAAGTTTTCATAACTGCACAGCGACGCCTATAATTGGCCTAACGGCTATTGGCTGAGTGCGAATTAAATAAATAAATAAATAAAATAAAATGAGCGTAACCATGCGATTAATACTGATCTATTTTGCAAAACCTGATGCTTATACAGTGTGTCCAAGATAAGGAGGGCCAGTATGGGGATCTCGGTAACGGTAAGAGATACAAATTTGGTTAAATGGAAAGAAAGTTGCGCAATTAAAGGACTAAAAAAATGACGTTTATAAATTCTTGATATGATTTTTCGTTTTTGAATTATCTCAAAAAACCGAATTTTTGGATTTTATTTTTTATTTTTTTCTGGCGTTAATATTAAAGTTAGAGCGAAAATGATTAAACTTCTTTATAGCAACTTTTAGTGGACTTAATGATTACTTTATCAATTTTTTTATCCGACGTTTCGTCTTCGAGAAACCATCATCAACTTTATTTTTTTAAATACGGTCCTGGTTTTTTGAGGCTTAATTTGCAAAGCCCTTGTTATTCTGAATTCAAAAATGTACCACACATTATGGTTTAATTACGTTTCGAGCTTTTTTCTGATCATCATCAGAAAATTTTTTAGATACGGTCCTGCATTTCTCATAATTTTGTAAAAATAAGTTCATACAGTAAGTTAGGCCTTTTTACATGCTGTTAAAATATTAAAATGCACATCATAATGTCATAATTCTGATACATTAATGTAATAACCAACCAATAACTATTAACAATAAAAAAAAAGAAATGAACAAAAGATAGGCAGAAAGAATAACAAAACGAACATCGAAACCATTTAATAGGTATTAAATTTACAGAAGGTATTCAAAAAGGTTGCCATCATTCTCTATGCATAAATAACATCTAACTGTAGAATCTAAAACATTATTCAGCAATACTGGCGTTATACTTTGAAAGGCTTCAAGAACCAATCCTCTAAGTTCTTCTATTTCAAAACGTTAGATACCTATTACATTGTTTCAAGGTTCGTTTTCTCATTCTTTCTGCCTATCTTTTGTTCATTTATTTGTTGTTTATTGTTAATAGTTATTGGTTGGTTATTAAATTAATGTATCAGAATTATGACATTATGATGTGCATTTTAATATTTTAACGGCATGTAAAAAGGCCTAACTTACTGTATGAACTTATTTTTACAAAATTATGAAAAATGCAGGTCCGTATCTAAAAAATTTTCTGATGATCAGAAAAAAGCTCGAAACGTAATTAAACCATAATGTGTGGTACATTGTTAAATTTAGAGTAACAAGGGCTTTGCAAATTTGGCATCAAAATACCAGGACCGTATTTAAAAAAATTAAGTTGATGATGGTTTCTCGAAGACGAAACGTCGGATAAAAAAATTGATAACGTAATCATTAAGTCCACTAAAAGTTGCTATAAAGAAGTTTAATCAGTTTCGCTCTAACTTTAATATTAACGTCAGAAAAAAATAAAAAAAAATCCAAAAATTCGGTTTTTTTGAGATAATTCAAAAACGAAAAATCATATCAAGGATTTCTAGACGTCATTCTTTTAGTCCTTTAATTGCGCAACTTTTTTCCCATTTAACCAAATTTGTATCTCTTACCATTACCGAGACCCCCATACTGGCCCTCCTTATCTTGGACACACTGTATACAAATTAATTCCACATAATATACAAAAAATATTGAACGATGACTAGTTTGTAACTTAGAAACGGCGATGAGGTTTAAAATTTTAAATGCTCATAATTAGCTATTCTAGCACACCGCTACAAAGGACGAACAAAGGGAATGAGAAGAATCGGTCGAAAGCGCTTATCATGGATGAGAAATATTCAGAGCTTGACCCGGAATTAAAGATTATGCCACACTCTATAACAGAGTACGGAATAGACAGCTACAGATCTAATTAAGAACTACAAGATGGCCGCCTACGGACGTTACATCTGCGCGGCACCGAAAAATAAAAGTCATATTTTTGTTGTGTAGTTGGTTGCAATACATTCTGCACAGTCGAAATGCTGACACTGTTGTGAAATGCGAAATTATCGGCAGCTTAACCTGCCGAATTATTGATTGCAGCACTATAACTGGGTTGTTACTCAAAAAAAATTTTTAACATCGTTTTAATAAATAATTGACAAAAATTGCTACAAAAAAATGTTGTAACAAGATTAAACACAGTAGGACTATTGAAAGACCAAGTAACATTATTAACAGCACTATAGAAGCATAAACACTTTTCTACGACCACTAAAAGTATGCCTTTCAGCACTAGCTTGTTTCACTAAAAATGACGGTTTTATAAATCAGCGTGTTAAAAGTAAAATTAGCTGTTTACTTTTAGCCCACGTGCGTTAGAGGTAAAGTGTTTTTTAAATAATTAAAGCATTATGTAATGAATAAAGTCAAATGTGAAATATTATAATTACCTTGATAACTAACTTTGACTGCTACCGACTGCAGAAACAGTCACTTTCGCCGTCACGACCATCTCTTTACTGTGACAACTTTTGTTAAATCGACATTTATGGATTAATAACAGTAAATTTAAGACCGTAGAAAAAATATGTGTGCAAATTCGTGCTAAAAGTGTTTATGCACAAAACATGTTTTTATGTTTCGTGCATAAACAGCGACTTTTAGCACTTGTTGCACAAATAGCTATAAATAGTTTGAGAAGCGCTGTGGCAGGGGAATTAGAGTGCAGGTTACTTATACCAACGCATTTGGTGTATTTACAACCCCACAGTAAGTACCCGTATCGTCTAACCTTATTCATGGCCTATCGGCATTACTGTGGGAAAGCAAGGTACACAAGCTGCTGCATATTTTAGATATAGCCTATTATGTAGGGCAATTTGAGGGTTAAAGCGTAAATTCAGTTTGTTTGCCAAACGAACACCTTTAGATAACAGTTATCACCGCCCGGTATTGACCTACAAAATCTGAATATCATTGCTGCGGTTCCTTTAGGTTACGCGATAGTTGTTGTGGTTCACGTTTTCTAGTCCGAAAATGAATATGCAGGAGCGAATTGTTCCTAAATAATCCGTTACGCTTTTTTAGCCGCTGAAGACGGCCAGGTACTAATGATGATTAGCGCTACTTTTAAATGCTGTTTTTATGGTAGAGCAACCTTAGAAATGCACAATAAATTCAGCTCGCATGAGTTTCAAAGTCAACAGTCCACAAACTGCAATAAAAGTAACTGCGATGTTTGCTTCATTTGGTTACGTTGGCTTGGTCATGGAAATTTCTCAATGGAAATTTAAAGTTGCAAGTGTCTCTTGTCATTTGAGTTACAAGCATGCAATTTTAAATCTTTGTATGAATTAATATTACTTTACAGATATTGTTAGAAAATTTAAACTGATATGATAATCGCCATTACAAAATTACTTATATGAAATTACAAATATAAAAAGTGAACGCTCAGGTTTATATATGCAAATATTTTCACCTACATTTTGTTACAAAAAATTTCAATGTATCAACATACGACTCCCTTGTATTCTTTTAATAATTACATTCATTATATAAAAAACGACTTCGGACATTAAAATTTGAAGCTAATTAAACATTTTCTTAGCATCCTCTTGGAATTATGTTCTTCTTGTTATACCAACAGTAGCTCTATTTTAAATTTCTGCTTGGGCCTTTCCTTTTTGTTCAAAAACTGGTAAAATTATCAAACCAATACCACTTTACATTATTTAAATTACAGGTCGGATTGTTTTCCTTAATTTTAGGAAAATTATTTCTACATCCAAGATTCTTTATTTAAGTATAATAAAAGTGATCAAGATGAAATAATAATAGCTAATATTAATTATGCAGCACCAATAGTTGTTATAATAAGAATCTGTCATAATATGCAAATTAAGCTAGACGTTAATGACTGGAAAAGAAGTTGCCCTTTTAATTACTGTACGGGGTGGTTCACATATAAAACCTTATTTTTGTACAACACCTTTCTCTCTATGTAACTCAAGTACGTACAGTGTTATTAAAAGAATCGTTTATAGTTGACAGAATTGCACTTTGGACAAGAAATTTTAGAATTTTAGAGCCTCCGTTTGGGGCGAATCACTTCTCCTAATTTCCATTTTATATTTTCATAATTTTAAACAGCCAGTCCACGAGACTTGCACTTTTTAGGCACTGTTTGTGGCTCAAAAAAATAAAAAAAGAGAAAGTAAGACAACCTTTGAATACATTTGTTAATCTAAGGCGCTTATTCTTAAATATCAATACTTTGAAATGTCAATGTTCGTTAACTTTTATGTATAAAGAATCTGTAGAAATATTATAGGGAGGAGTTTAGAGTTTCACAAGGTTTAGTTTGAAATAATATTGTTGACAAAGAAAATGAAAAAGCTGCGTGGCTAAAGGTATGCATTTCAAAGCTTAACCTGGAATTTGATAACGGTTACGCATAATTGAAATTTTTTTATAAAAAAAACTGTGGTACGTGATTTGAAAATCGAGACGGAAATTTAAGTTTGAATTATTTTCAATTGAAAATAAAGTTCTCATATTTAAAGGTTTTGAGAGCTTCACAGGACCGTTTAATCTAAAAAGTCCATTAAAAAATATTGTGTTTCCATAACTTTTACGATTTCACTAGTATAATGACATATTATTTGTCGATTTTAATTTGAAGAAAACCAAAATTGTTGAGATGTATTTAAGAAGGACTAGAAAATACAACTCCGAGCGGAATTAATATTTTGACAAAATACTTTGTAAGAAATAGCACCTAGCCAAAATTTAGTCCTTTTCCAGAAAACTGATAATAGAATTTACAAATATTATGTTGATATTTATTTGTAATTACAGCATCAGCATAAAGATTTAAAAGAATAAAGAATTAAAAGTGGCACTTTGGTCCTTCAAAATAGCATTATTTACAACATTACCTTAGTTACTCATCTACATTTCCAAAGTCATCCATTTTTCCGAATCGACCGTATAAATTTTAAGACCAGCAAAATCAGATTTATTTCATGATTTGTGATCCGGGAGGGCAAAAAATTGCGTATATACTTAGCGACCAAAGTGCCTTTGATCCCTTGAGTGATTATTGCCCGAGACGAACTCGCGGGATCAAATGATGCACTTTTGTCCTTTGCTATATAATATACTATTACGACTGTAAAAAATCAAATGGGCACCAGTTGCCGTCTTGCGACAACGGTAATGTCAATCTAACCAGCAGTCCAAACAAACTTCACTTACTTTTGAGTTTCTCTCTTTCACACACTAACATAATCTTAGAAAAACGAGAAAATACCAAGGCTTCAATAAAGATAAATGGGCAAGTGAGGCATTATTAAATTTCCATATCAACGGTTAAAGAAAAAGTACATATTAAGAGCAATTATCAATCACTCGAAAGTTAAGTAACTAATATATAAAAATTACACGAAGTTCAAAAGGCATTCAAAGATTACATTATTTAAGCATGAGTTATTGCAACAAATTCGTGAAATAAATAGTATGCGGTAATTAAGCAAGTAAAAAGAGTTGATGGAAAAGTAAATAATTAAACGCCTGAAACTAAAAGGCGAATATAGCCCCAATAGGAGTCTTATAAGACACTCCAAAAAACTATGGCCTTACGCAATCCCCGAAAGCCTCGTGAAAACGGGAGCGTATTTATAATTACATAAAATTACCGCTTCATGAAACAAGTTTTCCATATACCCCATGGGCGTTAAATTAAATGGGCCCGTTTACTATTATAGCACTTAAAGAACGGTTGTATGAATTCCTGAAACTAAGCAAAACGATCAAGTCAATAAGCCACAAAGGTTAGTTGGTTGAACAGAAATCGTCAAGAACGTCTTGGAGAACTAATAAATGGATATGGGTTATAAACATTTGAAACTTATCAAACTTGTTGGTACCTGGGAGCTCTGAATTGAAACAAATGCATTGATAGTCTACCTTGACCGTCTGCATTCCGGATAGTTAGAACTGGATGAGAAACATAGGGTTCTAAGAGCTGTAGGGTTCTAGACGACATACAGGAATATGAAAGTGGTAAAAAACCTGATCTGTGTTCCCCACGACGTATCATCCTCTCAAGCGACTCCTATTTGCTTTGTGCAAGGACCTGAGCATAGCATAACACCAACTACAAAAGCTTTCTTATGTCGTCCAACAGCATTGGTTTTATAAGGTAAAAAAAGACCCCAAACCAGCTCATAGAAGGAGGAGGCCTACAAATGAATTCCCCACGTCAAACCATGGGAAATAATGATTGTACCGCATATCTTTAGGTGTAGATAAAAAGCGCTGACGAATTAATAGCTTATACATACAGCAAGGAGCGACAATAATCCACCAAAAAGTTGAACTGCTGCTCTCTTTACCAAGTCGCGAAATGATAACGGCTTAAATTGGCGATGTTCTTACGTCTCTCCGTTTTAGATGGCAATAGGAAGATTACTTGCAATTTTTAGGAAAACACACCGGAGGGCTTGCTGTACTCTCAAGTTAAATGTGCAAGAGCTCAACATGAACGTAATACCGATTTGAAATTTAGCCAAAAATTAGCCAGCATTAAAACAGGCAACATGCTACATACACAGCCGCTTAAGGTGACCTGATCCAAGGCCACATCATTGCTATAATTGAAATATAGGAGCTATGGAACCAAAATGGCAATTAAGAAAAGATTTAGCAAAATATTGCCAAACGGGCAAAAAAGCACAAGCTGTTTTTGAGATTGTCATAACTTCTGGGAAGCTAAGTTAGATTAATTATAAAAAGTTTTAGCAGTTGTAATTTTTAACAGTAAATTTATATTCTTACACAAATTTTACTCTATTTTCGTGCAGCACTAAGAAATCAGTAGATTTAATAATGTTCTGTATTTAAATTTTATTGTTCTACAAATTAAATGTTTAATATACTCGTATATCATTCGCGAGATTTCACAAATAATGTATAAATGCAAAGAAATTATTTTTATTGTAGTTACAGTAAAAAAAAATTAAATTTACAAAAAAAATTGAAAGAAAATTTGAATAAAGTTTTCAGAACTAGGTTCAAATTAATTTAGAATACTATTAATGTATTCGACTCATTTCAATTTTTGCAGAAGATCTTAAAATTTGAAGTTGAGGTTCAAATTAATATTAAAAATTTTATGGCAGAGGCAGTAATATTTTGCAAATAGAAATATTAAACGCACACTTTATTAGCCAAGTAAGAAAAGAAGAAAAAAATGGGACAACTCTTATACGGATGGGGCCATAATTATACAGTGCTATTATACCGATGGGGCCACAATTATACCGTGTGTCCACAGGAGTACGCACCATAGAGATAAGATAATGCTAATAGAATATAAATATCAACCAGTGCTATGACCACCGTCCTTTTTCTTGTACCATTTATAACAATATTGTTTCATACAGTGGCGAGTCAGAAGCCAGAAAACAACGTTTTAGCGTGCCGGCGATTCCAGCGTTAGCCGATCTTTCTATTCTATTTGGTTATCCCTATGGTGCGTATTCCTGTGGACACACGGTATATAACAGCAATGAGATAACATGAACAAGCAAATACAACGCTTGAGTAAGAAAGAGATGACCATACAACAAAATTATTTTAGTAGGCACAATTAGTTGACATATGTCATAATTAAAGTAAGCTTCAAGTCTACTCGTATATTTGCTACTATGTTTATCTCTTTCCTACTCAAGCAATATGTGTTATCTTCTTATTCATGTTATCTCATTGCTGTTATATATAATTGTGGCCCCATCGGTATAAAATGCGAACATAGGTAGTCAAATGAGTTAGAATACAGTTTATGGGCTTTGTATGCGTTAGACAGGAATAGACATATACGATTTAAAATCTAGTATCCTAGGATTCAGTGTTTTCTGAAAACAAACACCTTCATTCTGCGGATGCTAGATGTTAATCGCATATATGTCTATTTCTGTCTAACGCATATAATGCCCATAAACTGTATTCTAACTCATTTGACTGATTATGTTCGCATTCCGTATAATTGCACTGTATATAACAGCAATGAGATAACACGAATAAAAAAATAGAATGCTTGAGTAAGAAAGAGATGGCCATACGAAAAAAATTATTTTAGTAGGCATGTTTAGTTGACAAATGTCATAATTAAATTAAGCGTCAAGCCTTCTCGAATATTTGCTACTATGTTTATCTCTTTCTTACTCAAGCAATACGAGTTATTTTCTTGTTCATGTTATCTCATTTCTGTTATATATAATTGTGGCCCCATCGGTATAACAAATTTTGCTTTAATTTAGTTGTTATTGTTGGCTTTTAAAAATTTACTGAAAAAACAGAGTAGTCGTAATTCTAGAAATGTCATCAATTTGTCAACGATACAGTTTTGCTTAAAGATGCTACAAGTTAATATTGTTGATAAAGCAAAAGTAACTGCTAATGCAAAACTGTCCCACCTTTTTTGCCATAAATGTATTTACTTTTAGTATAAAACAAACATTTAGATTTTCAAATAATTGCAATAATATGAAACCTAGAGGCTAATTAGTTATATGTACTTTAATTAGAACACTTTTATAAAAGTACCCGAAATCACGAACTTTTCAACGTTTTCAGAGTAGTAAAAATGTATTCCTCACTTTAGTATTTTGTTTAGTGTCATGAGCTTTACTTGCTCTTGGCAATTATTGTTCAGTAAAGTTGGTAGCTTATATATATGGTGTTTACTGAACATGCGGAAAAAATTAGGGGGGTTATTCCTTGGATTATTTTAAGATTTTTTATCCTACACTATCAGAAAGCAAAATTTTTTCGGTTCTATGGAAACGAGAAAGAGCAGTTTTTCCCGGCTAGCCAAAAAACAAAATTTTGTTGGCTATCCAAGAAAATAAGCATATTTATATAGACACAGTTGGCCTTGCAATGATATGGCACTGTAAGTCTATGTATAATTCGATGTTAGCAGGTCTGCAGTCTGTCTACTTCATTTCAAATCCCTCAACTACTGGCACTGAGTTTTTTTAATGATGAAACAAATTTCTCAAGAAATGCAATTAGGAACATGTGTGGGCTTATGAAAACCCACACATGGTACTTGAAGATCGTTTTCAACATAAATTTGTATTAAACAATTGGGTTGGAATTGTGGGTGACTGGCTAATTCGACCGGTATTTCTACCAGGAAGGCTTACCGGTGAGGTGTACCGATTTTTTTTTTTGGAAGAATCATCATCTGGGTTTCTAGAGTATGTACCATTGGCAACGAGAAATGTAATTGGGTTTATGCACGATGGTGCACCAGCACATTTTAGTGTGGTTTCTCGTGAGTTTTTAAACGCAACTTATGAAGATCGCTGAATTGGTCGAGGTAGACTTCACTTATGGCCTGCTCGATCCCCGGACTTAAATCCCTTGGATTTTTTCCTATGGGACCATTTGAAGACATTAGTGTACACTACTCTATTGGACAATAAAGAAGATTTGAGAAATCGGATAATTGATGTGTGTAATGCATTAAGAAACAACCCTGATTTTGAAAGAGTTCGGCAGTGAATGAGGAGAAGATTGGATGCATGCATCCCAGCTGGTGGTAGTCATTTTCAGCAGTTTTTGTAGAATAAGGATCTTTACATCTTTTATCTTCAAAACAAAGCGTCTTTCCGAAAAGCTTAAAAAAAAATTAAATAACCCAAGGAATAATGCCTTAAAATTTTACAGCATGTTTAGTAAACACACTGTATGTGTGTATGAATATAGAAGTTACTCTAGTATAATCGATTGTGTATTATCGAAATTATAAAATATAACTAAATCCAACCTTCTGATTGGTTGATATCGCTACGAAGAAAATAATCAGTGCAATACATTTAACATCAAGAAAAATAGCAACACCCTAGATTAGAGAATTCAAAGTGATCTCAATAATTTTGCATATGCGCTCGTTGCGATGGATGATTCCTGGATCTATCTATCATTCTGATCTAAAAATTAGAAAGAAAAAGCTTTTCCTTATAGAGTAGATTGAAGCTTCCACCGTATCAAAAAGGCAGCTGCGTGTTGTTTCATTCCGCCAGGATCATGATTCAATGAGAATTTTCTACTGGATTTGCTAGGTCTGGTTTCTACTATTATGATCATTCAAGAAATTTAGACATGTAGTTTCGATGTCGCAAAAGTGTGGCTAGTAAAAACGACAAATCGTGTGAATATTTATTACGTTTTTTTCTGAAATATTTATCGTGTATGCATTTCTGATTGTTTTATTATTGTTTTACTTTGTTTCAATACTATTTTTTTTGTTATTTACGTTTGCTTTGCATCAATGATCGGTTGAGTAGCACGAAGCATGTTTTCAATTAATAAACTTTGATGCAAATTTTCTCAAACATCTAGATCATTATAAATGTTAAAAAAATTATGAATTCAATAAGTTTTTATGAAAGTGCGTCAGTTGTTATTGCCACAGAAACTAGACGTGAAAAACAAGGAAAATTGCAAGCTCACACAAATATGCGCTATAACTTTTCCAGAAAAAAAATATTAAAAAGTTGTCGATATGTGAAACTTTAATCACATTCTCTATATAATTATATTAATTTGGGTTTTATATGCTTCATCTTAACTCTTTCGTATATTACAATCATGATTTTTGAAATACAAGGAAGAAAACATGTCTTCTTATAAAACTAACATAACAATAATAAAATCATGTTTTAAAACTTTAAATTTGAAATATAGCTACACGAAATTGAACCGAGGAAGCAACTCTGGCCAAATGTACTCTTAAGTTCTTATTTTATGTAGGCATACTCGAAAATATTTGAGTACATTTAGTATGTAAGTAATCGGCCTCGCTGAGAGGCGACATAAGTGGGTTAAAACAATTAATATTTTAATGCCTCGGAAATTGCGTTTTTAAGGATGATTTTAAAATTCAATATTTTCCCATCATTGAAGATCGCCTACGAAATATCTAAGTGGGCGGCTGCGACAGCACGTGGGCTTTGGCTCAAGCTACCAAAACCCGAAAAAATCGCGTATGGAAAGGGCCTCACCGATATGTAGCAGTGACATTGGAAAGGGCTGCAGGTCGGTTCAGCACAAACTTTGGCACACAAACAACATAATCTTGATCCAGCACTATTAGATCTTCGCCACAAACAGCCGTCTACCGCACACGTCGTGTGGCAGAACACTAACACGCGCACGTAGCCGACAATAAGCCTTTCGGTGTTGTGCTACAGTATAGTAATGCTAATTTGCTTGGCTTCTCAAT
Source organism: Agriotes lineatus (assembly GCA_940337035.1). Lineage (NCBI taxonomy): Eukaryota > Metazoa > Arthropoda > Insecta > Coleoptera > Elateridae > Agriotes > Agriotes lineatus. Next base: position 241,136,236 of record OW679194.1, on the reverse strand, counting down.
TCCAGGTGCTAAAACACCGTGTTAGACTTTCTACGGCGATGATCGATCACTGCCGTCTGCGGATTCGCCGCCTCCGGGCCGTAAACCTAATTAGAGGCGGAAAATTGCCGCTTTTCGCCTGGCATTGTTCTCAGTCCAAGACGATTGAATTTTTGGGAATTTGCAATCACGCGCGTTCGGCTCGTTTGCGGTTATCGAATGTTTTATGCCGTGAAGCACTAAACTCCCATTGTTGAACTAACTGCATGTAATGGAGTCAAAGATTGCTACACCCACGGCGTTTTAATTAAGGCCCCTATCATCGACGCTTTGTCCAAACAGCATTCCATAACAGCATCTCCAAATAAAGCAGCTTTGGCACGGAATGTAAGAATGGTATTTCTTTCAGGAGGGAAACAATGACGATTGTTAGGAACTAGCTACATGATTACACAATAACGAAAGTGGTAAATAGATCGATGGCTGCTGCAGATTTTCAGACAATGGATGTCGGTTACACTCTAAAAGTGTGGGTCATTTCACTTCTTGTTATGATTGATATGAATACTTCAGCAATTACATGATTTGAGATCAAAAGACTGCAATAGAATATTTATTTACACATACATCGAGTACTATAAATCCAAAACATTTTACTCACGAAAGGTCTAGGTAAATTGCTCCCATGCAATTGCTCGAAAACGAATTGCTCGAAATCTGTTGTTCGAAAGTCAATTGTTCGAATGTGACTTTGCTCGAATTGCAAGTTTCTCGAACAGCAATTTCTCGATTATCTGTTGCTCGAAAAAGTAAAGTTGTGAAATAGCCTTAACTCGAATCAGTTAATATCAAATATAAAAAAAACACAAATTACAAATTATAACCTTTATTAATAAAAACTTGCATTAAGCAAGTCCTAGGTTCGAATCCCGCTGGGGTCGGAATTTTTCCGTATCCTTGGCGATTAGAATCGGGCTCAGTGAGACCATTCACAGTTGGGCACCAAATTAACGGTGCTCTACTCAGAAGCACAAACCTAAGAGATAGAGTAACAAGGTCAACACATCACCAAGACACACAACTCACACAATGGTTGCTGCGCAAGCACCAAAGGCGCGCTCCAACTCTGTATCCCGAATCCGGGGCAAGTTGAGCATTGTACCGCCAGATGCCAGCGCATAAATTACCAGCCTCTACACCGCTAGGTAAAGGCGGCTACAGATTATACATAGTTACATTAATAAAAACTTGCATTAAGCAAGTCCTCGGTTCGAATCCCGCTGAGGTCGGAATTTTTCCGTATCCTTGGCGATTAGAATCGGGCTCAGTGAGACCATTCACAGTAGGGCACCAAATTAACTGTGCTCTGCTCAGAACCACAGACCTAAGAGATAATGTAACAAGGTCAACACATCACCAAGACACACAAAAATGGTTGGTGCGCAAGCACCAAAGGCGCTCTCCAACTCGGTATCCCGAATCCGGGGTAAGTTGAGCATTCTACCTCCAGATGCCAGCGCATAAATCACCAGCCTCTACACCGCTCGGTAAATGAGGTTACAGATTATACATACATACATGAATAGAAATAGGTATAGGTATGTGATTAAGTTAAAAATTATAAAAACCAAATATTATATGTTTTTAATATGATATGTAATGTGCTATTCTACGGACATAATCATATATATTTCTGCCATGCCCATAATTATTAACTAATCTTAAAAGTCTCTGTGCACTATCACGATAAATTCTTCGACTTATGGTGTGTTGTTGCCCGTTGACATATTGTTCTATCCGTAATTCGTTCAAACTCTGCTCTCTCTTTAATGCCGAAATAAATTTCCAGATGTTAAGACCGCATAAATTCGAGCAAAACATTTTCGAAAAATTGCGGTTAGAGAAACTTGTATTTGGAAAAAAGGTTACATTCGAGCAATTTGATTTTCGAGCATTTGATTTCGAGCAATTGATTTCGAGCATCTGCATTCGAGGAATTGGCCGGAGATGATACATATTTTATCCAGATGAAGATGGCGCCTTGTATATGTCAAAGAAACTTGACGAGGAGCGTAGGGTAACGGGTAGGTACCTCTTTACGATCTCGGTAAAGGACAGACCTACTTCAGGAACATAGCAACCCTGCCCACGTGAGCTCTTGATTTCCTCTCAGTCCCGGAAGGGAAATCATGTCCCAACCTAACTCCCTACTCGCCCATATATACTTTTAACTAGTGATGGGCATAACCGGACAATTTTCATAACCGAATTATTTGCATTCGAATCATATTAATAACCGATTGATTATTTGATTACTCATTCGAATCAATTTTGGCTCTCGATTCGTTTCGATTAAGTCAGCCGGTTTGCCGGTTGGCGGTTCACCGTCATCTGCATCGGCATCGTAACTTGCAGATAGCAGAGGAACTCAGTTAATCGTTAATTATAATAATTGTATAAATGATTTTTATTTGATTTCTAAGGAGTTTAAAGGTTTAAACCATTGAGAATAGCTATATCAATACTAATCATAAAGAAATTATAAATATGCGAATACAAAGTATCTATTGAATCTATTTTTAGTTCCTAAAATTCTCTAGTAGTCACACTTAAAATTTTCAACATCGAAATCCACTTCTTGTCCCGACTGCTCAGTTATTAAAAATTAAATATAAATCTTTTACAATATTGGAAAATCTTATTTCGCTTTCTGTTTATCCCTTATTAGGCATAATCAACCGCGTTTCGAAGCAAACACAACAGCTTCGGCAAATCTCTGACTCAGCACAACGTTATCTTTAAGGGGATTGAACACGCTATTTAGTTTTTGTTTGCGGCAACGTTGGCCCATTATACGTAGCACAACTTTATGTCCCATAAATTTAACTCGTCGACTAGGAGTATCAAATGTCTTAATAACATCAACAATCTGCGGCGAGCCTCACTTGGGTCAATCAGGTACATAGTAGAAAAGGTTATGAGTTATGATTATTTACAGAATTTCGGGTCGCTGAGACGCGGCACGAAATACGTATCAGGTTGAGGTTATTTTTGATTCGATTACTTGGAACGAAAACCGAGTTACACAGGTTATTTCAATAACCGGATAAAAGGTTATTTTTGATTCGAATAAGCCCATCACTACTTTTAACCTTTCCCTATCCTAACCTAGAAATGACTATAACCGAAATGACTATCGGTATAAGCGGTCATCCTTGTGTGTGGTCAACAGCTTCGGGTGGAGGAACCAGCAGAAGTAGGGCACTCTTTTGCCCTGGGGTTGAGAAACCGGCCCCTTAAGGCGGATGAACTATATCGAATAGTCAACGGCATAAGGATGCAGAAGGCAAGTGGAAACCACTGCATTAAAGGTCCACATGGATATCCATAGTAAATACTATCATCATGACAGAGTTCAGAACTAAATATTCCGGAGTAAGTTCCCCAATCGGATCTCCGGGGGGGACAGTTATGAGCAAAGTTATGAAACTATCGACGAATAATATGAGAATTGGAACATGGAACCCAAACAGTTTATTTGCACCAGGTAAACTGCACAATATTGAACTAGAAATGGAAAGATTAAAGATAAACATACTGGGGTTAAGTGATGTTAGATGGCCAGGAAATGGTATATGTACAACAAACAATGGGACAATGTATTATTCAGGCAACAACGACCCTGAACATAGATATGGAGTCGGAGTGCTTTTGAATAAGAAAATGTCAGCGTCAGTTATAAACTTCACACCTTACTCAGACAGAGTTATGATGCTACAATTGAAAACAAATACAGGAAAAATGAATATTATACAGACCTATGCGCCAACTGCGGATAAGGGAGAGGAAGAAATCGAAGGATTCTATGCACAGTTAGAAGAGATCTTCAGAAACACCAGACACCGAGATATTACAATAGTAATGGGAGATTTAAATGCAAAAGTTGGAAATACCAAAACTGAAGGTTGTACTGGAGAGTTTGGTCTAGGTGAACGAAATGATAGAGGAGATCGCTTGATACAGTTCTGCCAAGACAAAGACCTTGTGGTTGCAAATACACTTTTTAAACTTCCGGCTCGTAGACTGTACACATGGAAATCTCCAGCGGATAAACCAGGAAAAATAGTAAGAAACCAGATTGATTACATACTAATCAATAAACGATATAAAAATGCTATTAAGTCAGCAAAAACATATCCTGGAGCCGATATCCACAGTGATCATAATCCTGTAATAGCGAAAATTAATGTGAAAATGAAGAAGATAGTAAGACGTCATAACAACTATATAGATACAAGGCTTTTAAAAGATCCCAAATTACATGATGCAGTACAACATACAATAAATGAAGAAATAAAATCTATTAAGTTACAAAAAGACGAAATTAGTGTTGATGGAAAATGGAACCAGATACAAAAAGTGTTGTCAACTGCAGCCAAAGAACACCTAATAAGTACAAGAATAAAGAAAAAACCATGGATAACAGAGGAGATTTTAGATCTCATGGGGGAGAGACGAAAGAATAAAAGTAATGTGGCAGAATATAGGAAGCTACATAAATTAATACAAAGAAAACTTAGAATGGCAAAAGAAGAACATATTTCTGAACAATGTCAAGAAATAGAATTATTAGAGAGAAAATATGACAACTTTCACATGCATAAGAAGATCAAAGACATAACAGGGTACAAAAAGAAAAGTAAGAACGACAACATTGTGATCAAAGATTCCAATGGTCATATTTTAGTGGATATAAAAGCTCAACTGGAGAGATGGAAGACCTACGTCCAAGAACTATTTAATGACGAAAGAACACCAAATACTGTTCTTGAAGTAGACACTGAAAATCTAAAAATATTGAAACCAGAACTAATGCATGCCTTAGAGAACATGAAACCGGGTAAAACTGCTGGCCCTGATGAGATACCAGTAGAACTCATTAAACTCTTTGATGATGAACTAATTGATATTCTCCTAGACCTGGACTAATTCCGAAACAATGGCTGCTGTCTACGTTTGTACTGATCCCCAAGAAAGCTAATGCAAAAGAATGCGAAGACTATCGAACAATTGCACTCATGAGTCATACATTAAAATTGTTCTTAAAGATTATTCACAAGAGAATATACAAAAAGCTGGAAGAAGATATAAGCAATACCCAATTTGGTTTCCGGGCAGGCCTTGGAACAAGAGAGGCTCTCTTCGGCGTAAATGTACTTTGCCAACGCTGTTTAGATATGAACCAAGATGTGTATGCATGCTTCATCGACTTCCAAAAGGCATTCGATAAGGTAAGACATGGAAAATTACAACAGCTTCTCCTTATGAAGAACATCGACATGAGGGATGTTAGAATAATTAGTAACTTATATTGGGGACAGACTGCCAATATAAAAGTAAAAAGAGAAACGACTGAAGAAATCGAGATACGTCGTGGAGTGAGACAGGGATGTGTTTTGTCTCCGCTTCTATTTAACTTGTACAGCGAAGCCATCTTTAGAGAAGCTATGGATGAAGAATCAGCGGGAATTGTCATAAACGGTGAAACAGTCAATAATGTGAGATACGCAGATGACACAATTCTGCTAACAAACAACCTCATAGACTTACAACACTTGCTTGAAAAATTGAACGACAGCTGCAATGATTACGGATTGACAATAAATCTCAATAAGACCAAATGGATGGTAATTACAAAGTCCCCACAGAATCAAGGAAATTTAAGAATCGCAAACGCTATTATAGAAAGAGTACAGACCTACAAATACCTTGGAACTTGGTTAGACCAAACAGGAGATCAAACAACGGAAATAAGAGCCCGAATAGAAACGGCCAGATCCTCGTTTGTAAAATTGAAGAAAGTACTTTGTAGTCGGAACATCAACATTGAACTTCGGATGCGCATGCTTCGATGCTACGTGTTTCCCATCTTACTCTATGGTGTAGAAACGTGGACACTTAAGAAAAAACATTTGGATAAAATACAAGCATTTGAAATGTGGTGCTACCGGAGAATGTGGCGTATAGCTTGGGTCGATAGAATCAGTAATATAGAGGTTCTTCAGAAGATGAATAAAGAATGTGAGGTTATATACACGATCAAAACACGAAAAATTGAGTATTTGGGTCATATAATGAGAAATTCCAAATATGCACTGCTCCAACTCATAATTCAAGGAAAAATAAAAGGAAAAAGGAATGTTGGCAGGCGGAAGATATCATGGCTGAAAAATCTACGAGATTGGTTTAATTGCAGCAGCACCGAATTATTCCGAGCCGCCGTCAACAAAATACGTATATCAATGATGATAGCCAACCTCCGATAGGAGGACTATAAGAAGAAGAAGTAGGAAATGGGGCTTACAAATAAACTCAATATATGCTGGTAGAAGAAATAGATAGAGATTGTGCGATGGAAGATGAAATTGTTATAAAGTGCTGTAAGGGTGTAAGTATTTAGGGTTCTGATATCGAGTGAAGGTGGAAGCAACGAGGAAATTCAACAAAGGATAGGGAAAGCCAAAGTAGACACTCGACAGTTACACTCGATAGTATGGATCAAAAAGGACAGTATAAGGTATTGCAATCTACGGCGCAGACACGTGGGAAATAAATGAGAGGCACAGAAAGTTTGAATTCTGGAGACATAGCTACAGGGTCACAAAAATAGATAGTATTAAAAATGAGGAAATTGGAAATCGAATGAGAATTAATATAAATATCATGAGTACAATTGAAGTAGAAACGTTAAGCTGGTATAACCATATGAAAAAGCTGGATAGAGACAGATGACATCACAACGTATGATACTGAAAGGAGTTCAATTTTAAAAACGCTGACGGGCTAATAATAGTAGACAACAAAAGTTATTTGCAGTCTCAACAAGGATATGATCAAAACTTGAGTGCACGGTTAATCTCTTGACTATAATATAACATATTTCAGAAAGCTTTAATTCACAGCATACATTGCTTAACTAACATAACATGTTTAACTTAGCTGAAATGTAGCAGTTTTGTTGGCTGCTTGACTGAAAACTTAGAAAATGAATACTTGAACTGAGGCAAAGAATGACTGATAGCGGAACTTCGCGGCTTAACCAAGAAAGTCTCGGGCTCAAAGAACGCGAAGCCTGAATCTTAAATGTTGAAAAATAAGCAACTGCAGTACAAAACGTCGGTGTTCGCGTTCGAAGAAAGAATTTTTTCAGGGCCGCTCTATAGGGTGGTTGTAAAATGCATGTTCACGGAGACGATAGAAGTTTTTCTAATATCCGACCAAAGGTCGAAATATATTTCCACTGCACAACAACGAGACGAGAAAGAGAACCTCAGACTTGTAGGCTGACCTTGAGAGTTATTAAATCCGACGAGGTTGAAAAATGTTAATATTGATCTGTAATCGCAATCACTACTGAATTAAGTAACAGTGAGGTAAAAGCAAGGCTAGTCAATTTCTGAGTTAAATGTTGTTTGTTGGAAGTTCAGTTTATTTTTGAAAATTTAATTGTTTTGCATATGCCCTGACAAACAAATTGTTTATAGTAGTGCGAGGCCACGATTTGATTTTGGAATTTGAAAGTAATTTGTTTCATTATACAAAGTTTTTAAAGTATTGTGTAACGACTGGATTAAGCAGTAACGGATCAAATTATAAAATTTTTTTGTAAATAAAATATTGCTGGGGCAAGTTCACTATTTGCACAGTAATACATATGCCTTATTGCTTTATATCAAAAATTTTTGCAGCAATTTTTCCAAAATAACTATTAAAATCACTCCAAGTTGCCTGTATGTAATAGCTAATAATGCATAAGTAATTGAATACTTATTCTTATCTTACTGTTTTGTGATATATTTATTTCTATTAGACCTGTACGGATAATAAAACCCCAATCGAATACCTATTATTACATTTATCTTAGTGTAAACAATTGGCATAACTACATGTGATGCAGCCCATCAAGTGGTGGCATGGTTGTTCTCGTATTATACAATGATAGTCACGCTTCACCTGGTCAACTACATAAGTGGAAATGTTTTCGCAAATTTTGTAGTTGTCTTTAGGGATATCTAACTTTTATAAAACGGTTGTAAGTTTACATATGTTTTATACTTTTTAATTCAAAGTTTGGTTTCGACAACCATTGCAGTTTTGTGCATTTATTGTGTTAGCATTATATCGGTCCGGACCTAATAATAGATCTTATCTATATATTTATTTATATTTATTTAATGATTCTTTTCTTTAAGCCATTAATGAGTTGTGGACACAGAGATAAGCTGTGTTGAAATAACACTATAGCGTAATAGAACTAATAGCAGGTACTCCTGTTTATTATAATATGGTATACCCAGAACTTATCCGGGTACTTTTCTAGTTATTTTAGTTCACAAAGTTCCCATAAACAAGTGTTCAAACAATAGCTTATTGTCAGTTAACTGACAGTTAACATGTACATTTGAAAACAAAATTGTAACAGTATACCATAAACAGTGTAACTATTAGAAACTTTTGCGTTTTTAAATTTGAATTTTTAATTTTAAATCAACAGCATGGTGGCTATTTTATGGAAGTCAAATGGTAATATAAAATATCCGGGTTACGAACGCCTGCGATACAATATTTTCCAAGTAAAGTGAGAGTACATACACATAATTTTTCGAAAACTGATAAAAAATGTTGACATTTTTTACTTTCCTCGTCTGAAAGACGAATGAAGTATTGTAATCACGATAAAATCACCTTCCGAGATTTCTTCACATCTTCACGTTTTAAGGTCCCTAGATGGCGAAAAACAGGTTTTCTTAATTCTATCTGTCTGTCTGTCTGTCTGTCTGTCTGTCTGTCTGCCTGTCTGTCTGTATGTGGGCAGTATAGCTCAAAAAGTATTTATCGGAGGAAGACGATATTTTGCATACATATTATTGTATATCTCCCTCGCATGAAACCAGTACAATTTCATACAAATATTGAGATGGTTTAAAGCTCACAATTTAGCTCTGTTTGAAGAGAGAACAATTTATTGAAAAAAGTCAATTAAAGCACAGAGTTGAAATATTTTACTTAATTGCAATCTAAACAGTAGTTAAAGTTATTAAATGCATTTGTAATGTGATGCAAGAAGCATAATTAGGGGGATAAAGGCAAGCATAAGCAAAGCAGATTTCAGAAGGATTGAATTTGAAGTTTGAGTAAAAGAAAGATTTAAGATGGCTAAAATAATGTAAGTAATATAATAGGTTTGAGCATATTTGAAGTCGGATCAAATAAAAGTAAATCAGACAAAAGGTTGGTTATGTGCATAATGAATATGAGCGTAGAGTTAGTAATAAACGTGCAGGCCAGTGAAAATCAAGCAAGCTGAAAGGTAAATGGAAATCGAAGCAAGATAAGATAAAAATTGTAAAGAGCAATACAGAACGAGGGCAACTGAAAGGAAGAAAAATCAGTTATGTGTTTAAAACTGAACTCAAGTGCCAGTGCATTCTAAAACTAAGTGTATAGCAGAGCAGTGAATAAACGTTGTATGTGACGAGAAAGAACAATTTTTATGTATAAGAAATAAAGAAAATTTTAGATTTAAGCAACAAATATGTTATCAAATTTTATTCCTTTTTGTAAAATTGTAACTAACACTTGTTTCCTTTAAACAAATTTAGATCGCGGTTACTAAGCAACGCGATACTGTTTTGTTAAAAATAAGAAATTAATTCCTGTAATTGAAAATTTGGGAAAATTGTGCTCCTGAATTTTTACTGTTTACTGTCGCAGAACAGATCCTTGTGGTACACCGCTAACTGCAAAGTATTCATCCGACAACTCTCCATCAACTCTAACTCTACAGGTTCTGTTATTTAGTCTTTAATCCAAGCTAGTAGGTTTCCTTTAACGCCATGATGTTCAAGCTTATAAATCAATCTTTGATGAGGTACAAGATCAAATGCTTTTCTAAAATCAAGGTAAATAACGTCGGTTGGTTGCCGATTATCTTCGGCTTTCGTCCAGTGATCAAGGCATTGTAACAGGTTAGTGATCGTTGACCTTCCGGGCATAAAACCATGCTGTTTTTCATTTAAGCACCCATTTTTTATTAAAAACTTAATTTGATTTTTAAAATTATTTAGTGTCACAATGTCGACGAGGGAAGTTCTGGGTAAAGTCTTTTACAGATTTTTTATTATTATTATTATTTTAATCTTACATACCGTTAGGTGCTTTATATATACATTAACATTTACTATAATCTATAATGATTATCTGCATAGCTATTCTAGTCTAACTTTATTGTCCAGTCTGTAAACCTAGTCCATTTTCACTTTTCAGCAGGACTATATTTCATTACTTATCACTATATATTCTCCTTGCCCATTCTTTCTTGTTGCGTGCTAGTCTGATCCCTACATTCTATGTTATTCCCTTATCTCCTAGTATTTGTATTATTTGTCTATCCCACTATCCTTTCGGTCTTCTTCTTGATCTTTTCTGTTGTGTTCTGGCCAGCCACACCTTTCTAACTATTCTCTCCTTTCCCATTATTACCATATGTCTGAATCATATTAATTTTCTAGGGATTATATCTGCTTTTCGTGGCTCTAATCCCAGTTCATTTCTTATTTTACCATTTTTTAATCTATCTCTCATTGTTACACCTCTTATACCTCTTAAGAACTCATTTCTATTACCTGTATTTTGTTTACCATTTTTTTCGTTATTGTCCAGCGCTCACTGCCATATAGTAGTATCGGTTTAAATATAGCTTTGTACACTGTGCCTTGGGCTTCCTTGAAATTCCTTTTTTTCCATATGAACGCATGATTTAGAGCGTCGTACAATTTTCTGGCTGTTTCCAATCTGTCGTTTAGTTCGGTCTCCATATTACCCGATTTCTGTATTTTAATTCCTAGGTACTTAAATGAGTCTACTTGTTCTAACACCTTGCCTTTATTTCTTCATCAGTCTTTCCTATTACCATCACTTTTGTTTTTTCTGTGTTTATTTCCAGGTTTCTGTCTCTTAAGGCTTTAGTCCATACATTTAGATTATGCTGCAGGTTCTCCTTATTTTTCACAGATATCACAAGATCGTCAGCCAAGGCACTCACATCTATTTCTACTAGCATTATGTAGCCCACCTTCAGTTTCTTTACGTCCGGTTTCACTTCTTTCATAACGTCGTCTATTATTACGTTAAATAATATCGGGCTCAGTACACCTCCTTGTCTCAGTCCCTCTGTCGTTACGAATTCTTCCGATCTTGTACTTCTTGTTCTTACATAGTTCCTTGTGTTGCTGTACATTGATTTAATTAATTCTAGCTATTTTATGGAAGTCCTAGGATGCTCCCTTGTGGCACACCTGATTTTATAGGTTTTAGGCTAGTCTGTTCGTCTTCATACTTGGTACAGTTGCATCTGTCTTCTAAATAAGATTTCAGGAGGTGGAATAGGTTGTGCAGTAATTGATGTTTAATTTTGTATAAAATTCCTGGATGCCAAACCTTGGTAAAGGCTTGCGACACGTTGATGAAAATAGCTGAGCAAAATCTACCTTCTTATATATCAGAATTTATTTGTCTAACTACACGCTGCACTTGCTCTATGGTTCCATGCTGATTCCATAATCCGAATTGATGTTCAGGGATTAAGTGTCGTTCCTCTAATATTGGTTCAATTCTTTTAAGTAATAACTTTTCAAGCACTTTTGACAAGACTGGCAACAGGCTTATAGGTCTATAAGAGGCTACATTTTCAGGGTCTTTACCAGGCTTGGCTGTGAGGATAATTTTGAGCTATTTTCCAGAATGCTGGAAAATATTCTAATCTTATGGCCGCATTGAAAAGTGAGGTTAAATCAGGTATGTACAGTATTATCTGGGAGTTCCTTAAGTATGTTGCCTGTGATTAGGTCCCATCCCGGTGCCTTTTTTTTTCATCTAGATTATTGGCTATTAATTGTTTCACTTCCTTTGTTTTTATCTTCTTGACCAGAAATTCCATTTGAATGGTAGACTCAAGAAAATTGTGGATTTGTTCTTCTTCTTCTACCGGTATTAGTCTAGGATGAGGTGTAAATGTTTTTTCTAGATGCTCTGAAAAAGCTTCAGCTTTTTCTTTACTTGTTCTAGGACCTAGGACCAATCATGTACTTACTTTATACAGCTGATCTATCCAAACCTACTGTGAAAGAAGAAGCTAGAAAGTTTAGTGAGGTTTATAGTGATAAACTGGCAGTGCACCCAAATGTGTTAGCGCGTAGACTTCTTAGTGAAGGTAGTGACACACGTAGGCTTAAGCGATTTAAGCCTACAGACATTCCAAACAGGTTTAGGGACAATGATTAGAATAAGCCTTTAGTTAAGGTGTCAACTTTTAGAGGCATGACTCAATGGATGCCAGACTGCATGTTACTGTTTTAGTTTAGTTCTGTTATTACATTTACTAGATGTCTCACAGACAGTTGTAAATTATTCTTGGAGTAAACAAAAAATGCATGGAAGTCAAATGGTAATATAAAATATCCGGGTTACGAACGCCTGCGATACAGTATTTGCAAACTAAAGTGAGAGTACATAAATATAATTTTTTGAAAACTGATAAAAAATGTTGACATTTACATGACCTAAATCAGTTGTCAAAGTGACTGTTTTTTGTTCACTGGATGTAAATCTTTTACAATCTAGAACAAAAAAGACTTTTACGTTCAGCAATTTTTGATTAAAGAAGAGGTCACAATGTAGACAAAATTTTCTTCGAGTTTCCGCTAATGTGGAGCTGTGCAGTTTTCGAAAAAACGTTGTTTGATACTCGATTGTGAAATTCTTTAGCATTCTCGAATGTTTTTTGCTCGCGATGCTCGCAAAATAAACTCATTCTCGAATGCAAAAGTAGCATTTCGCAATCTAAAATCAAAAATAACTATTTCTAATTAGTAACTAGTGCTTCAATTTGAAATTCAAACAGAATTATAGAAGATAGTCATATAATATAGAAAACAGATTCTAAAAAGATACCACTTGAAGTATAAGTTTATGAAGAATTGCTCAAGACGGTCTAGGACGTTTAGGTGCGATTCTATAGACGCGCATCTTTTGGCACGCCCTTTTATGCGCGAGCGTCTTAGACGCGGACGATATTAGGCGCATGTACGTTTAGGCGCAAACCTTTAGGTGCAGGGACAGTTCGGCGCCACATTAATGAAATTTTGAGCACTCTGTATGCAACAATTTATTGAAGAGACATCTTCTGGTTGCAAATGTTTTTTTGAATTTTATGAACATCTCTTTGCGTAACGTGTCATTCCAAACTTTAAGCAGCACGCATTGTTCAAAGTAACACTCTGTAGCTTTCTTTTGTCAAAAATGATATGTGATATACAGAGAGGTCCATTAAGTGTGCAACAAATGGGAATTTTTTTTATTAGTTGTAAAATCGAAATTTAAATATTGCCAAAAGTTAGTGCATGTTCGATAACCATATCAGATGCCCTTAGAATGGCTTCAAGTCAAACAATATACAGGGCAGGACAATAAATATGAAATTCGTTCAAGAACAAAGTTACCTTATTTCAAAAAATATAGCAAAATTTTATTGAGAAAAGTTGTTTAGAATTAAAAGTTATGATCAAATACAAAGTCACGGCCTCCTATTCGAACTTTGATTCTTTTTTGGAAAATTTTGTATTACCCCCGTATGATACATATTTTTATTATTTAGCTTTTATTAGTATTTAAAGTAGCCACAACCACATCCGTTTTAAATAACTTTTAGCAACTTGAAGCGTATTTGTAAAATTTACTTGGATTTATATTTTTTTAGGTAAGCGTCCACTTCATGTTTGTTGCAACGATATTTAACAGAACTTTAGAATTTCGCAAATATTCTTTTTAACAAGGCAAATGCTTTACTAATAATAATTTACATATGAAAAACTCTTAATAAAATCAGAATAATAAAAATATGTATCATACGGGGATAATACAAAATTTTAGAAATAAAGAATCAAAATTCGAATAGGAGGCCGTGACTTTGTATTTGAGCATAACTTTTAATTCTAAACAACTTTTCTCAATAAAATTTTGCTATATTTTTTGAAATAAAGTAACTTTATTCTTGAACGAATTACATATTTTTTGTCCTGCCCTGTATATTGTTTGACTTGAAGCCATTCTAAGGGCATCTGATATGGTTATCAAACATGCACTAACTTTTGGCGGTATTTAAATTTCGGTTTTACAACTAATAAAAAAAAGTCCCATTTGTTGCACACTTAATGGACCACACTGTACATATACGCAGTGTTTCAGGTAAATATTAGAGCAATCATTTAATGACAAGTTTTTAAAGATCGGAGATCTCCATTCAAAACTTGTAAATCTTTAAAGATTAGAGCTATAGATTTGATAACCTACTAGTACAACGGCACACCTGCTCTTTACGAAAGTTTAAGATAATAACATGGATCATTTAGAAATGTCAAAATATATTTAAAATTTCAGTTTTTACATGAAAATTTCAACACGTGCAAAAATATCTTTTACTCGTCGAAAACCTTCCGATTTAAAAAAAAACTGCTCACATTTTGCGAGTAGTTAACATAAATAACTAGTTTCTACGTTTGTTATGAAAGAGGTAGTTATGTAACTATTTACAGTTAGGCAATACAGTATATGTTCAAATCATGCGGAAACGTGTTCACGTGGTGCCTAACTGTCCTCGCATCAGGTGCCTAAATGTGCATTCGTCTAATAGCACTCGCGCCTAAAATCCCGCCCCTAATAATGAGCGCACAAACGTCCCTTTCCGTGCTCAAGAATGTCTTCTTATCTTCATAGCCAACTGCAACATTATTATTAGAGACAAAACTTGGATATAATTCTAATTTTAAAACAGTTGTTTGAGAAATTATGTTCTTCTTGGCTATTTTGCTAGGAAATGAAGCTTTAGAAGGTAAAGCTGTTTAGAGAAATCTTACAGAAACTAGCGTTTACGCAAATCAAGTTGAAATTTTCGTTTCTGTTTACACCATTTTTGTTTTCAATAAGAAGTAATGTAAAAAAAATGAATAAAAACCGTATACTTTTAAGGAATATATTTTTGTTTAGGATCCTCCATTCCTTAATTAATTATACACACAACAGTATAAAGAAAATTAGATAATTTCTTTCGGATTTCTATAATTTCATTTTTCATGCATTTCATCTATCTCTCACAAGCACACGCAAACTTTCATAGCGCTTGCTCATTCGAACAACGCTTCAAGAATCTAGGATCGCACAATTACCCGTCACAAATAGTCAGAATAACGTCGCTGCATCGTCTAGAGAAAATCGTTGGCTAATTGTACGGCTACTGCATCGTACAGTACAGCATTGATACTGCCAAATACTGATTTGGCGATTACTTGGTGAGGAAGTGCAATCAGCGTTTTCATGCGGTTTTACCATGGGAAATTATAAGTGAAGTAATAACCACGGTAAAAGAAGAGCACCGTCTTCGATTCATTATTGCAACAATCAGTATTATTGGATGTTAATCATGTGGATTTTAAAATTTCTTGAATACGGGTACATAGACCATGCGTGTGGACCACTTATTCTGTCAGTATACAAAAGCGATGTCATAGCAGTAAGCGCACTGAGTAACTGTAATATCCCCATCCCGCTTTATTCCACTGCAGAAAGTGGGACATAAAGTTGTGCTACGTATAATCGGTTCACGTTGTCGCAAACAAAAGCTAAACAGCGAGTCCAATCCCCTTAACTGCAGTACTATAGTTCTTATACTTGCTATATCTTTCTGACGGTAGACAACCCATCGTCCACGTAGAACATTCAAACTGACAAACCGTTGAAACTGAAATTTATTGCAAATGTAATTATAACAACAATAAATAATATAAGATAGTTAAGGTAGATAATACTAATAATACATTATCAATAAATATTAAAAATACACCAATTTTTGTACTGCCAGTTAAGCAAAGCTTGAGTTTGGTAATACGCTTTAAACTTGAAGCATTGATTAGGTATTGCCTTTGCATCAATACGGATACATGCTGTGACGAAGGAAAAAGAGTTGGCCTTACTTGGTGGCGAATGTTGTATTCGTTATTTTGCCGGCTGGTAAATATCGGACTTATTGGGCTAACTCGCCGAGAAAAAGAAAACTATGGGAGAGGGCGGCAGGTCCTCGACGTCGACTAATCCTTGGGTCGGACAGATCCAAGGTATGGGATAAATCTAGCAAACCAAATAGCAAAGACCAACAACATTTATTCAATAATTGGTGCTATAGTTTAAACAGGTAAATCTATGGATACACATATATACATAAATGATAACAATGCTTCTTCTAATGTGAGCATAAATAAGGTAGGCAAAAAAAACAAAATATGCTTTAAGCTACTGCAAAACAGATCTCTATTCAATTATACGGAGTAATGCAAGCGTTTGGCTAACTTTTAACCCCGAGTATTAGCTCAAACTGGCATTAAGGTGTTAATCAAAATTTCTAAGGAGGGAAAACACCGCGATAGTATGGGCATACGAAACCGAAGGTATTTCTATTGTAAACACATCGTTTTGTTTGTAATTATTAAAAAAACAAAACGGCTTGAATATGCTCTTAACAAAATTATTAAAATGAAAAATTGCGTAAATAATTCACGGAAGCGGGTCGCGAGCTACAACCTAGCGAGTTTAATACACTTTAATACATAATACGTCGCGTCTGTCATAAAATTAACCTCGAAATGGAGGAGATCGGCTTCGTGCAAAAAGGGGCCTGAAATGCCGCGGTTTGGCCGTCAATTACAGCTAAAACGTGCCAAAAGTAAGTACGAACATCTTAATATAATTTACGGTTTAAATCCAAAACTCCAATGAACCAATTATAAATTCAAACGAAGCCTCCGGCTCTGCAGAAGGGACCTCTAAGCTAGTCTACAAGTGAAACAGTTAGCACACGCAATGTCGCCGACCAGGGTTCAAAGTTAAAATAACTAAGGTAAGCCGAATATAAACACTAACTTTCAGTAAACGGCAAGCACAAATAATACAGCTAGCCCTAAATTGAATCTAAAAATACCTAAAGTAGACGATAGGTATAACATGCCCTATTAATATCTATGCGACAGGTTCGCCTAAACTAAAAATACATAAAGGGGGACGATCTGTATAATATGCCCTAGTAATAACTATTAAAAAAATTCGCTAACAGGCGTACACACCCAATCTGATTGTTCCGTGTGTTTCCTTGCAGTCTTCGCACCTGGGGCTTCAGGGATGCGTAGAAGACGCTGGCTTCCAGAAGCGATTCAAGCTACGCAGAGGGCTTTACTTTGAGAGCCAGTGGGGCAGCAAGAGTGCTGCAGGTATGCAATGGGCGAATTCTAATTCCCTTGCGAGAGCCAAGGGGGTAAATTGCGAGATCTACACGTAATTTGTTAATTCCAGGTGCACATGGCTGAATCCCAGCAAAATTTGGCTAAAAACGTACACAATTCCCACACGAGCCTCCGATATGAGGCAGGAGGTAAACGTGCAAGAGGTAACGTTGACCCCAAATAAATCCGCTGTGGCGAAAGACGTAAGTAAATTAACAAAATTACTAATTACGAACGTCATAAAGGGCACTTGTATTTCTAGATCCTCCATAAAACTAAAGGAGATTAGCCAAACCAATTGGCTCTTCAATAATGCACAAAACCGTGGGGCACAACTCGCTTACACGAAATTTCAAATGGAAAAGGCCGTGAGAAATCCAGCCAAATGTTTAACAAAATCCCAGGTTATCACACACTTTCCAAAATTTTGGAAAAAGGAACCTCAAAAAAACTCCTGAAAAATTGGACTGTACCCATGAGATAGCGATACTGCAATTGTAATGTATCAAGAAAGAAATTTGTGCTGAATATGTGCACATAAAGTTGCATAACCAGCTAGACGTTAATGTGTGGAGAATTAGGGCTGAATAAATGCAAATGATGAAGTTCAGTTAATTACTAGCGGAATTGCATGCGAAACCACCTGTTAGTTATAATGAAATGCCTAAAAATAAGATACAACTAGTTAAATCTTCACTAAAGCATGCCAAACTAAAAATTGAAACCACTTACTAATGCTTAAAAATAAAATTCAACTGGCAAATTTTCTTTAATGAATGAGAAGCTGCAAAGTAATCCTAACAATGCTTTAGGTTATATTAGAGTAAAAACGAGATACAGATAGTCTAATCTAACCTAATCCGCAAATCAAGACCCATTTTTTAGTTTTTGAAGTAAATTTACCTTTAGATACATTTATTTTAAATTCAATTGGCAATCTATTACATAGGGCTACACCGGTATATAAAGAATGTCTTTGAGAAATGATTCTGTCAAACTCGGGGATAACAATATTCAAATTAGTTTTAGCTCTTGTGACATGTCTATGTGAAATTTCATTTTTAATATTACTATGAGAATGTACAAATATTAAGGATACTTTAGTCAAGGGGTTAGTTGGCAGAATTATTCTTAAAGCGATGCGACGGCTTGACCAAAAGCAGACCAGATTGCAGTATCGACGCTAAAGGTAGCTGACGGCCATTAAAAATTGTGACGGAAAGCTGACCTCCAAGTGTAAGATTATCAGACGAAAATGGTTACTTCCAGGTAAAATTTCAAGGAGAAGATTTCCTGATAAAAAATAATTGCTGGTGAAAACTTGCGAGTTCCAGGCGAAAATAATTCCTGGTAAATGCAATTAATATGAGGATAACAGAAAGGAAAACCCATGGTACCTGAATTCAATTTTCAGCTTTCAAACACATCGTCGTGGCGTAATTAGCACGAAGAAAATCCTAGCAAGCAAGCGGCTTGTTTAAGGAACGAAAATATAATGCCTCCGCGTTCGGACAATCGGAATGAGAACAGCTGCAAGCTGGGCCTTTGAGATAAGCCAGTGAATGTTTGTGGGGCTTTCCAGAATCGGTACGAAATGAGCAAACTAATAAATTGAAATAATTCGAAATACAGTTTGATTATTATTCGAAAACAATATACAGGCTAGTCCTGAAGTAATTGGTATATGGAGAAAACATTCGAGGGAAGCCGAAAATAGTTTCACTCCCCACGGCCAGATTTTTAACAGGATAACAACCTGGAAAAAAACGTACAGAAGTACCTGAGATATAAAACGGAATGATTGCAATAAAGTCAATCGTCAGTCAGAAGGCGAAAGAAAAGTATGGGATAAGTGTGGGAATGAAAGAATAAAGTTGAGAAAAGAAGAAGAGGTAGAAAGTTTCTACGAAGGAACTAGCCGAGAGCAAAGCGCTAGACTTATCCGTCGCGCTAGATGTTAGATACGTTAGACGCTTTTCTCCGTACCACCACCAACGAGGAACAAGCTAACCAATAAGGTAGAAAATAGATCGGAAAGGGATACCTAGGTATTAAAAGAATATAGCAAAGGAAGATAGTTTAATTAAGAAGGATTTGGAAAGGATTAGTCCAATGTCCGTCAGTCAGTTAACGCAGGGCTGTGAGAAAATAGCTATTGTAATGAAATGTGAAAAAAGGCAAAAGGTGAGGACGCCATTGATCACAGACACTCAGCGCGGGCCCTCGTAGTGGTCACCGCGAATGTAAGCGACTGTGAACAAGAAAAAACCCTAAACCCTGCTGGTCCAGGAAAAGTGAACAGTCCAGGAACGACTGCACACTGAAACACCGTGTGACCTAACACACGGCGAAACACCGGAGG
Source organism: Agriotes lineatus (assembly GCA_940337035.1). Lineage (NCBI taxonomy): Eukaryota > Metazoa > Arthropoda > Insecta > Coleoptera > Elateridae > Agriotes > Agriotes lineatus. The sequence continues at coordinate 241,116,511 of OW679194.1, read as the reverse complement.
TAAGTCACAAAAACTTACTCCTGAATGAAACATCGCTGTGACTGTGACGAAAAAAAAGGTTCGGGTGAAAACCCAGGATAAAATCCTAAATACCTGTACCTGCCCTGAATTTAGGTAGAGACCCAAGAAGCCGGAGGGACGACCGCACAGCCACCAAACCCCGCTCGGGCATTCAGCTAGTCGTCGCAGCTGGATAGAAAGGGCGCGCCGATGACGGACTGAATGTGACTCTCTCACTGAGTCGAATGGCAGCACAATCGCTCGCCCCAACCCCCAGAAATCTCCACGAGACCGAAAAAGCCCGCCAACAGTACTATGAAAGATGAAATCCATGCATGAGTTCATGCCTAACACTAGCAATAAAACACCCAAGAAATCGGTAGTGTCGACCCGACGCTCTAAAAGTGTCTGAAGCGAGATGGAAAAAGAAATAAAGAAATATTTGATGGAAATGTTCCCAAAAAGAGACCGACTCTGCATGCCCAACAAACCACCCAAAATAAATCTCATGGTACAACTAAATTAGTTGAGCCTAAAGTAGGACCAGAAATTTCAGCGAACTTTCTAACAACTTGGTCTAAAAGAAGCTTTTGTTGTACTGACAAATCAACAACACCACAAATAGTCTGTAGTGAAAAAGTTTTAGCCACATAGAAGCGCCTAGCGACAAAATCAGTCTTTGCTCCAAGAGCGTAGCAAAAATCAACACCTAAAATTAGTTTCAAAGTAACTATCGCAGTGTCATCGGCAAATGAAAAAAAATTATCATTGACTGCAGTATAGAGTAGTTCATTAATATACACAAAAACAAGATTGGTCCCAGAACAGTACCCTGCGGCACTCCAAATTTAATTTCGCATGCATCACTAATTACGTTTCTTATTTTTACTCTTTGTTGTCTGTTTAACACATAAGATTTGATAAGATCTAGTGCTGAACCACGAATACCATATCTCTAAAGTTTCTCGTAAAGATTAACATGGGAAACCGTATCAAATGCTTTCACCAAATCTAAGCACACAGTTACGACTTTTAAGTTATTATCAAGTGATGTAATTATTTCATTAGTAACGTTAAAAATGGCATCATCTGTGCTTCTACTTTATCTGAATCCGAATTGGTTTTGAGATAGTAAGTACCTCATGCTTATAAAAAAATTAACTAGCCTGGTTTTAATACACTTTTCAAATATTTTTGCTAAACTATTTGTGAGTGTAATTGGCCTATAATTTGTGGGAGCCATTTTATCCCCACCTTTATATACAGGTACAACAGTGCCCTGTTTAAAACCCGTTTTAAGTGTTGCAGTAGTAAAGGCCAAATTATATGTATACAAAGGTTGAGGGTTTTACAATAGAATTGCATAATAGTTTGATAGTTTTGTTTGCTAAATCATCGGGACCAGAAACACAATTATTTTTCAACTGTAAAATATGATTTTTGATTTAATTTTTAGTAGTGAGATTAAGAAATGTGGTTTGTTTCACTGTTTTACTATTTTTTTCCCAAGTATTTACTGGCACGTTAATTTCTTGAGTATTTTTTCCTGCAATATTACAGAAATAGTTATTGAACACAATAGCTATGCTTATTGGATCACTGACAGCATTCCCGTCAGCATCTACTATCGTTAATAACTTTCCAAGTTTTTTTCATATCATGAGATGATTGGTTTAGCTGTTTCTGATAATGAACTTCTTTTGTTTGCCTTATTATATTATTTAATCGGTTTCTATAATTTTTATAATAGTGTTTAAGGTTTTCGTTGTTATTATTTTTTGTGATAAATTTTTTTTAGTTTGTGCCTATACCGAATAGAATATTGATAATACCGTTGGTGATCCAAGGTTTTATTTTTCTAAATTTTAAACTAACTTTTTTTGGGATACAGTAGTAGAGTCTGCTATATGTTTTTTAGTACAGCCATAAATTTATCCAGCGTCTAATTTACATTATTAGAATTATATATCTCGTCCCAAGATTCATTATTAGTTCTATTAACAAGTTTGTCATATTCAATGGTTTTATGTAAGATTTTGCTTTTTTCTAACAGTTTTGAATTAGTGTTTAGTAAATTAATATCACTAAATACAAACAGAGGGAAGTGATCTGTGAACTCCGATTTCATTGCAAGTACGGTACGTTTTTTAATATTTATTTCAGAGAATTTTGCAAATATATAATCCAAACACGTTTCAGAATATTTATTTACTTTAGTGGAAAGATTTGAATAAGCAATAATACCATATTCATTCAGTGTATTTAGATAATAATTTTTTCATTAGAGTTTGCTGTACCAGCGATGTCAATATTTATATCACCTAGAAAGAATTCAAGTTGTTTATTACATGTGGGTGATAGAAATTCTGTTAAGCTATTTAAATAATTGTTAATATTTGACGCATAGGACCTATAATTAACTGTGATACCAAAAGATAGATTTTCATAAGTGCAATCGAATTTAATAAAACTGTAATCATTAATTTTTGTTATCTGCATTTCGTGTTCTAACTTATCGTGAATGTATACTATGGTTCGATCATTTTGGTTAAAATGCGAGTTATTATAACAGATGGTATAATTTCGAATTTGAAAATTACTTAAGTCAGTTACATACAATTGCATTAAATTCAATATTTGTATCTTGCAGTATAATTAATAACTCCTCAACATTTTTATTGATACTTCTTATGTTAAAGTGGAAAATCCTGATTTGTTCGGCTTTCGGGCCAGAACACAACCTTAATTCTTCTATATCACCAACATATTTTTTTCACAATATCCGTAACTGTCTAGATGTTCCGTATCCATGCAAAAGACGACAATAATAAAAAAAAAACAATCGCCAAGCAAAAGGAATAGATATGATTAAGTATTTTAGTGTTTTACTAAATTATAAAATTAAGTAAATTTTAACTTAAAATTGGGTAGAAATATAAGCTAAAAGTAATTAATGTACAAGTGCAAGTTGTTCCGTTTTTTATAGTACATAAATATAAATATCTACGTTAAAAAGCATTTTAAATTGTTGTCGAATTAACCTAAAACTGAAAAGTGTTATTCATTAAACTTAAATTATAATAATTACAATAATCAAAAGAAACAGTAAATCGTAATTGACGTCAATTTAACCAATAATTATTGAGATAACATATAAAACCATATAGCGTATACAAATTATTTGTGAAAAAATATGTGTAAATGTAAATGTGCCTACGAAGATAGTTATTCCAGATCTTCCATACACTGCAACGAAAACTTTTTTCCATTTTTGACCAGGTAGTGCACAAAGTTGAATTAATTAAATTTTATTTTAAGGCAACACGTCAGCATGTTGTCTACTTTGGCAGGGGTAGCATTTTTAGACCACGTTTCCGACTACTGCGTGTAAATATGTATTTATGTACACTTGCTTTCAAAACTTTCGCGTACACATTCAAAATCAAGTAACAACGATTTAGCAAAATTTTAGTTGTGTGAACGGGTAATTTTGAGATTAGGTTAAAAATGACATTGACAGCATGTGCTCTGTCAGTCGAGGCATTTTGACTTTTCAAAAATGTAAATGTCAGAGTTGATTAATTACAACCCTGATTTAATACAGCGAAAAATAGGTGTACGCGAAAGTTTTGAAAGCAAGTGTACATGGCACCTATTTTAAATCGTGACGCCTGATAATTTTAGAATAGGTAACCCATTAATCAAATCTGAAGCAACGTTGTGCTTTACGTTTAAATATGTATTAAAAGATCATAATAACAAGTTATACAACTAGTCAAAACTGTCAATATTGGGAGAATGATAGATTAAAAAGAATTTAATCAAAATATTTAAAGTGCATTCTGTTATTTTGCGCACACAAATAACGTCTACGGAGGAAATTTCTTCTAACTTTATCCAAAGTTTCAGGAGTGGCTGAACGGCATGAGGTGGCATTTTTGTTTGCTAGCAATAAGCTTCTGGTAAACATCAGTTTTTACTTTTTACCAAAAGTACAAATCCATGAGATTCGCATCAGGACTGAAAGGTGGCTAAGCATGTAGCGCACCTTGTGGAATTATTAATTTTTTTCACAAAATGATCTCTAACATCTCTGTGAAAATGAAGAGGTGCCTCATCATTTTGGAACCACATTGCTTGCTTGGTATTTAGTAGAACTTCTACCAAGGCAAAATTATGTTATTAGGAAATGCAAATACGTTTCACCATTTCCCCAGTCTTTCCATTAAAGAAGTTGTTAAGCCATTTTGCAGCCTTAGGCAAACAAGTAGAGCATCTAAACCTTCAGCACAGTTTGTCTGTATCTCGAATCAGGGGTCAGCACTTTCAATTTCATTTAGCAAATAGTCACAGATACCAGCTCTGTTCTTTCCCATTTATATCCGAACACCCTGTGTATGGGCGTAGCTGTCTCGTTTCAATCATTTCTAGATCACCCTTTGTACAACGCGTGCCCATCTAAGGCGCGAGGAACTGGTTTGAACTGGCGTAGACTCCGCGTCGCCATTGGTTGTTGCTGCGCGGGGATATAGCGTGGCGTCACCCGGATGCTCGCAAGCGAGTTCCGGCAGGACTACAGACAAGAAAGGTTGTGTGTTGTGCGAGTGGCGGTGATCACTTTTAGGCGTGGGTGCGATGAGCTTTGCGAGTCCGTTTCTGCTTCCGTAAGTAAGGGATTGTCCCCTTTAACTCGATGCTCGAGGATATATCCAGCAGGAGCTCGTAGGGGCACTTTTCATGACCGCCATATTTGACGGATTCTAGTTCGTTTGCCCCAAAAATGCCGTATCGCGGCTGATTCAACGCCACGGATTGCAGCAGACTATCAACCGATCGCACGCCATTCTCAAGGACCGTCTCCGAATTAAGGTACCTGTAATAGAACCATTTGAACATAATAGTGTTACTTGTGCAAACGATGTTGCGTTTGTGGTTTTTCTGGGAAGGCGTACTTGCGCCTCTTGCTCGCTTATTACTATTTTATGCGGTGCTCTCGGGCCACGATGCCTTGTGACGCTGCCGTCGCTAACTTTTACTTAAATGTGGCCAAGGTGCGAGCTTGGCGCTTGACCGTACAAAGAAATTCATGAACTCTTCGCAGATGTCTGTGTGAAGGGCCGTTGTTAACCCTCATTCTAGTAACTGCATGTGTGCGGGTTTGTTTATACCTAACCATTCAATTAGCGAACGAACGCATCGCATGCCGTGCGACGCCGTCAATATCACGATTTGTTCGAGACTTTTCATATGTGCGCTGGCTTCGTGCCTCGTTTAAGTTCATTTATCGCATGCATGGGCGACGTGGCACTGGCTGGAATGTATATTCAAAATTCACCTATCTTTGCGAGGCTATTCTAGCCCCTTTTTGGCCAAGTATTGCAGCTACGCTGCCGCCTCCTCTGCCCAATAAATTAGGCCGCGAGTGAATTCGTCGCATACCTTTGCGGCGCCGTGTTTATCAATAGCTATATTGCTTCCGTCGCCTACGCAGACGTTTGATTCATTGTTATGAACTAACGCCCATTGTTTATCACTGTTCTGTTTGTTATAAAGTGACGAACCAATAGCGGCCAGTCACATGTTGTGTGTTTGTACCGTAGCATTAGCGCGTCCATCAACTAATGCGTATTTTTCTTAAGAGATAACATAAGTTTGGCGGCACGATTTGCTGCCCGAATGTATTAATCGACTAATAGAAGCATAACTAATTAAGGGACGTATTATTCTTGTTCGCCCTGTGCATGTTCTGTTTCAGATAGTGCCCCTCAGTGTAAAGATTGGTGTACGACGGGACTTGAGAGTTCGGAGCGTGCAGGTAAGTTTGGTTGTTGCACCGGCGCGGCTAAAAGGTCCCAATACTGCAATTCCAGTATTTTCAGTCACGAAATTGTTGTTCGAGCTTACCGCTCGCGAGTACCTTTATCGACGGAGTATCTCGAATACTTCGCCACCGATGACCGTCCATGCCCGGTTATTCGGTCACACCTTTACTACAGGCTTGGTGGCGCCCTTATAATTTCGACGTACCCTGTATATGTCTTAGCACGCTTGCCCAACGACGTATCGTTTGAACCCCGCCCGACTCCCTGAGCGCTTCAGCCGAGGCCTTTAGTCTGTTTTAACGAATCTCAGGGCAAGCGTGCCAGTTTTCCAGGACTGATCCAGTCGTGCGACGCTCATCTTGGATGGGTGTCGTTAAGTCGTTTTGATACCGTAACAAAGTGTGGTCCAATAACATTAGCTCCTACGATACCGCACTAAACATTAACTTTAAATATCCATTGTAAATACAATTCTTGGATTCAGTGGGGGGTGTCTTGCGAATAGAAATTGGAATTATGTCGGTAGAATAACCGTTATTTGTCAACGTAGCCTCGTTAGAAAATAAAGTATACTTCACGAAATGTGGGTTCAAGTCAACCGACTTCTTAGAAAAGCACAAAACTATAAATGTAAAGAAATGTTATATTTTCTAATAGGTGCTGAACTAGTAGTGCCTTTGCTGATGTGAAGGATTTTGGGAAAGTGTTCTTACGTGCGAATCATTTGTAATTGTTTCTATTAGAGCTACTTCTGTATTTTCGTCAGTTACTGATCGAATTTTCACATGAGGTTTTCGAAACGTTCCTCTTTTCCGTAAATTATGGTACATCCGTCGAAAAGCATTACGGCTCGGAGTTATTCGATTTGGATATCAACAAGCATAAAGCTTAGCATCAGCAACAACATTTCTTTGGCATTCTCCGAATATCAGTCATATTTCTGTGCATTCGGAATTAGAAAAGGTTTTATTAACGTTTTAGATGCTAAACATCAATTAACACGTGAACGATTTGAAGCGAGCTGACGTATCTTAATTTGTTTTATTGCCTGTCAAGTTAATTTTTATTATTACTCTCTCTTCAGAGAGATGACCACATCTGTTTAAATTGGTCGAAACATATGTACCATTTTGAAATAAAAACAGTGGAAGAACTGTGTGTTATTTTTGTACCTTAAAAATGAGAGAATTTGACGATGATATTGTTTTGCGTATAGGAGAATCCGATTACAGTTGTTAGTTGTAGATTTAATAGGAAGGTGATCCGCCATGCTTTTAGCGGAGACGTTTTGATATAAAGCAATAAAACTAAACAGTCTTCTCCAGGAACATTTATTGTAAAATTATGGATGGCGACATGTTTCGAAACCAAACTGGTTTCATCCTCAGGCTATAATGATCATTAATATAGGTAGTAGTGGCAGCACATGTTAAAAGTGAGGTTAAAATGTTTAGACGTTGAAGACGAGATAGAAAATGTATTAAAAACGCACTATATGGAGAAGTAACTAATTAACCAGCAAACTACGTTATAAAGATCGTTGTACTGGTTAATACATATAAATTAATTAATTAAAAATTTGAAAAGTTAAGGAGTGGCAGTCATTGATGATGGCAGCTCTCAGAATCTTGCAGATTTAAGTAAATTAGATTTGAAGTTTATATTACTAATCGCCTACATAGTTGGAAATTAAAAGGTAATTTTTACATGAAGCGTAACAATGTGAACACAAGTTGCCGCTAGTTGCATTAGTGCAGGGGTGGTACGCTTGGTTTGGGAGTTATGCAGAAATTGTGGTCGTGCTCTTTTTGTTGGAAGTGGTTCTTATAATCGCCTTGTGCGGATCATAGATCGCAGGCTCAATCGTGCCCAGCTGGATGGGAACAGTGGCCAAATCGTCGTCGTAGTGCCTACCGCTGATTTTTGAGAATATGAAACCCGCAGCCCTTCAGGGAGAATCGCTCCATCCTTGTTGAAGCCATTTGGAAAATTTTTACGGATACGTCGTCTTACTCGGCCCCCGACTTAGTCAACAGGCAAGCCAATAGGAGTGATTTTGCTGTGAGACGGACCGGCTCGTGCATCCATAATCGAGTAATTTATTTATTTATTTATTTATTTGGGTTGTTTAAGCTGGTGCCAACAGTGCTTATGCACTAAAATTAGGCCACAGCGTAATGGCGCCGTCACGACTTTGACTAGGGTATTGTGACGTAGTTCGCTAATTTTGGTGATATAGTTTACGGAGTTGTGTCCAAATAAACAAACAGTTACGCTTTTCGACAAAACATTATATAATTACGTAACCTGTTCTTAATTTTAGTTCTGTTTAAGTACCTAACTTACGTTCAAATATTTGGGAGTAATTAACTGTTATCTTGTAGCAGCGTATGAAGTTCTTTATATTTTAGATAGGTATAGAAATAACCTCTTTTCTTACTGTACAGTTTATGTCCATTATACATACGTATATTCAAATGCAATATAATTAGATTAACAGAATTTTTGTTTTTCTTTTATGGTGTTTACATGTGACGTCGCATTGTATTTTTTTAAATGTTTTATTTGTGAAAGTAGCTAGAAATTAACAACAAGGTAGGTTCATGGATGGGCGAGCTTGAAAGTCGCACACAACTGTCACCAAATCAAATTGCCGTTCTTCATTTCAGACGTCCAAGGAGCAGCTTTAAACAATTTATAAAAAAGTTTGTGCCCCCCTTTGTCTTTTATCAACAATTAATAATTTGTTCAAGAGCATATCGCCCTAATTCACGTTTTACCGAATCGAACCCTCACTCCCGACTATTAGCTGGCCAACTTTCTGTTACAGGGACTGTTGTAACGTAGTTAGGGTGAATTTTGTTTGTGTATCATCAAAGAGACTTTTCGAATTTATCGATTAAAGCAGCCGCTACCTACGGCCTAGTTTTAGTGCCATAAATACCCATTGAGCCTGTAACAATCTGTCCCTTGGATTTTCGGTACTTAATGGCTTTGGACTCTTGGTCTGCGTTTTGATGTACCTATACTGTTGGTACTCCATATTAATTTATTTCTGTTTGGTAATTGTTTCCATGAATAAGTTACTAATCGTGGACAAATATTAGAATGGCTATTAATCAATTGCTCTCATTAACATTTTGTCATTTATGCACATACAGCTCTTTACAACTATTACTTATTTCCATTTTTACTTTCTTTTACAATAAAGGAAGTATTGGATTCACCCCAAAAATTTGAAAATGAGTTTCCAACGGATCTTTACGTTTAAGAGTCTCCTGAATCCAAAAAACATGTTTTTGTCCATTATTGCGTCTGCCTATGGACAGAATATCTCAGAAAAGAAAAGAGGTACGACGTTAAAACTTCAAATATAACTTTTGTGTACTACGTAGATGCGACAGCAAGCTTTTGAAGAAAAGCGCATAACCGGAAGTATAGTGTTTACTCTTGTCATTTTTGGCTTTATTCGATTTTTTCAAAAAAGGTTCTAACAATTTTTTTCAACTTTACATTTTTATTTCATTTTTAATGTGTATTGACGTGAATAGGTGATTTTCCAGTTGAATACCTCTAAAATGTTTTTTTTTGTTGTTTTATTAGCTCCTAATCCTATTTTAAATAGAACACCCCGTATATTATTACATTTTTGAACTCGGCTTAAAATTTTAGAAAAAAACTGGTTTTTTCAACCAAGTAACTCTATTTTGTACGGTTTCCGTAGAATTTGTAATTTTTGACCAATGCTTAAAAATTAAAAATCAAATTTTTGGCTAATTATAAGATCACACCAGATTTCTTTACTAATTTTGCATTTAATTTATTTCCAGAAGTACCGATACCTACTTCTTCTATTCAGTCGAGTTTTTGGAATTTCAAAAGCTAGATAAGTCTTCTTCTTTTTATTACTTCTATTTAGGGTCACGTCTATTCTTTCCTTTATTGCCTAATAATAATAATAATATAGGTTATATCAAAACTGCCACTACATTTTCTTATTGACCTTTCAGCTCCTCTGCGACCTGTTGGAGATTTATCTCCCCCATTACTAATAATGATCTCTTCCGTCGTTAGATGAATTTCTTCTTCATACCTGCCACTCATTTGTTACCGTTTGTCACATTGATTATTCATCGTTGGTTTCCACTTTGTTCTCTGCTCAGAAGGGTTTTTCTGCTATCTTTCTAATAATTTCCATTTTTCTTCCATTTTGTTAGTTTTTGTTACTTTCCGTAACTTTATTGGTTCTGTAGCTCACTCTTTTGTCCCGATCTCCATATTTATGATGTATGATTCGATTTTAAAGATTATATAAAAATATAAGTTTTTACCAGTCTAAAACTGACCTAAGACACCGCAGTAGGGTAGAAAGAGGAGCGACATCGGTATCCTTAAAATTTAGATATTATAACTTATTTTGTAAATGAGCGAAGTTCAGTTAGGGGAGCAAGCTCTTACACTTAACCTATAAAAACAGTAAACAAATACAAGCAAAACACTAAATGAACTACAGCGATTGTTTTCATATTTATCAATTAAGCATGAACACTAGCAAATAAAATATTAGTAAATTTAAAAATTTTCAAGCTGACTTAGACCTCACTACAAGCCGGTTGATTCTGTACTAGTAGTGGGATTTTCTTTTTAAACCTATGCAGATTTTCACACCTCAGTTCCAGAGAAATTTAATTTAAAAGTTCATACAAATTATATATGAACGGTGTCTCACACAGAGAGCGGTTTTATGTGCAGGATGTGATATCAAATCTTTATTTTTGACATTGAGATTACTCAAATCCGTTCTAAACTCAACTTTTTTATATAACGAAGATGGTATTTTAGGCATTAAACAGACTATTGATTGCCACCTATTGATTATATTACTACGCCAGTTGATTGATTGATTGATTAAAAGCAGGGATTTAGATGGGTTAGTAGTGAGCCCAGTTTTGCACTTCGACTCTGTGGTCTTTTGTGCCCCCCCTGACCCTATTAAAATAGATCTGCACCTTCAACGAGTTGTAGGAGGTGTTTTACGAGGTGCTCGTGTGTGAGAGCTGCTCCGTGTGGAGTTCCCCCGAAAAGTTGCTGTCTTTTGCGGAGTAGCGCTGGACAGTCGAAGATTATGTGTGAGGCTGTCTCCTCCTCTTCCTGACATAATCTACAGAGTATGTCCCCTCTGTATATGCCTATTTTGTGTAGGTGTTTTCTCAGGTGGCAGTGTCCTGTGACTAGTCCTACCAGCCGTCTGATCTGAGTTCGTCCTAGATGGAGTACATCGGTTGTTAGTCTGCGAGAAGGCGTTCTAATTATTTCCTTCCCCAGTGTTTGTTAGTATCCTTTAATTTGTAGGTTATATGATCGAACCGTCTGATGCTACTCGTATAAATAAGACTTAAGCATGACTTTTGCACTTTTTGAGTTCTATATTGGTAAGCATCGTCTAGGCAAGTAGTAAAGTCCAGACAAAATTTAAATGCGATAATAAAAGGAAGTAACAAAGAAGTCTACGTTTTTCGGTAAAATTGAACGGTAAAAATATACGAGTAGTGCTTTTAAATTACTACAAGCATTTTTAAGCAGTTATTTAAATGAGCTCTAAATATGAACGTGTTGTTCAAAAAATACCCACATTTTGGCGTTAGTTATTTAGGTAGTACATCAGTATAATTTATTTTAAAAAACAGCTCGGTTGCCACCCAGTCAAAAGCAGAACGGCTGGATGATTTCTTGAATAAAATTTCCAGAACACAACTAACTTTTTTTAAAGTGTTGTTGGCTTCGAAAGAAGAAATATACTATAGTATTGGCTGTGTATCTCCAGCATGCATATGTAAGCTGCAGTGCTGAATATCATTCACATAGCAATGGGCTCAAGATTAAGCTGTGTGGAACTCCTACTGGCACTGGCAGAGGAAGCGGAATTGTATATCTTTACTTCTTGAGTTCTATTATTTAGATAACTATATAGCAGCGTAATAGCATCTCTATCAAGATCTACAGTATGTCCCCGGATTGAGTTTACAAGAAAGAAAACTTTTTTGCACTAATATGTCAATGTCAAAATGTGGAATTGAAATGTGATTCATTCGCATTCCAAGCAATTTTTCTTTTAATATATTTAAAATAATTTTTTTTTGAAATCGAATTGTGTGACTTTTTTTATAGGAAGAAGCAGAAAAAATAGTTGGTATTCATATTACAAAAAATGAACTTATTGTTGCGAGCATCATTTACTGTAACTTTGTAGTTTTTCTGCGTTTAAACCATGCACTTTTTCAGCATTGCCTCTTCAGTAACTGTATTGTTTAGCGCCAATTACTCAGTCATTACAACAATTCTAACGAGGACGTTTTAATTATATAGTGTAGTGGTTCGTTCTCGCCAAGCAATACGAATGCGTTATTTGTTCGGCGTGGCAGATCTTGATTCATGTGGGTATTGCTAAACCAAACCGCCCGGGTTGACACTGTTTGTTCAGCCTTTAACAGACGACGCGATGAAATAAAGTTGGCTACGCCGAGTTCAACTCCGTTTTAAACTTATTGCGCGTATGATTATTATAAAGAAGAGCACATAAAAGCGTTCAAATGGCAATAGTAGTAAATAGTCGAAACAGTCTAGTTCAGACAGTATCTAACAAATTGTGTTTGAAATTAAGTGATAAAATGGTACAGGTAGCTATTTCATTGCTGCTAATCATTGTCTAAATATAAAAAAGAAGAATGTAATAGGCAGTAGACACAGTGTCTATCGTGTATTACTTGTATACAGATTACTTTTAATTGTATGCGATTTTTGTTGCGACTGTTTTTATATACCTACAAGGCAAATTATTTTTAAAATAGGTTTACGCATTTTATATCATGACTAGCTGTCCCGGCAAACGTTGTTCTGCCCAAAAATAATTTGTTTCTGAAACCCCGTTTCACCACTATAGAGTTTTAATTTTGTCATGTCCATCGTCTTGGAATTAAAAATAAATGCAATTTTTGCAATCAACGTCCCAAAAAACCTCAATAACGACACCCATACCGATTTTTAGGCATATTTACCCCATTTCACCCCCTAAGGGGTAGCGGACCCGACAGACGTTGTCCTGCCCGAACGTTGGTTTGCCTGGTATTAGGGGGTTCAGCACACGTTTTTTCGATATTCGAATTTTCGATTTTTTTCATTTTAAAAAATATTGGGGCGGAGGGGGGGGGGTGAAATTTTGTGGTTATATGCGAGATATTTTAATAATAATAATAATAATAGGGTTTTATTTTCCAGTCCAAAATAATATAAATAAACATACAAATGTAAAACAGAAAACGAGAAAGCAATACATACATACCAAGAATTAAATAAACAAAAAAACATTAAAACAAATTTTTAAAAATTGTCAAAAAATTTTAAACAAATTTCTAGAACTCGATTGCAGCGCCACCTACCGGATCCAATTGAAAATCTAAACCATCCACGGGCCCACTCAAACACACACAAAAAATGTCATCAAAATCGGTCCAGCCGTTTAGGAGGAGTTCAGTGACATACACACGTACAGAAGACTTATATATATAAAGATTCATTTTAAAAAATATTGAGGGATGGTGGGAGGGGGGTTAAATTTTGGGGGGCCCGACAGATGTTGTCCGGCTCGAACGTTGGTTTGCCTGCTATTAGCAGGTTCAGCAAAGGTTTTTTCGATTTTCGAATTTTCGATTTTTTTTATTTTAAAAAATATTGGGGGGTGAAATTTTGGGGTTATATGTTCTGATATGCGAGAAATTTTCAAAAAATTTAAAAAAGAAATTTGTCAAAAAATTTAAAGAAATCCTAGAACCCGATTGCAGCGGGTCCAATTGTGAATCTAAACCATCCAGGGATCCACTCAAACACACACACAAAAATTCATCAAAATTGGTCCAGCCGTTTAGGAGTTCAGTCACCTACACACGTACAGAAGAATTATATATATAAAGATAAAGACATTTCAGCTATCATTTGCATTTCCAAATGACAGTTATTTTTGCACTAGGGCAAAAATATGACATTTTTCGCACTAGCGCGAAAATTAACCATGTGAACAAATAAAAAGAAAATAGCAACCAAGCTATTGCACCACTAGACAAAAAATACAATTAATTATTTCGTTACTGACAATAAAACTCCATAAACTGCCAATATTTAAAAATGTTATTTTATTAAGATTTTTATGGAATTAAAACAAATCCGGTATGATACACGCACGAAACTTCCTTTTACAGTGATCTATAATTAGCCAAAAAAATTTCTTTTAATTTTTAAGCATTTATCAAAATTTAAAAAAAAATAACAAATTCTACAGAAACCGTACAAAATAGAGCGTTAGTAAAGAGACAAATTTTCTCTATTCAATAAGTTAATAATGTAATAAAATACCGGGTGTTAATAGGAGTTAATAGAAGAAAAGAAACAGAAGAAAACCATTTTGGAGGTTTTCAACTGGAAAATCACGTATCGCACATCAATGCACATTAAAACAGTAATAAAAATGTACCGTTTGAAAAAAAGCGGTTTTTAAAAAAATCGAAAAAACTGAAAAATCACAAGAGTAAACAAAATACTTCCGGTAATGGGATTTTTTTCAAAAGCTTTCTGTCGTATCTAGATAGTACACAACACAAAACTTATATATGAAATTTCAACGCCATACGTCTTTTCGTTTTTGAGATATTCTGTTCACAGACAGACAGACAGACAGACAGACTAATGAACAAAAACGTATTTTTTGGGTTCAGGGAATCTAAAACTTAAAGATCTGTCGTTATGGTTGTTATTGTAACATGAAGTAAAAAAGTTGCAAATTGTGTTTTTTGCTCTAACGTGTGCGAATAACACCATTATCTTGATACTGGGTATATAAATATGTAGCTACTATATTTTCCCGCATCGTAATGATAACATTTTGAGCGTCAGTTTGAATGCTATACATACTTTATGAAACTGAGTACTATAATGAAATCATGGGTTTTCTAACAAATTTGTTAGTAATAGCTAACAGAGCATACTCGTTGCTTTTGTTTGAAAGATCTTTGGTATTTTTATATACAATTACTTTATTAATTTTTGCGAGCAGATAACATTTTGTATGCGATTCGAATAGTAAGTAATCATTATGGTAAACATCGTGTATCATAACATATTAAATAGCATGACAGGTAAAGCTTCGATGAGACCTTAAGGATGTTGGCACAACGCAAAATGCAACGTACTGGTTCAAAACCAAATTACCAATTAAATAATCAAAGGGTGATGTTCAAGTAACTCTGAAGGAATTAAATCGAATACGCTGGTACTCGACACAACAGCATAATCTCAATCAAATGAGGCACAAGTTAAATTTCATGGGCAATTTGAAGAATTTGGCCCGATACGTGAAAGCACTCCACAAAATTAATAAAATAGCTACGTGAACAAACACGTAGTCGTTCCCTTGACGTCGATTAAAGGCTGCTTGGACAATCAGTAGCAACACACACATCATAGACGAGGTTTGTGAGGAACTGAGTTTGCAAATTTTAGCATCAAAGAAGACATCGGACAGCAAACCCGGTCAAAACGGCAGCATACGGTTCCAGCTACACTGGACAGAACAGCCCGTGCACTATACGGAACGAGAATACCTAGATACGGGTTCATAACAGTTTGATGGGATCATAACAACTGGTTAGGTGATCGGAACAGCTATAAATGAGCCGAAAGTTAAATCAATTTGTCAAGAATCTGAAAGCAAGGCAAAATGACCACGTGTGCTTACCCCAGAGATTAAAATTTGACTGATAAGAACAGGCATATTAGCGCTAACAGAAATCGGGATCAAATGGGCAGACATTTGCAAACGACTAACAAAGACAATAAAACGCGTTCAACGCTACCTTACGGTTAGAGTGAGAAAACGGAGCGTCGAGAATTCAAATAATCTGTCATATGACTCTAGCTTAAAATACGTCGTTTGTTGTCCATAGCAGCGCATTTTTACGTCAAGTTGGTTAAAGTTGATGAAGCCTTAGCCTTTACATCTTTTGATGTAAAGTTAAAGTAAAATTGCTTCGGGTACTATTAGTACACAACTTCTATCAGTTAGTTTACGTTTCTCCATTTAATTTATCTTTGCGCTGCAGCGACTTTCGACCCTTCTTTCCAATTCTTTCTCAATTTTCCTCTTCATCCCTTCCCTACTTCCTTAGCTTCAATTACTCTCTTTATTAGTCTACCCTCTTCTATTCTCATTATATGTTCAGGCCATCTCAATTGTTCGTGTCGTCTCTTCTAGCGTAACTCTCTTTTATTTTTTATAGCACATCTTTCTTATTTTGCCCTTTTCACGTCTTCTTCAATTTTTGTTATAAATCTTATCTCCATTGATGTTAATCTAACTTTGTTGTCTTTGAGTTATTGTCCGAGACTTACATGGGTAAGTTAGTATCTTTGTTGTTAAGAAAGTTAGAATTTATCCCTGATTCCTGATTTCATCTTCTAATGTTCGTTGACTATTTATTATTGCCCCTAAGTACTTCTACTTGTCCGTTTGTTCAGCGCTTTATCTCTGACTTGTCTATCATAATTGTTTTTATATTATCTCTGTTCGTCTTATATTTTTTCGATAGTTCATCATTCTAAATGTTAACAGCTTGTAATTCTTCCTATGATTCATCTAGGATAACTATATCATCTACATAACATAGCTCGGATAAACTAAGCTTTATCATTTTCGGGTATCCGATGTTAAGCTGCTTTAGAGGGGATTTACGATTTTTTTAATCACTCCCTCGAGTACAAAATTAACCAGTAGGAGACAATGTATATTGTTGTTACACACCTATTTCACTCGTCAATGATTTTGGATTTTGGCTTCTGATAAAATTAATTGCAATTTTAAGCAATCCCTTTCATCTGGTAACTTCAAAAGCCTTCTCCATATCAATGCAGTACAGATGTATTTGTATTCTTATTGTTACGATTATCAGGTTCTTCATGGGAGTTTTAATCTTTGTGTATTGATCTACGTTTTAGTCCATAATTAACAATTACTTCCAACATCATAAATTTGTTTCTTTTTCAAGGACATACAAGCCATTTCAAGTGGTCAAATTGTGTTCCTGTTTAAGGCTACTATTTTTCAAATTTCGCTTTCTGAATAAATATTGCCGAAAGTAAAGTTGACAAACTCGAATTGTTAAGATTTTCGCGTCACTGAAACGGATTTTCAGGAATGTTAACGAATCGGCGGTTGGCGTGGACTCCTCTGTTTGCATCCTTTGAAGCTCTTAAACGCTTGCGTTTACCTTGGCACTAATTAAATATTTCGCTAACGAGCCGCAAAAGTAGCCTCGGCGATTTTCTTGTAATTGCGGCAGGACATTCCGCCGAGTGACCCTTCAACCCAATTATAATGTCGCGCTAGCAATAATTACACAGGCAGGTGGATGTTTGTTTTGTGGACATTACGCATGTTGTATTGTTGTTATTAGCTGCCAGAGTCAACACGCCGCCATTTTATTATGCCGGCGGCGCAACATAAATACAAACTGCTGCCGTAACGCATTTTGTGACGGCTACTCTGCATTCATATTCCAAAATTCCGATGGACATTATTTTTCGCACTTCGCACGTAGGATTGATATGGAATGTTTTAATGTTCCGACGAGGGGCATAGGCGGCACATCCATAAAAAATGTAATGCATGAATTACCTATGTGGAAAAATCCGGCGAGATTTTGTAGTTGAATTTTTGTTTTTACATACTTTGAAACTGGAATCTCTAGTTTACGTTAGGCGGTGATAGAAAATATAATCGGTAAGACTGTAGTCTTTGCATATTTTTCGAGATATCGTTCGGAAGTTCTTATAGTATACAATTCTTATTAGACGAATATTACATTTCTAATATGTCTCTCTTTTCTTCGGTGGTAAATGACATCTTTACGTTAGTACCGAGCTAAATTCAGAATAAATGAAAATAGTTTTGGTTTTATGCAATATTGTTGATAACTATTTGTTGAACTTGAATTACCTAACGTAACCATTTCATGTCCAAAATAAGAGCCTTCGAAAATCTACAACTGATGATGGTTATATCAAATGTGTTTTGACAGTAAATCACAAGATAATAGAGATGGGTCAAAATTGTTTTCAGAGTGTAAGAGTGTACTTATAAAAGTTAGTTATTTTGCTTTAATTTAATGGTTCTCATTATCTTCTTAAATAAGTGAGATCCCAGTGGTTAGCCTGGAAAATCCGGCAGCATTATATATATAGGTATGCATATCAATTTTTGGAGGATTACGATGTGTGTCTTCTTTTTCGTTTTTCGCCATATAACATAAAACTTTTGTTTTGTAAAATATATATAATATATAATTTTCAAAGTATCAAGGTAAAAGCAGCTAGTAGTGTTATCCTCTTGATCTCAACTCAAAGTGTCTTCTTCAGTTGTTTACATCGTGTTGGGAATAAATTAAAGCTTCAAACTCATCGTGTATTTGCAGTATAAGATCTATTGACAATTAATTACTCAAATACCTACAAACATATAAAATTATAATCCTAGATTAAATATTAAATAAATTAATGTCTTTTACTCACTTGTAGCCTGTTTGTTGCTTTATTCCCGTTGATTTTTGGTTCTGTCAAGATTTATTACAAATTATGGCCTTTGACACTTTTGTGACTTTCACAATTATTTATGTAATTTTTAACAGGCACAAAATAACAAACAAACAATCTAAATAGCTACTCGATAAATAATATGGTCTCTCAAAACTAGTCAAATATTCTTAACACTTGTTACGATACTTTTGGAGTGTCCCCCGTAGTATTGAACTTCTGCTAGCTGAATTTCTGAACTTGAATATTTATGGTTGGCTTTTGTCAATTTTTGCATGCTTTAAACTAGGTATAATTGGCTGTATCTTATTTTTAATTACTCTCCTATAATTATCATGCAGTTTCGTAAGCAACCCCTCGTCTAACTACTCATATCTTGCAAATTAGGTTTATTCTTGCTATATTTCTACAAATATTTGGGTATGGCCGCTAGGCAACCGGTGATACAAATTATTTTTAACTATTCCATTTGTTGCTAGAGCAATGTTATCTTTTCCTGCAGTCAAACTTGCCTGACTGGTTTTTTTGGGCATCTTCTGACCCAAATTTTTGTTATCAGATGACCTGTGGGCTGGGTTTTTAAATTTTTTGGCTTTCTTTTCAAGCTAAATTGTCGTGCTAGTAGGTGTTCCTCTGCAGCTAAGTGCTTCATAGCCCTTTGGTAGGGCTCGCCTCTTCGAATAGATTGTTTGAGGGATCTGGAAGCATTTCTGCGTTATCGTGGGTGTTCGTAATGATTAGTTAGCTACTTACGTGCATCCCTTCGCTTTTGGCGGATCTCCTGGAACCGACTTTAGCACGCTTCTTTCGGCTCGACCCCAGCTTGAGCCAAATTTCCGGTGGGAGTTAAAACACTCCCCATCTGCTTGAAATCCTTCCTGTCTGGAGCAGGCCTATCCCGTTCGACTGCACCCTGCTGGAATCCAGTTCGATGCACTGGGCCCTAAGATAGTCGCATCGCCTGTGAATTTTGCAACTCTCGTGGGCAACGCTGAAGACTGAGCAACTGCTCTACACCTACCTGCAAGTCACTTTGCAGCCTACCTGGCACTGCATCTCGCAGCTGCAGCCGCCCTCGTTGCTTCGCTAGCTATGTCCAACCACAGGGGAGCGAACGGAGAGATTAGGTTCTGGTGAACTTTCCTGCAGGCAAGACGTTATTGTAGATAATATGCATTGCGCCTGTTGTACTTTATAATTGAATCATACTGTTTCATGCCGTTAGCACTTCGGGCATGTGTGATTTCGTTAGCACGGATTGTGCGATAGTAGGTTTCGTGCATCGTTAGTTTAGTAATATTTGGAATTTGTGTAATTAAATGTTAGGGCCGCCGCGCAATGATATGCGGATACCCTCTGCTACTTGCTAAATTGAGGTCATAAGGTTTACCTGTGTATTGCTCCGTTTGTGCCTTCGGGTCTCCTAACCTTATTGACCTCTGTGTTATCTGAAAAATTTATAGAGTAGAACTTGTAGCTTTGAGCTTCACTTGTGTCCTTTCTGGACGTCGCTTTTACTCACCCGCTTACATAACACAGTTCGGACGCCTTAAAGCCTCGCGATTTTCATCACAAAACAGTAATTAATATTTTCATGTCAAACGTCTGGCGTGAAGATAGGCACACTACAGTAGCAGTGTTTCGTGAGCCCACTACGGGAGCATTGTGATTATTGCAGATCTCCGTTAACCGAGTAAGGGGCAAATCCAAGCCTTTGCTTTCTTTAGCATATAAATATACATACGTACACTTAATGCATTTTTAATATGGACACCGTCGTTCATGTGTGGCCACGCAAACGCACGCTGATTCCGCCCTTTAGAAAATTTTGAATATAGATATAGCGTCATTTAGCTAACCTTCGGGGTTGAAACGTTAGCCAAGGTGGTCTTGTATTGCTCCGAGCCGGTATACGCAAAATTTTTAAACTCGCTCCGCGACTCGCGCTTAATCAATTTAAAATTATTTTAATTGTCTCCGCGACGCCCTGCTATATCCTGCCTCACAGGGATTAATTTATTTTCTTTTTAATTTAATACTCGCTATGCTCCGATTTTAACCGCGCAATGTTTTAATGTGTTAGCCCATCCTCAGGTCATAGTCATTGCTGCTCGTGGGCTACTATTTGCTCGATATTTATATTTATATTTGTATTTATATTTATTATTGCATGTCGCATACTGTGTGTTTTCTTTGGTGTTGCTAGAAATATTGCCTGCTGTGATTTATATATATACTTGTGTTAGCCTTGCACTATAGTACGCACCAATATATTTAAAATAAAGCTGTGATCTATTCATTGGTTGTTGGTTTGTTTATTTTTGACTTGCTGGTTTTTATCCTCGACCTTGTGTAAGGTCCGGCACAAGGAATTGGATCTGAGTCTAGGACCTGGCGCCCACTCCTTTCTTTTTTTTTGTATTCTCTTTCAGCATAGCTGGAACCCTGCGACCCTCGCGGCGAGCTAGCCCAATTAGGCCGATAGTTACCAGCGGGCAAAATAACTAATATAACTTTCGCCAAAAGGTAAGGCCGACCGTCTATCTTCCCTGACACACTCCCACCCGGTACAGTCTAGTCGGAAAAAGAGACTGTACCCTTTTCATTAATCTGTATGACAGCCAGTTTAACAACAGGACGTTCAAAAATTCCCTGTTGGGTTTGAACTGTTGCTTTTCTCACTTGTCCATCAATTGCCCCTTTTATTTCTATCACTTTACCCTTTGGCCAATTGCATGTTGGTAAGTCTTTGTCAGATATGACTACATATGACTACTATATCGCCTACCTTAATAGAAATAATTTGTTTTTGCCATTTGGGTCTTAATAAAAGATCAGGTATGTATTCGGAAACAAAACGTTACCAACACTTGTTTGCAAATTGTTCTCTGTATAAGTAGTTAAATTTTAAGACTTTGATGTCATCACTAAGTTCTCCAATTGGTTTGTCTCCATTTGAAGAACCAGTTAAAAAATGATTAGGCGTTAAGGCCTCTGATTCCTCAGAATCTAAAGAAAGATAAGTACGAGGTCTGGAATTTACGATATTTTCCGTCGAAATTAGACAACTATAAAGCAATTCGTCAGTGGGTGTTTTGGTAGGTAATGCGGTATACAATGAAATTTTGACTGTCTTTACTAGACGTTCCCACGCACCTCCCGTATGTGGAGAAAGTGGAGCGTTGAAATGAAACATTATTTGTGGGCTCACTAATGAATTTGCTATTAATTTACTATCAACGTTTCGTAACTATTCTCTTAATATTCTTTCGGTTGCAATAAAATTCGTACCTCTGTCACAGTAGATGTGTCTTGGTCGTCCTCTGCGATTCATGAATTTTGTAAAACAAAGTATACAACTATCAACATTAAATTTATAGGCGATTTCTAAATGAACAGTTCTGGTTCTTAAACATGTAAAGAGAGCTCCCTATCTTTTCTCTGTTCGTCTTCTAACAGTTACGTTTATCTGGCCAAAATATTCGGCTCCGGTATGAGTGAATGGCGCCGTAAATGTTGCAAGTCTACATTCAGGTAAAGGAGACATTTCTGATGTTTTGGCATTTGCAATATTTACAATCAGGTCTTATTTTGTTTAGAAATCTTCTTAATTTGGGAATATAAAAGGTTTGTCGTATTTCATTCACAACAGATTCATGATTCTGATGTTGATACCTTTGGTGGTAGTCTTCAACGACGAGTAAAGCTAAACGGCTTCCTCTTGGCAATATTATTGGCCTTTTGGTGTCGAATCTGACGTCTGTTGCTTTATCTATCCTCCCACGAATGCGAAGTAGATCATTTTCGTCTAAATATGGTGATAATTTGAATAAGCTGCTTGTTTTTTTAACTGTTGATTGTAAATCTGAGTTGTTTTTCTTATTCTGCAGTTGTTTCATTTCATTTCCGTAATTTTCAAACTGAGTGTGTTTTATCAAGGTGTTTCTGGCTCTTAAAAGTTTATGTGCAGTTAGAATGTCAAATTTAATTTCTTATTTCTTGAGTTTTAATTTAAAAATATCTGCAGCTCTAAGAAAGTCGGCAGTAGCTCGTAAGAGTCTTTTGAATTTACTAAATCGGTCAAACTGTATTAATGTGGAACAGACAATATTTGTTTCTATAGTATGGTTACATTTTTCTTCTTGTTTTAAGCTGGTATCTGGAGGCCAAACTTCTTTTGACTTGTACAGAAACTCAAGGCCTTTAAACCAACGATCAGTGATTTTCACATTGGGTTGACCTTTCCATTTGGTGGTCTCGTCAGCTACATTCATTTGTGTTGGAATATATCTCCAGTTTGCAACTATTGAGTTCTCTTGGATTTCGGCAACCCTATAAGCTACATATTTCGTTAGCTTTCGCGGATCTTCATTTCTTATCCAGTGTAAAACAATTATGCAGTCGAACCAGTAGAAAACGTCATCGATTTTTATTGACAGGTATTGACAACTGTTCTTGACAAGTCTTGCTCGTATCACGGCGCCATCAAGTTCCAGTCGAGGAATCGTTTGAAGTTTTATAGGGGCCACGCGTGTTTTTGATACAATCAGTACACATTCTGCTGTTTCTTTTTGTTCAATTCTTAAATAGGCTACACAAAAAGAAGCATGTTTACTGGCATCTACGAAAATATGCATTTGAACTATGGTGTCTTTCCAATCCCTAATATTTGTAAGATAACATCGGGGAATTGAAATTTATTCGATTTTTGGAAGGTAGTTTAGCCAAATAAACAATTTTTTATATTGTTTGTTGGAAATAGGTTCATCCCAAGAGATCTTGCTTTTCCATTTCTCCTGGGGGAGCATTTTGAAATACATTTAAAAATTGGAAATTAATCCTAAACGATCATATATGGACATTAATATTATCAAAACTTTTCTTCTGGTTGGCTTTCTTTTTCCATTTAACACATCTTCTTTGCCTTTGATAAAGTTTAGATTAAATTTGAAGCAATCCGTTTTTAAATTCCACCACATACCTAGAACTTTCTTTAATTTTTTCTCGTTTCCGAGATGAAGGTAAACTTCGAGATTATTTTTGACTTCATTATTCTTTGGCTCCATAAATTCTTTGGAATTTGATCGCCAATTTCGAATTTCGAAATTTCCATTTGCATGTATTTGTCTAACTTCTGACGCGATTTTAATGGCCTCTTCTTCGGAATCAGCTGAATCTAAAAGATCGTCCTCGTAGTGGTTTTTAACAATACACTCAACAGCTCTTGGATATTGCACACTGAACTTTTTTGTGTTTGTGTTTTTGACAAACTGTGCACAACTGGGTGAGCAACTAGCACCAAATGTCATGACATTCATGACGTAAGTTTCCAGTAAATTTTCCGAACTACCATTTCGCCACAAAAACCGTTGGGCATGTTGATCTTCATCTATAACTCCAACACGCAAAAACATCTCCTTAATATCTCCAGAGAAGCCAATTTTTCTTTCTCGGAAACGCAGCAGTACACCTAATAATGATGAAAGTTGATCGTCTCCTGGCAATAACATGGTGTTTAAAGATATTCCTTGCACGGTTGCAGCTGCATCGCAGACTATTCTAAACTTATCAGGTTTTTTGGGATTAAAAACAGGAAATATGGGAAGGTACCACACTTTTTGTTTGGGGGCAGGTATTTCTTTTTCGGAGAGTTTTCTAATATATTTTTTTTCTAAAAAATCTTCGATTTACTTATTCATTTTCTCGTCCAATTCTGGATTTTTCTTTATTCTTTCCTCAATGCATTCAAGTCTCTGTAAAGCCATGGGTTTGCTGTCTGGTAGTTTAAGATGGTCATATTTCCAAAGCAATCCGATTTGGTATTGATTTCCTGTTTGAACAAGAGTTTTCTCTTGTAAATTACTTACCCCTTGTAGCTCTTTTGACAGACGTTTTTGAAGACTAAATACCTAAACTTTCAACCGATAAATATTCTTTAACTACATTGAAAAGCTCTTGATTCCTAACATTGTTTTCCTTATTATTATTACTATTACATTCACAAATATGATAGGAAATATTATCCTTACAATGATTATTACTAAAAAAAAGTGCAAAAATAGTCCAGCCCAATCTACATTTTGCACCTATTGGCTGAGATTCTAGACCTTCTTTTACACGAATAGGTAAAACCAAGTCCCAGTTATCTAGACCAATTAATATTTGAGGTTTAGCGTTTTCGTATGGTCTAAAGGGTAGGTTTTGTAAATAGGAAAATGTTTCTTTAATTTCTTCAGCGTTTAGTGACTGTGTTGGAAGACTATTAGTGTACTAATGGTTCTGGCAGGTCGGTAGTCAAACTGTTTGGCTCCAGGATAGTCGCCAGCAATTGAGAGTTGCACCTTTTCCGATTGTTCTTCTAAACGTTCTTGATTTCCTGTCTATTTTAGACACAGTTGTTCTGGATTTCCCCTTAATTTCAATTTTGCTGCGATGTCTTCATCTAATAATGTGATCGAAGATCCTTCGTCTAAAAATTCTGAATCTGAATTAGAGTTTTTATTTGTGTTTTCTAAGCTAAGGTTTTCACTAGGTGAGTAATTTTTTGCAATGTTTTCATGGAGAAGAGGATGGTGTTTCCTTTGACAGTCATCTTTGCTACATTTTACTAATTATTTACAGGGAAATCTATGTCTTCTTAGACAAAGCCTGCATAAATTTAATTTTTTAACACTCTCTCACCTTTTTGGTACAGAATATTTTTGGACAAATAGCGATTCTACTACAGTGTTTTTGGCATATTTTGCAATTTGGTATTTCAGTGGGATTTGAATCGTGAACATTTGGTCGTTCATTACTGAAATATCTATTTTTATTATTGTCACAGAGTGCTAGGGAAGGTAACGCAGAACAAACGTTTATTGCTAGATTATACAACCAATCAGCAAATTCACTTAGTCATTTAAGATCATGAACAGTACTACGATATAAAGCCCAATGGACTTTAATTTGAGAAGGAAGTTTGTCTAATAATTCATGCAGGAGCGTAGGATTATTCAGGTAATCTTTTAAATTGACCGCTTCTAAGGAAACGCATAGATTCTTAACACCCAAACTACATTCGACCAGTGTTTCAAGTTTTTCAGCTTTTGGAGGTGGCTGTCGGCGAATAGCATTAATATGAGCTTCAATTATTTGCTCAGGTCTTTCATATACCTAGAATTTTTAGAGTAGATATTATTTGTAGCACGCATTATGGCAAAATTAAAAAACTTGAAACACTGGCTTTAGCAGCTCCTTTCAAGGATTTTTGTAATCTTAGTAAGTTTTCATGATTATCCACGCCACATAATTCCGTAGACCTCTCAAAACTACTTATGAAAATAGGCCAATCATATGGATTGCCCTTGAAAAAAGGGAGCTCACTTGGAATTCGTTTTGTGCCAAATGACATACCTGATCTTTCTCCACCATAAGCTGGAATAGGCTTACCAGATGTTGCTGCTAAATGAAGGATATTGTTAAGCGATGGTTGATTAATATGCAAAGACAACATTTCATTGGCCAAAGGGTCACACTTTTTGATTTCCTCTTCGTCGATTTCTTGGCTGTCGTCGCTTTCTTGATCTTCTGCCAAAATTCTGCGGGATTCTCTTGATAATTCGATTTCTTTTCTTATTAAACTTCTTTCTTCTTCCAGAAGTTGAAGTCTCATTTTAGATATATTACTAATAGCACTCTTTTTAGAGCTCTTCTTATTTTTGGTTGTTGTTTTTTTAGATCTCTTTTTGGATTCACATAGAGGACACTTCCACCAGTCATTAGACCTAAATTACCACTCTTGCTTCGCTGCGCTCGCTCGAGTGGTAAAAATATGCTCGAATGTTAAGACTGTGTTACCCCTCTTAATACGTTAATTACTATTACTCACTTGTAGCCCGTTTGTTGCTTTATTCCAGTTTATTTTTGGTTCTTTCAAGATTTATTAGAAATTATGGCCTTTGCCACTTTCACAATTATTTATGTAATTTTTAACAGGCACAAAATAACAAACAAACCATCGAAATAACTACTTGATAAATAATATGGTCTCTCAAAACTAGTCAAATATTCTTAACACATTGTATATAAATAATTTAACATATGCAATAAAATAAACATTTTCAAGTATCACATGTTAAAAATTAAAGTTATTGGTTAAATCAACAAATTAACTATTCTCACTGTTTTTATTTACCAGTTAGGATGTAACATTTTAAAAGATGAAAATTTTTGAAAAAGTTTTCTATAACTTATGTTTTCCCTCCTTAATTTAGAATTGATCGAAAAAATGATAGCTTTATTTTGTACTGCAATATCGTATTAGACATCTTGGGTTTACGTTAAAATCTGCAATATAAAATAGTATTTTAGATTCATACTTTAAAATGCTAAAACTGAACAATCAAACTTACTTTTATTAAGTCATTTTTACGTAATTGTTATTGTAATTGGTCCTTAAAGCTCTACTAAAAATCAGAAAATATAACCATCTTACAAAGGCTCGCCATTGTTGACACCATCACTGAAATTCTTTTACTTGTATTTTAGTTGGCTGTTTTATAAGTAAACAAATTTTGTCCTGTAATTTAGAGACTCGGACCTGTCATGACAGATGAATGTTAAGAGCAAGCTATAAAGCGCCTGCGCATATAAAATTATCACTAGTTCAAATTCTCGAAAAATATAATTGAGCAAAAATTAATGTTTTATTTTATTTCCTATTATGTTTAATATTTACGAAAATTTCATTAATTAATATTGAAATTTAGATTTATGTTATTTATAATAGATTATGATAAAGTATGTTAAGTTTTTCTATGTCTGTCTTGATACTTTGAAAATATAATCTGCTACTATAAATTATTGTAATTAATTTTAATTGTCTCTTACGCTATTGAATAGCTTGCCTTTTTATCTTGCTTAGTAATAACGCAATCGACTAAGCTGTTCGTTTGTTGTTTATTATTGTTTAATATAATCAAAATGCGTCGTGCGTTCGTTGTAGGTGGATTGCTTTCGTTTTCGTAAAAAACTATAAATATTTGGAAAATATCAAAAATAATAAATTAGTTATTTGATAACTCAATCAAGAGAAACTGTTTTTGATCGTATGTTTTAACAATGCAAATAATTATAAGTTTCATTTCGATGCTATTATGCTTTTCAGTGCCATGGCGGAAATGTGAAATCAACAAAATCGATGGCCTCCACTTTTCAGTAATATGTTTAAAACACCCGATTAACGAATATTCACATATGTATCTGGACTCCGAAAGTACTTTGTTACGATCATTTTAAACTCTAGCGCTTTCAGCAAAATTTAGTCTATTTACGAAATAACTAACGACATCTTCCGTTATTTCATTATAATATTGCATTGTTTTGCAAACTCGAGCCCTATTTTACAGTTTCTGTTTCGCGCAGTTCGTGCTTAGTTGATCCGGCCGCTGGGTGAAGGAAGTCACTCAGAATAACGTTTTGGACTTTTGCGCTTACTTATTCATCCATTTATCTTAACGACTTCTGTGGTGACAGTTTCTACCTGCTTGAGGCTTAAGTGGACGCTTGAGCGTCTGCCTTCTTGCAAACCGTTGTGCAATCTTTTGCAACAAACATGCAGGAGAGAGATGGCTGGCGACAAAGGTGTTCGTCAGTAACGGGTTTGTGGGTCAATTCTCAGTCCATCCTACTTATTGAATGAGAGCACTTGTGGGCAGCTCTTGACGAGCCTAAAGGCGTTTTCTTTTGTTCGTTCACCCTGGCCATTTATTTTAAGTCACCGGGGGGGCGTTAAATATAATTCAGTTGTCCCTGGACTATTTCAAGCAGCATTCACGTTATATTGTGCCGTATATTTCCGCCTTCTCGTTGTAAAAAGTTGTCGTCAGTTAGCTGGAGTACCTGGACAGAACCTATCGTTGGCCGAACAGACCGTGTCGACGTGTTAGCTGCAGGTGACGCTGAATACTTTCGCGGTCAAGCGTTCCTTATTGGAAGGTCCAATCTTCAAGTCCTTAAAGCGGATTTAGCAGAGAACTACCATTGTGCGAACGATTTCTTATGGAAGTGCATTTGCCGGAAACTCCCTATTTGTATAAGATAAAAGTTTTCTGTCTACAGTTGAGTGTGTGCCGGCTCAAGCAGTGCCCGTCGGACACAGTAAAAGCGGCCGGCAAGTCCCATATCGTGCTCTCATAATTTTAAGCACTAACGGTGTACAGTGATGTCGTCAGTCAATTGACGAGTGGTGCTTTTTAAGAACCCCATATAAAGCCGAAATTTAGTCATAAACTTTAGTTTGCATCAAGTAACCAATAACCTATGTTTAAACATTTGATAAAAGTCAGCTATTACGTCTAGCGGCTGTAACAACCTATAAAGTCATATAGATGTAGAAATAACCTTTTTATTACCATTTAGCTTGTTAATTATACATACTTATATTTCATGGTAATTGTATGCGACCTTTATGTCTCGTGATATTTGTGTATGTAAAGGTAAGTCACAACGCACACCGCTTAACCGTCGCACAGGAACACTGTCAACAAACCAAGAGGATTGTTCTCATTTCCAACTTCAACGAGTAATTCCTTTTAGACTTCATAGTCGGTGGCGCTCAAGTTATAACATTCAGTTCAATAAATAATCGATCTCATTAACGAGTATCGAAGTAAACTACAACCTCTTGACGATTTAAGCTGGCAAAACCCTTGTTACAGGAACATCGTAACGCAGTTAAGGCGAATGGAACTTATATTTTCCCGATTTGTCGTTTTACAATTAGCACAGTAAAGTTATAACTCGTTCTGTGTTAGAAATGCTGCATAATTATGTAACAAATTGACGCACAGCGTCGTAGTGTTAATTTCACTTATAACAACTTATCTAATTTTACAGCATTTATAATTAATCAAACGTTGCCTATGGAAATTTCCACAATTTAACTGTGTAAAATTACTTTGTTTTGTTTCAACGAAGTTTATATTTGAGGTTATGGTTACCAAATGCATTTAGGTTAGAAAATATCACAACAAATCTTAAAATTTGCCACATTTACGTAGAACAGAAAATACAATTTTAGTAATGTTTATGTATGTACCCAGTTTCAGTAATTGTGTAATTGCAGACGTTTTTAATTAAGTAGGCACATGGAAGGTCTTGCAATACTTCAGATTTTAAATATTTCTCCACATGTGCTATCAAAATAAGCAGTGTTTCTATAATAGCAATAATATTCCATTTTGTCAAATAACGGTAAAATTGTTGGAGGTTATGTACAGGTTATACAACAAAATAAAAATTACTGTTCTTTTCATGTGCAACTTAATAACAAATATTCTAGGTCAACCTTCATATAACAAAGGTGTAAACTGATATAAACAAGTGTCTTTGCCAAAAAATAGGAGAAGTTTGAATACAGATATATGTATGAGATTTCACCAAGGTTTTTTGTTGTTCTCGACTAGGGATGTGGGGGTTAACATATTACCACGGACACGTTTATTCGGATGCTGTCTGGCCGTTGCCAGCTAAATACTATGTGATCTAGGTGTATGAGTTCTGAGCATTGGGTAGTCCAGGCCAGAGATCCTGTAAAGTACCGGTCAATCTTCTTGCGACTTCTGTCGGACATAAGAAGAAAAACCAGGGTCCAGGCTGTACAATTTAGAGAAACTGTGCTTGGATAGTACATGTGGAGAAACATTGAAAATTTATTGTTAGACCTTCCATTTACTTAAATATGTCTTCAATTACACAATTACTGAAACTGAATACATACACGGTGTCAGGGAAAGTGTGAAGACAATTTAAATGGTGGATAGCTTACGTCTAAGTAAGAAGAATAATACATATAAATACGAGTATAGGTCCGGAAATGCGTTTTATGAAAGCTACAGCTTCGGGAAGATTGAATGGAAAAGCACAATGCGATTAGTAGATTACGCTCTTGAAGCTTTATGTTCGCTTTTCTCGAAAATTAAGAACTAAGGAACTGCGTGGCGCAGATGGGTAAACGCCAGGCTTGCATTAAGCAAGTCGTCGGTTCGAATCCCGCTGGGGTTGGAATTTTTCGGTATCACTGACGATTAGAATCGGGCTCAGTGAGACCATTTATAGTTGGGTACCAAATTAACTGTGCTCTACTCAGAACTACAGACCTAAGAGATAAAGTAACAAGGTCAACACATCACCAAGACAAACAACTCACACAATGGTTGCTGCGCAAGCACCAAAAGCGATCTCCAACTCTGTATCCCGAATCCGGGGCAAGTTGAGCATTGTACCGCCAGATGCCAGCGCATAAAACGCCAGCCTCTACACCGCAAGGTAAATGAGGTTACAGATTATACATACATACATACATGTTCGCTTTTCTCGAAAACTAATGCTCTCAGCTATTCTAGATGACAGTACCCCTTGACGTAAACGGTCTCACTTTTTCGAATACCTAACAAGAATTGACTAACATTTTGACTTTTCAAAGTTATGACATAAAACATATACCAATTTCTTTCAATCGCATAAAAAATCTCCTAGATATGAGAAATTACACCAAATTTGTTTTATTTGTGTTATTTTAATTACACAAAATCCATGTTATTTTCTTACCCTTCTCAGGGCTGTAAACCCCTTAAAATGCATTTTCGGACCTATACTTATCTAACTCTTATTTGATGAAAGTTATTTTCCACTACAATTTTCTTCGCACTTCGCCCTGTATAGTCTGTCTGATTTTTATGTGATTCAGAGCAGGTTGTGATAATGCTTTTTTAGTAGTGTACAAATTTAGTTACAAACCAAGCTTATAATTTTCCCAAAATTTGGGGTATTTTTTTGCCACTTTATAATTTGACAATAACACTGTCGCAGTCACATCAACACAAAATGCCAAAAGAGTATTGAATCAAACGAAAGAAGCAGTTTATCAACGCTAAGTTAAAAGAAAAGAACAAACTCGTAAAAAAGGAAATTATACGAAAACGGGCCCTGAATCATGTGAAAATTAGATAGACTACATGCAGATGTATTCTTTTCTGATTAAATATGGCAACTTGTCAGGACATTTTTAAATCCTTCGATTATGCGACCTTTTGGAGTATTTTCGGTTCAAAGATTACGACTTGTATATAGGTGTTTTCGGTCATATTTTCACGTTTAATATTTTATCAAATTGTGTTTAACATTCTAAAGATTTGGCACGCAGCCTTCAATTTTTCTAGAAGCTTGCACGTAGGTTGTCATCGCTTCTGTAGCCGTTGCGAGGTTGGCGTTAAGCGTGTTTGTTTGATTAAATTTGAAGCGTATCCCATGAGAGCAGGGAAGAGATTTTTCTAAATAATTTTGTTTCATCTCAGTCTTTCCGTATCCAAGCTGGATCGCCTGACGGGGCGCTCGAGTCCGTTTGTTGTTGTCTGCTTCGTGATTGGTAGCAGGTGGTGAGGCCATGCAGCGTGTTTTGGCGGGAGCAGCGTTGGCTTGAGTTAGTTAATCGCCAGCTGGGACTGCAAGCAGGTTTTTCGAGAGCAGCTCCGCCGCCTCACATGGCCCTTGGGGTCGTGGAAGGTGCCGCGGCGTGGTTTGGTTATTCTTTTGGAGATTACTTCCGTACCGTTGGACGTGCAGTTGTTTGGTGACCCCTTTTATTCTTGTGTCGACCAACGCCTTGTAGTCTCGTGTGCCAGGCAGGCATCATACCCGTTGGGGGATTCATGGCACGTAGTTACCGTATCGTTTCCTGTGGGGGAGTAGGCGTCATCATCCAGTATCGCTGCAGCGTTGCGGCTTTCCTTGCACTGTAGGTAAGCCCCGACACTAACGACGCGGCCAGGCTAAGCTGCAAATGTACCAGGTAGTGTGTGTGTAGTTTGTAAATACCAATTAACTTATCTGTTTGCTAATAATTCAAGTGCATATTTGACAAACACCGGCCATCCATTTGGGCTGTTTGTAAATACCAATTAACTTATCTGTTTGCTAATAATTAATGTGCATCTTTGCCAAACACGGGCCACACATTTGGACCGTTTGTAAATACCAAGTAACGTATCTTTGTACGAGTAATTATTGCGCATATTTTATAGACAATATTTAGTACATCTTTGTGATAGACGCCAGTTACCCGTCTGGGAAGCTGTGTGCTAACTCTCATTATCCCGCGACGATTAGAAGTAAAGCGTCCTTAGCTGAGCTTATAGTTTTAGTCCCTTTATTATGTTGTGTTTTTATTGTGTACCTATTTGACTTGATGGTTTACTGAACGTTGCCTTATGATTTCTCCAAGTACTTGCGCATGTTTATGTTCAGGTTAAATTATACACTGTGTCAGATTTATGTAAGGTGAAGCCTGAGAGAAGTTCTAAAGCGTCGCAGGTAAGTCAGTGCGCTCGTAGCCGCAGTGTTGGGAGTCGTAAGACCGTACACAAATATTCTATTCCCATTTAGCTTTGAATTTCGCCAAGGTGTAAAGTCAAAAGGTAGGGTCATTTGCTTCCTGGTTTCTCTGTGGGCCCATCTTTATAGTCTCGCTCTGATTGACTAAACCCGGTAGCGCTCAATTTAATCTTATCACTGTTTACCGGTTCCTGAGGCCGCTGCCCGTAGGTAATCTCGTGTAGGACCACCTCTCGCTCCACTGTAGTTTAGCCGGCATATCTTGTTACTGGCAGGGCAGCGGCACTAGGTGAGTCATTGTCCCGATTTTGTGTAATATCATCCGCGCTGGCCGTCTCGCTTTTACGTGACTTTTGTATGTGTCAGCGCGGTGTCGTAAAAGTTGTTTTACACAGTAACAAACTCTGAATTTGAAAATCTTTTATGATACTTTCTAACCTGAATCCATTTGGCAACCATAACCTCAAATATAAACATCGTTGAAACAAAACGAAGTAATTTTACACAGGTAAACTGTGGAAACTGCTATGGCCAACCTTCATGCGGAATATACGTGGGTATTTTATTGTTCATAAAGGCTGTAAAATTAGATACTCTCAAAGGCCAAGATATATGTGAGAAGCCTAGTTTCAAAGTGTACAATATCCAAATCATCACATTTACAGAAAACGCAAAAAAGATGGTATGTTAGAAGACAGAATTTTTTTACTTATCTGCTTTACACCATCAATTGTCTACCTTTTTACCGAATTTGAGACAAATAGAGTGGACACTTACCAAAAAATGTTAGATTATTGTTTGGAGATTGTATAGTTTGAATATCACATTTGGAGATTGTACATCTTGTAACTTACGGCAGATTATTTATTTGAAATATTATAAAAGTTTTTACAAATAAAAACGGTTTCTGTTTAAAGTATGAATAACAAAATTCAAGAAACAGAAGCTATATCTTACTTCCAAAAATATTTGGAGATATTTCTCCGGTTTTAGTATAATTATAAGGCATATCTAGTAACAAATAAATTATAAAAATAAAAGCAAGATTTGGTAGTTCATCATTCTTCAAGTGTATTAAATTTGTTGAAAATAACTTAACTGATCTCTTCAGTCCAGCGAGAAGCCACGAATGGGTGTTCCGTAACTGAAGTGCTTTTCCCAAACCATAAAATGTCAGTGTTATTTTTACATTACATTGTGTAACAAAGTATTTATTTTAATTTGTCCTGTCTGACTTTAGGAACGTGCTGTACATTTCCAGTTAATGGAAATATATTCTACTGGCAGGAGTACAGCACGCCATGAAATGCCTGGCATTTTTTACCGGACTTTCGTTTGCGCTTTGGCTAGATTGAGTTATTAATTATTAAGGCCGCAAATTCGGCTGTTCGCCCTGTCGAGGACGGGTGAAAAAATGGGATTTTTCAAACCTGCGGAGCGAAAGCTGTTTCTGCGCGTAGATTATTATTAGCAGCTCTTCCGGGAAGCTGTTAGGCCTCCACAAGTTTTGGTCCATTTAACAAAACATCCATAATTCATGGAGGCTGAGGTGCTCAGTACAGAAAGTGTTACAAATTGGGCTAGCTCCGAAAGCTTCCGGAATTCCTTTCTGAGCCTTATTAAAATTAATCAAAAAGCGGTAAGTTATTTAGACGGTTTAATTATTGACCACGCTAATTCGCAGAGCCAGTATATTGCAATCACTTTCTAGAGTGCATTGTTTCAGGCAGAGCTATAAGAGATTGGAAATGTGCGTGCTGCACTGCGCTAAATGTGAAAAACGGGAATTTGGTACTAGTATTTACTTGTCGATTTTGGTCAAATTTTGTGCAGGAGTATAAGAATTTAGTTTTTAACTTCTTCCATGATTATAACACATGAACGAAAAGTTACATTAGAAAAATATTATTTGCTAAAGTAGAAACGTTTCTAAAAATTGATTAACGCTATTAGGTACTTTAGCTAGAATTTATTTTGTTGGCATTCTTTTAAAATTTAGATTGCAGTATTCTACACATTACCATGTTGTGATATTATAACATTTTAATATAAAATCGGAAAGGGACGTTTAGGCGCACAACTTTAGCTGCTCAAAATTTGGCGCGAGCTTCTAGACGCGAAGACTTTAGACGCGGGCCCCATTAGACGCCAGTACGTTTAGGGGCTGGAATTATACCCGCGGGCATTGTTAGGCGCCACTTGAACGTGTTTCCGTATCGTGTAAATATACACGTTATTACTACACTGAAAATAGTTACATAACTACCCTTTTCATAACAAACGTCGAAATTAGTTATTTATTTTAGCCAGTCGCAAAATGGGAGCGATGTTTCTAAAAGTCGAAAAGTTTTAGACGAGATGCATTTTGCACGAGTTGCGTTTTTCGTGTTAAACCTTACATTTTGAATATTAGATTTTGACATTTTTAAATGATTAATTTTATTAACTTAACTTAAACTTTCTTAAAGAGCAGCTGTGCCGTTGTATTACTTTGTTATCAAATCTGCACCCAATAGTAAAAAAACTGGCCACAAAAAAAACTTCAAAGATTTATGAGATCTGAATGGAGTCCGATTTTTAAAAAATGCCACTAATTAAATGTTTTCGACGTATACTACATAGATGTAATTCCAGTATATTTTTTGCAACACATTCGCTAATATAGACCAACACATTCTTCACATAAGAAGTCCTAATCGTATTAACATAATCATGGTTAACTGATTTCAGCTAGATAATAAATCAAGTACATTTCAAGACTAACGTAAAATTCAATCATGTGGCGTCTAAATGTCCGTGCGCCTAAAGTTCTAGCGCCTAAAACTGCTCGCCTGAAGGTTAGCGCCTAATTGTCCTAGATCGACTTAAAATATATCAGGTTTCTTGCTTCGTACGTCTTTTTATCACTGTTGTTTTTACAATACAAAAACAAACAAATAACAGGTGTTTAAAAATAATGGTTTTATTTAGCATGGTTATGGGAATTTCGTAGCAGTGAAAAGTTAAAAATATTAATACATACATAAGAAGGGTTCGATAAAAACTTGTTCTCGTTATCAACTCAATAATGGAATTATTGTCCTGAAGGTAATAAATCAAAAGTTAAAATCTGCGATACCTAATTATGTACCTCGGCGTCTATTTGAGTGGTTGTGGTAGAAGGCTACTACACGTATTGTGGTATGTTAGAATTTAGATTGCTGTTCCTTTTGTCACTTGTTTATTGTCAGCTTGACACAACTTGTGTACTGTAGTTTTTAGTCGAATAAAGCCTTTTTCTCCAACCACACGAATAAGACGCTATATTGTCGAATAATTTTGTATAAAAAGTAAGTCATTTCGGGATGTTCAGCAATTACCTTGGCAACTGTACACTTTTCGATTCATATTTGCACTAGTACAAAAATGGACGCAAGATAGGGTTTTACATGGTAAATTTTAAATAAAACACAAACGCTTCGTGAATATTCGGCAATCGCCGTCGTTGTTGTTTAATTTCCCGGTATAGTGATTGTTTATTTGCGCCATGACAGTTCTACAATATAACCTACAATGTTTGATTCTAAATAATAAGTCATATTACCGAATTTATGAGTAGTTGGAGAAAAAATAGTATGTTTCATTCGCACAAAAAATGCGTTTTCGGGAAGCGTAAGACTCGCCGGACTCCGCTGCGCGTCGTCCGGCGATCTGTCTTACTTGTCCCGAAATCATGCATTTTTTGTACTAATGAAACAAATAACTATAATTCCGAAGGTTTTCTTACTACAATTTATTCGACTAAAAAAAATTTTGCATTATGGACAAGTTTTTACGACCTGAAAGATTCGATACAGATCCAAACACAGCTAAGGCTTCCCAAGAATGGATTCAATGGTTGACGACATTTGAAAATTTTGTCGCATCCATCGAGAAAGTTAGAGAAGAGGATAAACTGAAACTACTAATAAATTACCTAAGCCATTCAACCTACGAATTTATAACAAACTGCGATTCCTACAAGAAGGCGATCAAAATTTTAACTGACATATACGTCAAACCTAAAAATGAAATATTTGCTCGCCATTGTCTTTCAACAAGAACTCAACAACCAGGTCAGACAATAGATCAGTTTTTAAATAATTTAATAAGCCTCGCTAAAGACTGCAATTTTCAAGCTGTGAGCACTGAAGAGCATAGAGATAATTTTATACGAGACGCTTTCATCAATGGACTAAATTCCCTCAAATTCGCCGGCGTTTGTTGGAAAATAATACTTTAAACTTAGAGAATGCTGTTAGTCAAGCAAGGGCACTGGAAACCGCTCAGAAACAATCACTAGCTTATTCTTCACCCGAATATATGACTTGTTCATCACAAGAAATTAAACCCGAAGATGATCAAGAGATATTACGTACCTCATCTCTTGCTGCATCTGCTGCTGCTACTGCCACGAATGGTAAATGCTATTTTTGTGGAAATAATCGACACCCACGAAGCATGTGTCCTGCTAGAGAAGCAATTTGCAGAGCTTGTTCCAGGCAAGGACACTTTTCTAAAGTCTGTCAAAATAAAAAACTGAGAAATAAGTCGACTACTGCGTCAGTTGCTCCTATATCTGGATTAACAGCTGCAGCACCTCAATGCTTGGCAAAATCATTAACGAAAATTTTTATAAATAATACTCCAGCTGATGCTTTGATTGACACCGGAAGTTCGGATTCCTATCTAAGTGAACAATTCGTCAAAGAGCAGAATATAACTCTTTTCCCAAGCTGTGGTAAAATTTCAATGGCTACAACTTCTTTATGTTCACAAATAACTGGTCATTGCCTCGTTTCTATTAAACTTAAGGATAACCTTTATGACAACGTCAAAATACAAGTATTACCAGATTTATGCTCCGATGCCATTATTGGACATGACTTGTTGTCTCAACATTCTAAAATTGAAGTTAAATTTGGTGGATCAAGACCCCCGTTGTCAATATGCAGTTTAGCTGTAGCAAAAGTCGACCCTGCATCACTTTTTGGTAATTTATCTTCCAACTGCAAGTTCATAGCGACGAAATCCAGACGACATTCAGAAGAAGATGCACGGTTTATCGGAGCAGAAATAGAAAAACTTCTCTCTGAGGGAGTTATAGAAGAAAGCAACTCGCCTTGGAGGGCACAAGTGCTCGTCACGAAAAACGAAAACCATAAGAAACGCATGGTCATCGATTATTCTCAAACAATAAATCGATTTACATACTTAGATGCTTATCCTCTTCCAAATATTGAACAGATAGTTACGTCAGTTTCCAAATACGAAATATTCAGTACTATCGACTTACGTAGTGCTTATCACCAGGTCCCTATTCAGGAACGAGATAAAATCTACACAGCATTTGAAGCAAATGGACGATTGTATCAATTTACTAGAATACCGTTTGGAGTTACCAACGGAGTAGCATGTTTTCAACGAGTTATGGACAGCATTATTAAAAAAGAAAATCTGCTAGGAGTTTACGCTTACTTGGACGATGTCACTGTATGTGGAAACTCACAACAACATAATGAAAACCTAAAAAGATTTATAGAAGCCGTTAACAAATACAATTTAACTATCAACACAGAAAAAAGCAGTTTTAATAAGAAATCGATTAAACTACTAGGATATTTAATAGAGAATAAAACGTTGAAGCCAGATCCAGACAGATTAAAAGCGCTAATAAACATTCCTGTACCTAAAGATTCCAGAGCGTTGCAAAGGGTGCTTGGTATGTTTGCGCATTACTCCAGGTGGATACCTAGATTCTCTGAAAAAATTCATAAACTCGTTCAAACTAAAACCTTCCCATTAACGTCTTTAGCTGTTTCAGATTTTAAAAAAATAATACAGGATATTTCCCAATCCGTAGTAATGGCCATCGACCCAAACATACCCTTTACAGTCGAAACAGACGCCTCAGAGCACGCCATTGCTGCTACACTGAGTCAGTCCGAACAACCAGTAGCATTCTTCTCACGGACGCTATCTAAAATTGAGCAAAAACATTCGGCAGTGGAAAAAGAGGCTTACGCAATCGTTGAAGCTTTACGAAGATGGCGCCATTATTTGATGGGTAGACATTTCCGACTCATAACTGATCAAAGATCTGTGTCTTTTATGTTTGATATGAAACATAACAGAAAAATTAAAAATGAAAAAATTCTTCGATGACGTTTAGAATTGTCGTGTTACAGCTATGATATCGTATACCGTCCTGGAACAGAAAACACAGTTGCGGACACTTTTTCAAGAGTTTGCGGTTCCAGCAGCGGAAACACCCTTTATGATCTTCATCAAGCATTGTGCTGCAACGGTACTAGCCCTCTGCTAATTAGGGCTAATGAATTTACTTAATTTTTCCTTCAGGTAGCTTATCAGTCGGAGATGAATTAGTTCGGCCAGATATACACTTGAAGATTAACAAGCAAACACTAAGATAACTTTAAACAATTTAATTATAAGATTCAGTATTTACAAACATAGGTATTGTTCTTTAGAAATCAAATAAAAATGTATTTTACAATGTGTTTAATCGATTATGTTGGGGACCCGGCTGTTCGTTCCTTGCGTGCTGGCATCCCACTTTGCATCCGTGTGTGGAAGGTCCGAATAGCAGCCTTCTACAGAAATCGCCCGGACGCTACTGACCACGAAGACGAATTGCCCAAAGTAAGCCGCAGTTGTGTCAACTTCCGGACTCGAACGTCCCCTTCGGTGCCGAAACCGCGTGCAACTGTAAATATAGGTTAATCTCGAATATGTAATATTTTTCGCCTTACAACGCCGTGCTAGCGGTCTAACTCTCGTGGACACGGTGGAGTGTTTGTGCGACTGGCAGCCGGTGGGGAGTTGTTGGCGTTCCGACACCTGGAGGTCCGGTTCGAGAAGGTTACTTCCACAGCTCGCGGCTCTCAGAGTGCTGCAGCTGACAGGTAGCGATTTCGATCGGTAAGTGTCGTCCTATAGCCCAAACAGAAATTAAACACAATCTTATAGTGGTCTTCCAGGCCGTGCAAACAAAGTGCTGGACGCTGGATTTAATTTTGTATCGCCAAATTGACATATGAAACGGCCTGGTTTGTTAAACCCTCGTTTCGAATACGTCGTCCAGGAAATTTCGGTGCGATCGTTTACTCCAAGTGTCGTTTCAATAATTATTGGTTCGGGATATTTACAAGTGTTAAATTTCAAACAACGGAACGGTTTCAATTGTTATTAATTCGGGATATTTACAAGTGTTAAATTTTATACAACGGAACGGTTTCAATTGTTATTAATTCGGGATATTTACAAGTGTTAAATTTTAAACAACGGAACGGTTTCAATTATTATTAATTCGGGATATTTACAAGGGTTAAATTTCAACAGCGAAACGGTGTCCCATTAGTGAGCGTCGTTTCTTAAAGCTGTTTACTCAGGAAACGAACAATAGCTAGGAACACGGTCTCCAAGAATGGAGGCTTCGGGTTCAAACTTAGCTAAGGGAAACTGCTAAGATGGGGACGGGAAAAATTCTCTCTAAACGGTCGGATAGGATCAGGATTGGGGAGGATTTGGGGCTGGAAGGATACTGGAATGTATGCGGATGAATGTATGAATGAAGTCTCCCCTTGGAACGGACGAGAAACGGCTTTTATAGCTCCTCTTCGTGTTTCGTGCATCAAGCCACCACCTCGGGCCTTCTAAGTGGGAGGGCAGCGCAATACGTGGAGCAGGGATCTCTTGATGACGTAGCCGGCCGCGCGTGCGAAAAATTCAAACTTGTGACGTAGAAATCGCTAGGCTGGAACGCGCGAATTGATTTTATTTCACAAAAACGCGTTTCGACTGGGCGAATCGTTACACATGATCCTCCTCTCGGGAAAATGAAGGACAACCGGCGGAGAAGACGTCGTGAAGATACCTGGAGATCTCGACACAGAAAACATTCATATCTTTCAGTATACATTCTGGGAATATTTAGTGATGTGAAAGTATTCAGGTTTCAGGGCAATTCACTTTCACACAACTTTTCAACTGGGGAGAAATTGCATAGGCCGCGGAGACCGGCGTACAATATCCAGGAAACGGTACACGGGATTAAACTTACAGGCACTGGTACAGAAAAAAAACAGCGACTTCCTTTCTACATTCTTCTTCAAGCTTCGGTATACCTACAATCTCCAGCTATAATCCGGGTCTACGGTAGCTATGAGTACGCTTCAAAAGGACAAAAAAAAATCAGTATTATCAATCACACTTTAAAATCAATCGCATTTTAAAATCGATCGCTCTGTTACAGGTGCACTCATCTGGAATAGCCCCTAACGCTTATCAGGATTACGCGAAAAGCTTCAAACTCACGGAGCGGATTCACAGTTGCATTCATTCTGGAATCGTACTGTTACAAATGCATTCATTCTGGAATCGTACTGTTACAAATGCATTCATCTGGAACACACTCTAACGCCTATCTGGATTAAGCGAAGAGTTTCAAACTCACGAAGTGGACACAGTTGCGGTATCAACGTAATCACACTAGCAGGGTTCTCTGGAGCGAATTCATCTCTGAATAAATGCATCGGTCGCGGTATCGACCTACATTCACACTAGGAGATTCTAAGTCTGCGAAAGGATTCAGGTTGCAGGATAATTTTTTTTTTTCACACAACAATCTCACTAGAGGAAATTGCAGAGGCTGCGGGAACCAGCGTACACTTTCCAGAAAACAGCATACAGGACTCAGGATTCTGGCACCGAAAACGCATTTTCACCTCCAAGCTTCGACTTATAGTCTACTATCTCCTGTCAACACCCGGGTTCACGGTGACAGAAGCACGCTTCAAAATGATGATCTTTCAAGGTAAGCATTCATGCTAACTATGGCGGCATTCACACAAACTTACATATCTTACTTTTTCAGATTCACCAGGCACTTATATGCGGATACCTGCGGCTCTGGCACTGAAAAATGTCGGATACAACGGCGAAACTGGCACACGAAGACTTCCACTAGCGGACATCTGGATTGTCCTGTCTTCGGCCATCTTCCACGGGCGGACACCTGGATTGTCCTGTCTTCGGCCATCTTCTTCATCTGGGATTCGCTCGGGTGCCTCGGGAACGCTAGGCCCGTGTCAGCTGATGAGGCTGACCCCTGAGGTTCGCAGGAGGATTTACGGACTAGACTGGATTTCGGAAAGATCTTATCTGGACTACACGGGATTTCGGAGAGATCTTATCTAGATAGAGGAAAGGACTTGGACAGGGATCTAGGAATTCTATACTGGACATCACTGGTTCCGACTGGTTCTGGGTTCCGGAAGATTTCGCTGGACGGTTATACTGTAACAGGTTTTGTAAATTTTCCAAATTACAAAATTTTAAACAAATATTTTTCAGGTCCCGGATGCCAAATTCTAGTTCTGGAGCTTCCGGCAAGTGCTTGCTAATCTCTATGTATATCTGAGCTCAGGGTGCCTGCTCGGGCGCCATTTTGCAACGGTACTAGCCCTCTGCTAATTAGGGCTAATGAATTTACTTAATTTTTCCTTCAGGTAGCTTATCAGTCGGAGATGAATTAGTTCGGCCAGATATACACTTGAAGATTAACAAGCAAACACTAAGATAACTTTAAACAATTTAATTATAAGATTCAGTATTTACAAACATAGGTATTGTTCTTTAGAAATCAAATAAAAATGTATTTTACAATGTGTTTAATCGATTATGTTGGGGACCCGGCTGTTCGTTCCTTGCGTGCTGGCATCCCACTTTGCATCCGTGTGTGGAAGGTCCGAATAGCAGCCTTCTACAGAAATCGCCCGG
Organism: Agriotes lineatus; assembly: GCA_940337035.1. NCBI lineage: Eukaryota > Metazoa > Arthropoda > Insecta > Coleoptera > Elateridae > Agriotes > Agriotes lineatus. The sequence goes on along the minus strand of OW679194.1, from coordinate 241,073,864 downwards.
ACGCTACTGACCACGAAGACGAATTGCCCAAAGTAAGCCGCAGTTGTGCCAACTTCCGGACTCGAACGTCCCCTTCGGTGCCGAAACCGCGTGCAACTGTAAATATAGGTTAATCTCGAATATGTAATACTTTTCGCCTTACAACGCCGTGCTAGCGGTCTAACTCTCGTGGACACGGTGGAGTGTTTGTGCGACTGGCAGCCGGTGGGGAGTTGTTGGCGTTCCGACACCTGGAGGTCCGGTTCGAGAAGGTTACTTCCACAGCTCGCGGCTCTCAGAGTGCTGCAGCTGACAGGTAGCGATTTCGATCGGTAAGTGTCGTCCTATAGCCCAAACAGAAATTAAACACAATCTTATAGTGGTCTTCCAGGCCGTGCAAACAAAGTGCTGGACGCTGGATTTAATTTTGTATCGCCAAATTGACATATGAAACGGCCTGGTTTGTTAAACCCTCGTTTCGAATACGTCGTCCAGGAAATTTCGGTGCGATCGTTTACTCCAAGTGTCGTTTCAATAATTATTGGTTCGGGATATTTACAAGTGTTAAATTTCAAACAACGGAACGGTTTCAATTGTTATTAATTCGGGATATTTACAAGTGTTAAATTTTAAACAACGGAACGGTTTCAATTGTTATTAATTCGGGATATTTACAAGTGTTAAATTTTAAACAACGGAACGGTTTCAATTATTATTAATTTGGGATATTTACAAGGGTTAAATTTCAACAGCGAAACGGTGTCCCATTAGTGAGCGTCGTTTCTTAAAGCTGTTTACTCAGGAAACGAACAATAGCTAGGAACACGGTCTCCAAGAATGGAGGCTTCGGGTTCAAACTTAGCTAAGGGAAACTGCTAAGATGGGGACGGGAAAAATTCTCTCTAAACGGTCGGATAGGATCAGGATTGGGGAGGATTTGGGGCTGGAAGGATACTGGAATGTATGCGGATGAATGTATGAATGAAGTCTCCCCTTGGAACGGACGAGAAACGGCTTTTATAGCTCCTCTTCGTGTTTCGTGCATCAAGCCACCACCTCGGGCCTTCTAAGTGGGAGGGCAGCGCAATACGTGGAGCAGGGATCTCTTGATGACGTAGCTGGCCGCGCGTGCGAAAAATTCAAACTTGTGACGTAGAAATCGCTAGGCTGGAACGCGCGAATTGATTTTAATTCACAAAAAGGCGTTTCGACTTTGCGAATCGTTACAGTGCCATCCAGGAGTAACAGGAATGACGCATTGGGTCAGATCTAGAAACCTTCCGTATTCAGTACTTGAAATAAGAAAACTCACTGCTCACTGCCCAGTATGTGCTGAAGTTAAGCCAAAATTCTTCAAAAACACTAATGCCCATCTCATTAAAGCAACTGCTCCATTCGAGCGATTAAACGTAGACTTTAAAGGACCATTACCGTCAGTAACACGAAATAAATACCTATTAACAATCGTTGACGAATACTCACGCTTTCCTTTTGCAATTGCTTGTTATGACATGACTTCTACTTCGATTATCAAGTCTCTCAATCAACTTTTTTCCATATTTGGAATGCCCCGCTATATTCATTCTGATCAAGGACCATCATTTATGTCCAAGGAGTTAAAATAATATTTGCATGATAGAGGTATTGCTACAAGTCGTACTACTCCATATAATCCTGAGGGAAACGGTCAAGTCGAAAGGTATAATGGAATAATTTGGCAAACGATTTCGTTAGCTCTAAAATCCCGACGATTAAAAATAACTCAATGGGAGGAAGTACTAGGAGAAGCCCTTCATTCAGTCCGTTTCCTTCTCTCTACTGCAACTAACTGTACGCCTCATGAGAGGATGTTTCAACACCAACGAAAATCAACTTTTGGAAATTCCATTCCTTCATTTCTTTTGTCACCAGGCCCGGTCTTACTAAAAAACCATGTAAGAAATAAATATGACCCTTTTGTAGAGGAAGCTGAATTAATTGAAGCAAATCCACAATACGCCTTGATCCGCCGTCAAGATGGACGGGAATCTACAGTTTCCTTAAAGCATTTGGCTCCACGAGGCGATGTTACTTTACTAAAAGAAATTACCACTCCTCATAATGAAATAGAAGCTAATATTTCCGACCTGGTTCCTGAAGACAATGAAAATTGCGATGATAATGATCATACAGAAAGTTTGCATAAATCAAGCAGAACAAGGCGATCGCCAAAATATTTAGAAGATTACCAGCGTTATTAAATAGGGAGGGGTGAATGTGGTATGTTAGAATTTAGATTGCTGTTCCTTTTGTCACTTGTTTATTGTCAGCTTGACACAACTTGTGTACTGTAGTTTTTAGTCGAATAAAGCCTTAATTCCGAAGGTTTTCTTACTACACGTATATAGCAGGGTAATTTTTTGCCGTCCCAGGTACACAAATTTTGTGTAAAACACACAAGGTAGTTAATTTTAAACGGAAACATGAAAAACGAAGAGATATTAGGAACCCATTCAAAATACACAATAGATACTTAGATACATTTAAAAAAAATACTTCGGAAAGATACTGTAGTTGCTGTCAAATTGTTAATATCGACAATAGTTCAAATTCGTAGTCATTCACGCAAGAGGAGTTGCAGCAACTGCTATCAGATGCACTTGGACATTTTCCCAGTTGGTGGCAAACCCAGGCGGTGGTAGTTTACGTCGGCGGTTATTCCGGTTAGATGTAAATTTACATCGGTGGTATTTAAGTGGCATTTCATATACTTATCACGGCGTTTTTAAGGTCAGTAATAAACCAAGTCAGTGGTAGTTCCAGTCAGGTATAAATCCATATTGGTGGTAATGCAAGGCGGTGACAATAAGTGGGGCCAACTTATTATTTTGTGATTTTTTTACACAAATGAAATACTTTCTCTAGATTTACGCCACTACAGTGTTACCAACCCTTGCTCAATTTTCCAGCGTTGGGAGTTTTAATCAAAAATTTTAAAAAAACTTTTGAAAACGTTAACTATTTTGTTTTCCACTGATATATGATTTTCTCTTAATATCTGCGAGAATTAGAGATATACAGGCTGATTTTTTTATCATGTAACAACTTGTAGGCAACCCATTATGCAGAAGCATGCATTATGCCTGCATAAAGTGTAATAACTACGCTCTGGGGCGCTATGGACTTTTAAAGCTCTTCAACTTATTTACCTATTCAAAGTGGAAAATATAACGTTGTACATCTTAATGTTTATAGATCTGGGGCATAGGCATCCTCATAGTGTCCTTGGTTCATAAATATCTATTAACCTGTTTAACTGAAACTATGGTGCAGTCTCTGAATGGAACGTTGAGCGATTGTTTATTGCTCTTTGTAATTTCTGCGGATTTTATCAAAATACCCTAGACCTAGATTGTGGAAAAAATCTCTTAGCCCTTAAATTACTTGAAATTACGGTTAGCAACCTCCTGTAATAAACTGCTGATAGTACGTTACGGACACCTCAAAGTGCACGGTTTTTTGTTACTATGGTTATTTTTGCGATTTTTCGGCTTATTAAATGGGGGTTTCTCCAGTGGCGTTGCTCGTGATTATAAGAATAGGTACTTATTACTTTTTTAATGTTTGTATTTTAGCAAAGTTTCACAAGTGAACAAACTATACAATAATATGTAAGTATTTAATAAATATGTATCAGTATTCAATTGCTACTACGCTTTGCAGTTTGTGTCGCATAGAGTTGACCAATGTTTCCATATTGTATCCTTCTTTCAGTTCCTCCCAAGCATTTCTTATTCTTTCCCATAATTAATCGGTTTCGTTTGGTGCAAAATCCCCGGTATAGATTTTTGTAGTTAAATAGCCCCAAACATTTTCTATGGGATTCAAGTCCGGACTTCTTGCAGGCCATAGTAATAAATTGATATTATTCTCATCAAACCATCAATGAACAACCCTTGCTGTATGCACAGGACAGTTATCCTGTGAAAATAATGTTATCAATTACGTTAACATAAACAAAATTAATTAATTAGGTAATATATTGCCTGTTGAAAAGTAAATTGATTAGGAAAGACCTCTCTTACAGATGGCAGCATCACATTTTGCAAAATGTTGCGATCATTTTCAGCATTCAGTCGACCATTAACTCTATAGCATGCCCAAGATCCGTGAGCATTGATCCATCCCCATACGTTTACAGAGAATCATTCACTACTCCTTAAGGGTTGAACATAATATTGCTCCTCAAATATTGAATTTTGTGGTCTACACACCCTTAATCGTCAATTGGTAAATGATTGAAATACCCTTTCACCTGAGAAAACAGTCGTGTTCCAAAAGTCGTCGATCTCATTCGAATAGTCAGTTGCAAATTGTACTCTTCATTTTTTGTTCTCTGGTGCTAAAAAAACTTTTCTTGCAGAAGTCTTTGCTGCCAACGATTTTTAATTTTGAAAGTGCAGCTCTTGCTCACATGCAAATCTGTTGCGACTCGACTCAGCGACCAGTTCTCTTCCAGTTTTGTAATAAATAGCACGAATAATAATAATAATAATAAACGTCTTTATTCTTTTCCTTTCCTGTACATAAATATAATGAATATAATGTAAGAAAAAAAAAGAAGAGAAAAGAAAAAAATCACAAGGTGAAGTTCAGTAGTGTAGGTACTTTACCGTACACCCTGCTCTACCACTTAAACCTTACCAATATATATTTCATTTATACATTAAGTTCCTAAACCTATAAATTAAATTACAATATATTATACTATTATTCAGTGAGGCTGATCATAATAATTACTCACTATTTATATACAAAAGAAACAATTTTAAATTAGTGGTTATGGTTGAAAAACTATACAGGAAAAACACTGTAGGGTTCAAAGTAGCATACTGCTTCAGTAATAACTAACTAAATTTGACGCGAGAATAAAATTTCAAATAGATGACGTTTAAAAGCTATTGGAGTTAACGTTTTCAATGAGTTGGGTAGTGAATTATATATCTTCGAGACATTATACGAGAACGAGCGTTCATACAGAGCAGTTGTGTGCGCCGGCGGAGTGATTGTTCTTTTATTTCTGATGTTGATATTATGAACGTCCGTTCGAAATGAAATTTTTTCCATGAGATATGGAGGAGTTTTAAATAGAACAATTTTATGAAATAAACAAGCAGACCATAAGTAGAACCGATTTTGCATATTCAACCAACCAATCTGGGCAAGCTTGTGAGACACACGTTGAAATCTGCGAATACCATACACATACCTTAGACAGGAGTTTTGAACTTTCTGAATTCTGTTCTTGTCGATAAAACTTAGACATGGGCTATATAATGGACTACAAAAAGTAAATTGAGACAAGACTAATGATTCACAGAGTAAAGTTTTAGTTTTAGTAGAAAAGTAATGCCTATGGGGAAATAATTTCCTTAAATTAGCGTAAGCTTTTTGAATGTTTTTGGAAATGTGACTGGAGAACCTAAAAGAATTGTCCAGCAGCAATCCTAAATTTTTTACACTGTCTATTTGAGGAACTATGGTGTTGTTAATTATAATTTCGATGTTTTGTATATTATTGCAGAGGTGCTTTCTGCCAAACACCATTATTTGTGATTTTGATGGATTTAGAAATAAATTGTGCTCCAGCGATAAATTGAAAATATTTTGTAGATCCATGTTTATCTTCGTAACGCTGTTTAGGACATCAGATGGAAAAAAAGAATAATATATTTGTGTGTCATCAGCATACGCATGATAGTCGCAGAATTCAATACAGTTACTGAAATTGGATGTGTAAATACAAAATAGCAAAGGTCCAAGGATAGACCCTTGGGGAACGCCAGATAATAAAGGGGAAAAATTAGATTTTTTCTCCTGTAATTTAACACACTGAAACCTGCCCGAAAGATAATCGGTCAGAAGCTCAATTGCATTTTGTGTAAGTCCAATGAAATGCAATATAGCGCATAGTATTTGATGGTCGATTGTGTCAAACGCCTTAGTGAAGTCTAACAGGACTAAGATAGAAAGCTTACCTTGATCAGTTGAACGTAATATGTCATCTGTAACTTTTAGCATTTTCTCTGCTTCTGACAAATGTCTGGGAATTTTCCGAGTTTTCAGTTCTATGACAGTTGATGACAAACGTAAACGTCAAAACTCGACGTCTATGATTAGAATATCGTATTACAAGCTAAAAATCTGCCGTGCACTTTGAGTTGGCCGCAACGGTACATATCGGTGTTAGTCCGCTCACCGTCCATTGGGATTTTCGAACTACTCATAAGCAATAAGAATAATTTTTCTAAAGCAATTGTCGTTTTTTGCCCAAAATTCGGCGCCCTTAAAAATTTTGCGCTAGAAGCGGGCCCTATATGTAAATATGCTTTGTGTTATGTCATTGTATTATAATGGTTGTTGTTCCAGGTACGTTCGGCAATTTTAGGCCTTTCAATTTGACTTTAAATTATATAACCTTTTAGTTCAACAGTTTGTTGCAAGTTATTTTTCGTTTACTATGTGCCGCAGTCTTGAAGAGTTGCAAGTGACTAGCTAGTGGGATGGGCGTGGTGTTAAACTGACAGAGCCGGGATTTGATTAAGGTGTAACTAGTTAGGACAAACTTCTCCGCTAGGAGGTTATGCGTAACAGTACATTTTATCTAATTATCAGCTTACCTATACGCAAATACAAACGTCCACAAAATAGCACCGTTCTTATAATCCTGCGCAACTCATGTTCTTAGGAATTAGTCATTCTTTCTCTTTTAAACTACGGACCTTTAACTTTGAACATATCTTATTATTAAATTATCAGTACGTTAGTTCGTATATGGTGAATTATAATGTAATTGAGAATATAATTCGTTGAATTTTGAGCAAATTATCATCTCTTAAATTTAGGACATTGACTAATAGGACCTTCTACCATACTGACAAAGAGCGGCTCACGATTTTCGATTTGGTACAAGCTAACTTGGTTTTGTATCACGTGTCAAATGATGACTGATCTAAGGGTCGCAAGTTCGATTCCCGGTCCCGGTGAGGTTTTCAAAAATAAAAAAAATGCAGCTGAAATCCCCTACAGAATGCCATTATTCGGAAGTGATGTAAAGCCGTGGGTCCTATGTTACTGCGATGTGTAGCACGTAAAAGATCCCTTGCTAGGGTTGGAACTCCTTAGTCTCGACAATATTCTAAGTAGGACTTTGATCATATGACTAAAGCAGTTGGTGGCTAAGGTACCTAGTCCTCTGCATGCCTAGACCTTGTTCATTAACAAACAAACAAACATGTCAAATGAACTAATTTTGAAATATATAATTGATTTTTCTAGGTGAGGTCATGCGTTTTAAGAATAAAAGGCAAACGTGTGTTTGTCATTAGCATCGATACTTACGTAATAAAATGGTATTACACTCTTTCTGGTATCTATTTTAAATCATTTTAAAACACGATTACCCTACGAGGTTCAGCTATGCTTTGAGAGTTGATTTTATTAGGTTGACAGACAGTCGCAACGGCATGAATTACCGGGTGACCATAAATGTTTGTGATATTTTTTCTTAGGTTGGCACTGTTTATGTTGGTGGCACTGTAAGTCTATGTCAAATTCCGCTACTCGGTTCGTGCTAAACGTTTCCAGTCGTGCGTAATATGCCATTTACAACTCTTGTTACGCAATATACTATTATTGAACACATTATAAAAACTACATATTTTTATCATTTATTGTAATGTACCAGTCATAATCATTAATTATAAAGAAAATTAAAGTCTGTAGTATTTTCAACAAGAAAACATTTCAAAATTAAGTCAACGTGGAAAATTAAGCACACCATCAACCAACAAAATTAAAGCAGTTCAACGGGGTAATTGCATTCGCTGTTCATGAAGTTTAGCAGCTTTCTTCTTCATTATTTGTAAGCGCTTGTCCGCACTAATTATGTTGTGAGTCACGGAACTCTTCCCACTCGAGTTAGAAACTGAGCTGTTTTTTCCAGAAGAAGACTTAGATGAGGTAGTGCTTGATTTTGTAATCGACGCCAAACAAGTCATAGAATTTCCACTGGGTGCTTTATAATTAGATGGAGCATTCGTGCTACCATTACTAGTAGGTACATATTGGGAATGCGGTGGTGAGTTTTTCAGAGCTGCCTTGGTAGTAACCGGTGAGGTAGTAGCAGCATCAGAAGGTGATGAACTTGGAGTTGATTTCTTCAGCCTCTTGGGTGCATCCTGGCACTTCTGGCAAGTCCAGTTACCCTCTGTGTCCATTAAAGTAACTGGTGGGCGGTGGCATTCTTGATGATACAATGAATGACAATCTGAGCACTCCAGCAACTGGTTACGTGCTCCAACATTCATGCCATTGCAAATTACACACATCAAGTCGTCGTTGAACAGGTCCAACTCAAGTTCATTGTCAGAGCTCGTCGTCTTACTTTCTTCAAAACCATGAGTTGTGGTCCTCACTTCCTCCAATGGACGGTTATTTAAAGATCCAATTACAGTACTGTAATCTTCTGGTTCCGGTTTCCCCAGCATAATTCTAACAGCTGGCGATAAGTCCTTAGTAACCCCTGCGCAGTATCGAATGGTTTCTTCTACCTTAAACTGCAAAACCGAAGGCACAGGAAGATCAGGATATTCCTTTGCGTGTAGCAGACTCATCAAATGCACGTAATATGGATCCATACCACCGTAACTTTGCTCTTCCTTTCTTCTCATATCAATTAGCATAGGGGTAAAGAGTTTTGTAACTCCTGTTGCTTCCTTAATGGCTTTTTCTAAAAACAGCTGGATTTGTGGTGGGCCGCAATCAAAAGCTGGGTTACCTTTGTGCAGAGATGTGATCGCCGAGAAGAAATCGTTGTCTACAGCCTTAATTTCGTTCGAAATATGTGACATTTCTGTTGTATGTTAATACTTGTTTATATTACCGGTCGATTACTAACTAAATTTTTGACCGATTAAGTACTAAACAATTGTCTTAATGTGACAGTTACAACATTTTTCACCTTTGTTTAATTTTTGTTTGTTTATTTTTTTCGCCAGGCTTACTCGATATTTTAATGTATTTCTCGTTACAACGGCCTGCTGAATTGTCTGACAAACGTCACATTATAGTGACTGGACATTTTTGAAAATTCCGCGATTTTCCGCCGAGTCCTGTATGCCCACGAGAGGGAATTTCAAATCATGAGTTACTGTGTTAACAACGATGCAAATATTTCATTAGTTGATTAAAATTTCGTATGTTTGTTAAAATTTGAAAATAACTCTTTCGTGTACTTCCTACGTTTGGTTTTCTATTGTTATTTTGCATATTGGTGGAATACGAGGGACAATGTGGTGCACGACCTGGGTATTGTCAAAAATTAGTTAGATGCTAATATTTCATCATTAAACGAATCCAAAACAGTTTATGCTTCTTCTAGTATCTATCATAATATGCAGGCAACTTTAATTGAACTTAGCATACACAATAGCTACTGTACTTAGTCCTGTTACATTAGGATCCGCCTGCCGAAAAAATCGAACTGAGCTGAAATTTTGCAAACACCTTTCTTTTGATATTACAAATAATGTCTCAAAAGTCCCCATTGATATCGCGCTTACCTTTTGAGTTATTCAAGGTCAAAGGTCACAGATATAAGTTTTTAGCAAATATCTCGCTTTCTATGGGTGGTATGACTTTTTTAGTTATTACAAAAAACGAAGGGTAGGAAGTTGTGTCCAAAAAAGATTATACCATGTGTCCCAAAAGTATTTCCTAACATGTACGTTTCCAGCTAACATCCTCGGACCCGTCGATGTTTATTTTTATTTGAGCATTTTTTGAAATAAAATGCATACATACAGGGTGTCCCGTGTATGAGGTATGGCGTTATCCATGTTTTTTTTAATGGAAATCTTTTTTTTATTAGTGAATCTGAAAGAACGTTTTTTTTTACTTACGATAAGGTAATTTTTGAGTATAGGTCACATTACCAAAAATTAAGAAAAAAATTAAATTTGCAAAATACTAAATTTGATTTTAAGAAGTGTGATTTTACGCTTTTATCACTGACAGCAATCAACAAAAAACATATCGGTCGTCTTAGTTACTGTCAGGCAGACAGTATTAGAAATGACTAAACTTAGTATTTTGCAATTTTTAATTTTTTTCTTAATTTTTGATCATCTAATCTATACTCAAAAATCAGATTAACGTAAGTAAAAAGATGCGTTCTTTCATATTCCGTAATAAAAAAGGGGGTTTCCATAAAAAAACATCGATAACGCCATACCTCATACACGGGACACCCTGTATGTATGCATTTTATTTCAAAAAATGCTCAAATAAAAATAAAAATCGACGGGTCCGAGGATTTTAGCCGGAAACGTACATGTTAGGAAATACTGAATTTATTCCAGACTTTTGGGACACACGGTGTTTAGGAACCAAACATAAATTTTAATCCTTTTAATTTAATTAGGCGAATATTTCACAAACACATATTGCATACGGAAAATGCTTAACAAAGCGTCAGCAGTAATGTAATCAGTGCTCGAATGACCGGTGAACAGCCTGCAATTCTGCACTCTGCAAGTTTGTTTGTTATGAAATTGAATAAGCAAGTGCATATGCGAGCTGAAACTAGGGCAAATATTAAACTTTGTAAGCTAAGTCAGTATTTTTATATGTATAAATAGAAAAATATATATATACATCAGCTCTCCAGGCCTAGTTGGCCCATGGCTTGTAAACAAATTCTTCTCCATCTATTTCTATTCCCGGCTATTGGTCTCCAATTTCTTATTCCTAATTCTGTCAAGTCCCGTTCTGCCGCTTCTATCCATTTGGTCCTGGGTCTTCCTCTTCTTTGCTTTCCCTCCACGCCACCTGTTAGTACTTGTCTAACCGCTCGTTCTGCTGGTAGTCTATACACATGACCTATCCATCTTATCCTTTGTGCCCTTATTAGGTTTGTTATTTTTGGCTGCTTATACATTTCCATCAGTTCTTGATTGGTTCTTCTTCTCCAAAAGTCCCCCACTTTTTGTCCTCCATATATCTTCCTTAACACTTTCCTCTCCCATATTTCCAAAGTTTCTTTTTCTTTTTGGTTCAATTTCCAGAGCTCACTTCCATACATTACTGTTGGTTGTATAATAGTTCTGTATATCCTTACTTTTGCATTCCGAGAAACGTTCGTCGATTCTAACACATGTCTTAACATTCCTACACATCTTGATCCTTTAGCTATTCTTTCTTGAATCTCAATTATATCCTCAGCGTTGCTATTAATTGTCACTCCTAGGTAGTTAAAGTTCTCTACTTTTTCAAACTTGTATTCAGTTCCATCCTTGGCTTTAAATCGCAATTCGTTACATATTGTTGTTGTGGCTTTGTTGTTTCTTAGCTCCATGTATTTTGTTTTGCCTTCGTTAATCCTTAATCCCTTATCTTTAGCTGCATGCTCTAGCTCTGACAGTGCATCTGTTAAATTTTCTTTTGTTCTTGTCATTATAGCTATGTCGTCCGCATACGCCAGACACTGGTTCTTATGATTATATAGCGTTCCCTTCCTTCTCAACCCGCTTTCTCTTATTATGATCTCAAGTACTAAATTAAATAAAGTGGTAGACAGCGGGTCGCCTTGCCTTAATCCTCTGTTTATCGTGAAACTTTCTGATATGTAACCGTCTGCTGTTATTTTACCTTCTGTTCCTGTTAGTGTCATTTTTATTAACCTTATCAGTTTTGTCGATATCCCCAATTCTTTCAGTGCCTCGTACAGTTTATATCGTTTCACAGAGTCATAGGCTTGCTTAAAGTCTATAAATATTATTTTTAGCGGTAAGTTGTGTTCATAACTGTTATCTTGGATCTGCTTTATTGTGAAAATTTGTTCTATAGTTGATCTATTGCTGCGGAATCCACACTGGTAATCGCCTATGTTTTTTTCTGATAAGTTTTCTAATCTGGATTTTATTAATATTGCCAGTACCTTATATGTTATGTCTAGTAGTGCAATTCCTCTATAATTATCGCAAATTGCCGTATCTCCTTTTTTGTGTAGTGGGATCAATAGCGCCTCCGTCCATTTCTTGGGTATTTCTTCTTCCTTCCATATCTGTAATATTAACTCGTACACTTGTTTTAGTATTATTTCTCCCCCTTCTTTTAACATTTCTGCCGTGATTCCATTTTCTCCTGGTGCTCTATTGCTCTTCAGATTTTTTATAACTTCTTTGACTTCATCTAGACTAGGTAATTCTTGTGCTTCCTCTTGTTCTCTCTCTATTATTAACTCTTCCCCTCTTTCTTCATCTCCATTTAGTACCTTCCTGAAATAATTCTTCCAGCGCTCTAGTTTTTCCCTTGTTTCTCCAATCAGGGCGCCTTCCTCATCCTTAACAAATATTGTTTTCTTTTGATAATTCTGCTTCTGACTTCTGATATTCTGGTAAAATTCTCTTGCTTGTTTTTTTGTATACTTCGTCTCGATGTTTGTTAATTGACTTTTTAAAAATTCCCTCTTTTTTTGTCTGCAGACCTTCTTTGCTTCTTTCTTAGCTTCTTTGAACATTCTTTCGTTTTCTGTTGAATTCCGCTTTAGCCATTTCATTCTAGTAAACCTTCTTTCTTTTAAACGCTTCTCACATTCTTCATCGAACCATACTTTCCCTTTTGTATAGAATAATAGAAAAATATTCTAGTCAATAAATATACAGTTTGAAGTTTTGTTTCACTGTGTCACGCTGACCAACGGCCCCAGGTCTTTTTTGGTACATCATCTCGTGTGAGACCGCACGAGACCGTTGGTTTGCACCCCTTTTTAATTCCTGCACCCCTAAGATGTTCCTGCAACTGTCCAAATTAAATTCATACAGTCCATTACAAGCTCCACCCTGAACATTTTGGTCCTTCGATCCTTTAAACGTTCCAGCCCTGAACATTTTGGTCCTTCAAGCCATTAAAACGTTCCTGCCCCTAGTATTTGATATTTCGAGCCTTTCAACGTTCCTGCCCCTAGTATTTGGTCCAGTGATCCCTTAAAACGTACCAGCCCTCATCGAACAAGACCGTTACGATGGCGCAGCGACGGGAGATTTTCACAACCCAAGAAGATTTAGCAGAATCCATTCGCAGGCAGATTATCAACGTGAGGAAGGATGGCCCATCAAGAAAAAAAGCAGCATATATCACCGCTCGCAGATCCACCCTAAAACAACTTTGGGAAGAATTTGAGGCCAACCATTCAGACCTGGCGAAGGAAGTCGAGGAAGAACACCCTTATTTTAAAAACAATTTTTTTCAGCAAACCAAAGACGTTTACAATGAAGGGGTTGCCCTGCTCGACAAGTGCGAAGAAAATCTAGCCACACTAGGTGAAAGTTCACAGCAGCCAGCTGGACCAAAAGAAGATACGACCGCACGTGCTGACAAGGAGGGACAGTTTCGAATAAGAAGGCTACAGATCAAGGTGAATTCACTCCAAAGCGACATTCAGGAAGTCTGGAATAGGTTGAATGAGGAATGCAGTAAAAGGTATTGTGAATACAACATTAAGAATTTTAAGGATGATTGGGATGACATCAGAGCTCTAAACGAGGAGATACTATCCCACGGTAGCTACGACGACAAGGAGTTCCGTGAGACCAAGAAGATGGTCAACGAAATAATTGTAGTCCTGTACCAACACATCCAGGATGGAGAGGTTCAAAGTGTCAAGGAACACAGCCATGCGAATATAGTGTTGCCTACTCTTAAAATTCCATTTTTTGAAGGGACCTACGAAGCATGGCCTAGCTTTCATGATATTTTCCGAAGAATTGTTCATGAAAATTCACGACTAAGTAAGGCGGAAAAAATGCATTACTTAAAGTCACAGTTACGAGGGGAAGCCAGCAAGTTAGTGCAACACCTGGAGCCAACTGAAGCCAATTACGAGTCTGCATGGTTCATTATAAGGAACAGATACGACAACACCAGGCTGCTACTTGCGAAGTATTTGGATGACATATTCAACCAGGCAACCCTGTCGAACAAATCTGCAGAAGGGATCAAGAAACTCCATGACACGACTGCAGAATGCCTAAGAGCAATTGAGAACTTAGGAATTGAAACGGCCACATGGGGGCCTATCATGTGTCATATAGTGACACGGAAGTTGGACAAGGAAACCAACAGACTGTATGAGCAGTCACTAACGGCACCAAGAGAAGTGCAAAAATTCGAGCAGCTACTGAATTTCTTAGAAACAAGATTTCAGTCGCTGGAAGCTGTACAAAGACGGAAACAAACTCGAACCCAGAAAACAAGGAATTGGGAAACCATGGGAAAGTCACCAGGATCGGTGGGCAGTGAAGACGTACCACACTGCTGACATATCGTGCTTCCACTGCGGAGGATCACACAGCATTAAATCCTGCCCAAAATTTAGCAATCTAAATATATCCGCACGTTGGGACTTCATAAAGAATAAAAAAATTATGTTCAAACTGCTTCAAGCCTACAGGAAAATATAACTCCAGACACTTTTTGCCCAGGGAAATGCAAGGTATGTAATAAAAGACATCATTGGCTTTTGCACGAAGATTTTAGCAAACAACAGCCTCCCAAGACCACAACGGCAATTTTCCAGTGGCGACAGCAACCAATAAGAACGAAATCATTGTTTGCAAGCCTAGTAGGAAGACAGCATCGCAACGTTTTTGCTTGCAACTGCCCTAATTAAGGTCCAGTCATTCTCAGGGAGTTTGGAGTATCTCAGAGCCCTGATAGACTCCGGATCACAGGCATCATTCATCACAGGAGATGCAGCTCAAAACGCTGGGTCTACCAGAAGAAAAGGTGAGAGTGCACATTTCTGGATTAGGCAAGAAAGGAGCAGGTACAGCCCTAGGACGATTAACTGTAAACATACGTCCACGATTTCCAAGCAACTACACAACCATATGTGAGATGCTGATACTGCCACAGCTAACCAAGTCACTTCCAGAAAAACCAGTCGAAAAACTATCAACTTCAGGACTGTAAGAATATGGTGTTTGGCTGATCCACTATTTCAGAAACCTGGTCCAATAAACGTTATCCTAGGAGCAGACATCTACAAGGAAATCATTTTGGAAGGAGTACGAAAATTCAACGGAGGCCTGTTAGCGCAAAAACACGGAACTTGGATGGATCATCACGGGGAATGCAACAGCACCATCAGAAGAAAGGAAAATTCTTAGCATGGTCGCATGTGCTGCAGAAGATGAACAACTCACAAAATTTTGGGAGATTGAAGAAGTTGTACCTGAAAAGATGATGTCCAACGAAGACAAGGAATGCGAAGAATTCTACAACTGCAACCACCAGAGAAATGCTGATGGTACATATACAGTGAAAATTCCGTTCAAGGAACCAATAGAAAAGCTTGGGGATTCAAGAAAAAAAGGCAATTGCACGGTTCATTCAACTGGAGAAAACGGTTAGAAGAAGATAAAGTTCTAGGTAAAGAATACAAAACCTTTATGAAGGAATACTTAGAACTAGGACATATGAAAACGCGTTTCAACCAGGAGCCAATCTACGAAAAACCTACTTCATCCCTCATCAAGCAGTAGTAAAGGAAGACACCACAACCACGAAATTAAGGGTAGTCTATGATGCTTCCTCAAAAACCACTACTGGACTTAGCTTAAACCAGCTAATGACTGCTGGACCAAGACTACAACAAGATTTGAAGCATATCCTGCTGAGGTGGAGAAAACACAAATTTGTTTTTTTCGGCAGATATTGAAAAGATGTATCGTCAGATTAAGATAGCCGAAGAAGATCAGGACCTCCAAAGGATAGTATGGCAGTTTTTCTCCAGACGAAACCTATTCAAGAATTTAAAACTCACCACTGTAACTTATGGAACAACAGCAGCACCATACCTGGCAATCCGTACCCTTTTGCAGCTAGCCGAGGATGAAAGACAAATATACCCAATGGCTGCAGAAGTAGCAACCAAGGACTTCTACGTGGATGATTTAATGTCGGGAACTGACTCCGTAGAAGAAGCAAGGCATCTCCAAGTAAGTCTAATCAATATGTTAAAAAAATGGAGGGTTTTACCCTCAGAAAATGGGCAAGCAACAGCCCAGCTCTTGTTGAAGAATTGCCAGATAACTTGCAGGACAAGAATTTACTCGAGATCGACGAAGGAGAAACAAGGAAAACCTTGGGAGTACACTGGAGTCCAAAGGCAGACGAATTTAAGTTTCGAGTCAGTCTTCGAGCTGATGCAAATCCTACAAAGAGGGTAATCTTGTCAGAAATATCCCGTTTGTTTGACCCATTAGGATGGTTGGCGCCAATTGTAATAAAAGCCAAATTAATAATTCAACAACTTTGGTTACAACAGCAATCATGGGATCAACCAGTGGCCACAGAAATAATGAACGAGTGGAAGCAGTTTCAAGAAAAGTTACCATTGGTTGAAGGCATATCCATTCCAAGATGGTTAGGGTACCACAGCAGCATCCGGGAAATGGAGTTGCATGCATTCTGTGATGCGTCGGAAAAAAGGTTACGGTGCTGTAATTTACAGCAGGGTAATGTCTCAAGACGGACGCATTCAAATAAGTCTATTGACAGCCAAGTCAAAGGTTGCACCTATAAAAATGAAGAAAACGTTGCCACGGCTGGAGTTATGTGCTGCATCGTTAGCAGCAAAAATGTTGAAGGAAGCTATTAGTGCACTGGACATCCCCAGCATCTCCATCTTCGCGTGGTCAGATTCCATGATAACCTTATCCTGGATAAGAGCAGGCCCGGAGAAATGGAAAAACATTTGTTGCAAACAGGGTAACAGATATATTGGAAGTAACCCCCAGCGGAAATTGGCATCATGTGCGCTCAGAGGACAATCCAGCAGACGCTGTATCCCGAGGGCTCACTCCTGTCAAACTACAGCATCATCTATTGTGGTGGAACGGGCCGCAATGGTTACGAACTAATCCTTTGCCACTGACGGAAAACAACTATTCCCATAACAGCTACAGAAGAGGAAAAGATTCACCAAGTCCAAGCGTTTTATCGCATCAAAAGAAGAATTGGACATCTTGTCCAAATATTCGAAGTTACTGCGGGTCACTGCATACTGTAAACAGGTTTGCTCAAAAAATGCAGAAGACAACAGTTTCCGACCGAATACCCTACGGCAGCAGAAACTCAACAATTGCCTCATTCAAATCATCCGTATAGTGCAAGCACGCAGCTGGGCAACAGAGATTCAAACCTTGAAGAAAAAACATCTCGGTTCACACAAAAAGTTTCTTGGCACCATTACGACCATTCATCGATGATGAAGGAACTCTTAGAGTGGGAGGACGACTTCAAAATTCAATGTTGCCATATAATGAGAAACATCCTATTCTCATTCCTCATAATAGTCATCTAGCCCACCTAATAGTGAGAGACGTCCATCAGAAACTGCTACATGGCGGAAGTCAAGCTACAGCAGCATACATCCGTAGAAAATTCTGGATCATCAATGTGAAGAAAATAATACGCAAAGAAATTCACACCTGTATGAAATGTTTTTGCATTCAGAAGACAACCGTTGCAGCAACTCATGGGCAATTTACCTGAGCCTAGAGTAACGCCGTCCCTGCCATTTTTCTCACACTGGCCTGGATTATGCAGGGCCAATACAAATCAGAACCGCAAAAGGAAGAGGGAATAAGTCATACAAAGGATATATTGTCATCTTTGTATGTTTGGCTACCAAAGCAGTTCATTTGGAGGCTGTCAGTGATCTAACAACAAACGCCTTTTTGGCAGCCTTCAGAAGATTTACATCCAGAAGAGGAAACATGCCTTCATATCTATAGCGATAACGGAAACCACATTTGTAGGAGCAAATAGAGTTCTGCAGAAGGACTTCAAGAAAACTCTAGGAGACTTTAGCGTTCAAGAAAAAACTTACCCAAGAAGGTATCCAGTGGCACTTTCTTCCACCGGCAACTCCCCACTTCGGAGGAATCTGGGAAGCAGCGGTGAAGTCAACAAAGTATCACATGAAAAGGATTGTAGGGAACAGTACCCTCACGTTTGAAGAACTATCGACCCTCCTGTACCAAATAGAGGCATGTCTCAATTCGAGACCACTTTGTCCATTAACCACAGATCCCAACGATGTGGTAGCGTTGACCCCTGGTCATTTTCTAATTGGAAGGGAAACTTATAACACCAAATGAACCACCATTAGAAACTACATTCAGAAACACTGACAAGATGGAAACTACTTCAAAAGTTGAAAAAACGACTTTTGGAAAATACGGTCTAAGGAATACCTATCTGGGTTACAACGCAGAACGAAATGGACTTCGAAGGAAGAGAATTTGCAAGTAGGGGATTAAGGGCCGGTTGCAGAAAGCAATGTTAAGTCTGGTGTTAGCTAACATCGCGTCAAAGTGAACAAAAACGAATCAAATCTCAAATGCTTATGGTAAACTAATACATTAGTAAACAAAATTTGATTGCGATTTTGTTCACTTTGACGCGATGTTAGCTAACACCAGACTTAACATTGCTTTCTGCAACCGGCCTTTAGTGTTACAAAAGGATGAAAACAGTCCTCCCAATCGATGGCCTTTAGCAAGAGTGACAGAAGTGCATCCAGGTACAGATGGCATTGTCAGAGTTGCAACCGTTAAGACAAAGGGAGACACAATTCTCAAGCGTCCTATTACCAAGCTCGTTCCGTTACCAAGACAGGAGGAAGAGGAAGGAAGTAGAAAGCAAAGCAGGGGTAGTGGAGTGTCCAACAGTAACAAAAACTATAACACTCTTACTTACGTTATGCACCATAATTTCGGCAACCAAGGGATCGTATACAGTAAAGTATCTCACCTGGCCTATTCATTGAAGAACTTGGCCACGCAAAAACTCTCGAGGGGAAAACTTCAGGATCGAAGTAGCAGTGAACATCTCCAGCATCCAAGTAGATGAAGAAGATATAAACAAGACAATCCAACAAATGAATACCTTATGCGACAAGGCACTGGTATTATCTGCAGAATCCCATTGCAAAGAATTAAATCATCACCTGAGAGAGCAGCAAAGACAGATCATCTGGAATATGAGAAGCATTTATAGTCAAGATGTCAGAACCAAGCGAGGATTATTAGGGCAACTACTAACCTCAGTGTTTGGAGTCAACGATGAAGTCTACCATGACATCGAATCATTGGAGAAAAATCAACTAGAATTAATACATTCATATAATCGTCAGACGAAGATCATGTTGTCAACTGCAGCAACTCTAAATGAGACTGAAGCCAGAATATCCCAGAAGTTGGATAATTTTCGAAGAAAACTCAATGAAGGGTTGCTAGCAATCAATGAGATGGAACCTTGGTACAAGAAGACGGACGACAACAAGCTAAAACATACATGTGTTGACATCATATCAGATGGCCACCAACTACTTACAAGAGATGGGTGAGAAGTACAAACAACTTCTAAATGTAAAATTTAAAAGGGCAGACATCATGCAATTTATTCCATCGTCACAATTTGACAGAATAATGACTAATGCAATGGTCAATCTTCCAGCAAACCCAGAGATTCTTACTACGCCAACGCACAAGATGGAAGTTAGCTTCAGCAATGAATCAATCGAGATCTTCAGTTATTTTCACATAACTGAGAAGCGGGAATACAACTTGATAAAACCAACTCCTATACCAGTAAAGAAAGGAAATGGAACCTACGCATCACTGAACTTGCCAATGGAGTTCTTAGCTATCAACTACAACGAACAAACCTATTTTGAAATCCAAGAGGACAAGTTAAAGGAGATCGAGCCAATAGGAAAACATCTTTACCTATGTAGGCCATCCGCCGTTCGAATTATTGAAGACAATCCTAATTGCATCATTGACGAAATCTATCAACGATTAAACAAGATCAAATGTTTGGTCCATCAGTTTACAGTTAAGACTCTGGTATGGAAGAAACTGTACGCAGCGAATACATGGTTGTTTATTCCCAATCAACCCACAACAGCAGCAGTACAATGCAGCGGGAATCGAGAAGATGTGAAGATTCAAGATGTTGGCATAATCCAGATATCCCCAGATTGTACTATATACACCAAACGGACTACCTTGCATACTCAGCTATTTACTACTATTCCTGTCGTAGCTGGGTTCAACAAACCAATGCAAGTAATTATTAACACTACTTTGCAGAATATGAGCACCCACCCTCAACTGCAAATGGAGGAACCTGTGTTGCTACCGTCCGATCATTTTCAACGCCTACAAGAAGAAAAGGACGAGTTGCAGCTACATCAGGAATATCCATTGTGGCACCATCAACATACCATCATGGTGAACACTGGTACTACAATCGGTATCTTGGTATCAGTTTGTATCATCTGGACATTATGGAAGTACTGGAGAAAGAATAGGAAACCGCAGCCACGCCCAAATTCAGACCCGTCAGAGAGCTTCAGGTTACAACCACTGCCACCTGACGAAGAAGATGGAGAGACAGCCTCAGCCACACCATCCCGGCCCTTTGTCGCTCGGCAGAATGTTTAGGAACCAAACATAAATTTTAATCCTTTTAATTTAATTAGGCGAATATTTCACAAACACATATCGCATACGGAAAATGCTTAACAAAGCGTCAGCAGTAATGTAATCAGTGCTCGAATGACCGGTGAATAGCCTGCAATTCTGCACTCTGCAAGTTTGTTTGTTATGAAATTGAATACGCAAGTGCATATGCGAGCTGAAACTAGGGCAAATATTAAACTTTGTAAGCTAAGTCAGTATTTTTATATGTATAAATAGAAAAATATTCTAGTCAATAAACATACAGTTTGAAGTCTTGTTTCACTGTGTCACGCTGACCAACGGCCCCAGGTCTTTTTTGGTACATCATCTCGTGTGAGACCGCACGAGACCGTTGGTTTGCACCCCTTTTTAATTCCTGCACCCCTAAGATATTCCTGCAACTGTCCAAATTAAATTCATACAGTCCATTACAAGCTCCACCCATATCACCGATTACTAATCATACCGCGAGTTGTAACGGGTGTTCATTAATTATTCCGGTCAAGTTGCCTTTGAAATATTTGTTCTAGGAATAATATGTTTGTGGCACTGTAAGTCGTTATGACAAGAGCTCACAATTATGTCAAATTCGAGGTTAGCATGTTAGGTTTTGCGTCAGTTTGTGTCAAAACTTACAGTGCCACCAACATATATAATTGCATATTTTCCACCGATAGGAAATGCTATGAAAATTACT